>JAHHFK020003510.1:0-600000 GCA_024533555.2 Aedes koreicus
TTATGATTTGCCCACTTTTGTGGGGTTCGGAGGTTCGGATCCTAACTTCCTATTTTTTCGGATAAATAATATGCTCTAATCCGATTATATACGGTATCTTATCAATTATTCTGTTGCATACTCAAAGATTTTTAGCAAATTAGTTCAATTTGGTGACGATTTTCGGAACACTCGTAAATAAACGGTCTACATACGATCCACTGGCACTTGTTCTAAACGGCCGAT
The DNA here is from genome assembly GCA_024533555.2 of Aedes koreicus. NCBI lineage: Eukaryota > Metazoa > Arthropoda > Insecta > Diptera > Culicidae > Aedes > Aedes koreicus. The sequence continues at coordinate 226 of JAHHFK020003510.1, forward strand.
TTGGTTCAATCCAAGATTGTTAACCAGAATCATGAAATTCATATATCAACAATAATTTAGAGTACCTAAAATAATAGACTTTCAATGTCAAGAAAAAAAATCTTCAAACATCTCACAGTTGCTTCACGGTTGTGTATTTAGCAACGACATAACGTGCCCAAAAGCGAAATATTTCCCAAGCCATTTAAGCCACCTGATCTACTTTTCACATTTCCTAAACCGATCACAACCTTTCCCGGGAAGTGTACGTAACAAATCGCATTCCCCTCGCATCGAACGTTTCCGCGGGCCCCAGTTTTCATAACACAAATTATGCAATGCCCTGAATCACGTCCATCAACAACATTATGAATGGATAAGTCTATGCCGAAACAAGCAGCGGGGTGGAGGGGGGGGGGGTGATTGCGGTCGTGTGCTGCATTTAATTGACTCACTTATTAACACCATTATCATTTCTCCTTTCGCTGGACGCGCATGGCGATCTGTGCCATGAAGTCATATTCGAAGGCCCCCAAATCTAGCAGCAAGAAAAACAAAACAAAATAACGACTACCTAGCCGTGCAAGCGATAATAAATCACCACCTCGCTCACATATCGGGAAGTGTAGGCAGGAAGAAGAAAAAAATCACCTCCCTCACCCCTTGAACGTCCGATCGACCGATCTATGAGCACACGATCCGGTACCCCCGTTATCACATATTACGTAAACTTTCTTTCGCCATTCACGACGAGGAGTGGGTTGCTCTTACGACGATGACGGCGTCGGCTGCAAGATGGACACTCTCACTTTCGATATTTATGGTCCCTGCTTCTTCCTTTTTTCGCCTGCCAATAATGTGACGATCCAAAGATGCAGTTTTTTTTTCAACCAGACGACGAACGAAGACCGATTGAGCATGTTACCTGGTTCCGTTACCGGTTCAAGCCGGTTAGTTGAGCGTAATCAACGTTTATGTCTTAAAAGGTCTCATAACCCTTACAAAATGCTCAGTGGGGAAAGGGGCCTGGTTCGATCATCATAATCATCATCATCATCATAATCGGCATCACCATTTCACTACTATCACCGAATGGACCCACAGGTATGGTTCGTCGTGTTTCTACATTTGTACCTCGGGTAAAAGGTTTTCACGCTCGTCCAACTTCACCTTCCCGCTCTCGCCACGATAGGATATTTAAAGAGTGGGTATGATGTAAATCGTTAACCCGCCGTTGACCGCAGCAACCGGTAACAGCGCGCGCATGCACTTGTTTGCCATATAAGTAGCTGAACCTAGCCGGTTGATCTAATGGTGGTCACGATCGTCTTTCTCGTTGATGCCCACAGATCGACGGGAACGGAACAAGTGTTTGGCGATTACGAGATCAAGTGAAAAACGTGAAAGTCATTCCTTCCATGCCCAGATTTATTGTTCGACACTTCAGCTGTGAGATGAAAAGTAAGCGGAAACAGTAGCAATGCGATTTCAATGAAACCCTAAAATATTCTCTAGTCGATTTTATTCCAACATTTGCGAACTTTGTAACTCTATGTGATTTCAGTCTTACATAGTGTTGTATTTTTTTGATTGATTCTTATTCGTATAATTTGTTAGGTAAGTAACTTCGGTCGAAACAACTGATTTGAAAGAAAATAATAAATCATTCTAAATAAATACTTTATGCTTCCGCTTGTATAGGCTTATGATTTTCGTCGCAACCCACTTTTGCTTCCAAGCCAGTGTACATACCACTGTACCGTATCGTTCTCCTTCTCTCTTACGCTCTGTTTGTCAAACCAATATAATCCAAATTTTCCGTTTTATTTTTCCCTTCCCCCCTTGTACTTGTCTCATGAACTGCTTTTGTTTTTAGTTGATCTCGCAATTTATAGCCGCCATGTTATCCCACCTACCATCCATAATCCCTACCCCGTACCGAAAGCACACTTTACAGTAAGCAAACTGCCAAACTACCGTGACATCTATCCTCCTAAAGAGCATCTAGATCTAAAGCTGGCTCCTATGCGGCTACTACTACTACTCATAACGCAGTTGGGGTGGTGATGGTGGTAGCGGAGGCATCGGCGGCGTGGGCAACAGCGGCGTCATCGGCGGCGGCGGCGGCGGCGGCGGTGGATACCGAGGTGGTGTCCGGTCGGAACTACAGTGCCAGCACGAGGGCGGGACCTGCGAGTTTTCCTGCTCTGCTGGATGTCCGGCGGGCTGCTGCAGGGCTCTTGCGGCGGACTGCTGAAGGGGTGCTGCCATCGGACTGGCCAAATCGGCCAACATCGGCCTCGACACCGGCAACACGATCGATCTAACAAATCTTCCAAATTACGATTACGGTCCGATACAGAACGATCCCAGTGAGTCAAACGAAATGTTTGTTTTTAAGGGAAGCCAAACAGGAACACAAACACACTTACAAACACCCTAAACATACTTACATACACCCGACGACACACACCCACCCATGGCTGAATCGAGAATTGAGATGAAGAGTTTTCCTTTTCCTTTCAACCAAATGCTATAATTTTGTTTTCCTCACAACTATTTACTCTCACCTATTGTTAAAGTATTACCTATTTATCTTTTGTTGCTATTCTGGTTTTAAGATCGGAGGGTTTGTTGTGGAGTTTGATGCTTGAAATGTTCGTTTACAACGCGATTGGGCATATTGGATCATTTGTTATTTGTTTCATAGCGAGGACATTCTCATGGATTTCGTTCTTTTGTTAAATGTTGCACACATCTTATAGATTCTTTCATCAAAACACTTCACTGAATATATTCATGTGATAAGTTGATTATTTAGCTTGAATTTGATTACCTGACATTCCGAGACATTCCGTTATATTATATTTTTCTTGAAATGCACTAAAAAATGCCGCTGTTTTCGCTGTCAATATTTAAAAAAATCCCATAACTACCGAATAAGAAAAGGGGCTGTCAACAATAGCAACACTCAATTGAGAAGTTTGACGTATTGTAGAAACTCTTTCAAGCCATTCTATATAATTTTGTCGATGAAAATAGATAAAGGATCACGAAGCAAAACATGTAAACAAACAAAACTCTGTTTAGCTTGCCTACAATAGGTAAATCCCTTTAGATTATAGATAGATGATAGATTATAGATTTTCCTGAGATCTGCAACTGCAAAGCAATTTCAGAAAGATTTAACCCTCTTAGTATCGAAGAATGTTCGAAAGAAATGCTTATAAATGTGAATTGATAAGAATTTCGCATTTTGCAAAGAATTTAGAGCACCGATACTGAACTTCACTTTTTTAGAAAAAGCATATACAAGCAGCTAGTAACTTGATTTCAATTAAAAAAACTGGGAGTATTAAAACTAAAACTTCACTTGTTTAGTTTAAAAATTAAATGCAATAAGAAACTGACATATTTTTTCAAACTATCACCAGCAAACGCGAGAAAATTTCTTTAAATTCCACTAAGTTGATCGCACTGAGGAAGTCTGTAAGTCGCAGATCAAAATAGTCCTATCTATTAAAAGATAAGCTTTTACGAGTGGAATCAACGGAATTTGCTCACTTTGTGTAGTGTATATGTGAGTGAAGTGTTTGATTTTTTTTTTCTGGCTTTCCAATAACCGATACTGAATCTTTTTGGATGCAACCAAATCTTTTCAATTAAGTGAGCTCATGATCCAACAGAGACGGTCTATTTAACACAGAAGTGCTAGTTTTAATTTACCTTGTTTTCTAATCACAACTCTTCTACTACAACGACACTTGAAGAACTCAGGGTGTGAAACCCATCCGTGCCTCGAACCCCGACTCTCCTCGCAACCACTTTTCCGTATTACTTCAGGAAGGGGCTATTGTGCTTACGCACCCACCCAGGGTCGTCTCTGTTCCCCCATGTCACGACCGGTTACGGCTGCCTGCCGGACCTCGCGCCGTATGGTGCTTCCTCCGTAGTTCGTTTAGCCGTTAAGGGGAGCTTAACGTTTCCAGAGTGCACCGCGGGAAGGCAAACTACCTTCACACCCCTCGTAAAAGAGTGGTTTTAAAGTAAAATAATACATCACTACCAAACTGACAAAAAGTAAAAGTCTGTATTTGCAAGACTCACAGTATAGCGCAAACTTGGAGCATTATAAGCCCAAGCAGGCTTAATTGCACTTGATTCCTCTGGAATGTTGAACCAGAATTAGTAAGTACGTTGTTAAATATTAGTATCTCAGCTTTAAAGGAGTGTATCGAAAATAAGCTATCCACAAACTTTCTTTCAAATTATGTTGAAAACCGATATTTTATTCATACAAACATGTTCCCAGCTGCCAGTCTTCTTGAAGACCCTCTTCACGATTGCCCAGTAACATTCGATGGGTCGAAGCTGAGGGCAATTTGGTGGATTGATATTTTTCTCAACGAAATCTATACCCTTTTCCGCAAGCCAATTGAGAGTGGTTTTGGCATAGTGAGCCGACGCTAAATCCGGCCAAAACAATGGAGGTGTACTATGCTTCTTATAGTAGTGTAAAAAATGGTTGACTTCAAACCACAGGAACATATTGCTTGCCATACCAGTACCTTTCGACCGAATTTCTCCACTTGAATCGACCTGTCCGCATCGCTCACATCCTCCCCAACGACGGCAGTAAAGTATTGTGGACCTGGAAGGGTTTTTGAGTCCTCCTTTACATAGGTCTCATCGTCCATCAAAACGCATGCATCCGGACGCTGCAAAAGACGCGAATACAATTTCCGGGCCCTTGTTGCTGCTCGCTTCTTCTGTTCTGCACTTTGTTTCGAGATTTTCTGCTTCTTGTAGGTCTTCAAGTGGTTTCGCCTCTTGATACGCTGGATCATTCCGACACTCGTTCCTGCTTTTTTTGCCAAATCACGTATTGACATTGATTTGTTCTTCATGATTAGAGATACCACTTTTTGCTCCAGTTTCGAGTTGGAAGAACCGGGTTCCCCAAACTTATTAATGATGGTTTTAACACTCGCATGATGAATTCCAAACCGCTTCGCCAATTTTCGCATAGTAATACCCTTCTCACTTAGCCATGTGTCCAGAACCTTAATTTTCACTTCCTTTTCAATACGCGACATTTTGAAAACGCAGAATTTGAACCGCACAAACAAGTAAACAAAAGAAAGCTGACAGTCAAACGCACAGCATGCAGTGTTCAGAGCATAAAAAACCATCACAAATACATGCGTACAACGCAAATGTATGTGGATAGCTTATATTCGATACACTCCTTAGATGAATATTTTCTGTTTGTCAGATCAAATGGATAAAGCATGCAATTTGTATTCTTCAAATAGATTGTTGGAATTTGACTAGCTTTCGTATGGATAGAGAATTCAATTTCTATCACAGTGACGGATGCGATGCTGCTGTTTGCTGAACATATATCGTTTCTGTTGGAATAAATATGCTGTTTGGTTTTTGGATGCTATTTGGCTGGAGTTTTTTAGGAAGGAAGATCTTTGTTTCCAGTTGTTCTAATTTTATGTGCTGATTAAGAATAAAAGATGAAACTGTATGCAATTTTATGGACCCTTGCATCACCTTTCATCATTCTAGTGATCCAAGGTATAAACAGCTTCAAGGTCACTGATAAATACAATGAAAACTATTCTGACTTGTGCTTTTATGCAATTCATCATTTGCATGCACTCGAAAGGAGCTTGACCTGGCCGGGACCAATGGCTTTACTTCTTTTCCTAAGGAATACGTGATCACGGATTTTTCGTCTCATACTTCGGCCTTTAATTGATAGCAGACCCACTGGGGTGAGATGCATAAACACTAACTACTACTCCACTGGTGCCATCCTCATTCAACCCTGATTGTCAACCATTTTGATGGTCGGACCACCTTTATGTATGTTTTTGATTTACTGGTCCAATGTCCCTTCAGCACTACACCTGTTCCACAATGTTTCACCAAGAAACTCGGTTTTGGGCAGCTTGTCTCCAGTTTCTCGAGCGCCCTAAACTTCCTAGGCCTTGCTCCACTTGGTCTAACCACCTAGCTCGTTGTGTCCTCCCTGTGTCTTATGCCGGCCAAATTCGAGGCAAACGCCATTTTTGCGAGATTGATGTCAGGCCAGGTACATTTTTTTGCAAAGCAGTCACCTGCTCTGAACTTTGAGGCCCGCACACCACCAACAGTTTATGTGTATAGTTCTAACGAACACAGAAAGAGAAAAATGTCTCCCTGTCTCTGCCGACAGTTTCAAACAGTTAAGAAATGGTATGTGACTGTATTTGATAGCCTGATTAAAAACGCACTTATTTGGTTATTTTCGATTATGAGTTGTTAGTATCCATTCTTATGATTTGATTCCATATAATCAACATCATATGTGTGCAGACATAAGCCAGCAATCAACGAAATTCTGAGCGACATAAATCTATGTCGCAACAATTTTTAAACCATCGGCTGGTGGCAGCAAAAATATTTCGTCGCCTTGAGAAAACGGTACAGAAATGTCATATGAGATTTTCTCTCACGACGGTTCACTTTTGCGTGTGTTCAATTTGGTCGTAATGAATAATGTCAAATGTCAAAATGTAAAAATCAAAATACAGTACATTTACCACCTCTGGTCTGGCCGCCTTACAACGGTTCCGCCCATTGTACCCATCCAGCTTTAGAGACTTTCCGGATACTGAGTTCCCCATAGAGTTGCACCAGCTCGTGGTTCATTCTCGTTCTCCATACGCTGTTTTTACATACACCGCCAAGATAGTCCTAAGCACGTATGCGTAACCAAATTTCTCTGCTGCAGTTGTTCTACGACGTCAAAAACGATCCGAGGTTCACAAATTCATCTACCTCCTCGAGCTCATCTCCGTCGATAATCACCCTTCTGGCTGAGCGAGCTCTATCGCACTCGGTTCCTCCTGCCAGCAGTTAGTTAGTCTTTAACGTATTCACCCTTAATCCAACCTTTTCAGCTTCATGTTTCAGCCTGGTGTACTGCTCAGTAACTTGGAACGTTCTTCCGCCAACGTCTACATCGTCAGCGAAGCAAATGAATGACTGGGTTTATCAAAAATCGTGCAACGCCCGCATGTTTCATAACACCGTCTTGCGCAATGCTGAACAGGAGGCAGGAAAGGCCATCACCGGCGCCTTCTTATCCAGAAAAATATGAGTTTGCTGTCTTTGCTTCTGCTTTTATCGCTCTACATTTGGATGGGTTCATTGCTGCAGCAACCTCGTCCACGCTGCATTCTTCTAGTCTAATACATTCTGACACTCCTCGTCGACCCACTCGTTCCGTCGAATTATGTCCGCAAATCCAATGGTACCTGCTGCTGCGTTGTTTATGGCTGCTTTGACACCGAGGGCTTTGATTAGCTCTCCCGGTATCCGGTAAAGCTACTTCTAGGCCTTGCGGTAATCAGTTGCGACTTCAGGTAGCTTTAATCGTTAAAGATTGTACCATGGCGGGCGTTGCACAGTGATCGGAAAAGCCTTTTTTTCATGGCGAAATGAATAACTCCTAAGGCTTACGTTTCCGAATCATGGTGTTTTCTACACAGTTGTACTTAAGTTGTCTATCTTGTGGTGATAACTTCGTAGTTTCAAACTGCTATCTTTTGAACGAAACACAATAGAAGGGTGATGTCAAAAGCAAGTTTTTAGGGAATATAATTTCAAGCAGCTTTGATGAAAACATCATTTTTCTAGCTCTTCATTCGACCATAATCGATCAATTTTTCTGCTTTAAATCAGGGTGTCGATAAAAAATGAGATTTTTTATATTATAACTTTTTTGTTTCTCATTTTGAGAAAAAGTTATCTTCCGACAAAATATAGAAAACATTATAGCGCACAGTTTTGCTCAAACAAGTTTTTTAATACAGCTTAGAATTCAAAAGTTACGGGTAATTTTAACTAAAAAAATGAGTTCTTTCTTTTCGACATTATGATTGTTTAGGCGAGAATTGGCCAGAAAATCATCAAATTCTTGTTTTAATGGGTATCAAGGAACACATTTTTATATATATGAGCTCGGGTACTCCTGCGGCACACGAGCGGGGATTGCTTAAAATCGGACATGATTCGGAAACGTAAGCCTTAGGAGTTATTAATTTCGCCGTAAAAAAGGCTTTTCCGATCACTGTGCGTCGGTACAACGGAAAGTCTCTGGTGCATTTTGACCATATCCAGGTAGTGGTCCGAATCGATGTTTGCGCCGCTTCGTCGAAAATACCCAAGAAGTGCCTTCCATCAATTAAAACGATGTCGATTTGTGATTCGGTCTGGTGTGGTGTTCTCCAGGTGTACCAATTGGGGAGGTTGCGGTACTCCGTATAGTCATATTATTGGAATCGGTGAAATCGATGAATCTGTGGACGTTTGTGTTTATATGCTGGTGTGCGCTGCACTTTTCTATGGCCAGTTTGAATTCCTCCTCCCAGCAGACCTTAACATTTTGATCTCCGATAACGATTTTGACCTCATGGCTTGAACAGCTATCGTCTGTAGTTCCAGCTGCACGTAAAAAGCATCCTCATCGTCATCGTCACTTCCTAGGCGAGGGTTGTGCATCTTGATTAGGCTGACATTGAGTAAACAGCCTTTGATACTCAGTTTGCACACTTTGTTGTCGATTGGTGACCACCCAATCAAGCGCCTTTATCATCACAATAAAAGTTATACCCAGCTCGTGTGTAATTTTGCAGCTCTGGTAGATGGTAGAACCAGCGGCTGGATAGTCAAGAAGAAAATGGATATAGTTTTTGGCTCTGGAAGTATCAGCACATCGGTCCCAAACTCGGTTCCAAGCTTAAAGATTCGTTCCTAATAACGTTATTGACACGAACACACCCTCAAATGTTCTGTCAAAATATCACAGCTGATCAAAACAAAAACATTCTAGTACCGTAAAGCGCAAGAATGTATTACAAGATGCAGACTGCAAGGTGAACTTTTGACCAATTGGTTCTACACCATTGAACTAATTTCAAATCACTAGTCTCATATTGATTGTTGGTATAACCATCTCTTTATGGGTATGTAGGTGCTCTCCTCCAAAAAAACTCTCGGGAGGGGATAAAGGTCGAACTTGCCCACCCTCAATAAGTCGGAAAGATGCGAGGTTTTTTAGAAATTGAGAGACTTACAATTACATGTTTGGAGTTTCCAATGGCAGCAGGGTAAATGCACCTTTCTTCTTGGGGAAATGCTCCTTAAACTTTGGAAAAATGCTCCTTAGATGCGTTTGCTCGTTATAATTCAATCGGAGGTATTAACCTTCTGGTTAGCGCTTGCCGGGTGTTTTGACGGGTCTTAAGTTTCTTCAAGATTGTATAGCGCAATCTTCAAGGTAGTTTTGCCGGTTTAAACTTCCTTTTGACGAGTTCTAATTTCATTTTGAAGAGTCTTAATTTCGTTTTGACGGGTCTTAATTTCGTTTTGATGACTCTTAAATTCATAAACTTAAAACCCGTCAAAACTATACAATCTTGAAGAGACTTAAGACCCGTCAAAACACCCGGCAAGCGCTAACCAGAAGGTTAATACCTCCGATTGCATTATACCGAGCAAACGCATCTAAGGAGCATTTTTCCAAAGTTTAAGGAGCATTTCCCCAAAAAGAAGGGTGCATTTACCCTTTGCCGTTTCCAATCGTCTGTTTTAGTCGCCTGGGTCTAAGCGTTTTGTTGGTGCCAAATTAAATTTTGTGTTTTTCTGGTTTTTATGGTTTTTGCGGCGGGCTTGTTGGGCCTGCAGCAACCCCCGGCGGACGGGGGGGCGAGGGCCAACGAGAGGAGTGGGACGCTGGCACGAGGACGATGATCAGCCACCCCTAACATGAAGAACAGACGCTGTTGTGAGCTGCCCCTAATATGAAGAACAGGCGCATGGACAGGCAGTCACGATGGAGACAGAGCCCCCCCCCCCCCCCCTGTTACGACCAAGGTTCCACAGGGGTTGGTTACTAGATCACATCTATGGTTACATGTACCCCAGTCGGCATCACGGTGAGGAAAGGCGTGACTGGACAAAAGGCTAATGACCTTTATGGATGCGGTTCTTCATTTTCATATCATCCAGACTTCAACCTCCATTGCGATACATAGATTATAGATTATCTTCATGTCATATGTCAAACACATTATTTCAAGAGAAAACTAGATGGAGGCGACCGTGGCGTCACGAGTTCAAATCTTATCCCCGGACAAGTTACGCAAATGCCCAAACGAGGTGTTTGAGTGACTAAGACGGGAGATGAAACGGCCCGAGGCTGAAAATATCTATAATGAAGCAACAAAGAAAAAAAATAATAGAAAACTAGATGTATGAACGTTGTTCAAGTCTTCGAGCCGTTATCCAGAAATAAAAGTTTTTTTTTGTAGTGTGAACGGGTCATAAGAAAGCATAGAAAACATACATTCTGATTCTACTGTTAAGCTGAGATTGACAGCGGCCATTTGACAGGCTTTTACTAACATTTTACTTTTTACCAGAGTAGATAATTGAAGACCTACGCAAATTTCGATTAATTTACATTTTGCGTTCGTGATCATTCCAAATAGACTACTCGATACGTAGCATCGATACACGCCCGCTAAAATTAACTCATTTTGTATTAAATTTTACTCATTTCTAGAACAAGATGCCATAAGTCAAAAATTGAGCGAATTGATTTTCTAAAATAAGTGAAATATAGGAATATTTTGAGTAAACTCGATTTACTCAATTTTCAGTAAGGGACCTAAAATCAATTCCGTGAAAATCTTGTATCCTCTCGCAGGAGCCATTCAAGTATCATCAAAGAGCGAATAAGGCGCGCGAGCTAATGAAAATATATTTCATTTTTATTGTTATTTCGATTCCAATATAGAAATGGAATGAAAAAGTGAACGTGGAAGTGATGAATCTCCAGAAAGGTAAGCTGCTCCAAAAATTTATTTTAGATACGGTTATAAGCTACCGTATTATCCTTGGGCAGCATACGATCGCGGAAGTAGACCATGCCGCTCAGGCACTGGACATCTACTTCAAATGCGTTTCAGTCTTCGGTATTAACGTTCAGCAAGAGCTGCACATTGTCTACGATTTCTTCTTGTGCGTCGTTTGCTAAATCATGACACTCAGCCAAAGAATAACTCTCGAGTTATTCATGATTAGGGCCTGAAAGCCATTTGTCAACAAAGACTTTAAAAGTTGATCTCTCGCGAATCACAAGCATCCCACCATATCCAGCTACTCCATATGGTCGAACTGACATTTTTCTACCAGATGCTTCTTTCCTTTCACGAGAGGTTAAGATTGAAGAGAAATCGACATTTAAAGTCATTGTTTACAAATGGCTTTTAGACCCGTAACATGAATTACTCGAGAGCTGTGAATCGATGTACAATCATTCATAGAGGTTGCCAAAGCCGAAGACACAAATGCTTAAAGAAGAGAAAATGTTTTGCTATAACTCAACACAATTATTTATCGTTTTTGTTTCATTTCATCTTCAAATAAATGCGAAGAATTCTTCCTTGTTTCAACATGTTTATATTTTTTTTTTTACATTGTTTTGAAAGAGAATCAAATTTCATAAAACCAAATTTAATGCAAAATTTAGTAAAACGTAACCATTTTCAAATATTCCTGATACAGCCAAATTGAGTTACATTTATGCAGCTTTTCACATGTTTGAGGGTTAACTCGAAAATAAGTAGATCTAAGATTTCTCATTTTATGGGTTAATCCACTATATCCGGAATTGAGTGACGTTTTTTCAATTTTGAGGGGTTTTAAGCGGGCGAGTGGATAAATTTCACTATTTAATTGACTCTGTATTCGTGCTGACGTCATTGTGTATGACATTTTGTGTGCGTGAAGACGAAAACCAACCGGGTAAAATTGAAGTGTTTTTTTTACCTCTTGTTCCATTTTATTTCCCGCCTTGTAGAATGGTAGCACCGCGGACAGACGTTTAAGCAAGAACTAAATTAATCAATACCTTTGTGTATATTTTCAAATCAAATACGTTAGCAATTGATTGCTCACAAGCGTTGCGTAGTTCACTTAGTCGAGTTGCCCTCTGATATGGTGAAGTTTCGGCACCTGCTAGCACGTCAAAATATCATGCCGACGTTCGCTACACGCCACCCTATCTTGACACGATGTTTTTACGCGCAATGAGATGCCATATGGTGGCACTATGATGGGCGCTTCCGCCTTATCAATGCAACAAAACTGACAGATTTGATAGTCGCTAGTTGCGTATTGTTATTTGGCGATTTTTTTTTAAATTTACGGTTATGGAATTTTACACACGCAGAGCTTCAAACTTGGCTAAAATAATGGGTTATGCACAGTGCTAAAATTAGTGATTTTTTTTTTATCGAGAAGTAGGGAAGCTGTACCTTTATTAATCTCATCACTTTGCAATTCATCCTACTTGAAATAAAACGATTGCAGTTATTTAACGTGAGCTAACATTATTAGAAAACGAAAACGTTCCTTCAACTGCTCAATTGTTTGATTCATCGTAGGATGAATATAGGAAGAATGAGATTGATATGGGGGCAGTTACCCTAATTTAAAAAAAATCATTCATTTGTGATAAATATGTACCAGAACTGTCGTCATCTAAATGAAGTTTTACTATTTGTGCGAATTATTAAAAAATTATTTAGTTTATTTACCTTAAAAACACATTTAAATGACCAACGGTCTTCCGAAATGTAGGCTGCGAGCAAGGCTGCTAGTGACGCTGTTGTGCATATGAGCAAGTGCAGTTCAAGGTGATAACTCTGATTCATTCATAAGTTATCGCCTTAGTTCCACAACGTCCCTCAAACAACTTGTTCATGTCCAGAGTATCTACCTGTACGGCTGCTTTGTTCATGTCTGGCTGCTCAGCTTTTCCATCTTCAATTGCATTCTCAGGCATGACATTTTACGGACGATGCCGTTTTGCACCTCTAGCGGATCTATGAACTATCAAAATCTTTAATCTGGGTCTTCAGATGGTAAAGATATATTGATGCCTGGAATGGCAGAACTTCGCAGTACAATTATTTGCATCGTACGATTCAAAGCTTAAAGGGAAATATACAGTAGTAATGTTTATCAAGAGAAATTAGATATTAACTTGGAGGAATTCTAAGGTTAGCACTGTACACTCTGGATGTGGTGGTTGGTTCAAAGTTCAAGTGAAGTTTCTGCGCCCAGGCTTTCCATCGTTTCCTTCCATTCTTTTTGGGAAAGGCGTGAAGAGAATGCCCAAGTCCAACTATTTTTAAGTGTGTCCAGGCACTGCGCAAACAGTCCTATTTTTCTCCGCTGATGAAGATACTCTAGATTAGTGCTCCTAACAAAACACTGATTCGTCATTATCTTCCATGAAAGTAGACGAAAGTGTATCCACAAAACGTACGGATGTTGAAGAGATTTCTCTGTTACTTTGAAGAAATTTCATTTTAATTTTCATTGAAATACTTTGATTGGAAATTGCACTTCAAAATATGTCCCCAAAAACCAAAATTTTAACATGGCGGTTTAGAACCTTCAACCGGCAAAAATATTATTGCTGGGTAAAAAAAAAACGTAACGCAACTTTAAACCAAACTTTTAACGCCGGATTTGAATAGATATTATGATAAAATCAAATAAATTTCAAACCATAAAATTTCTCTTCATTGATACGCCGTTTGTTTACCTTCTATTCGCGCAAAGGCAAAACGATTGTAGATGGCTCCACCGTGCGACTATCCACACGAATAGGGACTCTACCTTTTACAGCTCAAGTTGACGGTTGACAGCTAACTACGTGTTATTTTTTCGAATGATTCATGAACTGTTGTTTTTGTTTTTGATAGTGGCTACCGTTCAATCAAGTTCTAACATAATTCTCGTGACTAGTAATTTAATTTCCAATTTTCAATCCGCATGTCGATTTGTCGTAGAGGAGTTTAATTTTTTTCTCTAGTGTTTGATAACACACGCGAGGGCGATTAAATGGTACCAACTCAATCGTAAATTTAAAGAACTCAACCGGAAGATTGTTTTCTTTCCTCGTGAACCATGCTGTCACCTATCTCGTCAACAATGCTGGGTCGCTTGGGCTCCCATTTCAATTTTTGTTTGTGCCCGAGGTTGTCAAGTTACATCCGATCTTGATTATTCTTCTTTTAAAACATTTCAAGCTTATTGATTTCATATTTCACTTTTTGTTTGCTCTTTAGTTAGTGTTCTAAATGCACGTCCACAGTTATTGATTGAGAGTTTTCGATACCTGTACTATTTTTACATTAGTATGATTGTGTGGCACGTACAACCACATCTAATGCCCACGAATTCGAGATAGTTTCCTAACGAAAAAATCCTAGAATATACATGGCATTGAACCCAGCCACCTTCAGAATGATGTTACTATGTAGCTGTGCCTTCATCATCTTAGCTAAGGGAGGAACCTTTTATATGGTAGCTTAGTGAAGTCAAAAATGCAATAGGTAATTGATGATTTTATTAAAGTATTTTTAGACCAATTCTCCATTTAGTGGCATGTTGACTCCCATAACATAATTCCAGTTGAATGAAACTGATTGAGTAAAAGCAAGCTAACTGTTTTGCTATATGTCTCTCTAATACAATATACAAAAGAAAAGGTTCCTTAAAATCAGCCACATTTCTTAGAGCAGCTCAGCTGGAGGGTCTGATAAATTTGTATTATAGAAACATTTTAGGAAAAAGTCTATTTTCAGATAAATATGAACATATCTGCCGAATTCTTGACCATTTAATGCCAAAGCTTGTTGATACAGGGTAGAGAACGGCTTCAACTCCCTGGGACCCTATTCCAAGCATGAGGTAAACGTTAACATACTACTTTTTTTCGCAGTATGACGCTTCACTAGATGAAGCATCGTGCTGCAAAAAATGAGCGTTTTAAGTTAACGTTTACCCCGTGTTTGGAATAGGGTCCCGGGGAGCTGAAACTGTTCCCTACTTTATTAATAAACTAAAGTAAATTTTGAGGGAAAACTGACAACTTCCATCATAATGAAAGCCGTTTGGTAAACTAAGAAATATGGAATTCTTCCATGGAACCAGAAACTATGTTATCTCCTCATCAAATCTTACTCGCTTTCAAACAAACAATGATCCGAATATTGCCCCGCCTACTTCATTATAATAAAAAAAATACTTCCCACAAACACGCAGAAAGTTCTGTTTTCCACCTCCACACAACACTCTGTTTCTGTTATTGTTTTAGTAACAACCACCAACTACTAGGTAACGTTTGGTAACTAAAGACTAAACCCAACCTTCTGTTCTAGCAGCCTATATCTAATTTGGAAGATTTGTTTGTTGATCCGTAACCACCGTTCGTTGTCCACCTGCACCTCCCGGGCTAAACTCAAACTCACCTTCTTTTCCGAGTAGTACTTATAAGTCAATTTGGTTCACTCTGTAGTTCAACCACATTTCCTAGTAGTCGTTCGATACCTCAAAGTGAATCTTCTTTATCATTTACTAAGCCAACGAAATCCGATTATTTGTAGGCCAAAGCGAGGAATAAGCTAAGGGTATTTGATGCATCCACGGTATGTACTGAGCCATTGGTTATCTTTTAGTAGTTTAAATCTAGCGTTAGTTTCTTTTGTAATGTAGTTTCGTAATTTAAGTTATCCTTAAAAAAAACCCCTATTCTAAAGGCTCCATTTCACGTTTTCTCTTTCTGATGTGTATATCCATACCATTTCTTAATGTATTTCTCGATTTGACCGACCGTAGAAAAATTCCAACGAGTAGTAGACCAGATTGACTTACACTTTGATTTTGTTTGACATTTAACACAGTAACTAACCACAAATGCATGATACTACATAACCATCACTCAAACACACTCACAATCACTCGTCGGTTTCACTAACACCTTATTGATACTTTTCATCTTCAACTCGATGTGATTTTTTTTCTATTTCAGAATGTTTGTTACTGTGTTGATGCTTGTTTGCTTTTTATATTTTATCATTTTATGATGTATATAGATTGACATGAAATAGATCAAATCAAGACAAATTCGTTCTAAAATGTCCCCCTTTTGTTCCCATTTTGCTCTTCTCCTTGCAGGCTGCGGTATTTCGCTAGCAAAGCAAACGGCACAGCGGCGGATTGTGGGCGGTGACGACGCCGGATTCGGTTCGTTCCCCTGGCAAGCCTATATTCGAATAGGCTCATCGAGGTAACGTGGCACTGGCAAAGAAAACTTAAACACACTCAGAAAACACAGACATATCGTGAATTCGGTAAATTTCAAAACATTCCAAGGTATCGACAGAGAAAGAGAAAGACTGGGACTTTCTTAAAAAAAAAAAAAAAAAGAAAAAGTGACGCTGTTTGGTTGACCTAGAGTTGCCGAAGGATGCCACCATCCGACGGGAAATGAACATTAGACCGCTTGATTACGCCCGTTGAAATGCTGCAAATTTTTTTGTATACTTCTGTATCATAGTTTTTCCTGACAGTATAATACGACGAGTTAACTTTCAAGAGATTTACTAACAATCGGTTTTGTGGTTAGATTTCGTTCAGTGACAAGCTACTGTTTTTCTTTTTGCATAAAATCAATGTATGTTTAGAAGTTTTAAACGAAATTTACAATTGATTGATTATGGATTATGAAGCGTGTGAAAACTATTGTTTTTATGGTTCAATAATGTGAAGAATTGTTATTTGCAATATAAATATTTTTCTATATAATAATGTAAAATTCTAAAATAACACATGTTGTTTGATAAAATAAGAATGGTGGTGACCCATTTCGGTTCACTATGCCAATTACGCCAATAGCTGATTCTAGGAGTTAAATTTTAATGTATAGTGTATCATGAACTTGTAGGACTTGATTTAACGTATTTTTTTGTTAAATTATGCTTTAACCAATCTATTGCGCAAGTGCTTTTTATTTGCCATGCATTCGCTGTATTACTCGCGGAAAGTATTACGGCTAAACGAAGATGACATGATCAAAGTCAGCATCTGGAATGAGATGTTGATAAATAAGCCGAAGTGAGCCACTGTAATTCTGCTTTATATGTATACTAAAAGGATGTTCTGGCTTCTGCTCAATATTTTCGTTCAATAAGTAGCCATGTTTTATGGTCGTTCACTTCTTTTCCTTAACCGATGATCACCATCTTGGATTTAAAACTGGCGTCGGACATTGATTTCAGGCTTCTAAACTTCGACTCATCTCTTGAAATACCCATATCGTAGTGTTACAGGTACACTAGTCATGATTGGTCAGGATGTAGATCAAGCAGGAAGTTGATATACATAGTGGCGCTGCGTAGTGAGCTAATTCTGAGCTTATTGGTCCACCATCCGAAAGGCCTAGTGAGCATCTTAGTAGGAAATACCAATCTGCTAGATGAGCAGTATCTCGAGATCCAACGCATACAGGAATTTCATTTGCCCACTTGCTCCGCATTTTCAAACATCTTAAAGGCCTTGTTTATTCGAGCTTCTTTGCCGAAAACGTCAGATGGCCAGGATCTCAACATCCAGCTGATACATGAATTTCATAAGCACCTAGCGCCCGAGATGATTCTGAATTACTATTCACCAACCGATAGGCCCTGATCTAGCGTACATTTTTGCTCCAGGTAGTTACTTTCTAAATGCTCAATATCACGATGTTGGAACCAACTAGGTCAATTCACATAAGCTATGATTTTCCATTATCGCGGTTTGGAGCGCACTTAAGGAAAACACCGAGAATAATGGAAACCACGCTATTGGCTGTATTGTTCAAAACAAATAAATAGGGTAACGGGATGTAATGTCAGCCTAGCTCCTTTATTCAGCCTATGTTCCAAATATGACATAAATTCAGCTAAAATAGACAAAATCTTGATGGCATCATGATGATCTGTTTATTCTCAAGCAGTTGAAATTATCGCTGTTTGATCCCTAAATATGTTATCATTCAAGCTGAATAAACAGCCAAAATAACAAAAAAGATAACAAATTAATATTCGTTGGATAACACAACATTAGCTCGTCTAGTTATCATTGAGTCAATTTTGATAACAAATTTTGTGACTGAACTCGGAAAAAATGAGAAACACAAAAATGATCACCAAAAATTCATTTTAAATCGAATACTTTTCAAATTTTCAGGGCTTAAATAAATATATGTTAACCATGTTTTGGCATAATTTATTTATTGAATTTCCTCCTCCAAGCTGAATGCTCGAACATTTCTCTAAACACTGCTCATGAGATCTTGGGCGAGGCTTTGTCCATCTTCCTTACACAATTTCTCCCAGTTTTTCTTCAAAGCTTCATCGGGTTTGAATGTTTTTCCGGGTTTCAATCGGACGAAGTTCTGGTATATTTGGCGGGTTCGCCTCCTTCGGGACCACATTAACGCCCTTCGCTTCGTACCAATCCATTACAGGCTTGGTGTAATGGCACGAAGCGAGATCCGGCCAGAACAGCGTGGGACCACGGTGAGAGCGGAGGAAGGGCAGCAAGCGCTTCTGCAAGCATTCTTCTCGATAAATTAGCCCGTTTATGGTGCCGGTTGTAACGAACGGCTTGCTGTACCGTCCGCACTCGCAGATCGCCTGCCACAACAGGTACTTCTTCGCGAATCTGTCCATCTCTCTCTTCCGGAACTTTTCCATGCGGGACGTACCTTCCAAGCCTTTTGCCGATCCATCTGTGCGACTGACCAGGATTATCGATCGAATGCATCTTGAAAACTACTTGACAGATCGCAATAAAGTTTTGCACATATAATTATTATACTTTAAACTAGTATTATCCAAAATTTTATTAATTTTTACTTACGCGATAAAAAGTTACACCCAAAACAAAGTGTCGCATTTTTTCCGAGTCCAATCTATATCAAATTATTTTATCAACATGATATCAAATTCATACACTTATAACTGAAGTAGTGCTTCGGGTGAATAGCTCAATTTTATATTCAAGACATGCTGGTAATATTCAGCATTCGTCAGCATGCTGGTATTATTCAGTAACGTTCGTCAAAAGTTGTCTTTAAAAATTGATAACAGATGATAACAAAACTAGTCAATGTTGATAACTGAATTTATTATGCGACAACAGGTGTGTTCAAAATGATATCTGAGATAACAAAACATGTTACTAAGTTGATGATTCCGGGAACTTTTTGATCCAGGTGGTAGAACCTTTTTTCACATACATTTCAAATGGAACGATGGCCAAATAAAAAAATGGACGGCCAACATTAGTTAATCTCACTTGAGAACTTTGGTGCCTTGAAAAAAACACTTTTAAGCCGTTCTGGATAATTTTGTCGTTTGCAATAGATAAAGGTTCAGAGAGCAGATAAATGTACATAAAACAAACAAAATCGGCAGACATGTGCACGGTGCTGCTTAAATACTCATAAAAGAGTGAACTCTGCTAAGCTTGCCTAGAATAGGTAAGGTGTGGTGCAGTTAGAACTGAAACATAGACTATTGCGCATACTTCGGATATACATTAACAAAATAGTATTCTGTGTTAACTAAAATGTTCGACTTTATGCGAACTTTAGAGGGAACACACACACAAAAAATAATCATTTCGATTTCGAGGAAATTTGCGGACTTTTTCCGGAATACGTTTCATCAACCAGCGCACATTATTCTCATCCATCGTTTTGGCAATCTTATTCTACTTTATTTTCAATTCATTGATGTTTTTGGCGATACTGCCATTCACCTTCAGCTTCCTCTTCATAATAGCCCAAAATCTCTCCATCGGTCTGAGCTGGGGACAGTTTGGTGGGTTGAGTTCTTTCGGTATAAACTGAACCCCGTTGGTTTCATACCACTGTAGCACTGTTTTACTGTAATGACAGCTTGCAAGATCTGGCCAAAACATGACAGGTTCATTGTGGGATCTGATCAATGGCAATTTTCGCTTTTGGAGACATTCCGTTCTGTACAGCTCTGAATTCAATATCTTATCAGTGATGAAAACCTTGGTCTTCCTACCGCATCTACAGATGCCTTGCCATATCATGTATTTACGTGCAAATTGATCTGCAAACACAAACTTGAATTTGGCAGGAATGTCTCCCCGAGCCGTAACCAAGTAAATGTTTTGTCCCGGTAGCTGTTTGAAATCGGCCTTTACCAAGGTTTCATCATCCATGAGGAGACAGCCATTGAATTTTGCCTGAACACCTGATCATGCAGTTTTCTGGCACGGATTCTGGCCACATTGTTCTGATTTTGGTCCCTATTTGGTTGTCTACAGGCACGGTATGACTTGAAACCTTCCCGGAGACGAATCCGTTGCACCGTACTGCGTGCGGCGCGAAACTTTTTGGCCAAATCGCGGTCTGAGATGTTGGAGTTTGACTTTGTTCCGCAGTTGACGGTTGACAGTACCCGCCCGACGCTTGCTTTGAGGCTTGCGATCCGTCGACAAAGTTTCTGTGTACTTTTTCAAAACACGCCACACGGTATTTCGGGGAAAACCCAACACTTTAGCAAGTTTTGGCCCAGACCACGAAGGGTTTTCCGAATGATTGCGCACAATATTTTTTCTTCTTTCTTCTTCCATTTTGTATTTCTCTGAAACACGTTCGAAATGCACCGCGTACTTCTGATGTTGTTATTCTTATACACAGATAAAAAGAAACATTTCATTTTCTGCGTTATCTAATGCACATAAAAGAAATGCTAGATTTGGCAGAAATGAATGGGATATTTCATGTAAATTTAAGTCAGATAACGCATGAATGTAGTCTGTTGTATGGAAGATTGCCAGAATTGTTGTATGGCGTATGAAAGATTGGAAACAATTTTGTTGTTCACGCTTCCTTTGGCTTACAATTACACGAAGGGAAATTTTACACGCCTGTTAAAATTCATTATTTTTTTCTGTGTAGGGAACACAAAAGATATCATAGTTTACAAATTTGACCACTACGGTCGCTGTAAGAATCAAAAATGTTTGTTCCAATACTAAATGGGCCACACCTTAAATCTCTCAAGTAAAATAAGTTTTAGACAAACAAATAAAAATTTCATAAACATATTTGATATATTCAACATAGGTCTACCCAGGTATCTAAGTAGCATTAGCATGTGCAGTAAATCAACCCTATAACTGCATTTCAGATGCTACAAGCATTATATTAGCATTATATCAGCATCTTGTATGCTATCTGTTGTAAAGATTCATTTTAAATGCTATTTAAATGCTTGTAGCCTGTAATAAGCATTTCGAATGCAAAATAGCATTAATGAAGCATTAAAGCAATAAAGCAGCCGTATATTGGGCCAAAAGCGCCATTCATGTTGCATTTAAGGTGACTTAATTGCTTGATAGGCTGCCGTTAAGACGCTTTGGAACTGCTTATTGGTTACCTGGGTACTATCCTCCGTCTATTATGCATTGAGTTCAGATTAAGTCAGCTTTATTAAAACGATGATAGACTCGTGATATACATACAAACAGTTCCTAGAGCCTTTGGTTACTAAACTGTCATTCAATATAATGTTTGAAATTGGATATATTTGTCTTATCAACATGCAACTTTAGGAGTGGACAGCAATTTCTGCTAGAACCAAAGATGTGAAGAGATAGTATTGATGTCCGTAAGAGCACGAAATGTTGTGAAATTGAATAGAAGTAGTTGAATTTGAGCGTAGGGCATGTTTGAAAGGCGGAATCCGATCAAGCAGACAATCTCTTACCTAGCTACCCCAGTGCGGGATAGGCAAGGGGGAGTGTACCCCCTTGACAGGCAAAAGAGTGTGTGTTTGATCGTGCTCATATACCGCCAATGGCACAGAGCAGTTTTTTTTTTTCTTTTTTTTTTCGTCGGCCTATTTCCTCACCGACGCCAGGAAGACGACTTCACCACCTGGACTCTACCTAACGACTCATGAATATGAGCCGGGACCAACGGTTTTACTTCCCTTCCGAAGGAAGACGTAACCAGATTGTTTCGCCTCAGAAAAACCACCGACGTCGACTGGGATTGAACCCAGACCCACTGGGGTGACAAGTAGCAGTCACGCTTACCACTACATCACCGACGCCGGCGGCACAGAGCAGTTCTAGTGATGTGAAATTTGTGTTTTACACTTCCTTAAAACGACTTGTGACAGAAATCATTTTCCAATTAGAGGTTATGTTTCCCTCGTCGTCTTTTACTTTAACAACCTCAGAGAGAAACCCGGTCCACTCCTAGGGTTACATGTTGATAAGAAGGATATTTCCAATTTCAAACATTATAACTGATTACGTGCTTCATGCAACAACTAAAAACATGATTAGTTAAATGAGTTTCAATATAATGCTTATTTGAGAGTGCAATTTAAGAACGTTGGTATTAGAGTTTTTATCAATTCATAAAACGATATAGATTTCACGCGCTTCAACATCCATAATCTACAGATTTGACATCAAACATAACTAAAAACATTTGACAATCAGTGGACCATTACAATTTAACAATCATTCGAAGTTCAACTCTAAATCGCCATAGCCACTAATGACAGCCATCTCATTGATCACTCATCAACCTGCCCGCTAATCAATCATCATTAACCGCGCATCGTACCATAACTACAAGGGTCAGTCAGTGAGTAAGTGTGCAGTAGCACAGCATCCAGTAGCAACGCCATCTGTTACTCCCAGTAGCCCATTCACGGGGAAGCTGAATAAGACTTAAGGAGTGAAACCCTCCCCACCAACATCCCGTCATCGTATCATTTACATTAACAACTCGTTTTCCCCTGTTTCCGTAGTTTAGGTAGTTGTTGTTTTGACTGTCGAGGCCACATTAAGGCCCACCGAAGTAGCCAGTCACCTATAATTAATCCAGTACTAATCATTAACTAATCCACTAACATGTTTTTTTCTTCTTCTCTTTCTCTTCCTCCTTCATTGATTGTAAACCTTCACTCACTACCTTCCACCGTGTCACGCTTTGATTTGTATGGGATTTAACTCTTTGAACTGCACCATCCGATTGGCATCTGGTCTTTTTTGTTATAACTTCTGGTTGCATTGATTTACTTTTTCCCTCGCATATCGACCACTATACGTTACCCTCTGACCATGAACACTATTAATCCGCCTTTCTCAATTACTTTGGTACTACCTGTACAACACCTGCTCCTGTACAAAATGAATCAAAATCACCTTTCCGTCCTCTAAAACACAGATCTATGCTTTCCAGATGCGGGGGTTCGCTGATATCACGGCGCCACGTGGTCACGGCCGGACACTGTGTTGCCCGTGCGACACCGCGTCAGGTGCACGTGACCCTCGGGGACTACGTGATCAACTCGGCCGTCGAACCGCTACCGGCCTATACGTTTGGGGTGCGCTCGATCAACGTCCATCCATACTTCAAGTTCACCCCACAGGCAGATCGCTTCGACGTGGCGGTGCTCACGCTGGAACGAACCGTGCACTTTATGCCACACATCGGTAAGACACCCGCGGATTCCCGGCTTCCCCCGGCCACAAGGGGAAGGAATATGTGACAAAACGTTCGCGGTCGTTAAATTCCACTCCCAAACGCTTTGTCACAGCTCTCAAAACCCCAAACGCAAAAGTAAAGGGGGAAGCTGGGACTCGATCACTTGCTTTTTTCAATCAATTCGAATCGGAAGACGTTCATCCAGATGAAATTACACATACAAACTGATCGACTTACAATCGCCGTAATGTTCATATAATTGCCCTTTACCCATATATTGCGCATCACTATACGACAATCACAAACGTTCACATCCGCACTACTTCCGTTACTTTTTTGTTTTCCTTATTTTTACGTTTTTGTTGCATTACCTTTCCATCATCAATTTATGATTTTCCATTCGCCAAACCGTACTGTTGTGAATATTTCTCAAAAAACTTCCTCTTCTCGGTGAACCCGGTGTGTTGTGCTCCTCTTCGGGCCCACTATCCTTCCGTTTATCTGAATCTAACCTAAAACAAAACGAAATACCACTCGCAAAACAACCCCCATCCCCCTTCAAAACCACCAATCCTGCAGCACCCATCTGTCTACCGGAGAAGAACGAAGATTTTCTAGGCAAGTTCGGCTGGGCTGCCGGCTGGGGTGCGCTCAATCCCGGTTCAAGACTGAGACCAAAGACGCTGCAAGCAGTTGATGTTCCTGTGTTGGATAACAGGTAAGTGGGGCTCACTCGGTTCGGGGACATGCGGGTTCCGGTTTAACTTCTCTTTTTTTTTTTCTTTTTCCGGGGACATCCGTTGGGTTTTTTCTTTTGTGTGTGCAGAGTTTGCGAAAGGTGGCATCGCTCGAACGGAATCAACGTGGTCATCTATCCGGAGATGCTGTGCGCTGGCTATCGGGGCGGCGGTAAGGACTCCTGCCAGGGTGATTCCGGTGGGCCATTGATGCACGAGAAGACCGGTCGATGGTTTCTGATAGGTGAGTTCTTCTAGATGCGGATGATTTTGTGGGTTGTTTTTGGCTTGATTCGATGCTTTTTTGTCATCCAAGAATATCCTGGAGTAAGGTTTAAAGATCTACAAACGTATCCAGAGTTCTCTTCTTAGTTTTTTTTTTGTATCAATACATGTTTCAGGTAGCTAAAAGAAAATATTAAATTGATTGGCTTTTCTAGGTGTTCCAAAAAATTTCTGGAGTAAACGGGTTCAAAGTTCTAAAAGCTAAAGTAGTGATATTTAAGTGATATTTTTATCCGGTACTACGTACTTCGGGACTCACAAAAATGTGAACTGAATATTTCAAAGCATCAAAAAAATCCCAGTAAAATCTCATACGATGCTTATATATACCTGATAATTTCATTGGGTGACATTGATTGAGATTCTCTCAAAATGTCATCGATTTTTTCGTCATGATAGAACGAGACTGGGCTTTGGTCATTGGAGTCACGTTTATTGATATTATTGTAACTTTTGACGCAAACCTTGAAATTCATTTTTAAATTTATCAATAACATATGATTGATTGGCTTATTTATTATATGTAGTCTATTTAGAAATTGAGGGGTCAAAATTCTACGATAAAAAAAAAGATGGTTGAAGAATAACAAGAAAGCTCAT
Source organism: Aedes koreicus (assembly GCA_024533555.2). NCBI lineage: Eukaryota > Metazoa > Arthropoda > Insecta > Diptera > Culicidae > Aedes > Aedes koreicus. The sequence continues at coordinate 25,279 of JAHHFK020003510.1, forward strand.
GATTCTCGTGATAGTGAGATGGCCAAATTTACTACACTGAAAATTTATTTTCGTAAACTAGTTTTCACTCGTTTCGTAAACCTGGATTTTGTACAAAGAACAAATGTCTCGTATATTGTATAAAACATTCATATTGCTTTTTATTTGATAAAATGATATCATTACACCTTTTTGTATAATGCACGGAATGAATTTCATGAAGACCAGCCAATCGCTGCTTCTCTTTAATCGAACTCATGCATCATGGTGTTTCTGCTTGGATGTGCGTAAATTATTTATTTATTCCAAAACAAGGGGCGAGACAGCTCCTTGTCGCGAGCAATTTCAGAGTTGCTTTTGAGGTACCTTGAGTAACTCACGTTGCTCAGCAAGCGAGCACTGTCTTTGTTTTCTCTCTGTTTTTGCACAGCAGCCCTCTGTCAAACAAACCGCTCGTTAGCTTATGAGCTCTTTTTTGTGCACAATAGGACACCTGCAAACTTCATTTATCTCTGATTTTGAAAATAACCTTTGTTCGCTCAAACTACATATCTGTATAGGTAATTTGATATCACATTTACTACAACAAGTATTCACCTTTGTCTTTTTCGAGAATTTGTTAATTGCATGTCTCCAATTAAGTCAAACTGTAATAAACCCACCAGTTTCGGACTGACCTCCTATTTGTTATTGCAGCATCATTCCGCTAGACTGGTGCTGTGTAACAAGAGCGGGAGAAGAGACAAATGAGCTTAGCCCAATGCACTCCGACCCAAGCTTCAAACTTCTAAGAATCGATGTTTAGCCAATTACCAATCTATACATACTGTTATCAAACCTGAATGTTGGACTTCAGTAAAGCCATCTGTATCACGAATCTCATATTAAATATTCTAAGAACCCTCAAATTTGTGGGATAGGGCTCGCCATTGTTCCGTCTTCCATTTCCATTAGCGAAATATTCAATATTTTTGCAAACAAATTAGAAATCAAACTTTTTGAAACCCTGGCAACCGGATAAGAACCGATGAAGATTGATAGAATTTTAAGCTTTATTAAGTTACTCGCGAGTTACCCGGTGCATCAAACCAACTTAGAGTAGAGCTGTCTCACCCCTATTCCCAAACCAAAAATTAAAGCACAGTCGAAAGTTATAACTTCATACTCATTAATCAAGTATCTTCTCACGAGTCACCATGGCCTAGTGAGATCAGCCATGGATTTAGTAACAGCTTCAGTCCCATTATTACAAAGCGACAATACCGGTGTTTTTATATCCACGCGTCGTCAAATACAGGGTGCGACAGAAAATAATGCGAAAATGTTCAAACTTGAGTATTGGGTTGATTCATGTAGCTAGTGACTAATTTCTGACGAAAGTGTATTTGTTTATGTTTACTTCCAAGTGCTGCATCAGAACATTCTATTTGTTTTGTTGCAAATTCGTTAAAATGTTCGAGAAAGAAGTGATCACCAGTTTGTTGCTCGCCCAGAAGAAGCCGAAAGAGATTGCCATTTGGCAACAGTTTACCGCATAAAAAAGTCCCTGCAGGATGGTGCTAAGCAGCGGAAGCCAGGAAACGGACGTCCGCGCTTTGCACGCACGTCGAACGTGATCAAATCGGCTCGTGCAAAAATTGCTCGCAACCCGGTGCGTTCCATAAGAAAACTTGCAAAGGAAGCCAATATTTCGGAGAAATCCATGCGGAGAATCATCAAAGAAGATGCATCTTCCAGAGCCAGAGTGAAACGCCACTTGATTACGGACCGGGTCAAGGAACTACGAGTGACTCGTTCCAAGATATTGCTTTCCTTGTTGAAGAAGGAAAAAATGATTATCCTGTTCTCCGACGAAAAGCTTTTCAGCATCGATGATGTGGCCAACAACCACACGGACCGGTTCATTTCACCGCAGAAAATGGAGAACGTTCCGGAAAAGGTGAAATTCAAATTTCAAACCTAACATCCGGCTGGTGTCATGATGTTTCGTTTGGTGGCGTCCAACGGTTTGAAAATGCCGCCTGTTTTCATTGATGCTGGAGTTAAAATCAATACCGAAGTGTATATCGGTATTTTAAAGAACCAAGTGCTTCCCTGGGTGAAGGCCAACTTCTCCAAGGACCAAAATGTTGTTCTACAGCAGGATGGAGCGCCGTATCACACGTCCAATCGAACCCAACAATGGTTAAACGATAACATGAAGTTTTGGCCGAAAGATTTGTGGCCCCTAACAGTCCAGATCTTAATCCGTTGGATTATTTGATTTGAGCATATGTTGAAGCACGAGCCTGCAGAACATCACACCCTAGTGTGAAAACCCTCAAGTCAACCATAACACGCACTTGGCAGTCAATGTCAGAGGACTACGTCCGGAAGGCATGCTCTGGCTTCCGGCGTCGGCTCGATGATGCTATTAATAAAAATGGAAGACACATTGAATAAATTTGTTCAAAAGGACCTTATAAAGATAACTGCACTCGAAAATGATGATATTATTGCTTGAATTAGTTGAAAATGGGATTTGAAATAAATAGAACAAATTTTCGCATTATTTTCTGCCGCACCCTGTATACGCGATTTTTCGGGTGTTAAACAACGGATAAAAGCAGTTATCTCTACCAAAACCAGGCTTTAAAGCAGTGTTTATACGAGGAATGGGAAGGTCACTTAATTAGTACTGTATTAAGATATTTCAGAGAAACGTGTTTTTAGTGAAATAACGGACTCGGCTGTCAGTGCAATTGATATGTAAAACTAGCAGAAAACCCGTTTGACTTTTGGATGCTGTTAACTTCGGCACACAACAAAATCCAAATACCGTTCATTTGGCTTGATGAGCCAGCGCTCCCTGGCAGGGGGGGGGGGGGGGAACTGGTGATCCACTGGTATCATCAGGCACTTTGCTGCCAAACTGGTTTTTCAGTCCCGACGAAATTGGATTTCAAATTGTGCTAGTTTTGAAAGTCCGGCAAGAGAACGAATCGGAAGCACTGAAACAACACGAATAACGGAACAACAAGAACGAAGACCAGAACAACAGCAAAAAATATAAACAACTTCCGAGCCCGTTTATAGTCGGGGCGTCGGTTGAACAATTGATCGGAATGCAGTAAGCAAGAAAAGTTCCTGCACCAAAAGAGAATCGAGGCACTATGTACCTGTTCCGCACAAACTCGCACTGTATTGCTAAAAAAAACTGTTGACACTAACGGAACTGACAAACGGAACGAAAGTAGAAGTGTCCATTCATCCTGGTTTGAACTCAGTTCAAGGTATGGTCTACGAACCCGACTCTATCCACGATAACGAAGAAGATATTCTGAAGTACCTGAAATTCCAAGGAGTTATTAACGTGCGTCGTATCTGCAAAAGAGTGAATGGTAAATTTTATAGCACTCCGTTGCTGGTGTTAACGCTGCGAGGCGCTGTGCTCCCGAAGTTCCTCTGTTTCGGTATACTACGCGTTGACATTCGTACATACTATCCGTCATCACTTATTTGTTTTATAACTGCGGTGTGTACGGACATAAAAAAGGTGTGTAGACAGATTCCCATTTGCCTACATTGTTCTCAAGAAATTCATGTGACCAATGGGGAACAGTGCCAAAATCCAGCATTTTGTATGCACTGCAAGTCTAGCCATTCAATCATCTCTCGCGATTGCCCTACATATCAGCAAGAAGTTATAATCGTCAAGCATAAAATTGATAACAGAGTATCATTCGGCGAAGCACGCCGTGAGTTCCGAGAACGTGCTCAAAATACTTACGCAAGCATACTACAGCAACGCTTGGCTCAAGTCGAGTCAGAGAAGGATGTAATAATCAAATCTCTACGGACGGAAGTCGAAACCGCCAGAGCATAACTAGAACTTCTAAAAGAATCGATGAAAAAAAATAGCACTTCAGACAACAACGCGCAAGCAGCACAAGGATACTCCAAGCAAGGTATCAGCGCTGTAATTCCTAAACCAAATAATTAAACTGCCTCCATCAACCGTCAAATACAGCAAAGCAACTCAACACACTCTACACCTGAAAACAGTACCCAAACAAAATTACACCACAACAATGGCAGAAAATCTTGAAAAGACAAAGCAACTGAGTCTCCCCACAAGGATGTAAGAATCACCAGAAGTGCTTCCTTTCGAGTTCCTGAGATTTCAAGCAGAAGCCGCAGTGACAAACGAACAAACACATCCCCACTTGGAAACGAGGATAGTGCAAAGGGTAAGTGAAAGCATCTGCTAGCCGAAGACTCTGGAACATAACCCATCCAGAATTACTAGCATGGAATCCGATCCCTTATCAAAAACCACACTTCTCACGGATGAACAAACCCCTGCAATGGACAAGGACTCTGATACGGACAACTTACGAATAATCACAACCACAAAGCAAAACGACCAGTGCGCCGACATGGAAAACGATTTTGGAACACTATCAAATAATACGTCATCGGAAACCAAAACGTTTTCAACACAAAGAAAGGGAAGGGAAGTAAAGCCGTTGGTCCCGGTTCATATTCATGAGTCGTTAGGTAGGGTCCAGGTGGTGGAGTCGTCTTCCTGGCGTCGGTGATTGTCACCATGTGAGGAAATAGGCCGACGTAAAATAAAGATTAAAAAAAAAAAAAAAAAAAGAAAGTGGAGGAGGGGAATGTGTAGTACCCCCTCCACTTCTGGAAGAGGAAGCGAGTCTGGGTGGATAGGTGATCCGGGACGCCATTTCTCAACCCGTTGACCACCGATTGCCCAACTCGGCCGCGATTTACAAACAACTTGCCATCTTACCAACATCAGTTCTGTCGAACTCAGAGGCGTATGGTCGCCTGCACAGGATTTCCCCACGGCCATCTAATTCGTTGAGGACAACTACAACCAAACCATCAGATTCGCCAGGTGCGAGGCTTTCCACGTCGACCCTGACCAGGGATGCAACGAGCTTGCTCGATGAGCCCCTGGTGGCAGTTGACGTGGATCACTCAAACCCTGCGGCAAGTATCACTTCCTATTCAAAACCACAACATAAAACCCACCCCACTACCTCCTCCAACATTCTTGATCTCAACTACCCAAACATTGCTCAACCCAGATGTATTCCCTACGCGGTGGAAACAAGACGAAACAAAGAAAATGACTCCACAAATAGATGCATCGCTGTTCAATGGAATGTCAACGGCCTCAAGGAACGTTATGCAGAATTGCAGCTTTTCGTTGCTGAATATTTGCCGTCGGTAATTGCTGTCCAAGAAACACGTCTAAGCCGACCCGAGGTCATTAACAAATTCCATCGCGCCGAATACAGATGGTCAATCAGACCGGGACAAACTTCCAGTTCACAAAATGGAGTAGGGCTTGCTATACATCACACAGTTCCCCACAAATTTCTTCGATTGAACGCAGATCTACAAGCAGTAGCCGCTCGAGTGAAGCACCCATTCGAAACCACGTACGTATCAATCAACATTCCCTGTCACATGCCAGCTAAAAAATTTGAAACTGAATTGGAGCGCCTTATTTCTGAATTGCCACCACCGATTGTTTTTATGGGCGATTTCAACTCGCACAGCTCGCTATGGGGAAGTTGTAAAAATGATGCAAAACAAGCCATCATCGAAAAAATTACAGCCCAACATAATCTTACCATTCTCAACACCGGAGAACACACACGACTAGACCCCAGAAGTGGCGCAACTTCTGCAGTTGACCTTACGATCACATCGTCTGACATCATGTCAAAACTGCAGTGGCACGTGGACGCCGATAATTGGACGAGAGACCATTTCCCAGTGATCGTCAGTTCACCGATTGCTGCGCCAGAAAAGCGTTGTCGAAGGCGATGGATTCATGAACAAGCAGATTGGTTTGAATATGAAAATCTTCTGTTAGAACGCATTGACCGAAATTTACCTTGGTGGAACAGCGAAGTTAAGACAGCAGTGAGGACGAGGCGCAAGAAGCCACGTGCACTCAAACGCTTAAACGACGATGATCCAAACAAACAACAGGCATTGAAGGAGTTTCAATTGGCCCGCGACGAATCGAGGAAGATAGTCAAGGAAGCCAAAAAGACATCCTGGGACACTTTTGTATCGAGCTTCAACTCACAAACACCCAGCAGTGAAATGTGGCGAAAGGTAAATGCCCTGCGAGGTAGAAGAACGGTTCAAATGCCAACTTTAGTTATCAACAATCGTGTAACTGAAGACCCCATGCAGATTGCTGAACACCTCGCCAGTTTCTTTGAATCAGTGTCTCAATTACCTGAATCTTCTCCAACAACCGATGGAATTATCGTTGCAGACCTCATTAACGGGCAAAACGATTCTCTCAACAAGGATTTCAGTGTGGATGAGTTCTTTTGGGCGCTAGATAAGGGTGGGAACACGTCCGTGGGTGCGGAAAACATCAGTTATCAAATGCTCCGTCATGTTCCTTTTCGTATCAAAATGCAAATGCTTGAAGCGATTAATAAAATGTGGTGCTCCGGTGTAATGCCAGAACCATGGAAAGAAGGGATGGTAGTTCCACTACCAAAACCGGGAAAGGACCCAAAAAAGCGAGGTAATCAACGCCCAATCACGTTGTTGAGTTGTTTCAGTAAAACTGTGGAGCGAATGGCAAATCGTAGATTGGTAAATTATATTGAACAGCACTGCCAGTTCAACCAAAATCAGTTTGCTTTTCGGAGAGGCAGAGGTGTGGATGTCTATCTGACTTCACTAGAAAAACAATACGTCTACCTTTTGAAGAGGGAAAGCACTGTGAAATATTAACGTCAGACTTACAGAAGGCGTACGATAAAGCAGACAGATACAAAATAACGTCGACACTTGTAAATTGGGGAATCACGGGTCGAATGCTCCAGTTCATCAAAAACTTTCTAAGTAGCAGATGCTTCCGTGTTGCTGCAGGTGATTGCCTGTCATCACAAAAAACCCAGGTGACTGGAATGCCACAGGGATCAATACTATCCGTTACATTGTTCCTTGTTCTAATGGAATCGGTCTTCCAACATGTGCCTAAAGGCCTACAAATGTTTGTGTACGCAGACGACGTTTTGATTCTGGCCATCGACTAAGATGCCAGCATAGCTAGACGTAAACTACAGGAAGCAGCTACATCTCTTGGAATCTGGGCAGAGCGCACAAAAATGACAATCTCTGCAGAGAAATCAAGTTTCATGCATCTGTGTAAGAGGAGGAAACATTCTGCGGTAACTCCGATCTTGATTGGTAATAAAGTGGCACCTGAGGTACAGTATACCCGAATTCTAGGCGTTAACGTAGATAGACGGTTGAACTTCAAATGTCATGCAGCATCTGTTCGACGAGGAACACAAACAATTTTGAATATCTTGCAAGTCGTGGGCAACAGGATGAAAGGGGGCACAAGACAAATTTTGCTCCAAATAGCTAATGCGGTGTTGTTGCCAAAACTATTCTTTGGAATGATCTTCGTTAATGGCGGCAGTAGTACAAATGTTCAAAACATGTAACCACTCTATAATTTGGCCAGACGAAAATCCTCTGGAGCGTTCCGAACGAGTCCAATCGATTCCATCATTGCTGAATCAGGTCAACTTCCTTTTGAACACATATTGGTCCGTAATGTTATAATTAAAGCCATCCGGATAACAGAGAAAATTAACAAGCTTTACCCTTCAATGATCATTAATGAAAGCACACCAGGCACATGTTTTCCTTCAATAGACAGGGCCATGTCTGCTTTCACCAAACTTACAGGCAAATTACTCCCAAAAATCACCTATATTCGTCGACTTGGAGATAGACTATGGGATGCCATGTGTCCAAAGATTGATTGGTGCATAAAATCACAGTATAAAGTCGGAGACGTCCCAGTCAAAGCACAACAGCTGTTTCTAGCGGCATGCACAACAAAATATACTACCTGCAAACACATTTTTACTGACGGATCAGTTACCCAGGAGCACGTTGGATTCGGAATATCATTTGAAAACATCAGCATCAGTAGATATCTGCCAAAGGAATGTTCAATATTTTCGGCAGAAGCTATGGCAATCCTTTATGCCGTAACTAACCTGTGTATAGACAATGAAGCCGCTGTAATATTTACAGACTCAGCCAGTGTCTTACAAGCACTTCAAAATGGACAATCACGCCACGAGTGGGTTCAAGCAATAGAGGAAGAAATAGCAAACAAATCAGTTACATTATGATGGATGCTTGGCCACGTAGGGATTTCGGGAAACGAGAAAGCAGATGCACTGGCAAAAGCGGCCTTGATGGATGAAAATGTCGACGAAGAATATTGTGAAGTACCAGGTGAAGATATCATCCGTAATTGTAAAGCAGATATCCGTGAAGACTGGGAATGCAAGTGGAGAATTAATACATCTTTCCTGAGGAGCATCAAATCAACAACGTAAGAGTGGCCAGACAGACACGGCGCGACTGAAAGGAGGGCAATAAGCCGGCTTCGCATAGGTCATACTAGATTAACGCATCAACATTTATTCAACCAAGATAGAAACTGTTGCCAAACATGTGGAGAACCAATAACTGTACCTCACATACTCATAGACTGCAGAGCATACGACGTTCAACGACAAGAATGTAACCTAGGTTCAACTATTGGAGACATTCTAGGACCGAATGAGGATGAAGAGAAGTAACTAGTTAAGTTTTTAAAAGAAACGAAACTAATCAATTTGTTATAGATAATAATTTGACTTCAAATAAACACAAATTCTGCTTGGGAACTTCGCTCATTGAAAAAAAAAAATTTGTGGCGATTATGAAGGGCAACCTCCGGGAAACAGGGAAGGCCTTCAAAATGACAAGGATTTGAAAAAAAGAGTGATGAAAGATTGTGCAAGCCTTTCACAGGATTTGATGGGTAGCGTTAAGTCCAAGGTGCGGGCATTTAGCCTAGGAGAGGAGGTTGAATAAACCAACTTGGCAACAACATATTTAGCTAATATGTGTTGATTTATTTCCTGAGAGTTTAAAAATATCTGACTAAAAATGAATTTTTGGTAATCATTTTTTCTGTTGCATTTTTTTTCGAGTACAATCTTTATACTGGCCAAGTTGCCCGAGTAAATATCATTTGATAAATAATGCCAGGTTCAGAATGCTATCTGTCGTTTCTGTAACATGGAAAAGGAAACCTCGGAACATCTCCTCTATCCAAGTGCAGATTTAAATTTCTGTAAAGTGGCTATATGCAACGTAGAGAAATTTTGACTGCGAATCCTGGAGAGGTTGTAGGTTTTTCTACGTCACAAAAAAAGAAGAAAAAAAAAAGAACAAGCCTACTACAAAAATGGACCCGATCCGAGAATCCAGTCCATGATATCGCGACCTCAAGCCAACGTATGTACGCCAAATTGTTCCCATTGGTGAAAAGGCCCAAATTTGCTTTCACCAACTCCTGATCACTATGAAGATCATTGATTACTTTCTGTCGCAGTGTCCGAAGAAAGACACAAAGTTTTAGCAATGGCTGCTGTTTAAAGCACGTTATGGATGATTTATGTTCTAGTTATTCTCGCAATAACAAGCTACTGAAAATTCGACATTTGTGACATTTGAAGGAACGCGCAAATTCAAGTTGTTCCAAATCCGCTACGGTGAACGTTAACCTTCGTACGCAAATCTCCGTCCAGTTGTCATTGGGTACTTAAGGCCTGTATCCGCAATAATCCGGATACCTCAAAACATGAATAAAACGTAAATTTCGCATTATATTTCCGTCGTAGTTGTTTATTTCAGATTCATGGGATGTGTTTTAACAATTCGTGAAGACAAAACAAAGTTATTCGGTATTTGCATAAAATTTTCGAACTTTGCGCTTAACTCCGTCCATTAGGGTTTGTACAGACTCTTCAGAAATCGTAGAAGCCGTCTTTGTCCAAATTTGCTGGAAGTGTTTGATGTCTTTGATTCCTTGCTTCTTTCCAGAAAGCTTCCGCTTCATCAGAGCCCAATATCTCTCGATTGGTCGTAGCTCTGGGCAATTTGGCGGGTTTGAGGTTTTTGGTACAATGTTCACTTGATTTGCTTGGTACCACTCCATCACAGTTTTAGCATAGTGGCATGATGCCAAATCGGGCCAGAACAAAGGTGTTTCTTTGTGACTTTTGATGAAGGGTAGCAATCGCTTCTGCAGACACTCTTTCTAATAGATCTCGTTGTTGATTGTGCCTGTAGTGACGAAAGATTTATTCTTTTTGCCACACGTGCAAATTGCTTGCCACACAAGGTATTTTTTGGGAAATTTCGATGCCTTCTTCGTTCTGAAATGCTCAGCTGTAGCATTTCTGGCCATAGCAGAATAAAAAAACCAGCCCTGGAAGCTGCTTGAAATCCTCCAGGACATAAGTTTCATCGTCCATAACAACGCATGAAAACTTCGTCAAATATTCGCAGTACAAACGTCGAGCCCGTGATTTTGCTGCCAAGTTCTGTTTGTCGTTGCGATTTGGAACTGTTTTTACTTGATACGACTTAATTCCCAAACGATGTTTTGATTTTTGGACAAAACCAGGTGACTTTCCTATTTTACGAGCCACCGTTTGAATGGAGAGATTTGGGTTTTTCGTTAATATTCTTTTCACCTTTCGGTCCATGACAGGATCAGCGCGTCCAATGTTTTTGTCACTTCTCGGTTTCCTCTCCACCGTCAAACGTTCCGAAAATGATTTGAGCATATCGTGAACAGTGGATTTAGGCTAATCCAATGTTTTTTGCAAGGCTCCGTATTGACAAGTCAGGATTTGCCGTACGCCCGTACAAAATTCGCTCGCGCACTTGTTTTTCTTTCGTCGCCATCTTGAATACTAAACATGAAATGTAAACATCAATCATAGTCTTTTTCATCATAGACTCTCAGCTATACCACAGTGAATTTTTTCATTCCTACGTGCAATATTTCAAAAGTTGCAATGATTTGCAGGTGTCCGGATTAATGTGGATACAGACCTTACAATCACCGAGCTTCTCGACGTTGACCATCTACTATGTCGCTTAGCACAGTATGAACCATTCGCTGAGGAAATATATGCTGAAGGTTGATTCGACTGATAGAGAGCAAATTTTCACCTGGTGTTCTTGGAAAAAAATCACCTGGAAGTTTATTCCCCCTCGCACACCACCCTACGGAGGCCTATGGGGAGGCCACCCTTAAATCGGCGAAAAATCATCTTTTGAAAGTAATCGGTAACGTCAACTTTGCCTATGAGGATCTGTTAACCTTGTTAGTACATGTCGAGGTGTGTCTGAACCCGTGTTAAGACCCAGAATTCCAGAAGACCCGACGGACTTAGACGCCTTGACACCGGAGAATTTTCTTTTTGAAAGTAATTTTCAAGTGGCTCCAGAACCCAATTGGATGAGGACCGCTGATAATCGTTTAGATCATTTGGATTTAACCCAGAAACATCTGCAGCAAATCTGGTCTCGCTGGTGCCCAGAGTACCTACAACGGCTGCAATCTCGTGCAACTAAAGGTTACAATCTGCCAGTCACAATCGAAGTTGGTTCACTCGTGATAATCAAGGAAGACAGCCATCCACCAAATTGGTCGCTGGGGAAGATTGTTAAGCTCTTTCCCGAAAAGGATGGTGTCCTCCGTGTAGTGAGCCGTTGCACGAAATGCTCTTCTTCCGTCACCGTGATCTTTACAATAGAAACCAATCCTTCTTGAGAGAACTTGCTCGTTCCGTACTTGTAAAGGCACGGCCCCGGCTAGTATAGGGTGCCGGAAGTTCGCATGTCAACAAAATGGATTTCAATGACGAGCTGGATTGCAACGCAGTCTATCATTCGATGGAATGCAAAAAAAAAACAAAATTATTTTTTGGGCAGGAGAAGTGTTTTGTTGAATTTTTTTTTTTTGTGAATTGTTGCTGTTTGAATAGTGGGGGGTTGATGAAGATAGTTATATGTTTTTTTTTTTGTATTATTTTTTTTTATAATAAAATTATTTTTTTTTTTTTTTAAATCACAATGTGTCTGTGTGTGTGTGGGGGGGGGGAGAGAGTGAGAGTTTTTCTTTCCCCGGTGGCGGTTGGGGGTTGGTGGTGGGGGAGGGGAGGGGGGAAGAAAGTAATAAGTTTTAATCATTCATATATATAATAGCCCTGTTTGTCTGTCCGGTGACTAGCCAACCAGACGCAGCACGCGGGGAAATTCTCACAAAAAATAAAATATTTGACACTTCAATTCTTATTTACTATCAGATGCAGAAAACAAAACCAGTGACAACCTTACACAACCAGACACAGCATTTGATGAAAAAAATCACAGACAACAGACGTTGAAAATTTTGATTTTTTTTTAATGCAGAAAAGAATCTATCACTCTTAGACAACCGAATGCAGCAGTTGCTGGAAATAACACAGACAACAATAAAAAAACGCCGTCGTTCGACAAGCGGGCCCACATGTCAAATACGACATGAGCGCCGCCGTGGCCTATCGTCAATCTACTGATTTTTAATTCAACCACTAAAATCAGTAAACGATGGAAACTGTATTGAGTGTCATATCTGTTTGTCTGTGCCGAGAAGATCGAGCTGACTTGGAGGATGCTTTGTTGTTAAATTTTGACATTTCGTGTCGGTCACCATCCTCATCGCAGCCAACTTCACTCCGATGCTCTTTACACGGAACCATAAATCTACCCAAATTTGAGTTGTTTCCACCCTTTTCACCCACCTCAATGGTTGTAGGCCAATATGAGTAAAGTGAACATCGCCAAGTTTGAACGATGAGAATGTGCTCGAGATACCTCAACACATGGTAGCGACTGAGGATTTAATAAAATGTGTGTTTGGATCTGATTTCAAGCAATGTCGGTTCAAGATTTGTCAAAACGCATCATCGTGGCTCCGACAAATGCGCATATGCTGGCGATGAACCGGAAAATCATTGACATGATAAATGGAGAACCAACGGTTTATTATAGTGCAGATTCTGTTGTTACGGAGGACCCAAGCGATGCCACGAGGTATCCTCCTGAATTCCTTCATGAACAAACACCATCCGGAATGCCTCCGCATACCCTGGTACTGAAGAAGGGAGTGATCGTCATGCTGTTACGAAACTTGAATCCGCGAAAATGGCTTTGCAATGGAACAAGAATGGTTATTGAACAACTCGATAGAAGCACAATTACTGCGAGAATTATCTCGGAGTGTAATCCCGGAGACGTTGTGATGATCCCAAGAATAGATTTGGCTCCAAGTGACTCTACATTACCGTTTATTCTACGTCTATGGCAATTTCCAATCATACCAGCATATGCTATTACGATCAATAAATCGCAAGGACAGACATTTGATCATGTGGGAACTGATCTTCAGTCGACCGTATTTTCGCATGGGCAACTATACGTTGCTTTGTCACGATCTCGGAACCCTAATCAGGTAAAAGTTCACATCGAACCTAATTCACAGCAAAGAGATCTATTGAGAGATGGTCGTCAGTTTACACGCAATGTGGTCTTCACCGATGTTTTTCAGGTATGAAAATAAGCTGCATTGAATTCACCGAATAAAAAACTCTATTCAAAACGTACAAAAATGTAATGCTTTTCTTATTTAATCTACAAGCGTGAATAACACATGAACCGTTTATATTGAAAAAAAAAAAAAAAAAAACGCTTGCCACGGGCACTACTGCGTCCACAAATAAACTAGTCACTATAATAATACACATCGAATATACAACACGGAATATTTATCTAAGGCGGTTTTTTCTATTAAGTCATTTGCTGACAGGTGTCAAGTGGTGCGCTACATTTTCAATTTAGAAGTTGTGCGCGTGTGCTCTCGATTCAGTGAAATCGGAAAAGTCCTCCATATTAATAATAAAGGCATAGAAAAAAACATTACTGAAAACCGCTTCTTAAAACATTGAGTTTAAGTAAAGATAATTGTAGAACAAGTACAAGTAGGACACTGGGACAATATAATTTATATGTGCAAATTATTGTACCTGAGGACGACATCTGTCTCTATCGTTATAATGAAATATCTTCCACTGACCATCTAAATCTAATTCTTCCCCTAACTCTTTTAGGTATCGTATCAGCGGGATACTCCTGTGCCACACGGGGTCAACCCGGTATCTATCATCGCGTCGCCAACACCGTGGACTGGATTTCACACATCGTGCAAGTATCGCCACAATAGCATAAGGATGACGACGTCCAGATAGCCGAAGTCGTCGATCGAAGATGAAGAAGCAGAAGCAACACAGGAGTCACACCTTCACAAACGTGGGAAAAATGCACCAACCTGAGCAACCCAACTGACACAAACACACCCACACATATTTCATTCCCGAAGACAGTCCATAGATGTTTAAGCTGATGATCCTTGTTCTTCACTATTCCCGGTGTTATTCTCTATTTATGACGTAAAAACGAGTGTGACTATTTCAGAGCAGCTTGAGCAAAAACGAATTATTTATGTATTTATTTGTTCTCCGGTGCAAAAAAGAGTGAAGCTACGAAAGCAATCGCATATTAAACACCAGTTTGAAAAAGGCCTATACATATTTATGCTGAAAACCCTCTCCAGTCTTCGGTTCTACCCCATACTAAGCAAGATCTAGTGCTACTGTAAAGTTAAAATGTACTTAGAAAAAAAAACCTGATTGTGATATATGTACTGACGAGGGATTCTGGGTGATAGCCAATAAAGTAAAAAAAAAAAACATAGTGAAACAGAACAAATCACCCACCAAGCGAGGAATCTGAATGATAAGAATGAGACACTAATAACATGTTTCTGTGAAACTGTTCAATTAGTATGAACCTGTACGTAATAATGCAACAAAAGACAACAAAAAAAAACGACGAACTCTATCACTTACTATACAGTTTTCTAAGAGCGCAAGCCGTGCAGGCCATCGTTCTAGAAAAAAAATAAAACAAGAAGGAGCGCACGTGCAACTAGATGCTTAAGACTATTGATCGTAATATCTTTATGTAAATATGAAACTACTGTCCCCCTATTTTCCTCGGTAGGCTGCTTACCAGCGTAGGTAACTGATTTTTATTTAGAGAAAAAGGTAGATAACTAGACAAAGCCAAACGCGTAGTGATCGCGAAGGAAACTAGAATCACACACCTGGCAAAAAAAAATACGAAAGCTATCAAACTAATGTAGGGGAAGGTAGACCCAATTGTTACCAGCATGAATGAATATATGTATTTTGTAATAAAGAAGAAAAAAAAACAACGATAAATATGGATTAATTTCCACGGAAAAGCCTATAAAGGGTGGAAGCGAGTTGTACTCCAGCAATTCGCCTACCGGTAGAAACTTCGAGCGAAAGCTCGTTGATTGGCTGAAATAAATGTACACGCCTGGATGTATACTACACACAAAACTGGTTGTTTCATTTCTGGTGTCCCATCTTTAACAAGTTGGAAATACTTTCTGGCTAAAGTTCAACCGTTGCAAAAGAAAATGAATTCCGAAAACATTGCTTCTTGGGCAAAGCTACAGTCAGGACTACTATGGTACGGTGGATGGAATCACCCTGATTTCGCGGATGTTCTGAAACCAAATGAGCTGATTTTGCGTACGAAGTTAGCTGCCAATAGTTGTGAGTCTGTTCCAACTGCATTTTCATCAAACTTGAGTCAACAGCGGGTTTTGATCTAGCTTGTTGTGATATTAAAGCTACAGTATGATTCAAAATTTAGTGTGAATATGTCATTCTTAAAAAATCTTCATGTTGTTCGTAGTTATAAGTGAATAAACGCAAACAGCTTGTACAGATTGTAGAAACAGTTTCTTTTTTCTTGTATTTAATGCAAAAAAAAAAAAAACTAACAACAAACTCATTTCTAATTTGCAAAACAAATTAAAAGTCACTCATTCATATGTCGTAAAATTTAACATACAGTACATGATTTTCATGGAAAATGAATTGAAACAGTCCCACTGGTGGATCGCGAAACAGTTGGGAACCGACAATTCGACCGTATCAGTCAAGGAGACCCAGGCGACCCAGCAGCGAGCGGGCAGTGCAAGAAAAGCGAAGACGACCGACCCCGTGAACGCAAGGAAGGTGAGGGATTACTTCAAGTGCAATCAGAACCATTCGATTCGGGACGTGGCCAAGAAGGTCAATTCTTCCGTCTGGTTCGTCCAGCAGACAATGAAGCGGACCGCATTTCATATCTTCAAGGTAAGAAAGGTGCCTAACCGAAGCGATTAACAGATTACGGTGGCCACATTCCCCGCCAGGAAACTGTACCGCGAGTGGTTGATAACTACAGCCGAAATGCATCGTAATGAACGACGAGACGTACTTAAAGCGGACGCCAAGCAGATCCCCGGCCTAACATTTTTCGTCAGCAAGCCCCGCCTGGATGTTCCGGAGATGTTCTGGAAGAAGAAGGTCGAAAAATTTGCCAAGAAGTACTTGTTGTGGCAGGCGAACTGTGGGTGTGATAAATTCAGCAAGCCGTACATAACGACCGACACCATAAACAGCCAAATATATGAAGAAGAATGCCTCCAGAAGCGCCTGCTGCCCTTACTCCGGTTCTACGATGGTGAAAACTCTGTTTTGGTCGAATCTGGCATCGTGCCATTATGCAAAACCGGTGATGGAGTGGTACGAACCCTACGGTGATATTTTTGTGCCAAAGGAGGCAACTCCGCCAAAATCGCTAAAGCTTCGCCCAATAGAAAAAAAATCTGGGTGATCATCAAAAACGACTAAGATTTTAAGAAAGAACGGATGAAAGTGTGTAAGAGAGATGGCGCAAGTGTTACATAGGATTTGATGGGTAGCGTTAAGCCCAAAGTGTGGCCATTTAGCCTTGGAAAAGAGGTTGAATAAACCAACTTTGCTAATATGTGTTTATTTATTTCCTGAGAGTTTCAAAAATATGCGACTTGAATGAATTTTCGGTGCTCATATTTGTGTGTCTTATTTTTTCGAATACAATCTTTAGGTGAGTCAATACTAAACTGTTGCAATACTTTTCGAAGTCTGTCGATACTTTTGACTGGTAGATAGTTCTGTACTACGGTCGCTTTAATACTTCACGTATTAAATGCATCGTTGTATTTTTTTTTTAAGTAAAAAAAGCAGTTGTAAAGTTCATTATTACGGATCAAACGGATAAAGCATGGATTTGAAATTTGAAACAGTAAACTGAATCACAATATCTCATGGAAAATATCCTGGTGACGCTATAGGATTCAGTCTAGAAAGAATAAAAAAGAGAACAAGTCTTGATAGAACCAGCAAGAGCATTTTCGCTAGGTGGCTACGAATATCACAAAATTAAATTGCTGTTATGTAACAAACGAAGAATGTACAGAAATATTTAAAAAAAACCGGATGAATTGTTCAATTGAGCAAAACCGACATCTATTTATAAAACAGGATTTTCAATTTGTCAAACCTATCAGATTAAATTGACCTATATTCTCGTTTTGAGACGGATTTTTATGCGGAATCAGTATTAGTTTTCTAGGTACACAGATAAAAAGAAACATTTAATTTTATGCTTTATCTAATGCACATAAATGGAATGCTAGATTTGGCAGAAAATAATGGGATATTTCATGCAGAGTTAAGCCAGATAACACCTGAATCTAGCCTGTTGAATGAAAGATCACATACATTGTTGTATGGCGCCTGAAAGATTGCAAGCAATTTCGTTATTTACGTCTCCTTTGGCTCGGAATTAAACGAGGGGAAATTTTACGCACTTGTTAAAATTCATTATTTTTTTCTTTGTAGTGGGCGGAATATTACAATTTGAGATAATTAGTTGATTACAAAGGTCTAAATATTTCTCTAAATCTTCATTGCAATTTTTTAATTTGTAAATTTTGTGCGCCTTTTGCTTGTCATTTAAATACTGGAATGCGAGGGTGCACCAGGGCATCATTGAAGTTGCAATTGGACAATGGAGTGGACAGCCAACCGGAGTCAAGGAGGGGATGTGTCTTTCATTTATGATTGTTACATTCCACTCCAACAGTTGTAATGAATTTGACGCGCCTTTCTCAAACAAACCATCTAGTGGAATGCTTAACTGAATTGCGTATTTTGTTATTCGTTTTATCGGATCATATTGCTGGAAGGAGATTCTTTTATTCCCGCAGGTTTCGCGTAAGTGTGTCTGCTTACGGGCCTGCCCAACCCTTTTTGGCCCTTCATACAGCAGTATGTTGAATTTAGAACGGTAACAAAGCATGATCTTTCTGTTAAGTGGAACCGCATGCAGGGCAAGGCCCACGCTAGGATGGTGGCTTCCTACATACATACATACATACCACTTAAAAAAGTCCATATTTTTAATGCAAACGTTATTATAAAATATTGGCCCCTGAAGAACTACTGCTCTCATAGGCAACCGATCAGATTTGGAATTCTGATTATTTACCTGCAGTGATCTGTCAGTTAAATTAATTTGAACTAATTTCACTTTATAGAATGAAAACTTTTCCAATTTTGCAATTAAACCTTTATGCCAAACATTGTCAAATGTTTTTTTTTCTATGTCTAGAAGAGAAACTGGAGTTGAGCACAAATTGGATTGTTATTTATACTTTAGATTAGATTTGTTATTTATTTTTAATTTACACACTTAGAAATTATGAATTTTACACCAGACGTAATTCATGTTTGTAAAAAGTCGGGGAACGTAAAATAACATTTCATGTAAAATGATGTCTCCTTAAACTGACACATACGCAATTCGACAAAAGATGTGTTTGATTGAATTTATTTTCTCATCTCTTTCAACTCATTCTTATGTGCTAAAGTACGCTTGCATGTGTCGGTCTCAGGAGACAGTAATTTACATAACATTTTGCTAGTGTGTAGATTCTGCTGTAATGTACTGTAGAGATTTAGCGGCAGGTTTTATCTTTATTTTTGTTTATAGTTGGTAATATTATTAGCATTAGCATTAGCATAAGCATTTTTACCATTATCATAGGCATTATCATTCATCTGTGGCATGATCTAAGCATTCATCCTTGGTATTACTTCTTCAGTCACTGAACTAATTTTATTTACATTTCTGATCCCCAAAAACTTACGCCTCAGCTTCGACGTGAATTGTGAAATAATTTGAGTTCTAAAAATGGCTTCTCAAGTTAAAGACAAAGTTTGAAAATAAAAAAGGGGCGGTCGGGTATCCCGAACAAAAATAACCATACAATTACAATACATTATTATTATATGAAATATCATTAAAATCGATTTCCGACCATGAATCTTACTGTTCATGAATCAAATTAATGAAAAATGTTTAATGTCATTAAAATAGATTGACTATTCTTTCCATATGCTAGGTTTTTCAACAATTATGATACAATACAATAAATAGTAATTGACTCAAAATTATTCGAAAAAAATAAATGATTTTTTCTACATACATTCTCCGTTCGGGACAAACACCACTGCGACCAGTAATTTGATCTATTGTAGTATTTCTACATACATTACAAACCTACTTTTTTACCGTCGAGATCTCACTTTACATTAGATTCTATAATGCTGTTTGTCATCTCATCTTTGTGAACAATACTATTAATTGTATATACTATAGATCCTATTGTATGGTTTCAATACATTTAATTGTAAACCTATGAGATTTTTTTTCGGAACTCTATTCAGGCCTGCACACTTAGAAATTATGAATTTTACACGAGACGTATTTCATGTTTGTAAAAAGTCGGGGTACGTAAAGAAAGATTTCGTGGAAAATTATGTCTCCTGAAACTGACACATACACAAATAGACGAAAGATGTGTTTGATGGAGTTTATTTTCTTATCTCTTTGAACTCATTCCTATGTGCTGAAGGACGTTTGCACGTGTCGGTCTCAGGTGACAGAAATTTACATGACATTTTGGTAGTTCACAGAAAAAAAATCTGAATCTTCATTGTGATGTAAATATCAGAGCCTGTGAAATTGTATTTCATTCCACACTAAGCAGCAACTTGTATGTAATAGTTCTAACAAAGTCAAGCTTTTGCATACAACATTATCGAAAATGTATGGAACTTCCCAGAACTTTACACGATTTATAATTTAAATGTGGATGTTTTGTGACGCTCCATTTATGTGCATGATTATGAACAGAAATTCACACTACTTTTTCGAACTGTGTAATTTTAACCACTACAATCTATGGCCTTGAATAGCAGGATCTTCATTTTTTCTGACGTTAACTAGAACTAGATCCTTGAAAAAACTTGAATCAAGAAGCATCCATATTTGCATTAACAGAAGCATTTGGAAAACATCATTTTTGTACATCAACTTAGTTTTGCGTCATGTCATGCAAGGTAATATTTCGAGTTTTTATGGTCTGGTAGATTTAAGAAAGACGGAAATTTCGTGTAGGGCGCTCCTTTTTTGTGGGCAGGGGAGGTAAATTTATGTGTTTTTTTTTTGTGTGGGGGTATCCAGGAGGCTTATTTTTTAAATTTTTCTTCCCCTTCCTTTTTTTAATTTTTTTTTTATATTTTTTTTTTTTATTTTTTGGGGGGGGTATTTTATAAGGAGTGTATCGAAAAGTAGTTATAAACTTCCAAATAATAAAATAGGCATGAAAACATGGTTAAAATTAACATACTATTTCAGTTTATTATAGCTTAACATGTTTACAAAAGATCCAAACGGAAAAACTAGTCATCATGTTCATTTCTGTAGAATGCCCGTACCTTTGATTTGACACCTGCCATCAAATTCTGCACAGTGACCTTTGTGCACTTCCTGGATGCCGCTGCCCAATTTTTCTTAAAATCGGTCATGTTTTGGGACACTGTACCATCCTTCTTAAATATACGCTTGACTATTGCCCAATAGCGTTCGATCGGTCGCAACTGGGGACAGTTTGGTGGGTTGATGTCTTTTTCTACGAACTTGATGTTATTCTCCGTCAGCCACTGTAGAGTGGATTTGGCGTAATGTGCCGATGCCAAATCTGGCCAGAAGAGAGGAGGGGACTGGTGCTTTCTATACAATGGTAGCAACCTGTTCTTCAAACATTCCTTTTGATAAATCTCAGCATTTATAGTTCCTTTTGTATAGAAAATTGAAGAACGCAAGCCACATGTGCAAATAGCTTGCCAAATGAGCACCTTCTGACCGAATTTCTCCATCGCAACAGTCGTATCTGCGGTTGGCACACGTTCCCCAACAGATTTAGTATAAAACTGCGGCCCCGGTAGCGTTCTTGAATCTTCTTTAACGTATGTTTCGTCATCCATCAAAATGCACTGGTCGACATTGTCCAAAATGCAGCTGTACAGCTTTCGAGCCCTGGTTTTGGCACGAGACTTTTGTTCCGGAGTTTGTTTGGGCACTTTCTGCTTTTTGTACGTCTTCAAGTCATTCCTGCGCTTGATTCGTTGAATCATTCCGATGCTGGTCCTGAACTTCTTGGCTAGATCGCGAGTAGAGGCAGATTTGTTCCGTTGAATATAATCCACAACTTTTTGGTCCAAATCGGGGTTGCTGGAGCCGGATTTCCGGCCACTTCTTGGTAAATCCTTGAGGGAGCACTCCTTACCAAACTTTTCGATGATGCGTTTTACACTTGCCGGGTGAACATTTACTCTTTTCGCAATCTGGTTGTAAGTAACACCCTTTTCGGTGCACCAAGTGTGCAGAATTTTCTTTTTAGTCTCAAATTCAATTCGCGACATTTTGAATACAACTTTATCAACGGAAATGAATGAACCGAATAATCATTTTTGACATGTAAACAAAGCAAATGGCGCTTACACGCTAAAAATATATACAGTAGTTTATGCGTAATAACGCATCGAATGTTTATAACTACTTTTCGATACACTCCTTAGACCCCCTCTCCAAGAAAAGTTTTCAAGGTTTGTGAATGGTCCCTTAGTTATAAAGTGTAGATTATTCGTGTAATGGTATCGCATCCAGACTCGGTGAATCATTTACAATATCTTTAAACGTAAAATGAAGATCATCGACAATATTGCAAACATCCATTAAAATATTGGCATGTAATTATTAATTGAATTTTAGGAAAATTCTATGACATGTTTTCTTATCCGTAAACATTTTAAACAAATACGCTACCTAAAGGTTGTCACAGCATTATCAATTGGTTTCTGAAGCGTCATATTCCGGTTAGCAGGGAAGTGTTTCATGTTCAATCAGTAATTTTTTTCCACAAATTGGTTGGTGAGGATAATTTTAGAAGACGTATCGACTATATCGACAAGTCGAGCACTCGACACTGAAGAAGTCTGTAGGTCGCAGACGAAATAGGCCTATTTGTCAAAAGATAAGCTTTCTGTAGTGGAATTTAACGGAATTTGCTCGCGTTTACGAGGGATAGTTTAAAAAAAGTGTTTCAGTTTTTTATTTTTATTTTTTTCATTTTTTTAGAAAAAGTGATCAAGTGAAGTGTACTTTTAAATTTTCTTTATTTTTCAATTACAATCGTTCTACTAATACGCTCGCTAAAATGTTTAAAAAAAAAGTGTTTTTAAAAAAAGTGAAGTATATCGACAAGTTTATCAAGCAGTATTCTTCTTCTAAAAAATACGGGCGAGGAATTGGGAAATATTGCGACATGCATTAAAATTGTATCGACCTTTTGACTAAAAGACATTTTTGATGTATAAACCAAAACAAAAACAACTGAGGTCCACTAATGTGTGCGTGCAATCTACAACATAGAATCTCGGAACAGTCCCGATACAGTGTGAAGTGTACAAAATACACCGGCCGTAAAATAAAAGCTTGTTGGTTCCGGCCCGGGCACGGCCTGGCCCACTGTGAATAGACTAGGGTCTAACTGATGGCTTTGCGTTTTTCAATTTTAAAATTATAACGGAATAATATTTAAAGATTGAAAAAGAAAACGACCAACCAGAAAAATTTTCGACCATAGAATTGGAATTGAATGAACACTTTCTAGAAAGCTGTTCCCACAACAAACTTGACACTGTAATAAATCAAACAAATCAAACAAAGATCCAGTAATTCACCATTCCTTCAACATAATCGACTGAAAACCGTCAAAAGAGACGCCAATTCATTCCGTCCTAACACCAACCAACCGTCGCCGATAATGGCGGTAATGATTGTACTTTAATACCTGTCAATCAATGATCCTGCCTTATGATTGAGTCATCATCGAGGCTGCGCTCGCCCAAGACAGCATTTGAATTCTGATTGAGGCAGTGCTTTTTTTTTTCTCTCATTGACAATCTTGAGAAAACGATTGACGTTTATGATTGAAAGCGACAGGAAGAAAAATGAGTGCTGTCTGGGTGATGCTGGTGCGCCCGGGAAAGTACACTTGCCACAGTTTTTCCTCCTCGTCGAGTGAATAATTTCACTTTCCATCAGCTTGGAACTTCTGTTGCCGCTAGACTAGTGCCACTACTTTATTCCGATGTGGAAAAGAGGATAAAAGTCATAATTATGATGATTTACGCTATCTCCCACAAAAAGGGAAGGTAAATAAATATTATCATCAATAGGCTGACAATCTTGACAAGCAGCGTGCGGCGGCGGCTGCGGCGGCTATTCCACTACAAAGTTAATATCGCGTCCGCATCCGACCGTACACTGACAGCCATGGAAGGTCTTACTTATGATCTGTTTGGATGGTCCTGAGTGAACGTTGGTTACTGAAAAAAAATGCAATTTGTAGCTTATGTACGTATATTGGCATTTTCACACAAATCCTACTGCAAAATAGATCACCGATTCGAACTGCTGACTTGCTATCTTCGTTGCATGATTGCCTTTCTTTTGATGCAATCACATACCAGATTCGTTTGATGATGCACCAATATTTTGCTTACATCACATCCATCATCATCAACATGAACGGCAGTAGCAGCAGCAGCCGTGATCACCATCATCTTTCACTGCTCGCAGATCATATACAACGACCTTACGAGGCCAGTTCCGGTTGCGTCGGTCCTCCAAAACTGCTGGCTCGCCACACCGAAAATTGATGGAACGAAAACAGCACCAAACAAACGGGTTGGAGCAGCGCCAGCTGACAGCTGAAGGAAAATCGTGAAGACATCCACGGCATTATTGCAGCCTACTTTATGTCTTATTTTAACACATTTCCCTGAATATCGTCCGAGTGAAGCAGTTTTGAAATCGTCACCTCCCCGAATGCCTGCCATGTCGAGGTCACTCGATGAGTTGGATTGGGCTTTCGGTCGTTAAACAATAAAATTAATGTCATGAACATAAACGAGTTTGTGAGGCACTGAAAAAACATGAAACTATCCACGCAGCAGTGAGGAATCTTACTATGAATTTAGGTACTCTTTGAAAATCTTAATCATATCGTCTGGATGAGCCCGGAAGGAAAGGAGATAGACTTGAAGATAAATCTTCACCACCAAACCTAACGAACTACCAAATAAGATCAGCCAGTTGCACGGGCTCGATGGCAAACGGCAAGGTCGATGTCTGTCCGGCCCAAGGTTGTAATTTGGACGTTGCGTGGTTGGATTTGGGAAAGTTTTCGGGAGCAACTACCTAGCTGGAGGAGATTTTAAAGTGTACTGACCCCCGATGACCTCAACAAACTGGGTAGGCCGAAAGAGGCAGAAGAGGAACCGTATGGAAAGTAGAGTAATGGTAGGAAACTGGTTTTCTTCGCTTTGGATGGGCGAATGTGGCTTTGAATGTTCTCTGTACGTTGACTTTGCTCGCTTTCATGTTGAAGTAGAATTATAATGAGCGTGACAACTGGTGTGAAGGAGGCTGGAGGTTAAACCGTTAGATGCTCTTTTTTGTGCTTGCAGCTTAGAGGCAGTCATTACTTCTCGATTTATGACTTAAGGAGCATCTACAACTGTTTTTCCACGGTTTGTTTTCAAGGAATGTGAGATAAAAATAAAGGTTTGATTTTAATTTATTTGAAAACACAGGACAACTTGCATTTGTTTAGCAAGGTTTGTAATCCGGACATACAAATTTCGCATTATATTGAATTGTAAAGATCTTACTCGAAAAAATAATACAACAGACAAAAATGATCACTTGACATTTATTTTAAGTCGGATATTTTTCAAACTCTCAGGGAATAAACAAACACATTCAAGCTATGTTTTTGCAAAGTTGGTTTATTCAACCTGCTCTCCTAGGCTTAGTGCCCGCACCTTAGGGTTAACGCTACCCATCAAATCCTGTGCAACATTTTCTTAAAATCCTTATCGTTTTTGAGGACCTACACTGTTTTCCGGAGCTTACCCTTCATAATCACCCAGAATTTTTCTATTGGGCGAAGTTCTGGTAAATTTCGCGGATTTGCCTTCTTCGGCACAAAAAAAAATTGTTGGTTTCGTACCACTTAATCACCAGTTTCACGTAATTGCATAATACCAGATCCGGCCAAAACAGTCACCGTTGTGGGACCGGAGGAAGGACAGCAGGCGCTTCTGGAGGCATTCTTCTTTATATATTTGGCTGTTGATGGTGCCGGTCGTTTTGTACGGCTTGCTGAATTTTCCGCACCTACAGATCGCCTGCCACACCAAGTACTTCTTGGCAAATTTGTCGACCTTCTTCTTCTGGAACTTCTCCAGAACATCCAGGCGAGACTTGCCGACGAAAAACTCTAGGCCGGGGATCTGCTTGGCGTCCGCCTGCATGAACGTCTCGTCGTCCATTACGATGAATTTCGGCTGCACCAACCACTCGCGGTACAGCTTTCTGGTGCGGAATTGGCCACTGTACCTACCCTTACCTTGAAGATATTAAGTCCGGCCCGCTTCATTGTCTGCTGGACGAACCAGATGGAAGAATTGACATTCTTGGCCACGTTCGGATTGCACTTGAGGTAATCTCTCACCTTCTGGGTCGTCTGGGTCTCCTTGAACGATTTGACCACACGGGACACGAACGAATTGTCGGTTCCCAACTGTTTTGCGATAAGTGGGGGTCTTTTTCTTTTGTTTTATTTTTCTTTTTTGTTTTGTTTGAAAGTTTTTTCCCCAAGTAACACAACTTGTTATGTAAAAGTAAAAAATACATCTTCCAGACATAGACACATGTTTTTGTTCAAGTTAAATTTACCGAATTTTTTACACTTATAACACCGAAACAGCGCAATAAATTGAAGTTTATATAACATCTTTCAAGTCACAAGAGATGTTTTGCAATGCATAAATGCGACTAATGATTATGCCTTACGATGCTCTCAATAGCATACTTGTAACATAATGATATGTCTTAATAAGGTTATCGATTACTTCAAAAATACTAAATGGTTATTATCAAGCTATCAAAGGCAACAAATCTTGTAAAAAACACATGCATGTAACATAGCTATACTTCAATTTGAATCCAAGCTAAATGTCATCCATAATCTGCATTATTGCGGTTATTTATGAACGCAATAATAAAAATAAAAACAAAAATAAGTTTTATTTACAATCAAAAGAAATTGCCAAATGTTGTAAACACAGTTAAATCGATAATTTGATTTATGTTACGAAAAGATAATTTACGCTGCAATGTAGTATAATTAATATGCGACAAGAGATGTATGGTGGAACTTTCTAATTTACTCAACTAAAATTCACGTGCCATTGATTGGATAGAAACATGCAAAACAAAATCAGTCAATTTATACAATATTGCATGGATTTGTAAAAAAATTCAAACCACAATATGGCGTATTCTGCATAAATCGTACACTGCCGATGAAAATAATTTGGAACTGTTTCGATTGAAAACGTATATATTATTTTCAAATATGAGCGTTGTGTAAATAAATAATGGTAATGGCTTTTTTTCGTGGTTCCAAGTATAATAAAAAAAAATTCCTAGTGGTGGTCCTACAATTTTTTCTTAAATTTCAAATTTAAATTTGAAACTCCTAGCATATGGAGTGAATAGTAAATCTAACATAATGACAATATGTATTTTTCATTTATCTTATTCATGAACATTAAGATTCACGGCCGGAAATATATTCAAATGTTATTTTATATTATTGTATTGTGATGGTATGGTTATTTTTATCCGTGTATTGTGCCAGGATTCTTTTTTGGGGACAACAATATGGACGTTTGTTTTTCGCAGTGATCCTCAGAGTAAAAGCATGGCCAAAATAGCTACGTTTGTGTTCCGTTGACGTAAATTTGACAGAAAACCTACAGGACACTGTCAAAAATACGCAAATGCAAACGCAACGTATCCATTGTGAGGCATGCCTTAAGATATAAGCTTAAGCGGAAGCAACCATTTTGAGAGAATCGCGCAGCGAGAGCTGTCAAAATCTGAATGATTCGATCATATGCTGCTCTACGACAAGTTATATAGGACTCGGTGAACAACATGTACAAACAACAATTTCATTATGAATTTCCGCTGTTTACATGTGTGGTATGTATCAATACCGATTCAAAACTATAAAATGATTGAAAATTAAAGGAAAACATGTGATTTGACTCGAAAGCCTATGGTTTATTTTTTCAAAGGAGTATTTTTTGGAATTTATTTGACAGCTAACTATAATAAGTTATTATCCCAACTATCCCATTTTTTTAATCGGCAGTACGGTGATGATCGCTAGAATATAAAAATAGCCGACATCAACGCCATAAAACGATAATTCTCATATTACTATTTTACTATTACTCATTGCAACAGGTGAAACTATACAAACTATAAAGACACTTATTTAAGTAATCCTAAAGAGATCTGTTATCAGTTTTTGCCACTCGGTTAATCTTGGAAAACATAATTAGAAAAATTTCTCCCTTCATCATTTGTCATCTTCGATATATTGAAGGTTTCATTTTTATTAATTTGCGATAGAGTCATATCAGCATTTGCACAAATGAAAATTGCTTGATAGATTAAAATTTTCCAACAGCACTGTAATTTGGCCCACATTTCTAGATGAAATAGTCAATAGGTCGAAAGTAACATTTGTAAACAATGACTTCTAGCGTATTTTTCTGGGATCTGCTTGCTCCCACAAACAAAATAGCACCAGAAACAGATACAGGGAGTTATTACCTTCCCGTCGGTAGTGGATATAGATGTTAGCAACCATGCATTTCCAGGAAATTTCCGTTTTAAGTCATTGTTTACAATTGTTACTTTCGACCTTTTGTCGATTTTGTCTAGATTTATGGAAAGTAGCTTATAGCGAATTCGTTTTTGATTCAGTTCCAACCTGGATCGAGTATCAAAATTGGGTTGACTTGTTGTGTGTTACACGTCGGTGTATTTTCCTTTATTTGTAACTAGTATCGGGTTGAGGTTTACGCTGACAATAAATTCGGGTATCGCAGGTTCGAACTGGTTTCAACCTAGGTTCAAGGACGAAACGGTTATTTGAGAAGGAAGTTGATATTTATTTGAGGAAGTTGGTATGACGTCCCAAAAACATCCTATGAGCATCTCAACAACAATTTTAATTGAAGCTTCATTACTGCATTTCAACCACTTTAAGCTATCATAGCATCATATCAACCTAATCAGAGCATCATAGTAACTCTCTCAGTGAATAATAAATATTAAAATAGATAGACAAAAAATGTTTGAAACATGTTAAAAGTTTGCTCGAATAAAACATCATGTATTCAACAGCGTCTAAATAACAACGTTGGTATATTTACGAATACTGTCACTTGAAGCGACTTAACAACGCAATATTTACCATAATATAGCATCTATAAAACATCACCTTTTAATAATTTTTGAGGTTTCGTTTAAAATGAAAAGGTATTTGAAAAACATCCTCAGAACCTTTTTTTGACTGAAGATGTTTCATATTTCATTATTAAGACTTTTATACAACAAGTTTATTATATTTACATTTCAAAGGATGTTTTTGGTGTTACTTGGGAAAAAGTGATTTTGTTGTTTTTGTGGAGATGCCGTACGTGAGACCCCGATGACTTTTTGTATTTTTATTTCATTTTAGTTTTCATGGAACTTATCTGGACTTATCGAATCGACAGGATTGTTTGATCAGTACTGTGCTCGTCTCGGTGGTTGGCGCAATAGCTCTCTAGATCGCAGTTTTCGTTGAGGGGCATAGCTGTTGAGCTGATTGAGCAATGCAGGGCAGTCTACTTCGGAACGTAAAATCTTGGCACAGAAGATGGCTTGGTTGAACTTGCGTCTATCCACTAGTGGCTCAATACCTAGTAGAGCACAGCGATGTTCGTAAGGTGGAAGCCGTGATGGATCGGACCACGGTAGAGTACGTAGAGCACACCTTACAAATTTACGCTGTACTGACTCGATTCGTGAAATCCACACTGCATACGGTGACCATACGGCAGAAACAAACTCCAAATTAGATCTGACTAACGAGCAATACAAGGTTCGCAGACAGAAAGAGTCGTCAAACTCACTTGATATCTTGAAAATAAATCCATGTTGGCGATTTGCTCCATCTACTATTTCCGAATAGTGCATTTTGAATGTGAGTTGATAATCCCGCATCACACCCAAATCTTTGACATTATCAACTAGAAGTGCCATTTATAGCATAGTTATGTATGGTAGGATTTTTCGTTCTCCTAAAGGATACGACACAACATTTGGACACATTGACAGAGAGACGATTCAGTTCACACCAACTTTTACCGAAGATTGTTATTTGATTTGTCTATCACCAATGACAATCGGTGATGGGAGTGAACGGTGTTTTGGTTGGCATACGTGCATGAATGATGAAAGCTAATATCCTATCCGCAGCCGTATAGCACTCCTCCAAGCTTTGTTGATAGAACTACATTCAAAACTGCTTTGTCTACTAACACCTCCTCCAAGCTTCTTTAAAGACGAAATTTGTACAAATTGGCCCACTCTATAGACGGTTATGAAAATAAGTTAATAAAACATTTATTAGACCATAAAGATTTTGAGAATGTTCTAGTGGAAGATGTTATGGTCACTTGAGAACCTCCATAAAACCTATTGGCCACAGCTATCAAACTTCACTGTGATACCAAGGTTGGTTTTTGTTGTTCTGCTTTGTTCGATTTTCAGCTCTTCTGATTCATTTTGCAATAAATAATATCTAAAAAAAAAGTTCTATAGTTGCGGGAAATTTTGTTTGATTGCCAAATTTCCAGAACAAATAGAGCTTTTACAGGGTATGATGCTTTAAATCATCTGCGCATTAAATTTTATGATGAATATTGGCACTTTAAAATAATGCGCCTCGGAAATTATGTGGGTTTACAACAACAAAAACAAAATTAAAACCAATGTATTCAATAAATAACCCAAGATTTTCCTGAAAATTTTTGGAATTTCATAAGGTTATAACGACTATTCCAGAAAGTAGAAGCACACCTTATTTTAACGGTCACTTTGTATATAATGAAATATTTCAACATGTTTTGAACCTGCGTCCTTTTGTTTGCACATTTCTGAATGACATGGATCAAAAAGTTCTCAGTTTTGTGTTACCTATCAAAATGCGCGGTCTTACTCCGGAACAACGAAAATGTACCGTGCACAAATGGTGCACTGTGAGCGGACTCTCCTTGAGAAAATTGGCCAAAGAAGAGGGTGTAAGCGTCGGAGCGGTACGATCTGCGATTTGAAAATATAGAGAACAGTGTACGTTTGAAGATGCGCCGAAGAGTGGTCGGAAATCCGGTCCTGTTAGTCCGGATATCGATAAAAAAGATCAGGGATGCCTACAAGCGAAAACCAGCGACTTCCGTTCGGGATGTTGCGAAAAAACTAGGGACCTCGTCGAGTAACGTCATGCGTGCCAAAGAAAGACTTGGGCTAAAAACATACCGGAAGCAGAAAAAACCCAAAAGGAACCCAAAACAGGCCGCGTCCGTGAAACCACGGGCCCGCAAACTCTACGATTTGTTATTGTGTAGTAATTCTGGGTGGATATTAATGGACGATGAAACATATGTGAAATTAGATTACAAAACGCTTTCCAGACCACAATTCTATACTGTAAGTGAAGACAAATACATTCCCAAAACGGAGAAGGCAATTTTTACCGAAAAATTCGGTAAGAAGGTTATGGTTTGGCAGGCAATATGCGAGTGTGGTAAAACATCTAGTCCGTACATCACAACGGAGACGATGAACACTCAGAAATACGTTAAGGAATGTCTCCAGAAGCGATTATTGCCGATGATCAGGCAGCACGAAGGTCAAGTAGTGTTTTGGCCTGATTTGGCGTCATGTCATTACGCAAAGGACACTTTAGAATGGTACAAAAGTCAAAATGTATGTTTCGAAAATTCATAAAACCAGCGGACGACATCCAAAAATTTAAAAAAGATTGGCCAAAAGTGGTCAAAATGGTGAGAAGTACCACCGTGCAGAAGCTAATGGGTCATGTTCGAGGAAAAGTTAGGAGTCTTGGCTATGATTAAATATTTTGATTGAACAAGAGTAAAATATCAATTAAAACACAAATACAAATATGATTTGCCAAATAAAATCATTAAAACTTATATATGCTTATACTTTCTGAAATTTTTTTAAAGAATGGGAATTTGCTTTTGTTAAATTATTTGATTACATTTAATTTTGGTGTTTTTTTTTTATTATTTTTTTTTATTTTTGGGGGGGTGGGTTTTTTTTGGCAAAAAATATGTGAATTTGGGGGTTTGCCGTTTTAGAACCACATTGAAGCTAAATGAGGTTTCATTTGTTTTCCACAGATGGCGTTTCGCTGAGATCACCTGAAAATAAAGTTGTTGAAATAAACACTGCTGGTTTTATTTACATGATTTTAGGTTTTTTTTTTAACCTCGGAGATCCCGCAGTCGTGATTAAGGTATGGCAGGGGTGATTCTTTAGGAGGCAACCATTAAGTATGTCACGCGAAGAAGAGAGGTTTAAGAATCTGTGTCAAGCAATGTAGAAGGTATAGATATAACGTTACAATAGGGAGGAGTGAGGTTTGATTTTTCCAGAATTTTGCGTGACGTATCTACTGAATGATGTAGTTAAACTACACCAACCATCCCCTCTTTTCCTTCCATCACGATTTTTGAATTATCATTAGGGCTAAGCAATACTTTGGCACAAAATGATTTTTTTTTGCCGGGATTGTGGTTTGGGGGGTTAGTTAGCAGCCAAATTATCTTAAACTCGGCCAAGAAGATGTATTTTTATACGAAGAATCTTTTAATCGAGTTTCAGACAATTTGATCAATAAAACCCCATAAACGAAGAGAATAATTTTGTGCCGAAGTAGTGCTTAACCCTTCATATTTTTGTGTAGATCACGAGGGTCTCTAAAACTCCTCTAAATTTATTTTGAATTTATTTAGAAACGCCTAATTGAGGGGTTGTTTTTTGGTGACTTACCTCAATGCCAATTTTCCGTTTAAATGCATGGAGGCAAAATGGTTTTGAAATGCTTTTTCAACTGACTATAATAAGATAATATGAACAAGTTCTTAAACGGCATTGCAAAACAGAATTTGACGAGTTCATAAAGCCAGAATAAAATCTTTGATAGGAGTTATGGAATTTTAGAAAACAAAGTTTTAAGATCGTAGTAAACAAGCTGTGCAGGTTCTCATAAACCTTACTAAAATATGAAACCTATTGGCACCTCTTGTCGCCATAATAAAACCAAATTGATTTCTAGTGACTTTCATAAAACTTTAATATAAATAAATAAAGCAGGATGTTTTTGAAAATGTTATTTGGGCATCAATTGTCTGTTTTGATAACATAGTTGGTATCCAAAAACAGGTATTTTATCCCTGTATAATAATTATAAAATAAAATTTAATTTAACAGATTACATTATATTGTTCCCCTTTACTTCTGATATTTCTAATATGATATGATTAATCACAAGTATTCAAAATTTCTAATATATTAAACTTGACATACCTTAGATCCTACGATACGGTATATCCACGCATCCTTCCTCCCCTGTATCTGCTTTGAAAAATGTAAGCCATTCAAATGAGTAGTCTTTTTCTAAGAGCTGCTTAATATTATAAAATTGCTCATATTTTTTATTTCCGATTGCTATTTTGATGTGTGCGCCTGAACATTGATAATGGTTTGATGACCATTTCAAAATTATCACAGGTTGATTTTTGTACTTTCCCTTGGCATGGATACATTAATCAACCGTATTTATAAGTAGTGACCACATTAAATGATCATCCTTACCGACAATATTTTTTCCATTCAAGTGACAGTCTTATGGTTATTGGTAAACTCAACATATCATTTGATAAAAATATCAATTGAAGAAGCTCAACAACTCTTATTTGGAATGTGTACGTTCATAAGTCCACTTGCAAAAATATCATTGTCTTTTGCGCATTATTGAATATTCATTGCTCATTTTACCTCTTCCATATGATTTTTTTTATTTGTCCTAAAACACATCACAACTTTTTATGGCTCATTCCCAATTTTTTGCCTGGATTTATTTTCTGCTCTCTGGAACCCATTTAGTTTTCAAATGGTGTTGTAGAATATTTCATGGGAAAGTTTTCACGATATCAAATTATTTTTGAATTTAAAGATGGGTAACTGTATCTACTACCTAGGACATTTGAGTTTTTTTTATTGTGGTTATTCAGTTATTTATTGCTCATTTTACTATTTTTATGGGAAAATCAAATAAAAATTCCATTCCGCTCAAATTATATCATTTGGCGGAAATAAAGCCATATTTATTTGCACATATACTAATAGCTGTTGCTTTATTTGACAGATTTACCGGCCACAATAAGATTATCCAAAGATCATTTCTCATCTATTATTGCTCATTTCTAAATTTTTAATGCTGATCACATATTATTTGTTGGCACAGGCCATAATTATTTAGTGGCACTTTTTTTATTTTTTATTGCTCAAATCTTTCTTTTAATTGATGATTAATTATGCTGCCTATGCTAGTAAGTGAAGTCAGCATGATACTGCAAGGGTGGCAATAGAAAACACCTCACCCTCTTCTAAACTACTTCATAATGGATTATTGGGCAAGGAGACAGGGATCAAATACTGAAAAATTCATAAGCTTATAAATATAGTGAGCGGTATTCGTCCAACAAAGGATATGAATACGGATCCTGCAGATATGCTTATCAAACGTCTTATATCTAACATTGGCATGACCATTTATAATGACTTGGTAATGAGAACGGCTTTTCTATAGGGTGTCCCAGAAAGTATAAGCACGTTTTAGCACGATAAAAACACATTTTATATTGGGTTCATGAATCATTTCTCTATACAATGCTTTAAATGGTAAGTTGACAACTTCGAAGGAGGGTGCGACCGACCTCACAAGTTCCTACCTAACACCTCCAAGAGTCATATGATCACAAAACACTGCCAGCTGAAACATGGAGACGCTGGTTGGCGTAGCCTGGGCAATGTTGTCATTTTGACAATAGTGAAGTGAGGGGGTGTGACTGAAGATCGTGTGCCGTGTAATCAAATTGTTTATCCATACCTGTTCAGAATACAGTTCCTGAAAATCGCAATGAGATAATTTGATTATAATACACACAAAAATCTGTTTACACCTACCCTACAAAACACTTACTTTGAACGACACAATACTTGTATTTTACACAACAGAGACACAACCAGAAAAATTACCTACGAACACTTAACAGAGTCAGTCGAATATAGCAATCGAAACCGTACGCACGCTTTTATTCTTTCGTCGATCGGTCAATCCGAATGAACTCAAATTTAATTGAATCTTCCCGTCGTCGTCACAGTTTTTTTTCGCATCAGTGGTTTTTGGTTTTCGTTTGCATTGGTGCACCGTTTTCCTGCCGATCAGTGATTTTCCCTACGTGATCATATCACGGACAAATCGAGGAGCTAACGTCGCGAGTGATCCACTAAGTTGCAAACATTTTGGTGCCGAAACCCGGGAACGTGAGTTGCAGTTTTCGCTATCGCCATTGCAGTGTCGTATCGATCGGTGGTTCCAGTTATCCTCCATCACAATAGACGGCGGCGTCACGTACATTACGTTGCCCGCCACGTGCAGTGGATTTGGATCGTTCCCGTGGAAATTCCGTGGTCAGGATCATCATCTCTCCCGTAAGCTCCAGGAGCATCGAAGAAAGTCGCAAATCGCAGATGTATCGTGTTCCCTCACAGCCATAGCAATCAGCAGTAGTTAAATCGGTCAGGTAGAGTTAACCCCCGATAGCAGGTACGTGCCTATTCTGGTGGTGGTGTGTGAATTTAAAAATGGCTGGGAAAAGGGCCAGTACGAGTAAAGCCGCAAGCTCGGTGGCAAAATTGAAATTGTTGCATCGTCGCCGTTCAAATATATTGGGATCGGCGGGAATGATCAGGGAGTTTAATCACAATTATGAGCCCGCTCATCAGAACCAAGTAGCCACACAAATTGCGCTTCTGGATGAGTTGTGGCATGAATTTCTTTTGGCCCAAGAGGAGATCGAGGTTTTGGAGGACAATGAGGAACATTTTTCCGAACAAAGGCGAGAATTCCAACTATTGTACCTAAAGTTGAAGGCATCGTTGCAGAACAAGCTTCCCATTGTCGCTCCAATTCCTCCTCCACCACCTCGCGCACCATCATCGGTTTGCGCTCAGCCAGCTCAACCGATAACTAATGTTAGGCTGCCGGAGATAAAGATTCCGGTGTTTGGTGGCAAGATTGACGACTGGGTACCATTTCGCGATCTATTTGTTTCGTTGATTCACTCAAATCAACAGTTGACGGCAGTGCAGAAGATGCACTATTTGCGTGCATCGTTGATGGATGAGGCAGCGCGTATTATTTCCGCACTTGATATTTCCGCTGATGATTATGAAGTCGCGTGGAAGCTTTTGAAAGACCGCTATGAGAATCCCAATTTACTAATCAAACGACACATGTCGGCTTTACTGGCGATCAGTTCGTTGAGGAAGGAGTCCGCTGTAGGCCTGTCGGAGCTGGCCGATAGCTTTGATCGCCATGTTCAGTTGCTTGATAAGCTGGAGACTGCAGAAGATCATTGGAATTCATTCCTCATTGAGCGGTTGAGTAGTTGCCTAGACCATGGCTCACTTCGGGAGTGGGAAACTCAGTTGGATGACGATGAGCGACCCACTTACAAGCAGTTACTTGAATTCATCTACAAAAGATCGCGAATTATCCAGACTTTAACGCTCTCTAAGCCACGCCTAACAGCCTATGTCGCTTCTGATAATGTAAAGAAATGCCCTCACTGCAAGCAATCGCATCTCTTGTTTCAGTGCAGTGGATTCCAAAGTCTCGTCCCACAACAACGATTTGAATTTGTAAAGAAGCATGGCCTTTGTATTAACTATTTGAAGGGTACACACCTAGCGAAAGATTGCTCCAGCGGTTCCTGCAAACAGTGTTACAAGAAACACCATTCCCTACTACATTTATCACCGATTTCTTCAACTTCGGTTCCTGGTACACCAGCCGCAGCACCCACCCAATCGACTCCAGCTTTGGTTGGTCAATCCGCTGAAGCAACCAGGTCGCGATCATACCAAATGTCGCCACGCGACGCGAACGTCGCCGTACATCCGCCGTCGGCAAATTCCGGTGCCTCACCACTCGCGAACTCGTCGTTTCGAACATTTCCGCTATCGTCGGTCGGTATTGCCCCCTCCACTCCGTCGGTTGATTCGCTCATCGATATAAATTCACCTCCCTCCAACTCCTGTCAAAGTGCTGAAGTGTCGTGGAATTCTCGTCCAACCATGGTTGTGCTATCGACGGCCGTTATCAAAGTGAAGGATGCAGGCAACAACGATCATTTTGCTAGAGCCCTGTTGGATAGCGGCTCTCAACCAAGTTTTATAACCGAATCTC
Source organism: Aedes koreicus (assembly GCA_024533555.2). NCBI lineage: Eukaryota > Metazoa > Arthropoda > Insecta > Diptera > Culicidae > Aedes > Aedes koreicus. The sequence goes on from JAHHFK020003510.1 coordinate 62,072, forward strand.
TCTGCCAGCGACTCCGATTAAAGCGTGTAAAGCTCAACTCCCCAGTCAGTGGGATTGGGCAATCTACCATCAACGTCCACTTTGGTACAACACTCTCATTCGCATCACGCTTCGGAGATCATCGGTTCAGTCTGGACTGCTTAGTACTGCCGAATCTCACCGTTTCACTACCCAGCCACCACATCGATGTAACGCGGTGGCGCATTCCACAGAATCTGCCGATGGCCGATCCCCAGTTCAATATTAGTCAGAAAGTTGACATTATCATCGGTGCTGAGTTGTTCTTCACACTGCTAGAACATCAGCAAATCTCACTCGCCGCCGGGTACCCGGTTCTACAAAAGACTGTACTGGGATATGTGGTATGCGGAAAGGTTATGGAACCAGCTCACAATCCGCTGGCAGTCCAGACCAGTCACATATGCACAGACGATCTCCTTGACAAGCAGCTCGAACGCTTCTGGGAAATCGAAAACTTCGACGTCGGTAGAACTTACACTCCTGACGAGCAACACTGTGAAGACCATTTCCAAAAAACTATTGGACGCGATTCAGACGGGAGATATATCGTCCGTCTACCACTACGAGAGGACATACTGCCAATGCTAGGAGATTCCTACCAGCTCGCGTTTCGTCGACTTCAGTCTATGGAGAAGAAGTTTGCTGTCAACGAGGGTCTTCGCGTTGACTATCATGAGTTTCTTGAGGAGTATGAACGCCTAGGTCATATGGAGGAGGTGAATCCGTGCGCGTCGCGTAGCCCGCAGTTTTTCCTACCCCACCATGCCATCCACCGTCCGGAAAGTTCCACTACGAAGACACGAGTCGTTTTTGATGGATCCTGTCGAAGTTCTACCAGCCTATCGCTCAACGAAATCCTGTTCACTGGACCGACAGTACAACCCGCGCTGTACTCTACCGTTATCAACATCCGCTTACCTCGGTACGCCGTCACTGCTGACGCCGAGAAAATGTTCCGACAGATCTGGATGCATCCCGAGGACCGAAAATATCAGCAAATTCTGTTCCGGAAGGATCCATCAAAACCAGTTCGTATCTACCAGCTGAACACGGTCACCTACGGTCTCGCTAGCTCACTTTTCCATGCTGCTCGTGTGCTTAACCAGTTGGCCACTGACGAAGGGGAACATTTCCCGTTGGCGGTTCCTGTTATCATGAAAGGAATGTATGTGGATGACGTGCTCACTGGCCATGATGATCAAGCTACACTTGCCGAAATTTGTCGGCAATTGATGGAGATGTTGAAACAAGGCGGCTTCCTTCTCAGAAAATGGGCTACAAACGACACCACCGTACTTTCAAGCGTTCCTTGTCAGCTATGGGAAACCTCATCGCAGCTGGAAATCGATCGTTCCCATACCGTGAAGACCTTGGGACTTCTTTGGTTTCCCCAATCGGACACATTCCAGTTCAAGATACCAGTTATCTCCCCGCTAAATAGCGCAACCAAACGCCTTGTCGTGTCGGAACTGTCCCAACTGTTTGATCCGCTTGGTCTTCTTGGACCCGTAGTAGTAAAGGCGAAGATGTTTGTCCAAGTGCTTTGGGCAGAACACTGGTCGTGGGACGATGAACTGTCCGAAGAAAACACCGCCTGGTGGGCAACATATCGATCGGAGCTTGGCCAACTACAAACTCTCTCCGTGCCTCGTCGAGCCGTGTGGAATCGCGAATACAACGTACATTGTTTCTGCGATGCATCGAAAACAGCATACGGCTGTTGTATCTACGTCGTCTCTCGTGATGATTCCGGAAACCTCCACAGCCACTTATTAACTGCCAAATCACGTGTTGCTCCACTGCGTGGCCAATCCATTCCTCGGCTGGAACTCTGCGCGGCGCTGCTTGGCAGCCAACTTGCAGATAATCTCCGTCGAACTACCGATTTCGTAAAACCGCCAACCTTCTGGGTAGACTCTACGATCGTTCTACACTGGATCAAATCGCAATCGAATGTCTGGAAGGTTTTCGTCTCGAACCGCATCGCAGAAATACAGCGCTTAACGAAGGATTGTACGTGGAGGCACGTATCGTCGGAAATGAACCCTGCAGATCTTATTTCCAGAGGAATGATGGCAAACCAGATTTTGAAGGACGATTTGTGGTGGCATGGCCCGACTTTCTTGAAAGACCCTGTCGATTGTTGGCCTGAGTGCGCAATTTTATCACCGGATACTCAAGATTTGCAGAAAGAAGCATGCTCTGTCGTCGCATTTCACAGCACCATCGTTGATTCGTCTCTGTTCGATCGGTTCTCTGATCTCGCCAAACTGGTCAGAACCGTATCTTGGTGCTACCGTTTTACTTACAACTCCAGACGTCCAAAGAGTGAACGCCATCTCGATTCGCTAACCCCAGAGGAATGCGACCATGCACTCAAATCGCTCGTGCGCCTGGCACAATCAATGGCTTTTCCCGTCGAAGTCCAAATGTACCGGAAAATCCAAGATCCTACTGCTGATCCGGCTTTATCCATGTCGAAATCACCACTCAAAGGACTGAATTTGTGCATGGACCAGTTTGGATTGCTCAGAATCAGAGGACGATTAGCTAACATGAATGCACCCTACGACACTCGTTTCCCGTTACTTCTGCCAGCAGATCACCAACTCAGCCGGCTTATTGCTCGGTCCAATCACATTCGTACACTACACGGTGGTCCTACACTTACCCTCGCTACAATTCGCCAGCGTTTTTGGCCACTTCGAGGTCGTCAGCTAGCTCGAAAGGTGGTGCGCAATTGCGTGACTTGTTTCCGGTGTCAACCTCGGCTAAACCAACAAATCATGGCGCCGCTTCCATCCGTTCGCATAACTCCAGCTAGACCTTTTTTGTACTCCGGGATGGACTACTGCGGGCCGTTTCTCGTACGTCCGTTAAGTGGACGGGGCGCGTCGGTTAAGGTTTACGTCGGGTTATTCGTGTGCCTAGTGGTGAAGGCCGTGCATCTCGAGGTCGTCGCTGACCTGTCGTCCGCCGCCTGCATAAACGCCGTCAAACGATTCGTCGCTCGTCGCGGTCGCGTACTCGAGTTACATTGCGACAACGCGACTGCTTTCGTCGGGGCAGATCGAGAACTACGTAACATGCGAGACGAGTTTCGTTCGAAAGTTCGATCCGACGACTGGATAAACTTTTGCCTTGCGAGCGGAATAAAGTTCTGCTTCATCCCAGCACGGTCACCACATTTCGGTGGTATTTGGGAAGCTGGAATAAAATCGTTCAAGCATCATTTCCGACGCATTATGGGCAACCGCTCATTCACCGTGGACCAGCTCCAGACCGTCGTTGTCCAGATCGAATCCGTCCTCAATTCCCGTCCTCTCTCTCCGCTTTCAGATTCTCCCGACGATTTCTCCGCTCTAACACCGGGACACTTCCTCGTTGGCGAACCTCTCGTAGCAATCCCCGAGCCCAGTTTGATCGACATGAATCCTAATCGTCTGTCGCGCCTCCAGGAGATGAAGCGGTCTATCCAAGACTTGTGGCGTTGCTGGCAACTAGACTACGTCAGTCAACTGCAGCAGCGAACAAAGTGGAAGCAAGTCCAGCACGATGTCCGCACTGGTCAGCTGGTGCTTGTAAAGCAGGCAACCGTACCGCCACTCCAATGGCCTTTGGGGCGGATCATCGAAACCGTGGCAGGAAAGGATGGTCGAGTCCGGGTGGTCGTGGTCAAGACTACCAGTGGTCAGTATAAGCGGGCGGTCACGGAGATCGCTGTCCTACCAATGGTTACCGAAGAAGACGACAAGGTGGAAGACAAGGCAGTAGTCAGTACATAACTGGCCGAAGTTATCATCGAATGCAGATGATGGTTGAACCGGACGGCTTCAACGGCGGCCGGCATGTTCAGAATACAGTTCCTGAAAATCGCAATGAGATAATTTGATTATAATACACACAAAAATCTGTTTACACCTACCCTACAAAACACTTACTTTGAACGACACAATACTTGTATTTTACACAACAGAGACACAACCAGAAAAATTACCTACGAACACTTAACAGAGTCAGTCGAATATAGCAATCGAAACCGTACGCACGCTTTTATTCTTTCGTCGATCGGTCAATCCGAATGAACTCAAATTTAATTGAATCTTCCCGTCGTCGTCACAGTTTTTTTTCGCATCAGTGGTTTTTGGTTTTCGTTTGCATTGGTGCACCGTTTTTCTGCCGATCAGTGATTTTCCCTACGTGATCATATCACGGACAAATCGAGGAGCTAACGTCGCGAGTGATCCACTAAGTTGCAAACAATACCTTTAAATCATATCATATTATTTTCCATTCTCATTTAATGAATATTTTAGAGTTTGGAATATTTTGGGTTAAAAAAATTAGAGGGAAAAAAAAAAAAAAAAAGTAATTTGTTTTGTAAAAAAAATTTTAAAAAAATTGTAATTTAAAAAAGGGTGTGGGGTAAAAGGTAGGATTATATAATAATATTTTTTTTTTGGGGGTTAAAAAATTTAAAAAAAAGGTTTGGGTTTTGAAAAAAAAAAGTTTAAAAATTTAAAAATTTTTTTTAAAAATGAAATTTTATCTTGTTATTGGAATAATATATTCTGTTTGCAGCTTTTCTAGGACTGGTAGGATATTAATACATATCCAATTTTTTTTCAGTAACAATCCAGTGAAGCATATTATGTTCTCGTATTGACTTACTGTAGCAGCTTTTTACGTGGTCAAGTAATTTAATTTGTGTAATGTGTAATTTGTAATTCAATGTAAATCATTCAAGTTTGAAATTTTAATGAGTAGCAGATTTGTCTATTATGATATGTAGATTTTTTTTGTACAAAATATATTCCAAATATTAAATAACATATAACGGGGAAAGGGAGGGTCCATCAAGGCACCCAAGTGAAACGATTTTGATAGGGAGCATGGGACTGCCTCCTCCCTATTGTTAACATTTCGCGGAACGAGGGCGGGCTCTTCGACCCTATCTATTGGGTTTATTCTGTCAATCGAGGGCTCGATTCTTGTGCTGCGAGTGTGCACTTGCTTTTAGAAAGAGATTTTTTCCCCTATATTCGCGGCTTTCACGTAAGTGTCTCTGCATACGGGCCCGCCCAAACGTTTTTGGCCCTTCAAACAGGAGCTTGATGATCACAAAAAACAATAGAATCCTGATCAAATCGCTTTTCAGATTATTCAACTTCTATGGAAAGTTACCTTGCTACAATAGATGGTAGTATTACATAATCAATCATAATCATCATGAATAATTTTTCTATACAGTTCTCGCTCAGTAGCATATACAAACATCTTTAATCATAAGTCAAGGAACGCACTTCTTTCCTAACGCTGGTCATCAGTCTCTGCCGTGCTCCTTCGCAAATATTTTAGACACTTTTATCAAGTCTTTCGTTTTTTTTATGTGCTGGTTTAATATGTTTCCTTAGATATACCTTGTTCAGAGCTCAAAATATCTTAATTCTCTTGAGGCCAGTTCGGAGAAATCATAAGTTTCAGAACGTATTGAACATTGTTGGTGTCGTACCATGTTATGGTGTCTTTCGCATAATGCACAGATGCTATATCCGGCCAAAACAATACTTTACCATCATGCTTCCTGATTATTGGCAGCAAACAACGATGATATCACAAATGGCTCTGGCTACATTCCGCATTCTTGAATGGCTTTCCAAACCATTTTGTTTTTACCGAATTTCTTGGTAAACATTGACTTATAATTTTACATCCATGACATTACACGCTGTCATATAGCTTCCGAGCCCGTGGTTTAACGGTTGCAGCCGGGTTTTCACCCCGTTTTGGCATCTTCTGATTCTTGAAGGTTTTAAGATGAATTCTTGCCTTGGCACGTTGAACGTTACTCTTAGAAGTTCTCAGCTTTTTGGTAATATTTCGAATAGAACTGCTATTTTTTTATTCAAAAACCCAACATGATCTTCAAATTCATATTTCGCTCCATTGGTCCTGGTTTTCGACCACATTTCAGTGCGTCCACAAAACTACAATCTTCACCAAACCTCACACTTTCCAGTTTCGTCAGTTGACTAAGTGAAATATTTGGAACAAAGCGCCATTTGTGCACTGTCTGTTTACCCTTTTTGGTGGCTTCGTTGCAAAAATCCAATTCCAACACACACATTTTTTTTTAGATCGTGATGCACTCAGTAAAAATCTGCTGTCGTACGTCAATCGGTTTCATGTAAATTTGTGTAGAAGTCGTGTATATACAATGTCTTTTTTACACGGTTTGTTTTTAGCGATAAATTCAGAACGGAACAACTTATAGACCTAATTCGAATCACATTTTACGTTTTGGGCAACAAATAATCATATGGCAGTTTTTCAGAAAATTCACAATTCTTGATGTAAATACTCAAAATTTTAAAAACTGTATTTTGAAAATACTCAAATTTTTAAAAACTGATTTTGCATACAAAATAGAAGCAAATTTAAAATTTTATGCATGTGAATTGATCAACTCTATTCAGTCTTTTTTTACACGTTTTCATAGTCAAAGTGGAACGTATCCCCCGTGTAAAAAAAACCTTAGCGTACTTTCTGGGACACCCTATAGTAACGTTCATTGAAAATCGTCAAAAAATTATGATAACAGCTGATAACAAAATAATTCAAAATTGACAACTAAATTTGTTATGTAAGAAAAGGTGAGTCCGAAATGATACCTGCAAACTTGCCTTAGCTTAAATATAACCAAAGGTTAATTATTTCAACCAATGTCAACCAATATAATCAATTTGGTCAGACAAATTGCCTCCAGCTGTTTTATAAACCCCCATTGCAGTGAAGTGCTTCTGTTCCTCATTTTAAATTGACCAATCTAAGATCCATTGAATAGTTTTCATTGTATCGACAAATTGCGAACAAGACGGATATTCGACGTAAAGTTACATGGCTGAATGTTGCATCTTCAACATTAGTTTTTTTTTTTATTCAACCCAATCCAAATTTTATTTTTTTGATCAATCAACAAATTCACTATTCACGCAACCGCCGCATTAAAATTCGTCCACATCGTCCAGTTTTATGGCCCAGTCTTGTTTAAATTTCACGCAACGCACACCGTTTGATAGACACACTGACTCACATTTCAATTAAATCGTTCACCACTCACCACTCCAGCAATATTTTTTTTTCTCCTTTCCCCTGACTTCCTTCCAGTAGCATTTCAGATTAATTGATCGACACTCTTCCAAATCAAACGTCAGTCCGACTAAGATTATTGTTTCGATTTGTTTACGTACTCATTTTCATAATGAGAAAATTTACCAATCCCAACCCACTTTCAATAAAAAAAAAAAAAACCATCCAACAAGCAACCGTCGAAGAATCGTGAGAACCTGAAATCAATCCGCTGATGCGAGGAAAGTCCAACCAATTCATATTCCACACATGCAAGCGCACGTAAATTTTCGTTATCAAAAACAATCCAACCACTCAGAAAACATTCACCCGCGATGCCAAAGATTCCCATCTCGAGGGGTTCGACTGTTGCTTTTGAGTTGTTTTTGTTTGGACTTCATCCATTCTCGCTCTTTCCCTCGGATAACGATGTGCAATTTTCATCAACAACCCACTGCGTGTTGCTCCCGCAGACTTCCATCATCATTTATGTTGTTTACACATGGTCGTTGGAAAATTTCGTGCTCCCAAGCGCCAAAACATAACTCGAATGAGCAAAACCTGGCGGAGACGGATTTTGCTCTCTCTCTCTCTCTCTCTCTCTCTCTCTGACTCACTGTTGAGTTTGGACTTCATACAAAGCGATGAACATTTTTCAAACATGTACAGTTATATTTTTACAATGTCTTAAATCTGGCCGCGTAATAGCGTCATTAAGACTGCTTTCTGTTTGGTCTTGGGTCGCTCTACTCTCTTCCTGGTGCACCGGAGCGCTCTCACCGCTTCAGCTGAATGGCGCTCGATAGAGGAGCGGAGTTGGTAGATCATAAAAACGATCGCGGTGACGACGACGAAGGTTGAAACGGTGGAGGTCTGCTCGCATGCTTTTTCTTCCAATGGACTCTTGTGTTTGGCTCTGGGCATGACGAGGATCCGATACGAGCCTATAACTCTTCATCTATGCTAACGTGACTGCGAATAACGTATGCAGTGCACACTCTCTTTGAATCGATCACATTAGCCGCAGTGCTCCGTTGGTGCTGCTCAACGGACTCACCTGTTCCGATTCGGGTACTGTTCTTTTGAGTAGGGTGTGATCAGTGATTGAGTTGCCGTTGTTTAGTTTTATATCCAGTTCGTTTATTTGAGAGGCTTAATCCCGTTTGCTTTACGGAGCCGATATTTCATTGTTTTCGAATACATGAATAACTTAATACTAAGATTATTAGGACTTGGACCGTTTACTCGTGGTTTACTCCAGATTAAAATGGGTGACATTTTTTGGGGATGGATTGGACATAAAAACATGAAAATAAAATTTGGTAGTCTCATCAGAGTGTAGTCACCAGCAAAAGATCGTTGAACGATATGATCATGGTTCCCTTTTGTGTTCGGTCGGTTGTGATGACCATTGGGCGATGATGAGATTCCTCAAGACGTCGGAACAAATCAGTGGCGTTATGTATAACACACGACCAATTGACGTTGACTATGATAAACCGTTTGATTAGTTTTGTCAATTTTCGTAGCGGAGCATTGCAACGCAGGAACTGTTCTAGTGGGACGTTGGATTGGCATAAGTAAGTAAGTAAGAACATTCTATGATTCGTTTCTTAGAAAAGATTTGGCGGCCCTGGAAAGGAACGTTTGAAATTGAATGTTAATATGATGAAAGGGGCAACGGTTGTGCAGGATGTGATGACTGTGTGACTGTGTTAATATGATCGACCAGCTGGAAACCACTATTTGGGAATTCAAAGTCAATAATTAATTATATTTTTGATAATTGAATTGACAATCGCAAAGCTCTTCTATTTCCAAATCTATTGAAGTGAAAATCTCAAAAATATAACGAGAATTTATTAAGTTATTGGCGTTAAAAGTCTTTCCATTGTCCGTATTTTCAAAGTTTCATTTGACCCCTACCCGTGCCGCAAGAAGTTTTCTTTCTTTTTTCTTTAGCATTTCAAGCTTATTGCTTGTTCTCAACTTAGTGTTCTAAATGCACTTCCACAGTAATTTATTGAAGGCTTTCGATGCCAGGTATCATTAATGCATAAGTATGATTGTGTGGCAAGTACAATAATACCCTATGCCCAGGGAGTTGAGAAATTATCCTTAACGAACAATTCCTAGAACCCAGCCACTGCTTTGTAGTTGCACCTTTTCCGGCTGAGCTAAGAAGTAGAAAGAGAAGTAGTAGTGACAGAGTCAAAAACAAATAACCTCTTTAGTGAGTGATAAAACGACTACACACTAACAGCATACTCCATGATGCTACGAACGATCGAACAGTACAGTGCCTTAAGAATATATATGTCGGTGATGCCACTTGTATTGCGACGGATAAGTCTCAGTGCTGCAAAGTGCAGTGCTAATATGCTCATTGAACCAGATTTTCTTATCTACGAAACCTACCTAGGTCACGAATTGCTTGAACATGCTCTATAGCTCCTAAGCTGATGGAGTAATCAAACGCTGTTTGGGATTGCCGGCGGGTGTACGAAATAACTTTGCACTTCTTGATTTTCAGTTCCATTCCTTTCTCAGAGCACCATAATAGAAGCTCGTCGATGACAACCTGAAAAGCGCAACCGTCGAGATGCGATGATATAACTCTGTAGATTTTTAGATCGTCAGCGTAGAGGGGGATAGCGAGATTTCAGCCGAAAGCACAATTCATTCAAGAACAGTAGAAAAATCAGTGGTGCCAGAACGCTTCCTTGCGATACACCTGACGGGATGGAGAAGACGCGTGACCGACTACCGTTTAAATTGATGAAAGCGCTTCGATCAGATTAGTAAGAGTGCAACAACTCGGCGATCCAATCAAGAAAGCCCACATACTTCAGCTTGTAAATTTCAAAGGCGCGAGGAACCTTGTCGAACGCTTTCGAAAAATCGAAGTATATGGCATCAATAGGTTCCATCGACCGAAGAGACTTAATCGAACTGAGGCTGTCCGAGAAGTTGAAGTAATGGTCTGCGGGCATGTTGGAAACCATTCCCAATGCGAAGTTGATTGCTGCAAGCTCAGCAACATAAACAGAACAAGGTTCCTGAAGTTTGAGGAAAGCGCTTGAGTTTTCATTGAAGACACCGAAGCCAGTGGATTTATTGAGGGGAGACCCATCAGTGAAAAACCTCTTTTCGGAATTAACGTGTTGGTACATTTCAGAATAAATACGCGGGATTATTATAGAACGAAGTTGTTCTGGAATCCCATGAGATGCTTATTTCATGGAAAGATCAAAATGCGCTGAGGAACTGCTATAGGTGAAGTGAACACAGTCTGGAATATAACACGGAAGACACATATTCGACGATTTGTAGCGTTAAATTTGCTATTAAAAATGCGTTTTTCACTTTGCATTTCTCAAGGTAGCACAGGTGATCTTTCACTTTTTGGTCCATTTTATGTGTGGCGATCTATCTTTTTATTATTTGTTAATACCTTTTTAGGTCTCTTTATTTATTCACTTATTTAATCAATTTTTATGGTTATCAATATAGGGTACGGGACGGGTTTTAAGCAGTTTATGCAGCACCTGGGACATTTGATGAAGCTGTATGTAATCTATAATTAGAACTGCCAATATTTAGACGTTAATCCCTCTGCTTATTTTTGATTTATCGGAACATACGTTCAGCAACGAGCATTAGACTCTGAAAATTGCATAGCCATGGAATAAAGTTCCTAATTGCAGGGACTTTTTGAAAGCATGCGGATTGATTTCCGATTAAGAAAATGTTTTCTTCAGCTCCGCAATCTGTACATAAACTAACAATATTGTATGAGTGCGATTCCGCGCATGTGTGCGAAGGCAAACTAAAAAAGGGCAGTTCACGATTTGCAGCAAACGTCAATTTCCTCAACCCACTCCTTCGTTTTACCCATCCGCTCTCGAAAACAATCAACCAAAACATGTCGACACTCGTCTACTAGCAGGTTATGAGACAGACCTACACGTCCAAACTTTTAGTTTGTCATTGATCTTTAGATTGGCAATGTGTATTTCTTATTTCATTTACTCTCACGCAAATGTTAGCCAAAGCGACTGTTACGACAAACGGGATGGTTCGTTTAAATACAAACAAATGCAAGAGACAGCAGGCTTCACGTTACATTACCGGTGTGATATATCCATGGTTGACAAAGAAGAGCGGAAACATGGGCTCTCTCAAAAGCAACAGTGATGCCATAGCTGCCGCTCAACAGCGAAGCATTATTTATCGTTGAGTACTATTGGACAGCTCCAAAACATATTTTTTATTGCATATGATAGTGCCAGATGATGAACAATATATTCATAAGCATAGATCAACCTCAAATGGCTGGAAAAAACATGTAATAGATAGTGATTTCAGATCATCTAAATGTGAAATAAATTCAAACTCAATTATCAACATCACATTCGGGCAACGAGCCTAAAGGGGGGGGAGAGCGATGGAGACCCCGCCCTCGGGATACACGAGAAAAAGCGCAAAGCGCCAAAGGAAAATTTTTCAGCGTCTGTTTAGGGGGTTGGTTTTGAGAGAGAGTGATTTTAGCAAATTTTTTTTTTTCTTTTTTTTATTTGATGATAATTTACCCCTCAAAAATAATCAAAACTTCTTCTGGAAACGTAAAAGTCATTCCACTTGATTTAAAGTTCTGTCCAGTTAGAATCCGGAATCACTTATTGTGTTGCAGCGGTATGAAAAGTGACCGCTGAAAGAATTCTTTTACAGCGATTTGTTTACCTAGGCGCCCACTTTCAGTGGTATAAATTTAATTTCGGTGTTTCGTGCAGTGAGTCAAAAGTTATTCCAGATAGAAGCCGAGAGGAGAGAAAAAAATTCTGCACACCCACGTTGATAATCCAACGTGGTCCGCAATAAAAATCGCAAAAACGTTGAAAATCGCCAAATCAACCGTGTATGATGTGCTTAAACGTTTCAGGGAGCAAAAGAGCGTGGATCGAGTGCCTCAAGGTAAGCGTCGTAGTGGAACATATGACCGCAAGCTGAACCAGAAGGTGTTGAGAACCGCAAAAGCAAACCCTGGACTATCAGATAATTAAATCGCACAAAAATACGCTTCTGCTCGCAGTACCGTTCGAAGAATTCGTTTGCAAGCAGGATATCGTTCTTATCGAGCCTGCAAGCAACCAAACAGAACGTTGAAGCAAAGTTTCGTCACCAAAACTCTTGCTTGGAAATTGTACCAGCAGGTTTTGACGAAGTACCAAGGTTGTCTGCTCATCGACGATGAAACCTACGTCTAAATGGATTTCGGACAGCTTCCTGGCCAAAAATGGCGACGGGACGAGGAGATGTTCCTGCGAAGTATAAGTTTGTTTTTATGGACAAATTTGCCAAAAAAAAAACTGATGATTTGGCAAGGGATATGCAGCTGCGGAGCAAAAACCAAAGTTTTCGTGATGAATAAGACGATGTACTCGAAGCTGTACAAGGAAAAATACCCCAAAAACCACGTATTACCTTTTATTAAAGCCCATAAAGGTCTCGTGAAGCTTTGGCCAGATTTGGCGAGTTGCCACTACAGCCGGGAAGTCATCCAGTGGTACCGCGATAATAACGTAGATTTCATCGATAAAAACATAAATCCACCCAACTGCCCGCAGTTCCAGCCTATCGAGAGATTTTGGGCAATAATGAAGCGGAAGCTTAAGAAAAGTGGAAAAACGGCTCGGGACGCGACTCAGCAGACCAAGATGTGGAACAAATGTACCAACCCGAGTAACACATCTTCATGATTTTCTGTTGAGTAAGCTTCTATATAACCAAATCTAGTCATATAAAAGTATTTTCAACCGTTATAAAGCATGTGTGTTGCTTGGGAAGGAAGTTGACTCCGGATGTGTGCAGCGTTTGATGAGAGAAATACAGAAGAAATTTCGAATTTGCATTAGAAACGAAGAGAAATGATTTGTATTGATATATTTTCCTCAAAGAACAGTGAATTACCTTTGTTTTGATGTATTAAACATATTTGTACGTCAATTCGTTACCGAGATACGGATGATTTTATTATTCTGGATTCTAAATGGACATAGCTTTATGGTAATATTCTACAAGTAGGTGATTTTATTTGTCAATGATTAATTTTTTTAAAGAAAACTAGTGCTCCTTTGTATCCTTGTTTATTTGATATTCATACACTCCATAATTTTGTCACGTGTTGATGTCCTTCTGAAAGTCAAGCGTTCAATACATATTTGAAAGATCAGGATTTTTATCAAACATGGATGTAAATAAAAAGTCTAGCTGTCCCATCGTAACCCCCGCAGTTCAAGTTCGTAACCAAATTTTGTAAGTGAGGTTGTAGCAGAATCGATACTTCAAATCACTCTAATGTTTATATTTGGTTCAAGGAAAGAAAAAAAAAACAATGAACAAAATATTCCCCTTGAGTTTTAAGCATTCTAAGCAGGGCTCGACATCTTCGAAGCATTATAATGAAAATGAATCGCTTTTGTATTCATTTCACTCCACTTGAAATAGCTTTCATGTAGTAAATAAATCTTTCTTTCATCGATTCACTCCCAATTTATTTCCTGTCAAACGTGAGTAAGCTTAAATTCATTTGCGATCCAGCCAGCGTTTAAGACTTGCTTCAAACGACGTGGTGATCGACCGTGAATCAACTTAGTTGAAATTTATTTGATTTCATCCCCTTCATCCGAGCAGTGGTTGGCAAACTAAACGAAACATGCGTGCCAGTGTTGCTAGAAATATTTTCATTTGACGATGTACGCATTGCTGTAATTTTGCTCGACAAAAAGCTCCCCGAGCTGGCAAACGCGTTTCTGTTTGATACTACGGTAATTTATTGAAATTGCATTTGTTGCATTTGCGCTGGAGCTGTGAACAAAACAGGAATTGCATGAAAGCAACATAAATATTCTCAATTCCATTATCATTTCATAAAATAGTTGATTATTATTTTCGGTGCTTCAATTACTTCATGTGAGGCCTCTTTTTCTAAACTTAAATAAAATGAATACCTCAGAAATTAATATATATCCGCGCGTATTGCATGTATTTTATATGTCTTCTTCTTTCCAGTTGTGCGCCGAAAAATAAAAAAAAAAACCAATGAATGAAGAAAAGCTTAAAAAATTTTGTTTGTTAGTTGGTTGTGTTGGGGGAGATTAAGAAGGGGGTGGAAAAAAAAAAAAAGTGTTTCAATTGAAAGAGATGAATGTCAACTCAGTTTCATCGTCCCACGACGATTTTCAATTAAAAGTGAAATTGTATGACCCTGATTCTAAGCATCTGAATTTCTTATAGAGGACGATGTGTTTTTTTTTTGTAAATATTTAGTATGCAAAGAAAATATTTTTGAAAAAAAAAATCACCAGCGACATAAAATATTCGTATGAATACATGCTGTTTACCTCGGGACTGGTTCTCTCACGCAGGATTGGTTTAATGGCTTTGGTGGGTTGAAGCCAATATTTTGTTCCTTGGGGTTGGAGGGCCTTGTTCCTTAGATTCCTTCTCGTACGGTGAGTAACAAATCCAAATTTTGTACACAGAACACAATTACTGTTTATTTATACTCTACACTTGACAGTTATATTTAAACCATTTATTTAAAAAAATACTCTACACGAAACATCTAACATTTACTACATTTAACTATATTATTTATAATTGGACCGATCCGTTTGTCGTCCGATCATCGAGCTAGCTAACCGTCTTTTCATCTAGTATTAAATATGCAAACCTAAAACTATTGACACGGTTCTTGACCTACCACAAGTGCATATGCAATTATTCTACGCTATTTTCTCTCGGACAGTAGTAGTGGTGGAATCGTGTTGACACTTCGGGTTGTGGAAGATCGTCTAGGTGGTGATAACACAACACGTTCCACACGCCCATTCGGCATACTGATGACGGTTGTTGTGGTTAAACTGTGCGCAGATTAAATGCTAGTAGTACTCCGCAACAGATGCTTTGATCTAAAAAACAAACGACAGAAGATGTTTATCGATTGTTGTTTGGGATCCTTTAGCCAACATAACATACATCTTCCCGATAATATTAAAAAAAAACAAGAATAATTGTCTTCAATCATTCATGTTACCTTTTTTCCATGCAGCAACCCAAAACAATGCTTCACCCTTTTAGTTGACTTCATCACCCATCTTTCTCTCTTGCTCTGCGGTCGTCCTACGGCACTCATCGTCTAATTTTGTTTCCAGAGCATCGATCATCTGCTTCTCTGCTGACTGGTTTGGCGTTTGGCACCGATCGCCGCTGCGGCAGTCCTTCTCTGTTGCTCGATCAATCCGGTTCGTCTCTTGATTTCCCGGCGATCGTTCAAGTCACTCGCGCGTTCCGATTTCTATGTAACTCTGTTTCGCCTTTCTTTCGCTCCTACTTCCGCGTTGGTGCGCTCTTGCAGCTAAACATTAAAATCCCGGTCAAGTGCGGGGGTGTCATCCTGATTTCCCATTCTTCCTGCCCTTGCCCGGAAAATCGAGCGGTAGCTAGCGTGCGGTTGCATTTGTGGAAGTGGATTTTCAACCCGGTTATCTAGCACTTGTTCGACCAAGATTAGTGTCAACTCAGTTTCACTGTGCACACAACTCGTATGGAGCGGTCGTAGCAGACAAGTGTCCAGTGTCTCTTGCCCTGCCCCTGGGGATGAGATCCAGAGAAGGCGAGGTGCAATTTCCGTGTCATCCCGCTGCTACCAGGTGTGTGTTTGTGTGCTTGTGTGCCTGTCTCCTTCCCCTCTCTCTCTATCCCCTTCAGTGTGTGATTAAGCAAAACATTTAAAAAGAAAAAGAAAACAAAAATAACAACCATAATGCGTGTAGTGTCTCACTTTGGATGCGGTGATTTAAGCTAAATATCAGTGATTTGAACATGGCGAGAAAGTACAACCTGCTGAAATGGTTAATCCGTTTGGCTTTCCTCGCCTCACTCTGGAGGTGACAGCGAGCAAGAGTTTGCGAGGAGTAAGAAAACGATAACACGGTGCAACAAAATTCCACTGCCATGAGGACAGAGGTGATGTCTCCCGGTTGACATTTGATGATGGACACCTGTAGTCTTTCTAGGATGTGAGAAGCATTGTATATATTTAAACAAAGCAGCAGGTTTGTAGGGAGACAAAGTTAGTGTATACAGGAAGAACTGATATGCAATAGCTACATTTATCTGTGGATGAATTGAACTGTCTTCACTTTTTTACAAAAAATTTAACGAGCGTTTAAGTAGAATTGAAATAAAATGAAATTGGAAAACATGGTTAGTTTAAAATAAAAAAATAGATGTGAAATATTTTTTTGAGAAAAAAATTATAAACTGAAACACTTTTTCAAACTATCACTGGAAAGCGCTTACAAACGCCTTTTAATTTCATTAGAGTTGCTTATCTTTTGACAGATATGCACATTTTGTTTTTTCTTTTTTTTTACACACGAATAGTTTCAGTAAACACACGAATTTTGACGTTAACTGTTGCACGAGAGCTCATCATGTCATTGACTATTAAAAATGTACCATCAATAAACATCAATAAACTACAGAATAATACAAAGTAGAAGAGAGCTGAATTGAAATTTTCAAACTAGAACATCAGTAGGGTGAAGATTAAAAATATCAAAAAGGTTCTTGTACCTTCCTAGATAAATTTTACGGCTTCTACTAGGCGTATGAATTTCATTATATTGTTTTTTTTTCGATTCTGGAATACTCTTTAAAACCCAGAAACGCCAATCTTATCAGTGAAAAATAGTATTCCAATCACCTCAAAAAGACGTTGATGACATTGACGAATCTTTTGAAATTTTATATATTAGACATATTTATAAAACGATGTTAACATGAATCGGTTTCACGCGAGGTTGAACTGATTTAAATGACAAATAATGCAATTTATAGCAATGAAAAATTTGCTTGGTCAAACCGATTTTCTCACAAAAATTTGAAACGATGATCTCAACGGGATTTTGAAAATAATTGAATTGACAATAATTGAATTTTTGCCATTTGAAAATAACTGAAATTTTCACATCAGTAAAAATAAGCTGGGGTTCAATAAAACAGTAGAACCATATCAATTGCTTCAAGATGTTTTTGAATGCATTCTGCACATAATACATTGAAATCGATCTTAAATAATTAAAAGTTTTGAGTTTTGCATTTTTTAAAAAAAAAAATTAGTTTTGTTTACTGAACGTAAAAAAAACTGAAATTCATATTTATTTTCTGAAGGTTCCCTATGAATTTAAAACTGTAGGGTATTCGGTAATTTTTGTCAAGAATACCCATGAAATGTTAACAGAAAATTAGAATGAAATATATTTGCAAAATAGAAGAAATTACTCTAATGTGAGCCTATGGATTTGGTCAAACGAGAATGCATATAGATTGATTGAATTTCATATTGAAAAACCCAAAATATATGTTTTATTTCGAAGTTCTATTTGCATGAAATACTGAAAAAAAATCAGTTTATCTTCCAGTTAAACGAATCCGAGTTTCCAGACCATCGGTTTATATTTTGCCATCAGATTCAGTGCAGAACGTCAGTTTACCTCCTACTGTTTCATACTTTTGGGTCTTCTTCAGGTTCCGCTTGAAGATAGCCCAATATTTTTTTAGCACTACGTGCACGTTGTAGGCGGCATATCACTTCTCGACCTTTTATAGTAATAAGACGAAAAAAAAACAGCACAAAAACCGTGTTGTTTAAAAAAAAAAACAATGGAACAATGGAAACAATGAAAATGTCGCTTATTTACCCACAGGTACATATAGTCTGCCAAACCTGGCATCTCTAAGCAAACTTTGACATTAACATACACTCAAAATTGTCAACCAACCATTCTTTTCCCGCTTGCCGTATAAAACTTCTGCAAAACAAGATATTTTAAGTATGCTTCGATTTTGGTCTCGTCGTTCATTCCCGCCTACTTCGTTGTTTGCGACATTTTGGGCAGAAAAGTTGGGGTTTGTTTGGAACTGCTTACTTTAATTATTTAGCATTTCAAGCTTATTGCTTTCACAATTAGCTTATTACTTGCTCTCAACTTAGTGTTCTAAATGCACTTCCACAGTTATTAATTGAGAGCTTTCGATGCCAAGTACCATTTTTGCATTAGTATGATTTTGTGGCAAGTACAATCAAACTCTATGCCCAAGGAGTCGAGAAATTTTTCTTGACGAAAAATTTCTAGACCAGACCGGGAATCAAACCCAGCTACCTCCAGCATGGTGTTGTTTGTAGCTGCGCCTTTACCGACTGAGCTAAGGGAGAACCCGTTTGGAACTGCTGGTCATCCTTTTTGTCGCCACGGCGGCTTCCAGCCACGGTCGCCAGGCGGCTTTAATAATTGAAACCAAATGTCAAAATCCCAATTTAAGGCATCATTCTGCACATCCAAACCTACAAAATGAGAGGTGTTAATATTTTCTAAAGACTAAAATATATACTGGCACTAATTAATGAACATTTAGCATTGACAATTCATAAAATTGCCAGTAAATTATTAAACACTGTGCCAACGAAAAAATAACAATTTGCACTTGAAAAACTTAAAATAGCAATAAAAAATTGATAATTCACTTTCAATAATTCAAAATTGACCGGTAAAACTTTCAAATAAAGCAATGTCAATA
Source organism: Aedes koreicus (assembly GCA_024533555.2). NCBI lineage: Eukaryota > Metazoa > Arthropoda > Insecta > Diptera > Culicidae > Aedes > Aedes koreicus. The sequence continues at coordinate 80,867 of JAHHFK020003510.1, forward strand.
AAAATTAAGGCAATCATAAGCTGATAATTTTCCGTCACAATAATAAGTGCTAGCGCTAAACATATGACAAAAGTCTTAAATTTTTTCAAATCTTAGCAATTCAAATCTTTGCAGTTCGGATAAAAGTAATAAAAAAATGCGTAAGCCGTTAGAACACGAGCTACTAGAAAAGAAGTTTCGAAACTTTTCTTTTATCACGATTAAGTTGGGTGTGCAGTGGTCTTTCCAATAAAATAAAGAGTAAAAAAAAAATTATTGGAGTTTTGGGGGGAAAGAGAAAATTAATGTTTTTAAAGGGGAAAACAAAATTATAGCAAACTTTTTAATGATATAGATATAACATAAACAAAACAAACTTTGTAAGAGTTTTGATATGATGTAGCAAAATCATAACAGATAGTCTCAGAATTAATCTATTTCTTAAAGGTGATAATGCCCCTTATCTTAATTTGTTATAATTATGTTCTACTTTTATCCAGATGAAAACGTCTAAAAGAAATTAATATCATAATCAGTTAGTCGTAACAATTTTCTTATTGTTATGTTATACCCTTCTGGTCGGATTGGCCACACATGTTCAAATAAAGGTTCACATTAGTAATTCATTTCAACAGGAATCTTTAAAATTTCTGGATTGCAAAAACGCAGAGCTTCCAAACCGGATGGTCCTGTGGTCTTGTAGGTCAACATGTCCAAAATATTTCTCAAGATACTTTCATAAGTGCTATAAAAAAAAATATTGCAAAGCTCTCGGAATCGTACCATTTATTGGTCTCATTAATTTTAGTTCTGAATCATGCTGCAAAGTAACACAAGCATCCACTATCTGGGTTTTAGTTTGCTTACCAGTCAGGTAAGTCAACAGTTACGGGACTTCACACTGTGGTATCCAAGGTAGAAAAAGTAGGAAAAAAATTGCACTTTGTTCTTAAGTATTTAGATTTATTTATTTCGTCAAACCAACGTAGACTATTACATTTAAATATAATTTTCTTCTTTTTTTAATTTCCTTATGCTATGGTACATTCAGATTAGATAAAAGAAAGACAAAAAATTATGTATATAAAAAAACTTAGTTTAATTAGACAGTGCTTTCTGACAATTTTATTAGTTTGTGTTGTTTCGTATGGTGTTGAAATATTTCTTCAAGTTATGCCTCGACAAAGTTAAGTCAATAGTTTCGCAGTGTTGATTATATGTGGTCATAATTTGATTTAATGGCCCATATTTGGCAGAGTTCGTCCGATAATGATTCGTTATGAATAAGTCCCTACTTCTAAGTTGACGAGAAGGAATATAGAAGTTGAATTTTGATAAAATTTTAGTTGAATCAATTCGCTGCGAAACGATATCGTTAACAAATGAAACCATTGCAAATTCACGACGCTGCGGCAGTGTTTGTATAATGATAAGCATACAGCGCGCTTCACAAGATGGGAGAGAAAATGTTGTCCACCCTAATTTCCTAAGAGCATATAATAGAAATTGTTTTTGTACGGATTCTATTCGGCCAATATGTGTTTTATGAAATGAGGACCAGACTTTACTGCAGAATTCCAGAATAGACCTAACATAAGCAACATATAATGTTTTTATTGTGTAGGGATCATCAAAATTGAGGCAAAAGCGTTTTATAAAGCCTAGTATATTATTTGCCTTATGTATAATTGTGTTATAATGGTCATTGAAATTTAGTTTAGAGTCTAAGATAACTCCTAAATCCCTAACTCTTTCACATTTTCCAACAACTTGATTTCCTAATGAGATTAATATATTTGGAGTATTTCGTTTTCTGCTGAATGATTACACTTTTTTATGTTTAGTTGCAGAAGGGCTTTTCGAGCACCCTATGTGGAATATGTGTATTTCTTTCTGGAATATGTTGATGTCCTCCTGATTTCATATTTCCAAGAATAGTTTCATGTCGTCGGCATAAATAAGCACTTTTATTGTTTTCAGAATGAAGGAAATATCGTTCACATATAGAATAAAAAACAGTAGTCCCAAATGAGAGCCTTGGGGGACACCTGAAGTGACTTGAATAGGATTTGATTGCTTTCCGTTGAATTTTATTATTTGTTGGTGGTTTGTTAAATATGATTCAAGCCATTTCAGAAGTCCTAGTTCAATTCCTATCAAATGCTTTGCTAAAGTCTGTATACAGAGCTTCTACGTGGTTTCCATTATCCATTGCATTCAATGAATAATCTATAAATTCAAGTAGATTTGTCGACGTCGAACGTCCCTTAAAGAAGCCATGTTGCATGTGGGTAATTCTATTTTTGATTTGGAGGAATAATTTTTCATTGATAATTGCTTCACAAAGTTTTGGAATGCAAGAGATAATGGCTATACCACGATAATTACGTACGTCAGATTTACGGCCAGATTTAAAGATAGGCAGTAAGAATGAGCTTTTCAATATTTTAGGAAAGTTTCAAGATTCCAATGACACATTGAAGAGCCAAAATAATGGAGCAGTTAGCTCTGTTGCGAGATTTTTCATAAATAATGGAGGAATTCCATTAGGACCTTTTGAGGCATCTTTAAGTCCTTAAGGCCAGCAAAATGCCTTGTACTTGAATTTGATTGACTCCTATATCCCTTGAAAATTTTGGATGATCATTTTCTGAAAATGTCGTATACATTTCTTGAAAAAAAAATTGCAAAGAGATCACAATTTTTTTTCTGAGCTATCCCCGACATTTTCGTCAAGTTGCATTATTGAAGGAAATTTGTCTGATTTTAATTTAGTTTAGTACGTAATTAAAGAAGTTCTTTGGACAGGACTTAATTTCAGATTCAGTTTTTGCATTATATTCTGCAAATGCATTACTGATAGCTAAAATAAGTTGATCGCATTTGTCCGAATAGTTTGCTAAATCTCCCCTGCTGTTATATTTTTTGTATATTTTATGAGCTTTTTGTTTTTGGTTTTAGGATTTTTTATATGTCTGTTGTACCAGACTGGATTCCTTGTGTTTCTGAGACGTCGTTTCTTCGGAAATAATTTCCAATAAAATTTTGTAGAAGATATCTACAGCACTTTCGATATTTCCTGCATTCCTAAGAATTGTTTGCCAGTTGACACTGTTTAACCTAAGTTTAATAGTTTCGTAGTTGGCGGTTCGAAGACTTCCTCGTATTCACAGTCGTTGGGTCTTTGATGTTCATGCATGAACAGAGAATATTTGATTGCTGTGTGAAATGCTTCATTTTTCCACAAGGGAGTCAATGATTCGGTCACACAGAAATTTTCATAAATATTCGTTAACAAAAAGGCCAAATAGCGGTTTTGTTGATTTTTGATGTTATTGATTTGGTTAAGACCCAAAGTGGCAATTTTGTCAAAAATGAACTGTAATGTTTCATTATCCCCAACGACTGGGAGTAGGATGCATTAATTTTCACAGTCTGGAATAAAGTGGGCATGGCGTTGATTGAAGTCGCCATAGATGTGAACTTTAACCTCTGGAGGAAGTTCAGATAAAATTTGTTCAGCAATTTGGAAGAAGGCTTCATAAGCATTTTTATAAGCATGGTCTGGTGGAAAATACACAGAGGCAAATACGTGTGTTTCACCTGTTAGGTGTGATTTCACCCAAACATGCTCAGATTCATTAAATTTTGATGTGCTAATAATTTCTGAGTTATAATTGGCCGAAATGGCAATGAGAACTCCGCCGCCTGACTTCTTCTGAGACGTGTGAAAATTCCTGTCGGCTCTGAATACATTGAATGCACTTCCAAAAATTTCTTCGACCCAGCTTGTTTCAGTTGCCAAGATAACAGAAAAGGAAGAGCTCAATATATTTTTGTAAATTTCCTTCATTTTGACTGGGCTTTTCATGCGTTTCTCCGTCTTCTCTTGAAATCATCGGAACCATTTGCTTTCTTCTTAGTTTTGAAGAGTTTCCGCTTAACTAGAGCCCAGTACTTCTCTATTGGGCGAAGTTCTGAACAGTTTGGTGGATTGGCTGTTTTTGAAACGTATTTGACCTATTGTACCTTATACCATCCCAGGACGGATTTCGTATGATTACAAGAGGCCCAATCAGGCTAAAACAGAACTGGAGAGTTGTGGCTTCTCACAAACGGTAGCAACAGCTTTTGCAGACATTCTTTCTCGTTAACATCCTTATTGATAGTGCCGGGAGGGATGCAACTTTTGGATTTTTGACCGCAACTACATATGGCCTGCCAAATAAAATACTTCGTCAGGAATTTGAACACCTTCTTTGTCCAAAATTGCTCGGCAACGGATTTCCTTTGCATTGCGGTGTTTAAAACCAGACCCGGAAGCTGTTTAAAGTCTTCGAGTACGTATGTCTCGTCGTCCATTGTGATACAAGAAAATGTTTGCAAAAAATTGGTGCAAAGCTCCTTAGAACGACTTTTTGCAGTGAAATTTTGCTTGTAATCACGATTGGGCACGGTTTCACTTTGTACGCCATCAGTCCTTGCCTCTGCTTCACTTTTTGTACGTATGATTTTGACTTCCCAACTTTGCGAGCCACATTTTTCTCAATAATGGGTACAACCGTCTCGTCCATTTTCCGTGAGCATACATTTCGATTTGTTCCACTTCCAACCTTCTGATCCAAGCGCTGGTCAAATGATTTGCAAACACAAAGCATGGTGCTTTTCGGTAGTTTTAGTTTCTTGGCAAAATCGCGTACCGATAAATTCGGATTTTGCTGCCGTTCGTACAACATTAGTTTGCGCACTTCCACTTGATTCGACGCCATTTTACTGAATGTAACAAGAATGCAAATATGTTGTACCACTAAATACAGTGGAGAGTTTTAGCTGTCATATAAGTGAAACGTTTCAGCGATCCGTGAAATAATTGAAAAACTACACTGAAAGAAAAGTGTCCGAAATTTAACGTGGGCAGGCTTTGTCTACCTTTTCGACAATTAAGGCACCGGTATATATTTATAATAAGCCACTACAGTACAAATTATGCCAAATTTTGACCCATAAAACGCATAATGGCAACATGCAATAAGAATTGTAGCTCTAATGCCTTAACAATATAAAAAAAAAAAACAAATTGAAGGGTTACTTCAATACTATATGATATTTCAACATATGAACATATGTTTGAATTGTTAGGTATAGGACAAAAATAATGATTTAATTGTGAATGGTCAAAATTGTCTGCAACTGGTTGACGACAAATGAATAGCTTTAATAATAAGACATAATAATAATAAATAATAATGACAAGAGATCTTGAAATGTAAAATATGTTGTACACCGCTTCCTGAATAGTCCTGGTATGTATAGCCTGGATACCCAAGTAACATTCTTAATACCATCCTGCTTTATTGAATTTTATTAAAGTTTTATGAAAGCCACTTGAAATCAATTTGGTTTTATTATGGCACCAAGAGGTGTCAATAGGTTTCATATTTTAGTCAGCTTTATGAGAACCTACGCAGCTTGTTTACAACAATCTTAAAACCTTGTTTCTCAAATTCCTTTTACTCCCATCAGAGGTTTTATTTCCACTGTATGAACTCGTAAAATGCTGAATTGAAATGCCGTTTTAGGACTCATTGATTTTATCTTATTATGGTCAGTTGAAAAGGCATTTTTAAACCATTTTGCTTCCAGTAAATGCATTAAACGGCAAATTGACATTGAAGGAAGTCACCATAAGACCAAATAGTTTTATAATAGTCCTTGCGAAGATAAATTGGCTTTATGGCATAACTGTGATTTTTTTCCAATCGCCATATTGAAATATAAGAAATAAATAAAATGTGGAAAAATATATGTATCAAATTTTCAAAGGTATGCAAATAAACAGTAGATCGGAGACTAATTTCGGCATTCTTTTAGATAATCTTATCCAATTCCAAGCTTTTTTCAGGAAATTCATGATTAATCTATCGAATATATTTGTTTTAATTTGATTTATGTTGTTATAAATTCGCTTAATTTCCGAGGCGCATTAATTTTCTGCTCTTATCGTGCCAATATTCACCATAAATATAATTGCGCACATAATTTGGAACATAATACGCTGTAGAAAACACAATTTGTTTTGGATATTTTGCTATCAAACAAAATTTCGCGCAAGACTAGACCTTTTTCTTAACTGCTAAATGAATCAGAAGAGCAGAGAATAGAACAAAGCAGAACAACAAAAACCAACCTCGATTTCACAGAGAAGTTTGACAGATGTGGCCATGTCGCCACATTTTGGTTTTAATGGCAGCCAAAAGGTTTTATGAAGGTTCTCAAGTGGTCATAACATCTTTCACTAGAACATTTTCAAAATCTGTATGTTTTTATAAAGGTTTTATTAACTTGTTTTCACAACCGTCAATAGAGTGGGCCATTTTGTACAAATTTCGGCTTTAAAGAAGCATAGAGGAGGTGTTGGTAGACAAAACAGTTTTGAATGTAGTTTTATCAACAAAGCCGGGAGGTGGCTATACGGCTGGAATAAACCTATTATTGTTACTTGGGTACTCTAGATGTTCATTTTTATACCTTAAAAAACTTACCAATTATTTGATTATACTGAATTGTATTTTCAGTTGTGAATCAAAAATGTATTCTGTAAGGTATTAATTTTGCCACAGGCAAAAAGACCTTCTCACATTGAACATTTCATAGAGTAAACCCCCTTTGCGCGAACACTACTGCCATCTGTTGAGTACAATATAGGTTGCTTCAAAACTTGATAAAGCTTGCAGTTTTGCTCACTCATGTCCGCTTATTCTGGATATCAAATGGCTAGAAAATGAAATTGAGGAGATTTTCGTACTGATTTTAAATTGCAATGGACCTGCCTATAATTTACAATCCATCAAAATGGTTTCAATTCAACTTGAACCATTTTTGAAAAATCGAAAAGTTATTTATCATCATTTCAGATTACGAAAAGCTTGCGTCAAAAAGAGTAGCTGATTCTTCTTTTTTGGCATTTCATGCTTATTTATTGCTTGTCAAAATAAGTTTTTTGTCTGCTCTCAACTCAGGAATCGGATCTCAGGTCTCAAAACAGTTATTAATTGGGACCTATCGATGTCAGGTGCCATTTTTGCATCATTACGATTGTGTGGCAAGTACAACCATACCCTTTGCCCAGGGAGTCGAGAAATTATCCTCCACGAAAAATTAAGAGATCAGTCTCTTACATGCCCTCTAACATTCTGTTACTTTTCAGCCATGCCTTTACCGTCTGAGGTAAGAAAGGACCGGATTGTGTTTGACAGTGCCAACGAAACAAAATCACGCGAAATTATCGCGATCTGAACTGATCCGACGATTGAAACTGCTTTAACAGTACATAAATCATCGCCAAATCTTCCAAAACTCTTGTAGCCCAGTGTAATGTGACGCATCGACAGTCCCCCCATCGACAGATTTAGTTTGTCGAGGCGCAACCGTACATTGGCAGCTGGAGCTCAGACATATTCAAATTAAGGCCTTCCACAAAAGAGCCAGCCGAGATAGCTCCGTCGAAAAATGAACCGTAGTCGGAACAATGGTGATGGATATCACCGAATCATCAGTTAGTCAGCTCTGTTTTTTTTTCTCGTCAAAGGAGCGCGCAGCTTGAACATTTTCCAACCATAGGCAGAAGAAGAAAACTCGAACGGTAACAGTAGCACGTCCAGATGAACCGTTATGGTTCGTAATCCGGACAGTTTTTGAAAGTTTGAAAACTTTGTCTTCCGCATGCAAACTAGCGCGTCACTGTTTACAAATGCAATTTAAAAATGAATAAGATTTCAAAATTACCGAGCCGTGTGGCATTTGGTGAGAAACAGTAGTGCCTCGAAGGAAAGGCAGCAACGGCGATGGCGACGACGGAGACGACGAAGATGACGGTGGTGCTTCTGCAGCAGTGATGCAAAAAATTTGAGCGCACCAGGGTGAAACGGATGATGGTGGAATATTAAAGCTTGGACCAGTTATTTATTCTAATTAAAAGTGGATTATCTAGTTGTGCGCTTTCACGGAAGTTTTCTTTTCGCGAGCTGCCAAACACGTGTGAATAAGTGCCGGAAGGAAGAAACACACGATATCGAGTGTTGAATTGATTGTGATTGATGAAATTGGAAACGACAATAGTGAGTAGAATTTTGTTTGAGCGAATGACCTATCGAAGGCATACCGTCAACTCATATGAGCTTTCACTGTCCATTCGATTACTTCTTCTTTCAAATGAAAAAGTCGAAAGCTTGAGAAACTGACCTAAAGTCGATGTTTTCCCTCTCGACAAATGTGAAACATGACAAAACAGTCAAGGTATGTGATAAGTTATTTTCCCTCCCAACTCTTCTCCATTTTCACTCAATTACAATCAAAATATTCATTTCAATCTCTCCAACAATAAATTGCGGAAGCAATTTACCGAGCACAACAGCACACACCGAGCGGAAAGGAATAGGACTATTGCCCAGCTGAAACGAAAACAACTTCGATTAGATACGTTAAACTTTTTCTAAACATCCTACTACGAACCAAACAAATTCAACCATCGGGTAGACACCATTATTATCATCACAATCATCAGCATCAACCGTTCCATCCCCGTGGATCCAGCGAAAAGAAGCATCGCAAAAATCAGCCGAATAAATATACATAAACCGGAAAATGCTCTTCTTTTTTCGCTAAACGGTATCATCATTACCACGACGACTCCCATCTCTCCGCTTGCCAACTGATGGCGTTTTTCTCCGATTCTGGAAGCGAATCCGTTGGTTTCTTCTTCCTTCCCTTGCATCATGTTCATTAGAGCACAAACGATTATAAAACTTAAACTGCTCAACGTCAAATGCAGGAAAGGCTCTATGAGTGATAGTTTACTGAAACGGAAGAACACATCTTCTGCCCAGCAGTCCGTCAACTTGCGGTTGGAGGAGATGCGAAGAAGAAAAAAACAATGAAACATCAAAAAGCAGAATCCACCACTGACAGATTGCAGCAGGCCGAAATGTGGAATTTGCCCCATTGTTGCTTCGGACCGGAGTCTTTGGAGCAAGGAGGAAAGTTTCCAGCCCATTATTTGCAAATTTGCTCCTCTAGTGAGGGGCTAATTTTATGGTGGAAGGAATCATAAAACTCGTGCCAAAAAACGATTGCGGGTTGTTGGGGCAGATGTTCGATGAAAGAATAACTGAACCTGGTTGGCTAAGAATTTTCATGCGGGAAGCCATTAGCACAAGAAAGCAGTTGAATGGCTTTCGCTGATTTATAGAGTGGGGGTTTCCAGCATCTAAGAAAGGCAATTTCGGGAAGGGTAAGCTTTTCGAATTTAATTGGTCAGTTTGCAGAGTTAAGATCCGTGAGATAATGGTGGGTTGTTTGAGTATTATTTTCGCAATCAGTTAAACAAAAACATCATCGAGCTAATCATAGGTGTTTTATTAGCTTTCAGCTAAATGAATCAGATCAATCAAAGCTTAGATTCGATAAGTTTACAACGGTATATACTTTGAAAGTACTCGTCATAAGGATTTGCCTTCTCCGTAATACTAAGTCGCCATAAAACCGCTGATCTTAGATCGTGGTAATAAGATCCACTCTAATCCGGACAGCTTCAAATCACTGTAACTTTTGAAATATTGCTCGTAGGAGTGGAAAAATTCACTGAGGTATTGCGTCACTTTGCGTTTGCTCATTGAATTGCTGCGAATCCTTATCAAATTCACATTAACATAAACCATCGCTTCCATTATCGTCATTAAGCGCTACAGTATTATTAATCGCGAAATTCATCGCATAATCGCGTCTCATCGTGACCGATTCTTACTCGAATCGCGAGCATTGATATTGATGACTGGTAGCCATGCCATTTCTATACGAGCTACCTTTTCCGTTTCTGGCAACACTGTCGAGATTTGGTTTGATTATCTCGAGCAAGTGAATCGAGTAGCATCCATCTAGTGTTTTCCGAAACAAAATCGGTAGCGGAAAAAGTATTAGCAATTGGTAAGTGTTTATGGTCCACTTTTGACGTCTGTATGTTTTGTATAGATGAGCTTAAATGCTTGTTTGTTCTGTATGAAGATCTTCCAGATGGCGGAGCAACTGAGTGATCGCGAGTGCACCGGGCGTAAAACAAAAACAGCATATTGTCCGAAGTGTTTGAAGCTGCTTTCCTATTCCTTGTCGCCCCAGCATCAAACAAAGATTCAAACGAGAGCGTCCTGATGGACAGCTTGGAACATTCGCCCACCGATAAGTTGCTCTTCGAACCGCAGGAGGAAACAATTTTTGACGAGATAGAACCTACCGCCTTCGATGAGCTAAAACCGAGCATTGATCCACTGGAAGGGAGCAGTGGTGACGGTATGTTAGCAGTAAGCAGCAGCAGCATCAGCGATGTACAAGTGCATCGTATGTGCTAAGCTTTTCAAAAATGCAAATGCCTTTGAGAGAGGTCCACACGGTCTATATCGTATCGAATGACTATACATCGGAGAATAAAGTAATGAGGCAAACTAATCACAAAAAGACTTCTCCTATCAAACCAGCTATTCCAGTCTTGACAGCCTGCATGCCATGGTCGAGAGCAGTGGAATTGCTGAGGAATCCAATCATTAGTTACCTCCAAATCAACCATGACCGTGGTTCGAAAATTTACAGCCTTTGTGTTTATATGGAGTTGGATGGATCTATCGTAGATGTAATACGAAGCCCGGTGAGCTAACGCAGAGGAGACAACGAAAAAAAAAATCGGACCAGGAATAATCATTGAAAATTTCGTTTTTCTTGCGATGTCAGAAGAAAATTTGACTGATCGAATATTTGGAAGCGAGAACTGTAATTTTATATCTGGCAATTCTCGTTGTCAAATTTTTCGAGCAGTTCCATGCTATCAGCCATAATTTTTGTTCTGATCGCATCGTCATCGTGCTCTCATCGCGATTGATCAGGCCAGCCGCAAAAAATGCTTTCAGCACAAAGAAAATCATCATCACCGTGGAAATATTCATGACAGGGAAGCTTTATCTAACGCTCATCGTGGGAGTTTCACCCCCCTCGGCTGTGAGTCTTTGATGAAAAAGACTATGATAGGTGTTTATATTCTATCTTTATTGATCAAGATGGCGACGATTAAAAAGCTGATTTCCTGGGCTGGTTTTCTATTCTGCTATGTCCAGAAATGCTACAGCTGAGCATTTCAGGACAAAGAAGGCATCAATTTTTCCAAAAATACCTTGTTTGTCAATAAGTTTGCAAGTGTGTCACGAATAGTAAACATTTTGTCAGTACAGGCACAATCAACAAGGAGATTCGCCAGAAAGAGTGCCTGCAGAAACGATTGCTACCCTTCATCGTACACCAAAAAGGCCCGATTTTCCATCATGTCATTATGTTAATACTGTGATGGAGTGGTACAAAGCTAAGCAAGTGGTTATTGTACTAAAAATTGCAAATGTGCCAGTTTGTCCAGAGTTACCTCCAAACACGATATATTGGGCTCTGATGAAGCGGAAGCTTTCTGGAAACAAACAAGGAGTTAAAGATATCAAACACTCGTTTTCTTCGGTGACGAACTAGGCCAGGTGGCTAAAAGTAACCTTAATAAAGATCAAAAAAAAAAAAAAAATTAAACAACAAATTCGGACAATAACGGCCACCACGGTATCTGAGACTCTTCAGATGGCTGTTATTGTTACTGTTATTGTTCAATCCCTAATAGATGGAGTTAAGAGCAAAGTTCGAAAAAATTTTACAAATACCGAATAACTTTGTTTTGACTTCGTGAATTGTTGAATCATGAATCTGAAATACAAAACCAGAATTGAAATATAATGCCAAGTTAGTGTTTTACTAAAGTTTTGATGAGTACAGATTATTGTGGATACAGACCTTCTGCACACTACCAAAATGTTACGTAAATGTCTGTCCCCCTAGACCGACACATGCAAGCGTCCTTGAGTGCATAAGAATAAGTTGAAAGAGATGAGAAAATAAATTTAATAAGGAAAAGGAAGCAAAACTTAGGACATTGTCCATAAAACATGCGAAACTACACAGATAGGAACTACAGGGCTTTGTTGGCTGCTCCAGTTAGTATTCTTTTAAGCAATTCCACAGTATTGAGGACTTTTTTGTCATCGCAAAGCATGCAATCGTGTAGTGTTTGGCAAGCACAATGATGATACGCTTATGATACAGGGCTGTTGATCGAATTTCCCACCCGATATTTTCCTGTTTCAGGAAGTGAAAATTTGACCTCGTGATTGGAAAATCGACGCGCTATGAGGCCCTTTGAAGGAACGGCATTTGAAACAGGTAGGACGCCATTTATCTAGCACACTAATTTATCATTGTTAAACTTTTAACGATATTTGGATAATTGTTCTCAGATCAATATCTGTCATATTTCTTGCCATCTTTGAATGAATTGAATGGTTCGAAAGAAGAAAATGTCAAAATATGCCAAGAAATTCCTAATCTGGCAGGCTATTTGGGCTTGCGGTGAAATGAGGTCTCCCATTATCATTTCTGGGACTATAAATGGTGAAAAATGTAAGTTAGAATGTCTTCAAAAGCGATCCTTGTCATTTTTGAAAAAAATAACAAGGGTTCTACTGCATTTTGGAATAATTTTGCCTGATTTCACTATGCTTGAAAATTTTTGAATTGGTACAAGGCCAATAATGTGCCTTTTGTGCCTAAAGACATCCTAAGTAACAATATTAGTTTTATTCCAGCCGTATATCACTCCTCCCGGCTTTGTTGATAAAACTACATTCAAAACTGTTTTGTCTACCAACATCTCCTCTCCGGATTTGTACAAAGTGTCCCACTCTATAGACGGTTATGAAAACAAGTTAATAAAACCTTTATAAGACCATACATATTCAAAAAATGTTCTTGTGAAAGATGTTATGACCACTTGAGAACCTTCATAAAACCTATTGGCTGCCATGAAACGGCCAAATGGCCACAGCTGTCAAACTTCACTGTGATATCGTGGTTGGTTTTTGTTGTTCTGCTTTGTTTGGTACTCTGCTCTTCTGATTCATTTAGCAGTAAATTAATATCTGAGCAAAAGATCCAGTCTTGCGGGAAATTTTGTTTCATAGCAAAATACCCAAAAAACAATTGAATTTCGGAAGGACTATATCGAAAATAAGTTATCCACATATTTTTCTTTCAAATCGTAAAAAAATAATGTTTTATTCAAACAAATGAATCATTCTTTATTGTTTGGGATTGGAATGGAACATTGTAAAGACCGGAAGAAATTTATTTTATTCTTTCACGAATTTGCGAATTTTTGTTCGAACACTTTTCATCAAACTCCGGGTGAGTGTTTCATCATATTTTTGGACCCCTTAGCCCATTTTTTTATTGAACTACTGCATATTATCAGCTGCTTCATCAGTCTTCTTGAAGTCCCTTTTCACAATCGCCCAATAGCGTTCGATGGGCCGAAGCTGTGGGCAATCACGTGGATTGATGTCTTTTTCAGCAAAATCTACACTCAGTAGCAAACATCTGTCGTTTTTGGACATACCACTTTAAAAAATCCGTATTTCTGTGAAAAATTTAGGCAGCAAATTAAATATGTCACCATAGCCAAAAATGAAAATAATAAATGATGTGGACAAAATTTGAACTGTTTCCATTAAGTGGTTTGGACCACACCTGGCTTCAAAGTTGACGCACCAACATGGAGTATTTCCCTTTTTCACCCGATATTGACCATGATGAAATATCGGTGCAAAAAAAAAAGCCGAGGCGAATTCTACTAATAATACTGTATAATACTGTATACGTAGTTTTTACAAACCAATTCATACTGTCTGCCATATTTTTAAGTTCTTCGTGGGTTATATTAGTTATTTGGGGTATTGCACGCGTAACAAATCATGTGTATTTATAAGACGAATTCGCCTCGGCTTATTTTTTTTGCACCGATATTTCAGCATGGTCAATATCGGGTGAAAAAGGGAAATACTCATGTTGGTGCGTCAACTTTTACGCAAGTTGCTACTAAAATAGTTGTTTAAAATTTGAATAACTTACCATAAAAGCATACAAATTTCTATGTTGCATCATATATTCAAAGAATAAAAGTTTCATACGCATCTTTTACTGCCCGTTATTCGTGGTTTTGTAAGCTGATGTATGAAATTGGAAATATGAAATGGTTAAAAACCTGAAATACATATACTTTGCTCGTTCTTTACTAGGTCTTACTTTTCTCACATTAAAGTTAAGATATCATAAAAGACAGAAATTATATTGATACAAATTTCAAACTTGAATGATGAACATGGAATTTTAATACACAAATTTGATTGCTTGACCATGTAAAAAGCAGCTGCAGTAAGTCAATACGAGAACATACATATATGCGTATGTACAACATATATCTGACACAGGATTGTTGCTGAAAAGGAAAAGGTAGGAACTTGTGAGGACAGCAGGTTGATCGCACCCTGCTTTTAAGTTGTCAACTCACCATTTGAAGCCCCTTCTGAAAGGCAACAACCTCTTCTGCAGAAACTCAGATCGATAGATTTCCGCATTGATTGTTCCGGTAGTGACTTCATACCGCAGGAACAAATTGCTGGCCATACCAGTATTTTTCGACTAAACTTCTCTACTTGAATCGACCTGTCTACATCGGTTACATCCTTTCCTACGTCACATTTCAATTATTTCTTATGTTTAGAAATGTCGATTGGAAAAAATCACAATTTTGCCAAAAAGCCATTTTATCTTTGCAATGACCACTAGGAAACCAATTTGCCGTTTAATGCATTGACTGGAGGCAAAATGATCTTGAAATGGATTTTCAACTGACCATAATAAGATAATATGAATGTGTGTATGTATGTATGTAAGGTAGTCACCATCCCTTCTAAGACCTTGTCATGTATGCAGCTCCACTTAATAGCAAGATCAAATTGAGTTGCCGGTTTGTATTCACAGTAACGCTGTATGAATGGCCAAAAACGATGGGGCGGATCCGTAAGCAGAGGCACTTTCGCGAAACCCTCGGGAACATAAAATTCTCCTTCCAACTATTCGATCCAACAAATCGAATAACCCTATTCGCAATACTCATTAAGCTTTCTACGGGATGGCTTGTTGAGAAGGGCGCGTCACTCTCACTGAAACTGTTGGAGTAGATTTCATAGCGTCATAATCGAATCGGTAGGATAATGAAAATGATATTGAAAAGCTAGGAAAATTTAAATTAACACTTTACTTGATCCCTTTTTCTAAAATATAAGAAAATGAAACACTTTTTTAAGCTATCACTAGTAAACGCTAGCAAATTCCGTTAAATTCCTGTACAGATAGCTTATCTTTTGATAGATAGGCCTATTTCGTCTGCGACTTACAAACTTTTTCAGTGTCGAGTTCTCGACTGAAACTCTGCAAAACCTGTTTGGACAGTCGCTTATAAGGTAAAATTGCATCAGGTGGGAACATGTAGCTTTCCGCATCGAACGTGAAAAGTACTGTCGCATTCTTTATGGAATCTGCCTTCTGTACCAAATAGACATTGCGATTTCCTTTGGATGCAACGACGGCTTTCGTGACAGGATCAAAAAGAAACGCAGTTTCGCCGTCGTTCAGAATACGACGCGGGTCGTTGAGAACATGTTCCAGGTTGTTGTCCTTCAAGTATTGATGGATTTTTTCAAACCAGGTGCGAATGTCCAATTCAGAAACGGTTGCGCCAGACATAGTAATGCTCTCCGGAGTTCTAATGGTAAGCTGTTAATGACGACCAAGGAGCAGCCGCAACCATTTGAGACCTATGAAGAGCAAATTTTTGGTTAGTTTTATGCAATGGTTATGGCTGTTTTGAATGTTTTTTTTTCCTGGCGTGTTATTCTTGAAAATTGAGCCTTCTTATCCAGGATGGCTTTGACCCGGGAAATCAGGGCATGTTTTGTACATGGGAAACCTCGACGCTCCATCTCTTGTACCCAATTTACAAGATTTAATTCCTCTTCAGCTGTGAGCATTGTTTGTGGACCTAGACGAAATGTTGTCGTTAATTTTTCGCTAAATCAAAACTTAATCGTAGATTTAGGAACTCCGAAGGTCCTGGATGCCTGACCCAATGTAATTGCCTTAGATTTCACGGCAACAGCCGCCCGTTGAAGAGAAACTTCCGTGTATTTTTTTGGTGTTGTTCGATGGAAGCGGGGCACGGGGGCTCGGCTCGGAAATAGAAGAAGCGCGTCGCTGAAATCAACATTATCATGACAAATTATAGTGAAATCACTTATATATACTTGATTCTTACTTCTACATCCATTTTTGATCTGAAAACTTCGTGATAAGCGTTGAAAAACTGCAAAATACAAAACTACGGTTCCTTCCGCTTGCGAAGGTAAACAATAACAACACCGCATTTGAGTAAACTGTCAAATGTTCGATGCATGAAAAACGAGGTTAGGACGTGTGCAATGAAAGGGGTAGGGGCATCGGACGTTATCCCAATTTTTGAATTTTAAAATTTGTCTGACTTTTCTAATAAATGAACCAACTTTAATTAACGTATTGAGAAGAGTAAATTTCAAGCTATTAAATAAATGCAGAGAACATGTGCATTTGCTTCTAACATCTCTTAAAAGTTTATCTTGGAAATTAAATTTCTTATGAATTCTGATAAGAAAATCGAAACTGAGACACATGTGAGAAAATACATTATTATATTAAAACATAACTTTATTTTACACGGAATACCATTAAAATGGATGCAGAACTGAATTATGCAGTGGAAATCAATGTACAGCTAGAAATTATAACCTGATTCCCGGAGAATAATTACAAAAACACTGAAGTGTGCAATAGTTGGCAAATTACCCTAATTGTTAAATTTAGTCAGATCCCATCAAATGAAGAAAAAAAAACAGTCATCGATTCAAAATAATGCTTAACAAAACTGCATTATGATTTTAATTAGAGCAAAAAGTGTAAACTTGTGGCAATCTACAATACTGGCGGAGATAATAAATGGCGAATAAACACTTTCGTTTCGCTTTTCATTTCGATAATTGTTGTATAACTGATCAATTCTGAACTGGTCGTGAAGCGGTGTTTTTCATTTAAGGAAATTAGATGCACTCTCTGTGAATTATCCGCTCGATTTATTATCAACACACTGTGTAAATTGGATACAGTTCATTTCATAATGTTTTAAAACGGTACTGTTATGAAAGGAACGATGATGATTGCATAAAACATTTGTGCATTATGTCTGTTGGTGCTCATCGAACATAAGAATGGAAGCAATGGGCAAGCACAAAACCGGCAGAGAAAATTCTGTAATTAGACTTTCTAATGGTTGCCAAAGGGAGCTAACGAACACAAACTCTTAGTTTGAAAATTGATTAATTCCCTCTCTGACGGACACGGGATTCCTAAAACGTTTTGGAGTGAATTGGCAAATCATTGACCACAGCCGGACGATAGAAATCAAGAAAATTAGCTGTGGCGAATCATATGCTCCATTTTATTTGATGGAGCTTCCTATTGGAGAAAGGCATTGGTTCTGTGCTCGATTCAACTTAAATCTTGCGAAGCGTTCATAAGTCAATTTTGACAGAGATAGATATGGAGTAAAAGAATCCATGACACACCTTTCTAGCAGTCAGCTGAAAATTGAAAAATCCCCAAAAATTACACCCGATCCCGTCTGGCCGCAGCAAAACCCAAAAAAACCAAACAGTTGATTAACCTTCTCCTCCATTTCGATATTCGCAAACAATTTCGAATCTATTTCTGATTTTCACCCCATCGGTCATCCCCCGCTGCGTGGCGGAGAGGTCATAATACAAGCCGGAAGGCAAATCTTAATTGACTGACTGCACAAATAATAATAACAATAATACCACACGCAATTCTCTCATCTTTCTTTTGCGCGAAATTTCAAGAAGGAAGAAGAAAAAGACAACGACCATCACAGTGCTCACGGAGATGCTCGCTGGATGATGATCATTTGGCGGAGTACGGAACGATAAAATCGCATCGGAACCCTGCCACCAGCCACATGTAACGTGAAAATGGAAGAAATGCGAATAATGATCATTCGGTGAGTAAACACCCCGGAGGCGATTCGCCCATTTCTTCCATCGGCGGCGGCGCGGCGCTGGGAGTGATCGTGCACATTACATATGCCTGCCAGTCGGAGCGAGCGAAGGATTGAGTTTTGAAAATGACCTTCACCAAGGCCGCCATCCGTCAGTCGTGTGAGAGCAGCAGGCTTTGCTAGTTCCGTTCCATTACCGCCGCCTGATGCCAAAACTAAACAACAACAACAACAACAACAACGGCAACCAAAAGCTGGAGGAGTTTGCAATTAAGAGGATTAATTAACAGTCATGTTATGCTGCATTATGACGAAGACGACGACGACGGTGTGGTTGTTTCGATTTTGCTTTTCTCTCCATCAGCGGTAGTCGGTGTTACACCACCACCACCACCACCCCTATTTTCCTTGAGGGTGGAACCGGGGGAGATTGGTCGGTAGTTGCTGGAAGTGAAATGAGATTAAATCGAGAGAAGGACGGCGAACTTTCTACCCACAGCAAGGGAAAGAGTGCATTGGTGCGGAGGTGGCGTCACGTGCCATTATTTCGTCGCAAGGCAGAGCAAATTAAACGATTAAAAACAGCTGGATGCATCATTTGTGCGGAGAAAACAATGGACACAGGTGGATTCCAGGAGAAAGGGAACGCGAGGTGGATAATTTGAATCAAGGTGACAATGAAGGAAATCTATTATGTTTCGTAAGGATTGACTGAAGGGGATATGATCGGAGTTTGCTGAGGATCCGGCTTGAAGCGTACATGTGGATTTGAAAGATGGTAGTCCATTAGTGTTTGAGGACTGTGAAGACCAATGAAATTACAACCTTTCTGTTTCAGTTGGTTTAACAGAATCATCTTTATTCAGTCTCCTCAAATGTTAATGCCTACTCTCACGTAAATCATGTGTCTACTGTGATTGATCCTGACAAATGCGATGTCCTCATCGTCAATATTAACATCTGAAATATTATTATGCAACCACCTTCTCATGTTTTTAGGAGAACAGATCGAATTTAAAGGAGTGCTTGAAATTTGAAATCCATCTATATCAGGTATAACAAATCGATCATTTGGCAAAACTTTTTTAATTTGATTCACACATAGTTTTTTTCACCGAGAATCCAACAGCCGAATATTTCGGCATGTCAGATTACTGAGAGTCAGCCAACAAATAAAAATTTTGCCGAAAATCAGCTAATAAACAAAAAGTGGACAGAAATATGTGTTGATTCATCGCATAATTTTGCAAGAATTGGACTCAATGTTCTATTGATGCGTTGGAATTTTCCCTTTGCCTCAGGTGTTCGTACTGCTACTTTAACATGTTCAATACAATTATTACGAATAAAAGCTTCAAATTTGCTAGACGTGAAACATGTACCCCTGTCAGAAATAATACGTTTAGGCCTGCTATCAAAACTTATATAATTGGGGGCGACCCCGGCGTAGTGGTTAAAAAAAAATTTTTTTATTTATAAAAATATACTATATTTTTATTGGTTTTTGTTGTTTTGGGGGGGAAAAATTGTAAACTTAGTAAACGCATCAACTACTACAAAAATATATTCAAACCGATTAGATAACGGCAGTTTAATTGGACCATAATGATCTACATGTAATGTTTGGAAAGGCTGATTGAATTTCGGAAGAATTTTCACTAACCCTTCTTTTTTATCAACAAGGTTGTAAAAAATGCAAATTAAACAATTTTCAATGTATTTTCGAACCATTTTTCTCATATTACCAAACCAAAAATATTTCTTAATTTCATGAAAAGTTTTCTCAATTCCTATATGACCACAATGGTCATGGTTTAATCTAATCACATTGTCTATCATAAATTTTGGAACAACCAGCAATATTTCCCGCTATCTTTACTGAACAAAACACCATTAGTTTACAAAAAAAATTGTAAAATTTGATCTCACCAGGAGATTTTTGATATTCAAAATTTTATTATCTTGTTCTTGAGCTAATGCAATGTTATGTTCCACTTCAGAATCATTCAAAACATGAATTGTTTCGTCTTGTGAATGTTTTTCGATTGCATTTTCTTTAAATAATAGTTTACTCTCATTTCTTCTTTTCGTGTTTTGCCGACCAAGTGCATCGACATGCTTCATTTTAGATTCATCTTTATATTCAAGATCAAAATTGTAAATTTCCAGAAAAAGTGCCCATCTACTGATTTTTGGATTCAATTATTTCTTCGATCATGCTTGAACTAACGCATTACAGTCAGTAAATACTTTCAATTTAGTACCAGCTAAATAAACTTGAAATCGCTTTATGGCATAAACAACAGCTAACGTTTCTCCTTCAAAACTAAGCAATTTTGATTCAAAATTATCAGTTATTTTACTAAAAAAGATAACTGGATGAAAATTTCCATCAGATTGTTTCTGTAACAACACTCCTCCGAACCCGTAAGAACTTGCATCGCAATGATTTGCCAAACAAACTTAGCATCTTTTTACAAAAGATTGTGAAGCGGCCTTGCAATTAAAGCAAAATTCTTTATAAACCTTTGAATATCTTTTGAACTTTTTTGGAATAGGAAACATTGAAACAATCTCAATGTGAGAGCTGTTTGGTTTACGACCTCTTGGGTTTATAGTGTAACCTAAATAAGGCTTGCTTCATTTAGAATTGGAACAAACTTTTGCTTTTGAAGTTCTTGGCGCCCACGTGTCGGGAATTTTTTCAGCTTCACATATGTATTTTTGACATTCCGCAAATCGACTGTACTTTGTAAACAATCAACATGGAAGCCGAAAGAAGGGAAAAAATTGTGCACAGTTATTTGGAAAATCCATTGTGGTCTGTATCTAGGCTAGTTAAACAGCTGAAATTGCCCATAAATACCGTATGGCGCGTTATCAAACGGTATAAGGAAACATTGACGACGATTCGGAAGCCTCAAACCAATCGTCGGAGTGGAACTGTCGACCGGAAACTGCGTGGTAAGATTTTGAAGACAATTAAGAGGAATCCCAATCTGTCGGACCGTGATTTGGCCAGAAAATTTGGTGCTGCCCATAGTACCGTGAGGAGAACTCGACTCCGGGAAGGAATCAAGTCGTATCGAGCTAGAAAACAGCCAAATCGGACCATAAAACAGAATAGTGTGGCCAAAATCCGTGCTTGGAAGCTATACGACCAGGTGCTGACCAAGTTCGACGGGTGTCTTCTGATGGACGATGAAACCTATGTCAAGGCTGACTTCGGGCAAATCCCAGGTCAAAAATTTTACTTGGCAACGGCTCGGGGGGATGTTCCAGCCAAATTTAAATTTGTTTTTGCCGACATTTTGTGTTTTCGTTTGTGTTAAGCTCTTTATTGTTTTGAATTGTATTGTAAAGTATGTTTTTGTGATTGCCTCAGTGGTTGAGCGTCATAAGCTCCCACGGGTGGGCCTATCCAGATGATTCAGCTGGTCCATGGGTTGTCTACTTTCAGCCCAAAACGAATCCTCTGAATGTTTATCAGATTTCTAACGAACTGTCGAAGCGTTTCTCGGCCGTGACTGAAAAAAAGTTTGCACCATCAGATTCGTTTCGGGTGACCTTCTCTGGCTCAGCCCTTCCTCAATACGTCGAGTTGGGAAAACGTCGGCTACCTGTGCGGTTGTTTGTACCTCGGGTCATGATCTGCCAGAAATGCCAGCAGATGGGGCATACGACCTTCCATTGCGGCAATAAGGCACGCTGCTCCAACTGCGGGGAGAAACATGAGGATGGCGCCTGCGCAGACAGCACACCAAAATACGCTTTCTGTAAGGGAACACCTCCTCATACTCTCTCGTCGTGCCCGGCGTACAAACAACGCGGGGAACAATTGGAACGCTCGCTAAAACAGCGTTCCAGGCAATCTTTCGCCGAAATGGTGAAAAAAGCCTCACCATCACCCGATGCCAATACAAATCCCTTTGCTCCTCTGTCAGATGACGAGTCTGACTTTGATTTGGCTGAAGAGGGAACATCGTTCAGTTTTCCGGAAGGTGCTTCAAGGAAGCGAAGACGCGTCCGCCCACGGAAAGTTGCTGAACAGAAGTCCCAAATCAGCCTTCCCATTTCAAGCAAAGAAGGAAAAAAGGAAAATCCAATTCCACCTGGTTTCCGTAGTACTAACTACACACAGGACTTTCCATCTCTTCCGGGGACATCCAAAACCCCTGATGCCCCGATTTTAAGAACAGAAGCGCCTTCCTCTACTGGGCTGTTCTCATTTGATGACATTGCCGAAGGTATCTTCAAGTACCTCGAAATTTCTGACCCTCTCAAAAGCATTGCTATGGCAATGCTTCCCACAGTGAAAACTTTTTTGAAGCAATTAACAATAAAGTGGCCCCTCCTTGCAGCTATCCCAACAAAATGGTGTGAATTAGAGGTAAAAATTTGGGTTGATCTAGAAAAAGGAATTCAAATTTAATTTGTTGGGATCATTTCCTTCGATGGATAATTTTCCAAATGAGGTCGGGGATTTGATCACTGTTCTACAGTGGAATTGTCGAAGTTTGATTCCTAAATTGGAATCATTCAAATTTTTAGCTCACACTACCGGTTGTGATGCATTTGCTCTTTGTGAAACATAACTCTCTTCCGAAATCGATCTTTATTTTCATGATTTCAGTATAATTCGTCTTGATCGTGAGGATTCACGTGGAGGAGGAGTACTTTTGGGGATCAAAAAGTGCTACTCCTTCTATAGAGTGAATTTTCCTCCTATTCCAGGTATTGAAGTTGTCGCATGACAGGCTGTTATTAAAAATAAAAGCCTTTGCATTGCTTCCGTTTATATTCCTTCTAGAGCCTCAATAAACCGAAAACCACTTTGAGATATTTCTTCGGTCCTTCCTGCTCCGCGGTTGGTCATGGGAGATTTTAACTCTCACGGTACAGGCTGGGGAGAACTGTACGATGATAACCGGTCTTCCTTGATATATGACCTCTGTGACAACTTCAATATGACAGTTCTTAACAATGAAGAAGTAACCCGTTTGGCTGGTCCATCCTCACTTGGCAGTAGATTAGACCTCACACTTTGTTCGAATTCATTATCGTTGGATTGCACATGGAATGTGATTCAAGATCCCCACGGTAGTGATCACTTGCCCATACAAATTTCGATTGCTTCAAGGTTCAATTCGTCGGAATCCATTAACGTTTCGTATGATCTTACCCGTTACATTGATTGGACAAAATTCAGGACAGCAGTAGGTGAAGCCGTAACGACGGTAGAAGAGCTTCCACCGCTGGAGGAATATAGCTTCCTCTCCAACCGACAGCGCGCTTCAAGCTCAAACTTGACCAGTTCCAGGAACGTCATTTCGCAGGAAACCTCCTTCTCCATGGTGGGAACAGCAATGCACCGAGGTTTACCGTAAAAAGTCCGACGCGTTTAAAGTTTTCCGTAGGCGTGGAACATCTGAGCACTTCGAAAGGTACACAGCCCTTGAACGCGAACTTACGAGCCTCATCAAGGCCAAGAAACGCGGATACTGGCGAAGATTCGTGGACGGGCTATCGCGTGAAACATCAATGAACACTCTTTGGAATACGGCGCAAAGACTGCGTAACCGAACTACGAACAACGAGAGCGAAGAGTACTCGGACCAATGGAAAAACCTCCCAGACGTCGCTAAGAGGCGCATGTTGAACTTGTTTAATCAGTTTTTGGAACTAAACATTGTACCGGATGATTGGAGACGGTTGAGAGTTATTTCCATTCGAAAACATGGTAAACCCGTGTCCGACCACAACTCCTATCGATCCATCGCGATGCTATCTTGTATTCGAAAATTGTTGGAGAAAATGATCCTCTTTCGTCTGGACAAATGGGTTGAGACGAACAACCTGCTTTCAGATACTCAATATGGTTTCCGTAGGGGTAAGGGAACGAACGACTGTCTCGCGTTGCTTTCCACAGATATTCAGTTAGCTTTTGCTAAAAAAAAGCAAATGGCTTCTGTATTCTTGGATATCAAGGGGGCTTTTGATCCAGTATCTGTTGAAGTTCTTTCAGACAAACTCCACGCTTGTGGCTTTTCACCATTAATGAATAATTTTTTGTACAATTTGCTGTCAGAGAAACATATGAGCTTTTCTCATGGAACCTCTACAGCTTCTCGATTTAGCTACATGGGTCTCCCCCAGGGATCATGTTTAAGCCCCCTTTTGTATAATTTTTATGTCAAAGACATTGACGGTTGTCTAAGTGACAACTGTACGTTGAGACAACTTGCAGATGACGGCGTAGTGTCTGTCACGGGACCCAATGGGGTCGATCTGCAAGGACCCTTACAGGATACCTTAGACAATTTGTCTACTTGGGCTTTAGAGCTAGGTATCGAATTCTCTACGGAGAAAACTGAGTTGGTAGTTTTTCTAGGAAGCATAACCCAGCACAACCGAAGCTTCAAATTTGGGGTAAGCCGATAACTCATTCTATGTCATTTAAATATCTTGGGGTCTGGTTCGATTCAAAGTGCACCTGGAGATCCCACATTGAGTATCTGAAGCGAAAATGCCAGCAAAGGATCAACTTTCTCTGCACAATTACCGGGACCTGGTGGGGAGCACATCCGCAAGATCTTCTAACGTTGTACCGGACAACGATTTTGTCGGTTATAGAATACGGTAGTTTTTGTTTTCAGTCAGCGGCTCGGTCGCACTTCATTAAACTGGAACGTATTCAGTATCGGTGTCTTCGTATCGCGTTAGGTTGCATGCACTCGACTCACACCATGAGTCTTGAAGTGCTGGCTGGCATGTTGCCACTCTCGGATCGGTTTTCAGAATTGTCTCTCCGGCTCCTCACCAGGTGTGAAGTCATGAACCCTCAGGTAATCGAAAATTTTGAGAAGCTCCTTGAGTTGAATCCTCAAACTCGCTTCATGACTTTGTACCATTTGTACATAACACAGGATGTCAGCCCTTCGCCGAATATTTCCAATCGTGTTTGCTTCTCCGACTTCGATAATTCGGTTCATTTTGATTTATCCATGAAGCAGGAGCTTCATGGAATCCCAGAGCATCATCGTCCTATGATTGCTCCGGTAATATTTGCTGCAAAGTTTGGCCAAGTTGATTCCACTAAATCGTTCTTCACTGACGGATCATTGATAGAGGAGTCAGCAGGCTTTGGTATATTTAATGAAATTTATAGCGCCAATCGTAAACTTCAAGCTCCTTGTTCCGTATATGTCGCTGAATTAGCGGCAATACACTTTACGCTAGAAATTGTTGCCTCACTAACACCGGATCAGTATTTCATTTTCACGGATAGTCTCAGTTCTATAGAGGCTATTCGCTCCTTGAGGCCGGTAAAGCACTCCTCGTATTTTCTCATGAAAATACAGGAGCTTCTAAGTGCTTTATCTTCGCGTTATTTTATCATCACCTTTGTATGGGTCCCATCTCATTGTTCAATTCCGGGCAATGAGAGAGCGGACTCGCTTGCAAAGGTGGGCGCTATAGAAGGCGATATTTACGATCGACAAATCGCCTTTAATGAATTTTTTCCTATTTTTCGTCAACAGTCACTCGTCAGCTGGCAGTATAAATGGAGTAAAGGAGATTTGGGGCGATGGCAACATTCTATCATCCCAAAGGTGTCGAAGAAATCTTGGTTTGGGGGGATGGATGTGGGTCGAGACTTCATTCGTGTGATGTCTCGCCTCATGTCCAATCATTATTCTTTGAACGCTCATTTATACCGTGTTGGGCTGAGCGACAGCAATCTCTGTGAATGTGGACAAGGTTACCAGGACGCAGATCACATTATTTGGTCATGTGCCGAGCATCGTGGAGTCAGATCTGAGCTTTATGATTCCCTTCGGGCTCGAGGTAGACAACCCAATGTACCGGTTCGAGATATCTTGGCTGTACGTGATCTGGAGTCTATGAAACTAATTTATGTGTTTTTGACTAACATTAGCCTAAGACTGTAGTTAGTTTAACATGTATGTTTATTATAAGTTTTTTTTTATCTGTGTTTGTGAGTTTTTTTTTCTTTCTCAAAAATGTTCAAGTTAAAAGAAAACCAAATATTGTATAGTTATAAGTTTTTTGACAATGTAGAATTTAAAATAAATGTGTTATGTAAACCATACTTAAAATTCCCGCCCATCTTCCCATCCTTAAAATTGTTATTCCTATTAACCTCGAGACGGCCGCGAGTAATCGGTTCTATCCTTCTAACTTTAGTTTTAAGATAACTGATGTATATAAATATGAAAACTTGGCTCTGTAAAGTTGATTCGATTGAGCCTGTACAAATAAATGATTTATAAGAAGAAAAAAAAAATCAATCTCTTCAAACAAATATTTGCATTTTTTAAAATTAATTTTAAAATGTTTTTAAAAATTAACAAAAATATTTAAAATGGAAATTAGGGTTTGGAAAGGTTGGGGGGTCGATCTAAGTTTTTATTATTAAATCAAATTCTTTTTCTTTTTCAAGTTCAGTTAATACAGAATACAGGAGAAATATTCAGCTGAGCTTCCTTTTTACCGAATGCAAATTGCCGGGTCTTTCGTTCAACACCTGCCATAAGATTTTGTACCATCTCCTTGTCCACTTTATTCACCGCAGAACGCCAGTTTGCCATGCATTGTTTCTCGCTCACAACAGATTTCTGAGTCTTCTTAAGGTTCCGCTTGACGATGGCCCAATATTGTTCAATTGGGCGGAGCTCTGGCATGTTGGGGGGTTCTTGTCCTTGGGCACCACTTGAACGTTGTAGGCAGAATAGGCCACTCCATGGCCTTTTTTCCGTTATAGCAAGATGCCAAATCCGGCCAAAATAGAACGATACAATTGTGTCGCTTCAGGAAAGGCAGTAGACGTTTTTGTTAGGCACTCGCTCAGATAAATTTCCTGGTTGACGGTTCCGGTCGCAATGTAAACGTTGCTCTTCAAGCCAGGTACAGATACAGGTACAGATGACCTGCCACACCAGATATTTCTTCGCGAACTTTGACAGTTTAATGTGCTTGAAAATATCTGCCACTTTTCCCCGTCCGGTTGCCGTATAACATTCCTGTCCAGGAAGCTGTTTAAAGTCTGCCTTGACGTAAGTTTCATTTTCCTGTACCACGCAATCAAACTTCGTCAGCATCGTCGTGTACAACTTTCGCGATCGTGCTTTGGCCGACGTGTTTTGGAGTCACCACTTTCTTATAAGTCGACAGTCCAGCTCGTTTCTTAGCTCTATCCACGGTTGAAGGCGCCACTCTCAACTTCTTTGCGACATCTCGGACAGAGAGGTTGGGGTTCCGCTCGAAACAGCGGGCAACTCTTTTTGTCGTCGCTGTGGCCTCCGGCTTTCGATTTCCCCCCGATCCAGCTTTCCTGGCTGTCGACAAACGTTCACCGAACACTTTAAATACGTTGGTAACAGTTGATTTAGCCACATTCAACAATTTCGCCAACTTGGCGTGAGAGAAGTTTGGATTTTCGCCATGCACGTGCAAAATTTTGATGCGTTGCTACACTTCCTTCGACGAAATTTTGAAAACTGAAGTGCTAATCTCAAAATCGAAATGGAGGCATGATGCTACACGAACACATCTTCAAAATGAGGGATGTGCAAAATTTTTTAATGCTCGATGAAAGGAAATGCGTCAAGTCTAAGTCGACCAAATTTTGATCGAAACACCCTTTTACTGGCTGTTTTGTATCCTGCGTGGTTTTTTGCATGTCATTAGAGTTTTTTTCTTTAAAAAAATCTGCCCAATTACAAGGCGGTCGAAGGATATGTTGACTGGACAAGGGTTCGTGGAGGCGCCAGTCCCTTGTCATGTGAAGACACGTGGCTTTCCTGCCGTGGTCTTCCGAAGTTCCTCATTGAGATTGACTGGCCCTGCTACAACAAGCCATCACGTAGGCTATTCTCTCGGGTCAATCTGTTGAGGATAGTCCAGCAGACATAGGTAATTCTTGCACTGATGGTGGGTTCTAATCACATCACATCACATCACATAAGCAACAAAGTAGTTGGAATTCAATGGAACATACTAATCTCCGTTCTTGATTTATCGTCATACTCATTTTGTTAGCCATATAATCAAATAGTATTTTTCTCGGTTTTTGCTGAACGCATTATTGTCCCATCCGCATCAAGGACAGGTCAATTCGATTTTGTTTTGTGGATACTATCTCACTATTGGTGCTTTTGAAACTATTATTTTTAATAGACACTTTTCCTTCTTTTTAAAAGCATCTGTTCTTTCAAATTAAACTGTTTAGGTGATCATAGGCGCTTGTATTACATAAAGCTTTTTTAAGGGATTTTCCCTTTGAATAAATATTTGTTCCTTCGAATTATATTGATAATGTAATTATTGGCACTATTATTGCAAATAGTTCTACTGAAGATTTTTCCATCTTTTAATAATCAGCAGTTCTTTTCTGTTATATCAGTTTTGTAATTGGCTGTCACTGTTGAGTAGG
Organism: Aedes koreicus; assembly: GCA_024533555.2. Taxonomy (NCBI): domain Eukaryota; kingdom Metazoa; phylum Arthropoda; class Insecta; order Diptera; family Culicidae; genus Aedes; species Aedes koreicus. Next base: position 109,372 of record JAHHFK020003510.1, read on the forward strand.
CCAAAAACACCATGGCAATTACTCTAATTTGGTATTCGGAGTTTTTTTTATCCATAAAAACTATGTTGGCTATGTTGTTGTATTAGTGTAATTTCATGTGCTCAATCAATTGATTTCAAGTATCATATGTTAATCTGTTTTCCAAATGACTTTTATGCCAAACGACCATTATGCCAAACGACTTAAGGTCAACTGTCCATTATGCCAAAAGTCCTTATACCAAACGTCATTAGGCCAAACGACTTTAGGCCAAACGACTTTAGGCCGAACGTAGCACAATCATCAAGACTTCTTCAACTGTAAGATCCATTTGTACTTATATGCCAGGAACCGGGCCTGAAATGTTTTCATCAACTTGCGATTTTCCGAACACCAGAAAATGTATCGAAGATTGCATCCATCCATAAATCCCCAACAAATCCTCGAAATCTGTTGTAACAGCCCATGTAATGCCTCACGAGATTTTAACCTAACTCCTCATCAAGTCAATGTCGGAAAACAGGTTTTGCTCCAAAGGAGAACGGACTCAATGACAACCAGCTTTCGTTGCAACGCATCAATCTCCTTGCATAGGTTTAAGCCTCACAATGAAGACGAGTTGAATATCCCACTGATCAAGACAATACCAACATTAAACAGCGAATAACTATCGGTTTCCATCCAACTGGAACTCCACACACCGTGAAATAAGTTACCCATTTTGCAACATTTCAACACTTCCATTGTTCCACTCGGTCATGCACGTCGTAAACTTCCGTCGTCCGGATAAGATTAATGCTAAGCCCTTTGAACAATTACTTCCCCCTTCCCCCACCGACGAACAACAGCATTTTGCACCCCATTCAATTGTTCACACCCATCCATCTTGTTCTGGAAATAATTCAACGCAACGCTACAAATTTTCCTTTCTCCTTGGCCATCATTTCAGAAAGAATGAAAAATAGATACGCGCAATCAATCGGAGCAGCAGCAGCATCGTTAAACGGCAGCAGATACCGCGGTGGTGGAGGAAGATGCTCTCATGGCATTTCTTAACGTGCGTGATTGGAATTCTCCTCTGCCATGGATGTTTCCTAACGAAGACAACAACAATAGCTAATGCAAGTGAGTAGACGCGATCCACCGTGGCCAACTGGCTTAGCCTTTAGGCCCGCCTGATGAATGGACTGAACTGGAAAATTCTCATCAAGTCAGGGTTCGCCGTATGGAAACCAATTTGAATGCATTTTCACACCGCTTAATCCGGTTCGGTGTGTTTTGTAAACCGTTTATCACAAAGGGTGAATGAGGTTTTTCAGCGCACCACGGCGAACCAGCGTAGGATCGTACACGTGTTAAATTAGTTGAGCTTTGCGAAAAAATAAAATAAAATGCGATTATAGCGACTGCTTTGGTTGGGGGTTTGAATGGTAATCATCATTTTTTTTGAGGTTATGAAACTCGCGTCGGGAGATTAGTTTTGCTGATCGTTTGTAGCTTCGAGATAGGATGAGTATTCATGACCTATAGCTTACATAAATTCATCACATTAGAGCGCTATGGAGGTCAGTGAGCAGCTGAGCAATTTGTCATCGTTTGGCAATGTTTCTCACGAACTCTAGTCATGGTCGCAAATGTAATTTATTTCTATCTTCTTCCCTAGACGTAATCCATAACGTGCTGGGAGTTCCATCGACTTGCGTCCATCAGAACGTCGTTCGCCAGTGTCGGTTGTCGTTCTCCTGTTGGCTTGAAGGCGGTCGCCATGTGGCCGGTTGTGGTGACAGCCGCTGGCTCTTCTCCTGTTGTGTCAAGGACAATGAAGTTTCCACATCGCCGGCCATCATTACCTCGAAATTGGCATTTGCTGCACCGATCCGACCGATGTTGGCTCCCATGCCAGTGGTTTCGGTCAATACACAATCATACGCCGCAGCAAAAAAGAGCAGCTTCCTTCGTCGACGATCGGATCAGATGGCTAATATGGTATGTGGATGAATTCTTGGAAACGATATTCGCATTATTAATCATTTTTTCAATTTCCAGGACTGTGGCATCCCTCGAACTGCCCAGAATACTCTCCAGAAGCGCATCATCGGAGGTCGAACGGCAAACTTTGCCGAATATCCCTGGCAAGCCCACATCCGCATAGCAGAGTACCAATGCGGGGGAGTGTTGGTCTCGAGGATGTTCGTAGCCACAGCCGCCCACTGCATTCAACAAGCACGACTTAAAGATATCGCCATCTACCTGGGGGAACTGGACACGCAAAATTCTGGCAAAATTGCCGAACCACTTCCTGCCGAGAAGCATCGTGCTGAGCTGAAGATCGTTCATCCGAAGTTTCTCTTCCGAATGACGCAACCGGATCGGTACGATCTGGCGTTGCTCAAACTGACCCGGCCAGCTGGTTACAAATCACACATTCTGCCGATTTGTCTCCCGGTGAGACCATTGGAACTGATCGGACGAAAGGGAATCATAGCCGGATGGGGCAAGACGGATGCCAACATGGGGCAAACCGGAACAAATATACTCCGGACGGCGGCGGTACCGATTATTAGTAATGCCATGATGTCTGTGTGTTGTGTCAGGGGTTTTGTACGTTAACGGATTTTCTTTTAATTTTAGGTACAAAAGAGTGTCTTCGGTGGCACAGCACCAAACACATCAATGTTGAGCTGTACAATGAAATGTTTTGTGCGGGTCACTCCGACGGGCATCAGGATGCATGTCTAGGTAAGAGCTCTCATATACAGACTTGCAGCCATAATTTCCTACTTAGTACGCAGGTGCGTTTATTCACGGAGAATTGTTCGTTCCCGTTTTCGTGAACAACAAATTACGATAATCTGAACAGCTATTTCATATGAATTCATGATTGTGATTCAACGTGCTCGAGCACATCGCATTTTCATGAAATTTATCTTTAATTCACGAAGGAAGTTCGTGTGAATTTTGGCGAAAATCGAATAAAATCATGAATTCGTATATGTGTGATTTCGGTCCGACAAGTTTGAACTAAGACCAGGATCATTTTTAGCTGGCCAATCCTTTGTTTGTTTTCTGTTGCAAGATTATCGTAGTAAACGATCCATCTACATTGTAGAGAAATAACAGATCCTACTATAACGATGGACAACCGAAAATTCAACACAGTAGATTGATACACTAGTTCGGACCCACAGTTAGTAGAAGGTGATGATGCATCGAAAATTTTGATTGCTTGAACTATCTGCAGCGGATGCTTTTAGCTCAGATTTGTGCTTGCTTTTATAATGTGCAATTTCAATCTACCGTGTCATCGCTAGATGCCAACAGCCTGTTTGTGGACTGTGAGAAAAACTTAACTTTTTCGGTCGCCCTTGACATTTTTCCAAACTTGCATGTACTGTTCACTTTCCCGCTGCATAAATTCTTTTTAGTTTTATATATCTTGCTACATAATCATCGGATAACTGAACAGAATCTTGACATTAAGAACAACTCTTGAACGTTTATCACGTTAATCCGAACCTAATCATGATTCCATAACAAAGTTCTTGTTTTCATGGCGTTTGTAGTCTTCGCTATCACCTATAGAGCACCGTTATGCAGTCGTTACCAGTTGGTTTGTAAATCAATGTCGTTTTCATGACTTTTGTTAATGGTGTATATTCGTAAAGTAAAAATAATCTTCTCCGACACTTGTGACTAGAAGCTGAGGGGGAGGGGACGGACTTTTTTCCGTGTGCAAAGGGTACTTTAGGGGCTATTCATAAACCACTTAGACTTTTCTGGGAGGAGGGGGGGTTTGACCAAAGTCTACGGTCCAAACAAAATTTCAAAAAATTGTATGGAGAAAAGTCTACCAGGGGGGAGGGGGGATCTTAGATTTTCAAAAATGAGTCTACGTGGTTTGTGAACCGGCCCTTATGGAATACGATTGATTTGGCTAATGGGTTTTTGTATTCAAATCGATGCCTTAAGGGTGTTTCGATCAAAATTTGGTCGACCTAAACTTGACGCAATTCCTTTCATCATGCATTAAATTTTTTTGCACACTCCTCAATTTGAAAGATGTATGCGTGTGGCATCATGCCTTTATTTTGATTTTGGGATTAGCACTTCAGTTATCAAAATGTCATCGAAGAAAGAGAAGAAGGAAGAGAACGCATCAAAAGTTTGCACGTGCATGGCGAAAATCCAAACTACTCTCACGCCAAGTTGACGAAATTGTTGAATGTGGCTAAATCAACTGTTACCAACGTATTAAAAGTGTTCGGTGAACGTTTGCCGACAGCCAGGAAAGCTGGATCGGGGGGGAAATCGAAAACCGGAGCCCACAGCGACGACAAAAAGAGTTGCCCGCTGTTTCGAGTGGAACCCCAACCTCTCCGTCCGAGATGTTACAAAGAAGCTGGGAATGGCGCTTCAACCGTGGATGGAGCTAAAAACCGAGCTGGACTGTCGACTTACAAGAAAGTGGTGACTCCAAAACACGTCGGCCAAAGCAGGATCACGAAAGTTGTACACGACGATGCTGACGAAGTTTGATTGCGTGGTACAGGACGATGAAACTTACGTCAAGGCAGACTTTAAACAGCTTCCTAGACAGGAATGTTATACGGCAACCGGACGAGGGAAGCTGGCAGATATTTTCAAGCACATTAAACTGTCAGAGTTCGCGAAGACATACCAGGTGTGGCAGGCCATCTGTACCTGTGGTTTGAAGAGCAAAGTTTACATTGCGACAGGAACCCAGGAAATTTATCCGAGCGAGTGCCTAAAAAAACGTCTTCTGCCTTTCCTGAAGCGACACAATTGTTCCGTTCTATTTTGGCCGGATTTGGCATCTTGCCATAACGGAAAAAAGGCCATGGAGTGGTATGCTGCCAACAACGTGGTACCCAAGGACAAGAACCCTCCCAACACGCCAGAGCTCCGCCAAATCGAACAATATTGGGCCATCGTCAAGCGGAACCTTAAGAAGACTCAGAAAGCTGTTGTGAGCGAGAAACAGTTCAAGGCAAACTGGCGTTCTGCGGTGAATAAAGTGGACAAGGAGACTGTACAAAATCTTATGGCAGGTGTTAAACGAAAGACCCGGCAATTCGCATTCGGTAAAAAGGAAGCTTAGCTGAATATTTCACCTAAATTCTGTATTAACTGAACTTGAAAAAGAAAAAGAATTTGACTTATTAATAAAAACTTTGATCGACTCACACACATGACTGTTTGACCAAATTTTGATCGGAACACCCTTTACTACCGTAGATGATTGGCAATCTTTCATTGATTGTATGTGTCTGTACCTCTCCAACATCATAGTAATAATCGATGTGAAACAAACACCACTCATTGTGTTCTACATTAGACATCATGTCGTGTGTTGTCAAGTTTGGAAAGAACTGAAGATATTCCCTCATTAATTGGCTTAGGCAATACAAAGTTGTGTGTGTGTGTGTGTGTGTGTGTGTGTGTGTGTGTGTGTGTGTGTGTGTGTGTGTGTGTGTGTGTGTTTTTTTTAACGGGATGGAAAATCTGCTTACAGACTCCTGAAGAACTCAGGGTGTGGGGATGAGGGTGCCAACTCCTCGACCCACTAAAAACCCACCCGTGCCTCTAGCCTTGGTCCAAACACCTTTCAATAGTACTTCGGGGAGGGGGCTATTGTGCGTTAAGCACCCGCTTATGTCTAACTATTTAGGGCTTTAGTAGTTAGTTGATCCCTCTGGCCTGTCACTGGTTATTTTGCCACTTGTCCTGTAGCTCTAAGACAATCTGGGATCCGCCGTTTTTTACCGCGTCCCAAGTGTCCTGTTCTTGACACATTGTCTGGACAAGATTGCCCGAAGTCGTGTCCCAACCGCTCACGGCCATCATGGCGTTCCTCGCGTCGTTGAAGCGAGGGCAAACGAAGAACACATATTCTGCAGTTTCGTCCGCTTCCGCGCATACGGGACACGCTGAGGACTCGGTGTGCCCGCACTTTTGCAGATACTATCTGAAGCAGCCATGGCCTGACAGTATCTGTGTCAAGTGCAAGGCTACTTCCCCATGACGCCGTTCGACCCATCCAGATATTTCCGGAATCAGTCGGTGGGTCCACCGACCTTTGGTGGAATTATTCCACTCCCTCTGCCACCTGGCCATCGATGTAACCCTGGTGGTCTTGCGAATACCTCTGGTGCCCCTTTGCTCGAAGCACTTTGTATTCTCTTTTATTGTGATGCCAATGGGCATCATCCTCGCTAAAACGCATACCGCGTCGCGTGACACTGTGCAGTATGCGATGACCACTCTCAGACACATTAGCTTGTGAGTTCTTTCGAGCTTACTGAGGTAGCTCTTATTACTCAGGTCGGTGACTCATGGCGGCCCGCCATACCTCATTATAGACAAGGCGACGCTTGCCAGGAGCTTGCGCTTGCTGCCCTGTATCGCTGAGCTATTCGACATCATGCGGGATAATGCCGATATAGCCATAGAGGCTTTCTTGCAGGCGTAGTCGACGTGACTGGTGAATGACAACTTATCGTCGATCATGGCCCCCAGGTGCCTCAGAGCCCTCTTCGATTCGATTGTGCAGTTACCTGCACTGATCGTCACGTGTTGCTCCGTGTTGCTGTAACATTTCGCCCTTTGGGTTGATTTCAACGAAATTTTGAGTGAAATGACCTCAGCGTGTATTGTTTACACTGCGTGAGTTTCATTGTGAAATGTGTCGTAGTTTCGAAAATGGAGTCAAAGGAACAGCAAATGCGTGAGAACATTTTGCACACGCACCTCGACAACCCACTTCTTTCGCACCGAGCCATCGGAAAGATGTTGAAAATTCACCAGTCTACAGTGTCTCGGGTCATGGAACGTTTCGGGGAACGTTGACCTGTCGATCGGAAGAAAGTGAGTGGTAGAAAAAGTGTTCCGTACTGTGTGAAGGATCATAAGCGAGTGGTTGCTGCCTTTAAACGCAAACCCAACTGTTTTACCGGATGTCGCTGCACTTGACCAAAAGTTTCGTGCAGAAAGCCAAGAAACGAGCCGGGCTCCGTTCATTCAAAGTTCAGAAAGCTCAAAACCGCAATGAAAAACAGAATAGGACAGCTAAAACACGTGCGCGTAAGCTGTACACACAAATGTTGACGAAACCACACTGCTGCATCATGGACAATGCAACACACGTAAAAGCGGACTTTAAACAAATTTCCGGCAACCAGTATGTGACTGCGAAAGACAAGTTCGATGTTCCAGAGTCGCCCAGGAAACAGCAAATGTCAAAGTTCTCCAAGAAATTCATGATTTGGCAGCGAATTTGTTCGTGTGGTAAGCGGAGCAAGCCTTTCGTAACAACGTCAACTGTAAATGGTCAAGTATACATGAATGAATGCCTGAAAAAAAACGACTGCTTCTGTTATTCAAAACACACAACGTTCCTACAATTTTTGGCCGGACCTAGCCTCTTGTCACTAGTCCAAGGATGTTCTGGAGTGGTACAGGACTAATGGTGTCAATTTCGAGCCGAAAGATCTTAATCCCCCAAACTCTCCAGAGTTGCGGCCAATTGAAAAATATTGGGCTATAATGATGCACGAGCTTCGTAAGCATCCTATAGTTGTCACTACAGAACAGGAAATGTTGAAGTCATGGTTGAAAGCGGAAAAAATGTCGGTTCAAGCGTTGTACAAAATATTATGCGTGGTATTAAGAAGAAAGTTCGGTCTTTTGGATTTGGTAAAGAAATACAGTGAAATAAAAATACTTAAACCAAGATTATACATTGTATTGTATTCTTGTATTGTAGAGACTTGTTTTTGAGGACGAGTTTAAAGTGATGCAATTTAACTGTGGACACCCTTTAGTACCTCAACGTACATCATGTTCCATAGCACCGGGCCCAGGATCGAACCTTGCGGAACGCCTGCGATGATCTGAACACGTTTCTGGCCTACCTCTGCGTTGTGCACCAGCACGTGATTCTGGAAATAACTTCCCAGAATCTTGTACAGGTATCCCGGAACGTGCGGACTTTGAACGCATTTCGCACGTCGAGGGTGACAACAGCACAGTAGCGGACACCTCGCCTCTGGCGCTGGATTGCCACTTCAGCCGGCTTGGTGACGGACAGAACTGCATCCACGGTTCGACATCCCTTTACGCCCGCGGTGCCGTTGTTATGGGCCAATGGGGGGGGGGGGGGGGGGGGGGGGGTGTGTGTGTGTGTGTGTGTGTGTGTGTGTGTGTGTGTGTGTGTGTGTGTGTGTGTGTGTGTGTGTGTGTGTGTCTGTGTGTGTGTGTGTGTGTCATCTAACACCCACCGGCCGGCTGTGGTATTATGGAAGGAATCTGTTTGCAATAGTTTTCTTAAGTGACCATTGAAAGCACCTTTAAACAGTGGCGAACCAGCCCAGGAGGCTGAAAGCCACTATAATAAAGATATAAAAAAAGCACCTTTAAACCGGGAGTTAGAAAGGGGGGATTTATTTTTGTTTCTTATAGAGCGGTACGAGATATTTGGTCACACTTAACAAACGTGAACGGTGTTCATGTACTTGGGATATTTTTCACGAAAATGAATTTCGCAAGATCTCATAAACGGGAAGTCATGAATCTAAGTGGAATAGCAGTTCTTCTTATCTTGAGTATTTGTACACGAATGCGAGAACGGTTTTGTTACCATGTTAAAAAAAAGGTGGATGATCCACTGATTCTTTGATATTCAACAACTTTACTGGCAAATGTTCTATTTGTATTAGGAACCTCATAGTGATTCAACCCTATCTCTTGGTAGCTAGCGTTGAAATCTAGGAATTTCAAGCTTGTTTGCTTAGCAAAACAAGCTTATTGTGTCTAATATGCGTATAACTAACACAGATAAAAAGAAACATTAAATCTTCTGCGTTATCTAATGCACATAAAGGGAATGCTAGATTTGGGAGAAAATAATGAGATATTGCATGTAAATTTTAGCCAGATAACGCCTGAATCTAGTCTGTTGTATGAAAGATTGCAATCATTGTTGTATAGCGCGTGAAAGATTGCAAACAATTTCGTTGTTCATGCCTCACACGCTAAGGTGAGAATACCCAAAAATCGTTAAAAAGTACCGATAATCGTTCAAAAGTGCACATACCTAAATTAAGTGTAAGCACAGATTACCTAATATTGGTTAATAGTACTAAAGGAAGATAAACGTTCAATATTACCGATATCTTATAGTTACTTTTTACTGAAAATTACATATTTATTTGTAGATTTATTTTACAGAATGCTTTGAAAATGACATGCAATTTAAAAGAAAATTCCATTCGGATTAGTATTTCAAATTCTGCACTCAAAGAGAAACAAATGTTCTAATGCATTGCAGATTTTTTTGTATTAAAAAAAGTATCAATAAAGAGTGTGGATGAATCCAAGTAAAGCTAAAGTGAGGTTAAACATCGTACTATCTAGAACTGAAATTGATAATAACTTTCTGACTATTTTTTAAACTGTATGGAATCGGTCAATATAGTCATTATAGACGATTTTATGCTCTTTTAATCACCAATCACCTTGCATAAACAGCTCGAAAAATCATTTTCCAACAGCGGCATCAACGACGTTTAACCTCATTTTTGAATTATATACATGGATTCCTCCTTCGCAGAAATATGTTTTCTGCATCGACCCAGGTATGATGCCGAATTGCACCTCGGGATCCGTCGGAGCTAGAATAAAAAAATAAGAATCCAAAAGTTATTGCTTCAAATATGTGGACATGAATAAATTATTTACTGAGAGATTAGTAAGAAAAATAATTACGTTTTCGCTTGGAAAAATATGGCGACCGCGTTGCTTCAGTGACAAAAAAATTATTAAATTTTTGGTAAATAATAACGTCCAATATTGGAAAATCAACATAACCCAAATGTCAGTAAAAATTACTGATTATTATCGTTTAATTTTACCGATATTTTGAATGCTGTCAACAATACCTAATTCTAGGTAAAATAAATACTTAATTTAAAATTCAGTTAAAATTCATAATTTTTTTCTGTGTAGCTCCTGAAAGCTATAGATTTTGATTGAATTAAATCAAATAGAATTGAATAACCGTCATGTGGGCATAAACCGTACATTTAATCAGATTTTATAAGACTCGTGGCCCTGGTAGATTAACAACATTATAGTAGTTTTCTCTTCAACTGAAAAATGATTTTTTTTATATAAAGAAGAAATAGGAAACGATCGCTTATCGCCGTTATACGACATCATTTATCACGAATGTAGAAATTGAATTGATAAGATTTTTGAAATGTATGCTTCCTGTTTTTGAATAACTCCAGTTCGTGTCCTCAACAGCCTTTGAAAATTTGAGTATATTTTATACGCCGCTAAAACTGCACATATTAGTTGGAGTTTTCATGGAAATTACTACACATACCGAAAGCAAATTTCTGCGCAAACAACACAGTGTTGACTTGCCTCCAGTGTTGGTGACTGCCGAAAAAATGGTCGAAAATTATTTATTGTTATCCGTGCTTGAAACTATCACATCGATAAATGTATTGGTAAAGGCATCATACGCAGGAACTCAGTGAGTGAACAAGATTAGACGTTTTGTAGATTACTTCATTCCACCACGCAAGTCGAATAGCCAACAGCTCTGCCAACTTGTGATTCGCTCTTCGTTGATTGAGTGGCTATGGAAATACGACCCAGTAGGATCGCCAGATGATAATCGGAGACGAGAGATGATAGCATTTATTTGAGCAGAATCATTCCTTGTCTTTTAGTTCGAACGACAGTGTTGGAGGTTTTGTTAAGTATGTACCCTCTGGGAAAAATAAGCCTACTCAATAAGATTTTTTTTTTAAATATTCCTGCACATGTATCCGTTAAGTCATTACAATGTTTTTCAAGACTATTGACACAATGTGTTATGCAGACCTAAAGAATTGTATATATGCCGTACCATTACCAAAGTAACCTGTGTCATCATCAGTATTTGCCAAAAGCAGAAAATACTGGCCTAAAGGAACACATGTCACTTAATATTAACATTTGGCGTTAAGTTGCTACATATTTTCTGTTTTTCCCGCTGTAGATACTGGCTACACTGTGCTTTTCGGCTTCCGATCACCTTTTTCCGAGCAAAAAACGGCTTCCAATCACCAAGTGATCCGATCAGAAGCTTCGAAAACTAGCACTCAATCGAATCAGGAAACGAAAATGAATCACCAACAGAAGCCAACGAACGAATCAATAAATGGTGCAAGCGAGCAATGATGAACATGCATACAATTGAAAGGCGACAAAGTTCATTCTGTGTTCATTCAATGTTTACCTTGGCACATCAGTTTTCGGTTTGAGAGGTGAAGCAGAACTTCTCATTGTGTGCATCTATTGAATCAAAGTAGAGCGTGCAACGAATGATTTATGATACGATTAGAACCATCCTTGCTTGCCTCTTAATCAGGTTCAATGTTCAAAATTAAGTATGCTGCTAAACAGTATCGTTTTGTTCTTAAATCAAATCACACAAACATGAATGTGCATGAACATCAACAGTAGCATGGTAGACCGCCCGAGTTTGCTAAGGAGTCTTTGCCAAATCTAAACTATCAAAACTATTTATATATGAGACCGTTTTTAGATTTGGAGCGGTTTGTACCGATAGTAAAAATAGCAGCTATGAACCAATTTAAGCCGAAAGTAAGGATGCTTCTGATGGAAGTGTGATGGTGATTTATCATGAAGAAAATAAGCTAAATTAAACACATCGATTGAGAGCTGATTTGGCACATTGAAACCAATAGTCAGGATGTTGTTGGGGCTACTAACAAAGTGTGATGGTAATTTTTCATTGGAATAACAAGGTAAATTTAAAGCATCTCTTGATTTTGAACCCATCGCTCCATTTCCCCTTGACACCACTCATAATATTTTGGGCACTAGTGGAGCAGACTTCTTTTGATACTTTTACTCGCAGTTTCTTGAAAATCAGCTCGTTCTCGAATACTTTAGGTGTTTTACGAAGTGTGGCCTTCATGATGTCACAAAACTCAACCCGAGGCACTCGTCTCGGTGGATTTGCCCACACATGGTACCCGTCGGGAGGAATGATTGGCTCATTTCATCTTCCCACACCCACAGCTCCGCCTCCGAATCGACAACTTCTTTGCTGTCGATGTGTCACCGGGTAATGGGTCACCTTAAATGATTTCTCACCCGGGATACTGTCGGATAATGGAATCCCATTATCCGATCCATCTGTGGGGTACAGTTGGATTTTTCACGACTGCGCAGATAATTTTTGGTTGCAATCGCAGCCTGTTGAGGAAAAAAATTAAACTTCTTTTTCCCTGAGTTTGTTTATTTATTTCATAGGAAAGGTTTAATCGCTACGATTTTTTTTGGGAATCACCTCTTTGTAGAAAAATATATCCGTGTAATTTGATTAATTCTTTTACTAAAACAACCAAGTTATTTGTTTTGGCATAGGAGTTACGTCGCTCTCTTCAATTTCGGTATAGGGGCGCCGTTCTAAAATTTCGACCGAAATCGACCGTGCTACGTTTTGAGTGGAGATTTTGAATAATAATGGGGCTTATTACGGTTCTCACTTTCCCCGTGACACCCGTAATAAGGACACTGACTTCCATTCGATTTACACTTGAGTTTTTTAACCTCGATTCGTTTTCACCCGTGAAGTGACACTCGTAATAAGCCCCAATATCTTCTTTCTGACCCACAGAAATTAAACAATGAATATTTCAATCGAACGGTAGAACATGTACGTTGAATTCCTGTTGCTGACTTAATGCATTACATTTGTTTAAACTAGTTAAAAAGTATATAAATGAAAATTCGTCAACATTTCAAAACGCACAAAGTTTGCCTTCTTTTTAAATCAGCCAAACCTATGAATACCATGTCGGTACATTTTGTCATAGTTCGCCCCCTACATGTGACTACCGATGGAAACGATCGGTTAACTACGTTACATGGCAATTCAAACATCGGTATATTGGTGCTTACCTCTGCCTACATCTAGGCGCTTTACTGCTAACGCTTTATCGACTTAAATAAATGAAATTTATATTTTTACGCAGGTGACTCCGGTGGTCCACTGATTATCAGCGATCGCGGTCGGTTCACGCTGATCGGTATCACCAGCGCCGGATTCGGGTGCGGTGTGGACCATCAACCAGGCATCTACCACAACATCCAGAAGACAGTCAAGTGGATTCAGAATGTGATTTTAACCGCAAGCTAAGAGTTAGACGAAGACGCAACACACCCGACCGGCACCGGTTCTGCAAACAGGACATAGCCTTGCTGAAGGTGCTCTATAATTAGGAATCAACAGTATTTTTTTTTTAAATCCCTACTCAATGGAAACGATAAGTCGTCTAGTGATTGATAAGGTTGTGTGAGCACTCTTTTACTTAAACTTAGCTGACCGAAAGCAGGATATTTTTAACCTTAATGACACGACAAGCTATGAATGTGATGATCTAAGCTTATATAAATTTCTTTAAGAATTGTATGCTGTACCTTTGTTTTTAGAAAAAGAAAAAATATGGGAAGATGCTTCAACTACTACTACTACTACTACTACTCGGTGGGTGATATTCTATTTTACGGTATTTTAATGCTATATTTTACCTCTTCACCGGATCGAACTAAGCACAGTGCTAATACTGTTGGCTGTTGAAACTAGGAAAGCTTACACATCTCCGTAGAAAAATGCTAGGAACGTATTTATTCAAGACAAATGAATAAAATTTATTTAAATAAAATCTTAAGCCTATTGTTTAATTATTTTAATGATAAGAAATAATACTGAAAAACTCAAACGATTCGTTAATGAAGGTGTCGCAGGATGACAACAAAGAACTAGTTATCGATAAAGTTTTGTTTTTACCTGACAAGTGGTGATCATTAATGCAAACAGTCACTAGTTGTAACCGAACGGAATGATAGTGGGGAAGTGGAACGGCAACGGCAGTGGAAATGCACGATCTGAGCAAATCTGCTTGACGGATAAAAACACTGGTGAGATCCAAGCTGATTCCAATTGCATTTCCGTTCACATTGCATTAACCTTTATATAGTAAGTAAACAAATTTTCTTATTTCAATCACTTACCATAATGAATCCAATGAATCCTCAATCACAACTTTCCAAATCTTGGGGATCCTCTCGTGAATAGCACACGCGACGTAACAATGCGTGCCCAAGCACAAAAAAAGGACCTAGGAGAAGAAATCGATTATAATTTAAAAACTCAGTTTACGTACAAATTACGTATTCCATTGATGCGACACAGCTTACCGCAAGTTTGTATCCGGAGTAGATACTCAAATTTATCCAAATCTCAAAAAAGCGAGATGATTGCCATCACAGTGAATCACCTGCCATATTTCCTTATAATCATTGCGAATGCTTTCGAATCACTGCGTTTCGAAATATTATTGTGCAGAGTGAACTGCGAGCGAGAAACGGAAAATAATCTTTTTATGGCTTTATTGTTTTGTGGTAAGATGTGTTATCTCCTGTTTACGATGAGTCGTCTGGTAAGTAGTTCATATGTATGCTACAGTTTTGAAACGGTGTTTTTATTGTCTCTTCACTTGAAACATCCACTGTCGAATTATATTATCGAGTTTCTAAAGATGTTGAAATGTTAAATAGATACTGTTCACGAGTGGATTGCATGTTCTCTCACTTAAAGGAAACCGGCGGTCACTCCAAAAGACCACCTAGTTACTCCATGAGGAATTCGTAATTTTCGAATGGAAACCACCCTAATCTTTTCTCTACCGTTGATGACACCAATACACTAATTGGATTCACTCACTCAATAAAACATATGATCTTCACGCAGGTGACGTTTTGAGGACACAGTTTTTTCTCCCTTTTTTTCGCGCGCATTGTTGCAGTCCCTCCTTACGGCTGCGTCTTGTTGCGTTATTCGTGTAGTGCTACTTTGCCTTTTTCGTGCATCACAGCAGGCAGCGGCTGGGTGATGCACTGACATTAAATCAATTCCTTTTCCAGACGTTTTTGGACCGGAACGGCTCAAACATACCTCACCCCCTCCCCACCCCCTCCGAGAACTCATCGGGATTCGTCGTTGGTATACTTAGCAGAAGAAGCATTGTAAAGTATCGTCAATTATGTCAAAGGCGCTAGATTGTGAATTAGACGCTTCAGTATCCCGGCCTTAGTCCGAACATTCACCACCCGGAGCATTCCGTCTGCTCCTAGGCAAGTTTTTTTTAACCTTGCCTATATTCCAGTCGTGAGGAGGTAAGTTTTCATCCTTGAAAAGTGATGTTTCCTCGTTTTACTATCCATCTCTGCCATGACTGCAATTCTAACAGGTACTTGTTTGACCAGCGTTTCAGAAGTCATTGCGAAGGTGCTGGACGTATTGCCATCTGGAGAGTAGTTCCGAAATCAATCAAAAAGTGATCTGGGCTCAACGGTTCAGGCTCCGACGGATCATCAGAAAGAGCTTAAAGAGGTTCAGAGTTAGGCTGCGCTTCAATCTGGCAGTGCAACGTTGGTAACTCTGGCATTGTGAGTAGGCTTAACTGACGTATACGGTACACTTGTGGGAATAGTTCTCGATTGAATCTGCCGTATCTGACAGAACTCAAAAATCTTCTGTTCGTTGGCTTGCTATTTGAAGAGTCGAAAGAGATCGATCAGCTCGTTTCGAGCACCAATGACATTTCAATACCTCCACGGTGAGAAACAAACCGACGCCAAGCAGCAATACAGGCATCGGCCGAAAAATCTTCGACAATCTCCTGGTCAATTCCTTTCGTGAGCATGCAAACGAATATGCTTATGTTTCCCTTGACAAGTGCTGCTAGTTTCCTGTCAGTTTGCTTAACGAGGATGGGACCAGCGAAATCGAAACCAACCTTGAAAAAAAAGGCGCCTTATCCCAACGAGCGACGGGATGATTCTCCTCTTGATTTCACGTCACTGCAAGTGACTTTTCTCAATCGAAGTGATAAATGTCACTTTGAATGTCGGAAAAACTTTTTGGGGGAAAAAAGAAAAAAAAGGGGTGTGGTGTATTATTTAGGGTGTGTGTGTTATATTAAAAGTTTTTGTTTTTTTGTTTGTGTGGTCCATTACATAGGAGTCAATTATAGAAGTCGAGTCGAGCAACTAGATTCGACACTTGTCACTGTCGAGTCGAGCAAAATAGCGCATTACAGAAGCCGACTGAATTTGATCGATTCGGCAACCAAACTCGACTGTTTACTGTAGTGTTGAAATTTTTCAAAAGGTCATTGAAATATTACATCATGCAATAATTCAGGACTTTCATCAATTTGGCTATCTGTCACAAGTCGAAGAATAAGTATTTACATTTCTTACTCTTGTTTTGTGAATTATACAAATGTTTTTGTTATTCAGAAAGCCTAATTGGGACGCTGTTGCTAAGTTGCGATTTGAAGTATTTTTCGAGGAAGTTATTAATTAATATGTGGACAAATGACGATAACTATTTCAAAGATAATTCAGAAGAGGAGTAACCTTGATATCACCAACTAATTTGTACCTGAATATAGCTATTTATCTCGAAATTCTATAGCTTTCTGTTTGAGCATTCAAAGTTTTCCCTAAGCTTCTTGTACCCTAAGCAGGGAATTTTTCAGAATCGATGTTTTTTTTTAATTTTCGGAGGATTCTCCAGGGGGTTAGTCACTCTGCCACATTGTGTTTTTGTTTCAGTTTGTCGGAAGTTGTTTCTGTGTTTCAAATGAATATCAATGAATATCATTATGTACATATGAATGATTTTTGTATAGACTGCTTCCTCGGTTCGTCAGTGATTATCTCTTGCATATCAAGGAAGCTCTCTCCTGATCTTCTGCAAATCTCTTTGTTGAAATTTCGGTGAAGTTTCCTCCTGAACTTTTGGCAAGTTTCCTCATGAACTTCTTGGCAGTCACTCCTGATTTTCTTGGAAAAGCAAACCTTCCAGAAACATTTGGTTAGTTTTTACCGGAACTTCGTTACCTTGTAGACTTCTCCACTTCTGCGAGAAATTTTTTTCTAGAATTTCTTTAAAAAATCATCTTAATTATCTTGTTCCTGAATTTATGGGAAATTCTTGCTTGAACTATTAAGAAGTACCCCCTATAATTCTTCCTGTTCTTCTGAGAAGTATCTACCTGGGAGCTCTCAGGAAAGCTATCACTTCTGGGTAGTTCCAACTAAACATTTAGAAAGTTTCCTTTGGAATTTCAGGGAAGTTCTCTCTTTTCGTTAAAGTTATGAAGAATTCCTTCTCAACTTACACACTTAGATTTTTTAACAGAAATCAAAAATTTTACCGACTTCTCAACAGCTGAATGTTTGGTAATTCAATTTGACGGATTTCAGTAAAACTTTACAAATTCCGGTAATTTTTTTACAGATAGCTGTAGAATTTCACCGTTTCATCTGTTGAGAATTCGGTAAAATTTTACAGATTTCTGTAAAAAGAATCTAAATGTGTATAGATAGTGCCCTCTCTGGTGAGTTTCTTCGTGAAATTCGGGGAAGTCTTTTCCTGTGCCTATTCTTTCTAAACCTCTGAACCTCGAGGAAAATTCTTTCAACACATTGGGAATGTCCGCTCCAGAATTTCTGGGAAAATTCCCTTACATTTGTTGGAAGTTCCATCCTCAACTTCTGAACTTTAAGAAGTTTTCTCCTGAACTTCCTTAATTTCTGAGACTTAAAAAGTAGCGAGGTTACGGAATTTTGTTCAATATTACCAAGCGCAATTTTTTACAATTGATCTGCATGGAACGAAAGGTCACCTTTACCTACGGAATAATCGAGCGGAATATTTTTCCGAAAGTGAAAGTGACAGCTTCCATTAGTTTGCGTGGAAACTTTGCAAATTCCAATTTTATTTTTCGTTCTTTTCAGGTAGATACTGCTGGAGACATTTCTTTTCGATTCTTCACTTTTCCGTTTCAGTAAACGAAATATAAAATGGGTTTGGGATAGAAAAATAAATTTCTTTCGAAGATAATAGCAACCTAAACTCTGGAAAGTTTCTTTTTTGTTCTTTGTAGTAGTTTATTCCTGAATTTTGAGAAAGCCCCATTCTGAAATTCTTAAATGTTCTCTTCTGAACTTCGGGAAAGCACTCTAGCACTTCTGGGAAGTTCTAACTAAACTTTTGGGAAGTTTCTTCTGGAACTTCTTGGATTTCCTTTCCTGAACTTCAGAGAAGTTCTCTCCAGAAATTCTAGGATGTATCGTCCTGAGCTATATTGTACTTTGTTCCTGAATTTTTTGTGAAATTATAGGTACTGCTCTTCCTGGTTAGTTTCTTCCTGAATTTCAGGGAATTTTATTCCTTAACTTCTGGGAATGTTTGGTCCTGATTGTTTTGGGACATTCCTGCTTGAACTACAAAGAAGTGCTCCCTATCCTTATGAGAAGTTTCTGCCTGATCTTTGGAGAATTTCTTGTTCCGGGTAAGTCTCACCTTTACTGTTGTTCTAAGTCTCCGTGTGGTGACCGACTGGGCATGAGTGCCAATGTTAGATCACAAAAGAAATAGTATTCAAACGAGAAATAATTTCCTTTTTGTTATTGCGACCCAACGCATTAACTGCCTTAATGTATAGAGCTGTTGGTCAATTTCCTACCATTTCTACTTAACATTATTTTTGCTGGCTCCACGCCACAAAAGCCTCTGGCGATTTCCACATAAATTTTAATCAGTTCGATGAGCCATTCGAATTGACCCTAATTTGTTTTGCTTTTTTATAGTATTAGATTTTTTTTTTTTTTTTGTAGAAGTGAATAGTTTTTCAGTTTATTCACCTGCAAAAAAATAATGGTTTAGTGTATTTCTTGAGGTTTATTCTGAGAATCGAAGTGACGTTTGTCACTTGGTGAAGTGAGAAAAGTCACCTGCAGTGACGTGACTCTTCTGGGTAAATCAAATGGAGAGTCCCGTCACTGCGGGGGGGTTTTCCTAAAGCAGCTTGGACCCCTTCCCTTCCCTTTCACTAGTTTCCGTGGGGTCGATTGAGTCGACCAACTCGATAAAATTTCGTCAATCTCAACATCTATGATAGCAAAATAGACTTGTCGAGAAAAGTGACGGTCGACTCGACTTCTATAATTGGCTCCATAGTATGGCCTCTTCCGACTCACTTCGAATCAATGAATTTGTTTTTAATGATATGTATGTTAAAAGGACATGTTCTTAATTGAAAATATTGAAATAAGAAAGAAATGCTTGTGATTCTATGCAAGAAAACTCTCCCTTTATAGTTCATTGTTTCAAATCCCACAGGTCTCCAGTCTGATATAGTAAGTTCTTACTACAAGAGTTAGAATGTGACAAAAGTACAAATAAGAAAAATTACCTTATTACTTACTGTAAAGTAGAAAAAAATTTCAACAATTGATCCAAAGTGTTCTGCCCAAAAAGATGAAAGGAGTAATGAAATGTTATTTAATTTAAAAAAAATAACTAAAAAATGAGAAGAATTATTATAAATACGCGTATCTGTCAAGATAAGCAATAAAGGTAGTTGGAATTAAATGGTAATTACTAATCATTCTTCTCATTTTCTAGTTACAGATATTCCACTAAACAGCTCACATTCTCCAGGATTCATTTAAAAAAATTAAATAAATTATAACATAGAGAGAGAGAGAGAGAGAGAGAGAGAGAGAAAGAGAGAGAGAGAGAAAGAGAGAGAATTACACCTGAACACTTAACATTATACAACGGATCTTTTCGGGTTCCACCGGCTGGAGCGGGAATTGAGCCCTCACTTCGTGACAATTCGCCTGAACGACGAGTGAATTATCTTATCTACTCTCAATCAAAGTATTTTACAATACCCGTCCGATGCTGGCAAAAGATTTAACAATTCTAGGCTTGTTTTTAAAACCTTGTTTCAGAATCAAACCGCATCAAATAGGAACCATGAGAAACATATAAGGGGTACTTTAATGTATCGAAATATTCGCTACAGTAATGTTGGATTTTTTGTACAGGATAACCACCCAGTTTGTTTACAGTTTATACTGACCCTCTCACCCATATATTGAAGCAATACCGCAGAAACACCGTTCTTTACTCAACGTGCTCACACCGTTTCAATAGAAGCATAAATTTTCAAAACGACGTAAGTCACACATGTAAGCAAACTGTAATTTTTGTGCTAAATTATAACTACTTGCATTCTTAATACACGAGTAATTAGCAAAGAATTAAGGAAATTTTATTATTCAATGACGAAAAGATATTCAAAACAACTTTAATCGTTAATTATGAGTACACCCAAAAATTGCTGTGTTTAAATATGTTTTATTTATTTTGCAACTCAAATTCATTTACATTGTTTATTGACTATCAAAAAAGCCCATTACATCAGTACCTTCTTCTTGATGTTCCTCATGAGGTTTTGCACAACCGTTCCGTCGATGGTTTTGCTTACGTTTACCCAGTCTTTTTTGAATTTGATGATGTATCTGCCTTCTTCCGCAGCTTTCCTTTCATCAAAGCCCAACATTTTTCAATGGACCTTATTTGCGGACAATTTGGATGATTCATTGCCTTTTCCACAAATTGGACATTGTTCTCTTCATACAAGTCCAAGGTGACACGCGCATAGTGGCAGGATGCCAAATCAGGTCAAAACAGTGTTGAACCTTTGTGTTTTCGGATTAGTGGCAGAATTCGTTTTTGCAGGCATTCCTTCAGGTACATTTCGGCGTTCATATTTGCGGTTGTGAAAAAATGTGTCGAGTTCATACCGCACTGGCAAATTGCTTGCCAAACCAACACCATTTTCCAATTTTTTTTGCAAAAAATCGATTTCTCCGAATTTAGGATATCCATTCCACGCTTCACGGTGTAAAACTGTGCCCCTGGATGTGCCCTGTAGTCCAATTTGACGTACGTCTCGTCATCCATGATAAAGCACATGTCATTTTTGCTCAAAACGTCTTCGTACAGCTTCCGAGCCTGAGTTTTCATGGAATCCGCCTGAATTTGGCTGCGTTTCGGACATTTTTGTTTCCGGTACGTCTTCAGGGAATTTTGCTCCTTTGCCCGTTGGACCATTCCAATCGTCGTTCCACACTTTTTTGCGCAATCTGTGATGGATACCTCCTCTTTTCCTTCAAAAACTTTGTTAGTTTGGGATCACCAGTTTTTACACATTGAGGAGGTATGCTAGCCCCAAGCATCACCTGTTGGTTCTCTTTGTAATAACAGCTGATGTGGCGAAGTAGCAACCTCGGGCGGTCAATCATGCTCATGCTCATACTTATGCTCATAGAAACGGATAAAATCATTGAATTGAATAAGACAACTGTCTCGTCTCGCCCGGATAATATCGTAGCTTGTGTTCCATTAAACTCTCTTGGATACGGAAAGAATATTTAAAAATACTGAATCAAACTGTAAGATATGATTAACATATATTCTCAATAATACGAAACTACAGTACCATTAAACGGGGTAACATTGATCGGTTTGGCCAATGTCATGAATAGTTCGAATAAACATTTGCCGTTGATACACTTT
The DNA here is from genome assembly GCA_024533555.2 of Aedes koreicus. Taxonomy (NCBI): domain Eukaryota; kingdom Metazoa; phylum Arthropoda; class Insecta; order Diptera; family Culicidae; genus Aedes; species Aedes koreicus. Next base: position 130,901 of record JAHHFK020003510.1, read on the forward strand.
CTTATTTTAATTGATGTTTCTTACCACGTACGTCCCCAACCCCTCTGAGCAGACAAATTCAAATTTAAAATTGATGAAACTCCATTCTTAGCCATCGGATTTGGATGCGGATTTTTGCAATAGATCACAAATTTATCTCTATTTATAGATCTGTACTGATTATTCCGAAAATTTCCATAGTTTCAGATTCTAAGGTGAGAGTACTGGGGTAAGTACCTGTCCAGGGATGGTGGACAAAATATTTTTAGATGTGAAACATGGCATGCGGCATAGCAAATTTCATGATTTTGCAAAACTAGGTCATCAAAAGACATTTTGAGGATTTCTGGCCATACTGGCCACTAAAAAAAGCCATGCGGGATCCGAGTTTCTCCGGAAAAGTGGTCATATTCAAATCTTTTGCCAAACCTGGCTTGCGACATATCAAACTTCATGATTTTGCAAAGCTTGGTCTTTGGAGGACATTTGGGGTTTGTGACTATGTATTTGGAAGTGCATTCCCGAAGGGTTTAATTTTAAAAGGGAGAAATTTTGGTTTTGAAATGTTTGGGGGAACGGGTTTGAAGCGGGTTGGGTAAAAATGTTTGTGTGTTAGGTAAAGGGCGATACGGTCAAAATTTGGTCAATATCAACTTGACGTATTTCTTTCAATTTTGCATTTAAAAAACCTGAACACCCCTCATTTTGAAGGTGTGTGTGTGTAGAATGTTGCTCCTATTTTGATTTTGGAATTCACTCTTCAGTTGTCAAAATGCCGTCCAAGCAAGAAGAGCAGCGTATCAAAATTTTGCTCGCGCATCGCGAAAATCCGAGCTACTCGCACGCAAAGTTGGCAAAATCGCTAAAAGTTGCCAAATCAACCGTTACAAATGTAATTAAAGTGTTTGGGGAACGTTTGTCGACAGCCAGGAAGTCTGGATCGGGGGGAAATCGAAAACCGGAAGCCGCTGAGACGACAAAGAGAGTTGCCGGTAGTTTCAAGCGAAACCCTAACCTATCTCTCCGAGATGCCGCAAATAAGCTGGGTGTATCGTCTACAACCGTGCATCGAGCCAAAAAACGAGCCGGACTATCGACTTACAAGAAGGTAGTGACTCCAAATCGCGATGATAAACAAAATACGACGGCCAAAGCGCGATCCCGGAGGCTGTACACGACGATGCTGACGAAGTTTGACTGCGTGGTAATGGACGACGAAACCTACGTCAAAGCCGACTACAAGCAGCTTCCGGGACAGGAGTTTTATACGGCAAAAGGAAGGGGAAAGGTAGCAGATATTTTCAAGCACACGAAACTGTCAAAGTTCGCAAAGAAATATCTGGTTTGGCAAGCCATCTGTACCTGTGGCTTGAAAAGCAGCATTTTCATAGCTTCCGGGACTGTCAACCAAGAAATTTACGTGAAAGAGTGTTTGAATAAACGTCTGCTGCCTTTCCTGAAGAAACACGGTTGTTCCGTACTGTTTTGGCCGGATTTGGCATCTTGCCATTACGGTAAAAAGGCCATGGAGTGGTACGCCGCCAACAACGTGCAGGTGGTTCCCAAGGACAAGAACCCTCCCAACACGCTAGAGCTCCGCCCAATTGAGAAATACTGGGCTATTGTCAAGCGGAACCTAAAGAAGACCAAAAAACTGCTAAGGACGAGCAGCAGTTCAAGGCAAACTGGCTTTCTGCGGCGAAGAAGGTGGACAAGGTGGCTGTACAAAATCTGATGGCAGGGGTCAAGCGTAAGGCCCGGCAATTCGGATTTGGAAAAGCGGAAGCCTAACTGAATATTTTTCCTGAATTTTATACTAATTGAACTTGAAAAAGAAATTTAATTTGATTTTTTAAATAAACGATTTCACCGATTTACACGCGTTTTCCCTTGACCAAATTTTGACCGTATCACCCTTTAGTCAGATACCCTCAGAATGTCGAAGATTTTTTGAAAAGGTTTGTTTTGGTGAAGGTTGGGGAGGGGAGTGTTTTGGAGGAGGAGAATTGTGGGGAGTGGTTGGGGGCCGAAACTATGAAAATTTTCGGAATAAACACTGCAGATCTATAAATAAAGATATTTTTGTGATCTATTGCAAAAAACCTTATCAAAATCTGATGGCTAACGATGGAGTTTCATCAATTTTAAATTTGAATTTTTCTGTTTCAGAAGGGTTGGGGACGTACGTGTTAATTTAAAATTAATCGGCTTCCGAAAGCTATAACATTGGTTTTAACATTCGTAGTTCTAGATTTAGTTTGTACATATAGAACAATTCTTAATAATAATTATAATAATTAATCACTCACGGTTTAAATTTCAGTTTTTTTTTTTCAAATTATTTATACTATTTTTGGACTTATTTCTTCATTTATCATCACTTTTCCGATATTATTGATTACTTTTTCCATCTCTAGTTTACATTGATGTCAATATTATTCTTCCCTAAAAATAAACTAAAAATATGTGTACACTTGCATTACACAGTTCATTATTTGGTTAGGTTACTGTTCTAGCAAGTTTGCCGACGGATTCATTCTGTTTCACAGTTTTTTTTAACTTTCTTTTTTAGAGTATTTGTTTCTTTGCGTTTCTTCATTCCATCGTTTTCCACCTGGTGGCTTCCCTCACATTTTTCGTTGTTTTCATCCGTCCGTGGTTCAGGTCAAAATAAATTTACATTCATAGACAATTATTTACTTCTTCGTGTCTCTTGACATCACCTACTCGATCCAAAATCCAAATAGTCTCTTAAATCCATCATCTTTCGAGTACTTTTTCAATCTGACGTATCTGATTTTGTTAACAAAGAGGGAAAGTGAGGTTCAAATGTAAATTTCTCGAAACGCTCAGCACCCTCACGGAAACTAACATCACCATCATGCTAGGGAAATGTTGTTCCTTGTTTTGTTAGCCCTAGTTTGCATGAAAATGCTAAGGGTTTCATGGATTTAACGTTTGAATCTTACTTCCCCTCATTGTTTACAAAATCAGATACGTCTGTTTGAAAAAGTACTAGAGAACTATCGACTTTACACTGATTTCCTGATCAAATACGATGCCATTGAACGCCTTTCCACTTAATTTTTCAGGAAAGTTCACTCGAGATTTGTTGTGATGTCTTGAACGCTTTAGCAATCAATTCTGGATCAGTCCATATTTGAGAACTCTTTTTGGTCATGGCATTGTATGCACAGAAGACCGGTAAAGTGCGCTGAAGCAAGAATTTGTCGGACTCCATTTGGAGTTTATTTGAATAATTTGATGCGAGGTGTGCATGAATGGTTAATGTTCTTGAATGTTTTTTCCTGCTCTTTCAGAATTTTGCAGTCAGAAAATCCTGGCGTTGAAAATTCTATTAAGATATCAATTACATATATTTGTCTTTGTTTTGTCGAGCGTAAATTGCAGTTAATATTTATTGTGTCGGCTTACCGGAAATAAAAACGGTAAACTCGTGGGGAAAGTTGGGATCTCGTTTCTCGCTATGAGCTGGGGTAGAGGCGGCCAACGGGACTCATAGTTTTGTCCACAGCTAATTTAGTCCTACCTCAACAATGCGGTCGTTCCTCGGACACCACCTTTCAACCTTTTCTCAGGTTTTTAGTGGATTTCAGTTTTCTATTCTCAACTCGATGTGACATGTGCTTCTTAATACTAATGTGCATTTTCAAAGAATCTATGTTTTTAATACTCGACCAACATCCTCAACTTTTGTTTTCCGACAAAAAAAAACGAAAATGCACACATTCAAAAAGTAACAACTTCCTAACAGTTGAAATTTTCCGCCATATCATACAAACCTTGTGCCACACAAACCAGCTATCCTAGACCAGGCAGAGGTTGGTATTGTACAGGAAATGTCGGAACAAACCCCCATGCAAACCTACTGCTCCGATGCACGGGCGGCGTTTGTTGGCTCAGTTTTCTGCTTTCTAACCACTTAAGCAACTACCCAACCAAGACCCCCTCCCTCCTTTTTTACGATGGGAAATGATCAGTGGAAAAAAGCTTCGTACAGTCAACGAACATGTACAACAAAACGAAAAAAAAAGTCCAAAAGTTTACAACCGTTTCGCCTGGTATGAGGCAGATACGCGGATCAACACGCGGCACCGACTTCTTGCTGGCTGTGAGGAAGATTGCAAAATTGAAATTTTGCATGAGTAAAAGGAAAAATACCCGATGTATCATCATCCGCTGCGATGATGGTGGTATTGTTTTAACATGAATGAACAGTCGAAAGAGATTAGGTGATGATTGTCAAATTACTTCCCAATTATCGCCAATACATTAATCACCATGTGATATGCACTTTTGGGTGCATGCTACGCTTGTTACGTGCTGAATTGGTAATGAACTCGAAACCATGGAGGTGATGAATTTGGCAGTTTAGCTTGCGATTGTTACATAAAATTATCACTCATTAAGGAGTAATTAACATAACATAATAGCTGACTGCTGGAAACGAGTAATGTCAGATCGAAACCGGAAAAAGGGTAGATTGCAGCAACAAACCCAACATACACACATACACGAGGAAGCAACCCTCGTTAAGACATGCTAATTTCTTGTATTCCCACACCGTACCCAAGTTGCACCATTCGAATGCCGGCGAGAGACTTTCGCGATGATACAACATCTACAATGAATGGCGCAAATTAACGGTGGACGGTGAGTTTTGGTGGCACTGAAAGGGCTTTTAAAAAGTTGTCTCTTCACATTATATCTCTTCACGCCGAGTCTAATGTCATTTAGCATTGGTGTAGGTTGGGAAAAAAGTGGTGGGTTGTAGGGGGAAACTGTTTTATTTTCTATTTTGGGTGGCTAGACCTTGAAGAATCGTTTCGTCTATATAATGATTGTTTTCCGTAATTTATGTACTACTTTCGAGTAATTGGCATTGGAAGAGCTTAGTGTCGTGTACAGGACTTTGCATTGCATACCATAGGTAAAATAGACCCCAAGTTGTGTTCCTCAGCCTCTTGTCCAGTAAATCCTATCCCTTCCTCCCCTTGGTGCCGACTGGGTACGAGTTACCATAGGAAAAATCGAGTAATCAACCCCAGTAGGAGCTTGGTCGTATGCTGACAGGAAGGAAGGCGAGAGGTCGGGATAGAAAATCTGCGAACAGATTCTTGAAGAACTCAGGGTGTGGGGATGAGGGTGCCAACTCCTCGACTCACAAAAAAACCCACCTGTGAATTGAGCCCTGGCCCTCCCCTGAACCACTTCTTCTTCTTCTTTAGCGTTTCAAGCTTATTGCTTTCCAAATTAGCTTATTACTTGCTCTCAACTTAGTGTTCCAAGTCCGAGCAAAGCTAGAGATCAAATGGATATCAAAATTTGCTATTATGCTATCAGGTTTTATGATTACTCCAGTTGACATCGTTTTGTGTGGATTAACAGTTAACATAGCAGAAATGAGAGCAAAATCGTACACTGTGGAATCAGAAAATTGAAAACTAATCCTGCTTTCAATGAACTTTATTTGATTACAGATTTTGAATTCTGATGTGATATCAAAATGAGTTTTCAATATGATAGCGTTCATAGGTAATGATAACAAAAACTAAATAGCATATTTTGCCTTCAGGTTGCTACAAGTTTGTGCAATACCCTTTCTTGCTGGATAGACATGAGGTGATCGAAAAGTGCAAGCAGCACTTCAATGAACACCTGAATGGCGCAGAGGCAGAACATCAAGACAGCAGGAAAAATGACTTCATCGGAAAGGCGGACGAGGGAACTCTCACAATAAGCGAAGTTAAGGATGCCACCGAGCAGCTTAAGAACAACAAGGCAGCTGAGAATGATAGTATCAAAGTGGAACCTATAAAAGCGGGTCCGGATAAGTTGGCAAGTTTTCTGCATCGACTGAAGGTCTGGATACAGGACAGCTACCGGAGAAGTGGAAAGGAGGAGTTATATGCCCAATATACGAAAAGGGTGACAAGTTGCAATGTGAGAATCGCTATCGCCGCTGGCTAGTAGATTTGTGGAAATTTATCAAGCCGGTTTTGTGGACGGTTGATCGACAACGGACCAAATCTTCAAGTTGCGACAGATCCTTCAAAAGTGTCGCAAATATCAAGTTCCTACTCACCATTCCTATCAGCTCCAGGTCTGTTAAACGAATGAAGATTTCGGCGACGTTGCTGAATATGAGACCTCTGGTACTCACATTTGAAATCTGTTATGATATATGAATGATATAGGCTACCACCCATTGTAGCACAGAAGCTTAGTCCACCATCAATGCGCTCTTCTTTCTGTTGGACTTGATCAAGCTTTAATAATAACTGACTGTCCTCATCATGCCATTGTATGAAGGCCCAAAAACGGGTTGGGTGGATCGATAAGCAACATCAGTTATACGTATCTACAGAGATATAAATAATTGACCCCAGTTACAATAACAAGCGAAGTCAGTGGGATTTTTCGAGGCTAAAGAATCTTTGGCCAGGTATTCCTTCTCCCTTCCTTGGGTTGATGAGTGTGATCTTTAAAGTGAAGGTGTTTCCCTCCGGTGGCGATCCAGATTAAGGCTGTATGAATCTTTCCTCATTCATTGAGTAAACTGGCTCTTATGATGGTTAAACACCCACATTTGGAAAAAATCTGTTTTGAATTTCATGGGAAATGTCAAATTCATAAATTTATGATCTTCTAGTAAAATCTGATACAGTACAGCTGAAAGCCAACAAGATAAGAAAAAGAAAAAAAAGTCCATCACACCCATAGTGGAGGTAGTACCAATAAAATACCTGCTATATCAAAGAAATTCTGCAGTTCTGCTCACAAGTGGGCTACATGACGTTCAACTGGATTGTACGGAACATTTGAGTTGAAAACATATTTGTTTTAGTGTTAAAATGACTTTAAAATATCGTTTTTAAAATAAATGAATATAATCTACTAAATTTTTTATGTTTTCATACGCAACATCCTTTTTTTATTGACGGTTAAAATTGATATTATTTCACATGAAATCCATTTTTTGCTCGTCATTACCTTAAATACTATTTCTTTTAACAAAATCAAACCATAAAAACATATGGTTACGATTTTTCTTGACTTTTCCCGCTGTGCTATTATGGGTTCACAAAACACACTTATTCCCATAGTAGTTGCATTTGAAGTGACAGTCATGAAAAAATTGTAAAAATTATGCTTAAAATTGTATTACAAATATGTTTATCGATTGTAGGGCGAAAATGGTTGAGAGGATTTCTTCAACGACATTCCAGGATGGTTCAGCAACCTTACATCCTACCTGAAAGACAACAACCTCATGGCAGAGGCACGGGATCCCACTCGTGTGTACAACGGTGACGAAACGTCATTTTTTTTACATCCGCAAACGAAAACCGTGCTCGCTAGCCGTGGCAGCAAGAATGTGTATGAATGTGAACATGCTGACGGACACAAAAATATAACTGTAATGTTAACATTCGGGGCGGATGGATCCTTTGTGCCCCCCGGAGTTGTTCTGCCTATGCAGCGTTTATCTGCGGACCTTCTACGAAAATTCCCTGGAGATTGGGGCATCAGGCAAAGTTCAAAAGGATGGATGGATACTACCAACTTTATGTTTTCTACCCACATCTCCAAAAGAAAAAGGTTCAGTTTCCGGTGCTTTATTTCGTGGACGGCCACTCCAGCCATACGACTGTGGAGGTGGCCGATTTATGTCTGGATTTGGGTATTGTATTAATCGCGCTGTACCCAAATACTACTAGAATTACACAACCGGCGGATGTCGCCATATTTAAATCGCTCAAGAGTGCCTGGAAGAGTGCTGTATCGGACTGGTGGATGGAACACGGAGGAGAGAATCTTTAACTGAATCATTTCCCCGGCGTGCTGCAAAATGCGATGGATAAAGGGATCAAAAAGGGTCAGTATCAAGAACGGTTTCAGAGTTTGTGGTCTATTTCCCTTCGGGGTCGATAATGTTGACTATGGGAAATGTATTGCCAAGTCAGTAAGACAGAATGAAGATCACCCTGCATATGTTGACGTAGAAAAGATGGTTGAGAAGTATCCCGGGGCGTCTGATGCGGAAGAGATAGTTCCTGGACCAAACATGATCGAAGAGCAAGGCGTTTGTAATTATTCCGACATCAGCAATCGAAGCGGCAATAGATTGCATCGGAAGGGATCGCATCAACGGATTCAGCCGTGGCTCTGTCAACTCTGAAGAGGGAAAAATCATCCGGAAGCTCTATGAGACGTTGCTGATGCCTTTCGATTTGTGGAATATGGAGGCTGGCCGAGAAATTTAGGACTTATCTGCTTCGACGAAGAGGACTGAGGAGGATTCAGCATTTGTCGAGGAAATGGGTGAAAATTTCACTGATGTGGAGGAGCGTAACGAAACAGCTTCCATTCCAATGCAAGAAAGGAATGTAAATAACGTTGCAAGTCGTAATATAAGCATTACGGATTTGCTGAAGACGCCATCAACTCCCCGTAGAAACAGCAGTCATAGGAACTACACAAGAAAATATCACCCAGTATTGACAGCATCCGAGTTGCTACAAGAAATTCTCTTCTTGGGGAAGAAATGGAGAATGAAGTAGCGAGAGAGAAAGCCAGAGCAGAGAAGAGAGAGAGCTTGCAAAAATCAGGAACGAAAAGCTGAAAAATGAGAAAGCGGAAATCTCGAAGCAAAAACAAGAAGAAGCCGAGCAACGGAAAAATGAGGTGGAAAAACTTTCAAAGCAAAAACAGGGAGAAATTGAACAGCGTAAGAAGATAAAGGAGAAGCAACAGCAAGAAAAGCTGACGGAAGTTAATCACCAGAAACAGCAGAAAAAGGAGTTACTTGAGGCGTTGAAACTGAAGTACCAGAATTATGTTGATGAATGTGAAGTTCGTATTCTGCATTTTTTTTTATGACATGAAGTTTTTTTTATATTGTTTATTTTTTTTTTACCACTTGCAGCCAGAGGCTCATAAGGTTTTCTAAAGCATTGGATTTATATTCAAATGTATGTGTAAAGCACAGTTATTGAATAATGAAACATCAATCGTCCTTCGATTTTCCATAATACTGCTTATTTTTTGTACTTTTATTTTCAAAACCAGGTAGATGTATCTATGAAAGCTTTAGAACGGATCAAGTGCAATGCTGTAAAACGACTATCCATAAATCACGTGGACAGTACAGGTCGAGGGGGTATGGAAAATGTTCACCCCTTCCCCCTAGTTTACTTTCCACGCACATTTTTTTTTTTTTTTTTTTATGTTGCGTTTAGACCATGACCAAATCATGCCTCTCAGCCTCCTCCCATACTTAATTTTACGTGATTCATGAACGGCCCCTTATTTGAATGAAACTTAAATAAATTAGTTAGTATAAGATTTTACTGCAAGATATTTAAATTTTTCTTAAGTACCTCCGCTATAGTACCGCTATAGTACCTATAGTACCTGGTGGGTGTTGGCCAAATTTGGATATTTCAGATATAATCCTAAATAGGCTATAGAGTATGTTTCATAATCTAGTAACCTTACGTCCGTGCTCCATCACAATATTTTCTATTGTGATGTGTCCAACTCAATGGGTAAATTGAACTGAAGGTGAGTATGAAAGAAGGGGAACTTGGAGTAGAGCACACGTACCCACTGGTTGACACTAAATATTGGCCAACGTGCGTTTGCACATTTGTTTGAGGATTTGTTAAGCGACACAAATTTCCAAATCCTAAGTTTTCGCAAAGTCCTAGCATGCAAATATGAGCTTCTAAATGTATCATAATATCATATTAGCGTTAAACCTGAGAGGGTTGATTCATCGATTACTGTTACAATTCCAAGTTGCAACATTCCGCCCATTTGCATGATAGGCGGTGGGAATTTCTCTCGTGCTTTGGAATCGGTGGATTGTGAGTTAGGTTATTACAGGATGCGGAGGGACTGATTAGGGAAGTATATATTGAGAGTAGCTGAGTGGAAGAGATAAATAGAAATGAGTTTTCAGATGATTTGTTTATAGATCAAACCAATAATTAATCTTCAAACATTATATGTACTCACTAACAATAAAGGGTGACAGTAACAGTATAGACCAGTAACATTACAAGATTAAGGCGCTATTAAGTAGAACAGCCGACTGAGGTCATCAGATATAGCTTTTCATTAAAAAGGTTTGGGTATGATGAAGTGTTGGGTTTGAATGGTTAAGGGGAATGCTTGAAGGAGAATTTATTATCGGCCAATGCAAGGCACCTTCTACGTTTTCATTTGGTTGTTGGAATAAATATTTAATAATATGGGTTTAAAGAATGTTACTAAATGTTACCGTTTTACACACGGGTTAATGTAATGTTCCTAATAATCCAAAATCTAAGAGGTACCTCTATGATGGACATTAGTTAATATATGGACATTAGTCCCACTCTCAAAAGTTTGAAATATTTTCAAGAGGTCGGAATAAAATCTTCATTATAATGGCCAATTGAGCGCAATACCAATAACTACTATTTAGTTGTTTAGACACGGGTTTCCTTATAACTTTTTTAGCATTAGTACTTCATTCAGGCATAAAAAATAGATAATTAATGTACCAGAAACTGGACGGACACTTGTGCCTACCCAGTGGAGGACCCGGATACGACCACCCAGCTGACACGTGCAACGAGAAGGACTATAGGTGTATAGACCTGGGGGTGAGTCCCCGGATACGCAATCTTAGCAGGAACAATTACAATTACAATTACAATTACAATTACAAGTACCTCCGCTATAGGTACCTGATGCCACCATTATGGGAACCATACCACCACTATAGGTGCGTTGATGAAATAAGTAAAAACCAGTATTTTTAGAATGTTTTTCCTCTCAACCAGTGCCTTGGATTTTCATGAAATATTCATGAGAAGTGACAATGATTTTATCCCAGTGTAACGATGATGTTTACTTTTCCGGAATTCATGATTATCTTTTGCAAGATGAGCATAACACATGAATACACATCTGCCACTTCTAAGGCAAGTGAACTTTATTTACTGCAATGAATGAAGTCGGCACTAAGTGTAAGTCAAAAATCTGCAGTCACTGTTGTTTTGAATATCAATCGGTAAGCATGAGTTTTATTATCCAAAGTCTGATTATCATCTCTAATGATGATTTTTCTTATATTTCAAATTATAAGCGATTTTGAATCCTGATCCGAACATGGAAAAACAGGTCCGTCATCTAAACGATCGTTTCAAGAAATCGCTCTAGATTTTATAAAACGAAAAGGCAATCAAGGTACTTGCCGCATTGACGGGACAAGTGGCTGCTAGTATAAGCACACGACCTGCGATGTCGGAAACTTTATCCCTCATTTCCGGACTCAGCATGCAAATTCAGCAAAAAAGCTTGGTTTGGTAAATGACTCAAATGGCGTGGTCAAAAAACCTAGAATCATACATAAACGTCCTATCGCCGCCGATAGACAGCTGCTGTTGGAAGCGTTAACCAAGTTAATTTGCTACCACAATCTTCCCCTTTCGTGCGTAGAGTGGGAAGGGTTGAAACTACTGATTGACCCTATTGCCACTGCAGTAGGTGTTTCAGTAAATCGAAGTAAAAATAAGGCATACATACATGCCATAGCCAATCGGACTAGGATCGCTTTAGCTGAAGAATTGAAAAATCATTTGGTTTCCCTAAAAGTCGACACCGCGTCACGGTACAACCGCCATGTGTTAGGTATAAACGTTCAATGCGTCTTGAATGGAAAACTTGTCATCCGGACTCTAGGTATGTTTGTCAAACAACCCACACACGTGAAAACCCACCTATATTCAACCACTTACATATCATTCTTAAATAATCGTTTACACATCGTTAATGTTCTGTTGGTACTTATTCACTTAATTGTAACCTTTTAGGCATGATAGAAGTCAAGGAGCGCCAAACAGCAGCTTTCCTCAAAACAAAGATTTTGGACGTGTTGTTGTCTTATGGAGTCACCGTCGATCAAATATTCTCGGTTACTGTCGATAATGGAGCAAACATGCTGGCGGCCGTGAGGGAACTAAAAACAAATTTGAAATCACCCAACAGATGCTGCCAGAGGAGGAAAACTTGGCCAATTACAATTTTATAGTTGTCGATGGTGAATCTGACAATGAGACCGACATTGAGGCTCTGGTTTGCGATGGTGACAGGCAACCGCTTCCAGATGAATTGTCAACCGAGTTCAGAGACCAACTTAATCTTGACAATCAACGAAGTGCGGAATATGTTCTCAAACCCATTTGCCTAGCAGTTGACCAAGACCTTAACAGATCATTTGGAATACTTAAACATGTCACAAGCATTCCAAATGGCGCTCTACATAGATCCCCGTTTGAATTTTTCAAATTCAAAGCTGTTTAACGACGAAGAAAAGCTACACATTCAGGTATATTCTGTCACCAGTGCCAATAAACTCCTATTTACGTAAAACCTTTACCTTTTACACGCTTGGACACGCTCAAGGACACTTGGCACAGAATCTACAAACTTCAGCCATTTACATATTCTGGATCATCAATGGCAACAGATGTGAGCAACTGCTCTCAATTTGACGATTTCCTTACCGAGCTTTATGGTGGAACTTTGTCGGAAAGCGATTATGCGACTTCTTCAACGTTCGTTCAGCAACTGAAGGCGTTGGATGCGGAACCACGTCAGGATCATACATATGATGTTTTTAAACATTGGTTGATGCGCAGAGAGCTATTTGAGGTTGCTATGGTGGTCTTGGCAACTCCGTCGAACCAAGTTGCTGTCGAGAGAGCATTTAGTGCTCTAGCTCTTGTTCTGACGTCTCACAGAGCTGGACTGGGACAAGACGCTTTGGAGGACATTTTACTTTTTAAACTGAACACAAGGATGTTTATGAAAAAGTGTCTTCGACTATCGACTGGGAAAACTTGGTTGATATAATTAATTTGACCTGATTTGGTACTAAGTATTTTGCTACGTGTTATTATCTGATGAATTTTCATTTCTGTAGAATTAAAATTGATGGTTTATCTTCATGATACATTGATACATTCATGAGCAGTTTAAAAACAATAATTAATAAATATTATCTGAGCGAACAATATAGAATTAAAAGGACCCAAACATTGATTAGACTTTTCAATCCGAAGCATTTGTCAACGTTTAGGAAGTATTCAAAAATGGAACTAAAAATTCTGTGCTATTCGTCAATCAACTCAATCAACCTGCACCGAATTCACATAACCGATAGCTACTTAGTGAAGTGAGAAAAGTCTGTGACTGTTCAAATCACATGGAGAGTCACGTCACTGTGACGTGCCTTTTCTCACTTCAGCAAGTGAAAAGTACGGATGAAATCGATCAGTCGGCGGAAATGGATCAACTTAAACCACGCAATTACGATAGATTAAAAAAATCTTTAATATCATGTGATGGCTACAACATATCAAGAATATTTGGCTTGAAAATTTATAAACAAAGATTTAATACATTTTATCCGGTGGAAAGTATATATTACCAGGTAAAATTATCAATTTTTTAAATTGTGAACGATGAATAAGTTTTCATTTACTTAAACACTTTAAATTTTTCCATTGGTATTTGCTTTTAAGTTATTGAATTCTCTAAGTTCGCGTTCCCAGATCCTCAGCTGACGAAGGGACTAACTATGTAATTAATAATTTTCCTAAATACATCAATGCACTGTTTCTTCAAATAAACATAGTTTCGTCTTAATTAGCTCAAAACTCTCTTAAATTGCAACGTGAATAAGTTACTAGAAAATAAGAAGAATGATTAGTAATTTCCATTTAATTCCAACTGCCTTTATTGCTTATCTTGACAGATACGCGTATTTCGTCTACAATGTGCAGACTTCTTCAGTGTCGTGTACTAATACTCGACTGAAAGAAAACCTTCGCCACCTGCCGTATTTATTCTATTTTCTAAATACAAACACTTGTACCTACAGCTAACATTTCTTGTACCTAACCTATCCTGAGTCCAAAACAAATATTATGCTTGATATCTACCTCGCCTTTTCCTTTCTTTTGAATAAGTTGCATATTTTCCGATCCCGAAGGGTTATTTATATTCATTGTGGTTAATTCAATTTCATTCCTAACATTTCGAAATCCATATTGATAATGAACCTGTTTACATAAATGAATATCGAAGTATTTTGAAGATCAAATGTTCATTCTTTTGATAACGTTTGTTGTCAAGATTTATCATTTGATGTTCGCATGGAGTTTATAGGTAATCAATGTTATGTTGCCTAAAAAACCTCGCTTTTGAGTTAAACGAGCATGAATTTTATCAGAAGTGCTCTCAACTAATAAAAATAGGTTAGTTTTCGAGACATATGAGATATCTCAAACTAATATTATAATATTGTATGATGTACGCAGGGATGCAATTCTCCTCGGTGCAAGCAGGGTGCTTAGTGAAAATTTACACCGCACATTGGCAAACGCAAACTCACCCGAGAGATTTTTGTTTTGTTTCCACTCTCTGCTAGATATCCTAAGTTGAGTGACACCAAAGTGTAAATCGTTTGCACCCTCGCCACACAACAGGCTGGAGCGTGTGAGTGATCTCTGAAGAGCACCGAAGAGAGCAGAATTATTTCACCGGGGAGAGTCACCCTGGTGAAAGCCTTCATTGTTAGTTTTATACCGCAACACGTGAATTTGAACATTTTTACTATGTTACTGATTTCGTAATGTTCTTCTTCTTATTTTCGGCGTATCCAAGCTTAATGCTTATCGCAATAAGTTTATTGCCAGGATCTCTCCTTAGTGTTCTAGATGCACTTCCACAGTTATTAAATTAAGAGTATTCGAAGCCACCAATGCATGAATTTGTATATTGTGTGGCAAGTACAATGATACTCTTATGCCCATGAAAGTCGAGATTTTTTTTAAGTCGACTGGACTGGGAATCCGTACCTTTACCGACTAGGCTATCTGAGGCCCCTATTTCCTAACGTTCATCCCTTTTTCCAGCCATTTTTTCCTTAATGTTTAGATCAAGGTTTCACTCACGTCAGTGCGGTGGAGTCCATTTTTTCTCTTTCACTCTTCGTCGTTCACACTGCAGTGAGTGTATGAACGCTCAGGCAGCGAACTGTCAATTCTCTCGCTCTCCCGTGCTGAGTCGAACATTCTCTACAGTGGTGTAAGGAAAAAATCTCCGTAGAGACTGAGTGAGATTCACCAAAGAGAACAAGAAATGTGCACCCGGGTGATTCTCTCCAGAGAAATCGCAACCCTGGATGTACGATATATAATATGTACTACCACCCCTTTTATCACGGTAACTAAGTCCGACAGCAATGGGCTCTCCTCTCTGTTTGACTTTTGCTCATTTTTAAAACCCCTCTTTTTCTTCTTATCGCCGCTTTGTGGGGGGGGAAAGGGGGGGGGTGGGGGGATAGACAAAACCTTTCATACATATCTACGGGGAAAAAAATCTCTTTCCTCCAACAACAAGGTTGAATAATTGGTAAAAGAAAGCAATTTATCATATGGGGGTGCTCCAATGGGCGGGGAGAAGAGCCCGCCTCTGTTCACAAACTGTTAGCAATGGGGAGTTGACATTCCCACTCTCCCCATCCAGATTGCTTCAATCGGGTGCCCTGATGGTCCCTCCCATTCCCATGAAATATTTATATAATAGTGTACATATATATTTATGTGAATGAAAAATACTACAAGCATGCGTATCTATTATATATGATCTTCGTTCGGTTGATCCTGAAATGCGAGAAATTTTGTATAGTGTTAAAGTGTAGAGTTCTGTGGTTCGCGCTCAAGCACGTTTTCATTCGTTTTCAGCGATAGCAGCAATTCACTAAAATCTCGGTTTGAGGTAGCCTGAAAAATTTTGTTACATCTATTGAAATTTAATCATTTTATTTTACTCTTATTTACTGGTCACTATTTGCTGCTTGATGCTGATTTTATAACCTCATCTATGCAGTAAAATCAATAAAGCCACAATTATCAAATATAATAGTGTTGTGAGTAATGATAAAGTAATGAAAAGGATTGAACTGTAAAATCAGACACAAGCCAAATGAATACAGCGCTGTATGAATCATATCCACTCGAATTTGGTAAAATGTTCATTTGCAAAACGGTCATGAAAAATACATTCAATCATAATTGCAAAAGCCTATCACCGACTCCGTTGCCACCTTCTGACGTCCAATGGATTGTTACTGAAAAATAAATAAAAATTAGATATGTATTAATATCCTCCCAGTCCTGGAAAAGCTGAAACAGTATAGATCATTCCAAAAATCAAAGATGAAATTTCAATAAAAAATATTATTTTATAAGACATGTTGTAACATTTTTTCTTCATACTGTTCTAGTAACATTTCAAAAATAGCAATTGTAGTAATCGAAGAGTCCAGTTTGATGATTTCTGAAATAAATGGCTTATTTAATAATAATAATACCACTAAACAAAATATTTATATATAATCCTATACTGCTTATAAGCACATGCCAGCCTTTTATGAATTTTGTGAAAAAATTTTTTTTCGAATTTTATAATTTCATGAAAAATAAATTGAGCCTTTATGCCTGTCATGTTGCTCCAGGGTCTTACATGGTTTTGGAATGCAAAGATGATTCTAAAGCGTGCTGAAATTATTAATAAAACTAGCTGAACCCGGTGCGTGCGCTGCTACGCTTGCAACTAAATGAAGGAAAATTTAATATAACTGGCACGTTTATGGTTTTTTTTCAAAATGAGTTTTTTTTTCTTGAATAAGCAGGGGTTCAAACTTCTATCAAAACATGTTTCTTACCAGAGAAATACACGTGTTTAAGTAACCTGGATAATTCTCATTTTTGGTAGAAATTTGTGTTTCATTTGTATGGGAGCCCTCCCTTCCAGAGGGGGGTGGTTTCTCAAACCACCATACAATCATTGCCTTCAAAACTCCCCACATGCCAAGTTTGGTTCCATTTGCTTGATTTGTTCTCGAGTTTTGCAGAAATTCGTGTTTCCTTTGTATGAGAGACCCCTCTTTCAGTGAGCGGAGGAGTCTCAAATCACAATAGAAATATTTCTTGCCTTCGAAAACCTCCACATGCCAAATTTGGTTCCATTAACTTGATAAGTTCTCGAGTTATTCAGAAATTTGTGTTGCATTTGCATGGAAACCCCCCTCCCTTCCCCTTTCAGATGGTGCAGGAGTCTCAAACTTCCATAGAAATATTTCTCTCCTCCAAAAACCTCCACTTGCCAAATTCGGTTCCATATGCTTGATTAATTCTCGAGTTATGCACAAATTTGTGTTTCATTAGTATGAGAGCCCCCTTCTAACAGAGGGCGGAGGGGTCTCGAGTTACCTTAGAAACATTTCTTGCCTTCAAAAACCTCTACATGTCAAATTTGGTTCCATTTACTTGATTAGTTCTAGAGTTCTGCAGAAACTTGTGTTTCATTTGTATGGGAGACCGCCCCCCCCCCAAAGAGAGAGGAGGGGTCTCAAACTACTGAAGAAACATGTATTGCCTTTAACCCCACATGCCAAATTTGGTTCCATTTGCTTGATTAGTTCTTGAAATAGCATAGCATAGCATAGCATAGCATTTTCCGACCATACACAATCCTGGGTTGGCTGTTGTAGAGACGATGGAAGCGCCAGAAGAGCTGCCTTGGGTGTGACAGGCTCTTCATCCATCAATCTCTTTGCACAACACCTGGCCAGGTCCTTATGATCAGCAAGGGATGGGAGGGAAGTGTTGATTAGATGTCTACTTAAGAAGATGCTGAGAACTCATGCAACCTTCATAGACATCTGGAGTTGGAAGTTGGATGGGATTGTGCGGGAGGCTTTCCTTGGCGAGAAAGCATATGTATATTTATATGTATATTGGTCGTTGGGAGTGACGAAGCTAAGAAAGTTAATGCACTTCTTTGTTGTCCTCACAGGCGTTTCTCACTTGTATCCAAGCTCCAAATCCAAGAGTGTAGCGCCTTTTCTTGCGTGAGAGTTGACTGTCGGTTGGGACATGAGCGCTAACTCTTGCCCTAGCCTTTTATGGCTTATGGTTATAGCGCCATTACTCGCTTTCTGAAAAGAGAAGAAGGACGCACCGACACAGAGTCATACGCTCATACACATACACACATATAGGCTCACACTCTATCACACGCACATGCACACTCACGCACACACACATATTCACATATTCATGGTTTGTAAATAGCTTTAGGTCGAACCAAACGGTCAAAAAATGTATGTACGATTAAAGGAATTTCCCCCGCTGAACAAAAAACGTTACGGGAGCTAAAACTCTACTGATACCACAAATATAAAAAGTAAAAAGTACTTAGCTGAATTCCATTTAATTACGTTATGTTCGACGGTCCAAGAAGTGCACACAAACTAGTTCGGCCAGCGCAAGAATCAAAAGTTTTCAACCTTCTACCAAAGTTTCCGCAAACAACACAGTGAACTATTCTTGCGTAATAGACCGTTTGTACGATTCAGATAAGAACACAATATCTATGAACGCGGGAGTCGGATTTTACAGGAAAAATATATCGATCAACCCAAGCTGGGCATTCCCACCGGCCACGGTATCACTCGCGATCGACACAAAGCACGCCGGGGTTTCTACGACTTTCGGAAGATTGGTCGGTGTTGACGGAGAAGAATGCGGATCGCGAGTTATTTCCCGTACTTTCCACCAAAGGGTTTCTGAACAGTGATGCTCATGTCTTTTTCCGGATTCCGGAAGCTGACTTGTGATCGTCTTCATTTCCTTACTTTGAAATTGTTTGAGAAACTCGAGTGAAATAAATCTTGCTTGATTAGTTCTTGAAATATGCACAAACTTTTGTTTCATTTGTTTGGGAGCCTCCCTTTTTAGAAAAGAGAGGGGTTTCAAACAATATTAAAATCTTTTTTTTTTTCCAAAAATTTTTTTCTTCATTTTGGGGTTCCTTTCTTGTGCATTGTTCGTGTTTTTGGTTAAATTTTTTTTGTTTTTTTTGGGGCCCCCCTTTTTTCGGTGAGGGGGGGGGGCCTTTTCTCTTTATATCTTTCCCCCCCCCCAAAAACCCTAACAACAAATTTTCACGCCGGTCGGCGCCGGCGCCGAGTTAAATTGTGACAAAGCAAACCCCAACTCATTTTTATTTATATAGATGATTTAAAGGTACACGATCTTCAGTCGCACCCCCTCACTTCGCTATTGTCAGATTGACAACATTGCCCAGGCTACGCCAACCCGCGTCTCCATGTTTCAGCTGGCAGTCTATTGTGATCATATGACTCGTGGAGGCGTGAGGTAGGAACTTGTGAGGACCGGAGGTCGGTTGCACCCTCCTTCGAAATTGTCAACTCACCATTTGAAGCCCCTCAAACTAATATTATAATATTACATGAATATTCTTTCCAAATTTGTTTTGATAATGACCTTAAACTTTGAGCAGGATGACTAAATGCGCCACTATTGGTACACTTACCCTAGATAAGAAAAAGTCCATCTGTATCGGTTCCGAAGATTTTGAAGGCGTTTTTTTTTCAGGGTCTTAGCAATCACGGAGACAGAATTTGTCTCCATAGAAAAAGCAAAAATAACTCAGTACAACACAATACATTTTCATACATTTGAAATATCGAGTTCCTACCTTCTTTTAACATCAAGATATTCTACAACATATTGTATATTGAGTATAATCCGTTTGGCTAAAAACTGGAGTTTTTTTTTCAAAGTCAGAGAGGGCAATTTACGTACACCCAGTTCCACTTAAATTGTTTTTCAATATTCCAACAATGGAAGCACCGCCACTCCAACCACAAGCCTTATCAACAAGCCCCTTTGTTAGAGCGTTTTTTTTTTATTATTTTCGTTTTGGGTGGAAATTCATTTCACTTTCAGTTCAGTATCCACCCCATTCTCCAAGGCTTCATTCCGACCCGACGTGAAAGAGATGGAAAACAAGTTGCGTACGCTTGGTTCAATCCGCCAACCCGGGCGAGGACAACATCCTACGTGGAGAGGCCCACATCACTGCTCGTCTACCGCACTATCAACAGCAAGAAGCAGTTGGATAAAAACTGTTCGGGTGTTGATAGGCCGGGAGCTATTCATCTTGGACCACTTCCGCACACATGGTTCACAGTCGGGCTACGATCGTCGCCCGGATCAGTTGGTCATTATCATCTCGGATTGCGACGATACGGTTGTCAACGGCGGGAGAGTGAATCGAGTGTCGAGCAGTATTTCATGGCCGATTATGCAATTTAGTCGCATGCAGCAGCAGTAGCAGTGGTCAAAAACAACAAAGTAAACCAAAAGTCAGCGGATCGTGAAAAAAGGTGGGAAACGGTGAAATTGTTGAGTGCGATTTTTTACCACCTCTCAACGCACGCTACGGGCTTGTCATGGTTGGTTGGGGTTCTCCCCCCTAAAACAGTGGGTGGTAATGATCGCAACGAGTTGGGTTATTTGTGCCGCGGAGTCATTTCGTTTCGGTTCGTTCTAGAGTTTCAGTTCAACGATCGGCGTGAAGATTCGATCCAACGAAAGTGAGAGTGAATGATTGATTAGTGAGGGAATATTCGAAACATGAAGAGGGATATCATTAATTAAGAAGAGGCTGAGAGTTGCTTGAAATTGAGTGTCATCCTCCGTTCAAGAGTGTGCGATTGCATGCTCCAGACGAAGCCATCTCCTACCGTGACAGTGCCATTGATCGCGGATAAAGGAAGAAAACGAAGAAGGGAAAATGAGGCAATACTTAAACTGCGGCATAACACATTTTACCATGTGAAAGTGAAATTGAATTGAGACACCGATCGATCGGATTCGGTTTATGTGGAGACACAGCAAGAAGAGAAGCAGAAACTGCAAGGCTGCCGAATCAGCTTTTGCATGTGCGGTGTACGATGGCTTACGTTAATCCGAACACGATCAAACGGTTGACCACTTCTGGCATCGTCCGAATCCGTTGATACCGGCATGATACTCTGTGTGGTGTAATCGAACCTGTTGCGGAAAAGAGAGAGTGTTTGTGTGGTTGGGTGGTAAACAAGGATTGCCGGTGGCTAAAATTAGATCGGCAGATTGTAGTTTATGTTTCGGTGTAACGTTGAAGAAAATTGTGGAAATGGACATATAACTTGTGAATGGCTTTTGGAATCGAGTGGCTAGACATCTTGTTTCATCAATCCGTTGTTTTTTTTTTTCTTACATTAGTTTCATATTTTTGAATGTCATGAATCTTAGATTTGACAATTTACCACCCATTTCGTATATTGGGCATCCTGTAAGCTGATCGCGAAACCTGCCTTCCAGTCATTGCAGAAAATTCGACAAATTGTCCGAGTCATTTTGTAATACGGGATAGTTTGTCATAAGAATTTCTCGCTTAAGTTTTCAATAGGACCTTAGTTAAAATGATAAAGTCTCACGTCTCTCGATTTCATTCGTTAATTAAAAATTTGTTAAAAATTCGAATAATTTTAACCAACTTTCGTCCAAAGTTGTGTCACTCAAATTTGAATAAGTGTAATTGAAATTGACAGATCGATAAATCATCAATAACATCGACTTTTATCAGATGGTTGAATACGAGTTACTTCACGATTTAAGTCAAAATTTAAATCATTCCAACAGTATCTTTTCGCAGATCAAAAGATGATGGTACTGGTTCACATATCACGCAAAGAATATAACGGAAAATGATGAAAAGACGTTGTTATTAATGAAAGAGAAAGTGAACAAAAGAGAATCTCTCATTGTTACTTAGACCATTTTAAAAAGCTGTTCAGGTTGTGTGAATTGAGAAAACCTGGCAAAATAGTGATGAAATTTGTCAGAAGCAGATAATTTCCGATCAACATGAGAGGCTCTAGGAGTGGACAGCAATTTATTGCTAGAACTAAGAGAATTGAAGCATTGATTCTAGCAATAAATTACTGTCCACTCCTAGAGCGTCTGATGTTGATGGGAAATTATCTGCTTCTGACAAATTTCATCATTAGATATCGTTATTCCGCGCATTGGTAGAATAAAACAAAAACAACAATCAAAGTGGCACAATAGGTTGAAAATTAATTGTATTCAAAGAACAGAATATCCCAAGTAACATTGCTATTACCATCCTGCTTTATTAAGTTTTATTAAAGTTTTATGAAAGCCACTTGAAATCAATTTGGTTTTATTGTGGCACCAAGAGGTGCCAACAGTTTTCATATTTTAGGCTTATGAGAACCGACACTGCTTGTTTACAACGATCTAAGAACCTTGTTTCTCAAATTCCTTTTACTCCTATCTTAGGTTTTATTTCGACTTTATGAATTCATAAAATGCTGTATTGAAATGCCGCTTTAGGACTCATTGATATTATCTTATTATGGTCAGTTGAACAAGCATTTTAAAACCATTTTGCCAACAGTAAATGCACTAAACGGCAAATTGGCATTGAAAGAAGTCATCATAGGACCAAATAGTTTGATAATAGTCATTTCGAAGAAAAATTGGCTTTATGGCAAAACTGTGATTCTTTTCCAATCGCCATATTGAAATATAAGAAATAATTGAAATGTGGAAAAATAAATGCATCAAATTTTCAATGGTATGCAAACAAACTGTAGATCAGAGACTTATTTCGGCATTTTTTGAGATAATCTCATCCAATTTCAAGCACTTTTCAGGAAATTCGTGATGAATTTATCGAATGTATTTTTAAAATTTGATTTATGTTTCACATAATTTCCGAGGCGCATTAATTTTCGGCTCTTATCGCGCCAATATTCACCATAAAAATAAATGCGCATATAATTTGGAGCATAATACGCTGTAGAAAACACAATTTGTTTTGGATATTTTGCTATTAAACAAAATTTCCCGCAACACTGGACCTTTTTTTTACTGCTAAATGAACAAGTTTGACAGCTGTGTCCATTTGGGCGCATTCTGGTTTTCATGGCAGCCAATAGGTTTTATGAAGGTTCTCAAGTGGTCATAACATCTTTCACTAGAACATTTCCAAAATCTTGATGTTCTTGTTAAGGTTTTATTAACTTGTTTTCACAACCGTCTATAGAGTGAGCCATCTTATACAAATTTCGGCTTTAAAGAAGCATAGAGGAGGTGTTGGTAGACAAAACAGTTTTGATTGTAGTTTTATCAACAAAGCCGGGAGAAGTGTTATTCGGCTGGAATAAAACTAAAAGTGTTACTTGGGATGGGCAGTTTTGAAGAGACATTTGAAAGAAACAGTTGATTTATGATCAAACGTATTTGCTGTTCAAATCTGGCAGTTATGTACATAGTTCTTTTATTTCAGAAGGTAGATCTTGTTCAAAAGCAAAATCTTGCTGATTTTGTAATCATTCAGCTTTGACATAAAATAAAACAGTCCAATGGATTAAAATCTGGGAAGCTGGGAGGCTACACATTTTTGTCCAGGAAATCCGTCCAATTGCCTCGGCACTAGGCTTGAACCACATTCGCATTCTGCGATGACGCACCGTCCTGCTGAAACACATAGTGGTCATTTACGTCGAGTTGTTGTAGACTTGGGGCTACAACCTTCTCCAAAACCTCCGTCTTGTAATATTCCACGTTGATTTTCACATTTTTCTCGATTATTACCAAGGAATGCTTACCTTGATTGCAAACTGCCCGCCAAATCATCATTGACGTTGCACTTTGGATCAAGCAATTTTGAATTGAGATGCAGGATTCTTGCCCTCGTTGTTGCCCACTATCGATCATTTTTCGTACTGTAAGGCTGCTCCAGCAAAAGGGTTTCTCGTCCGAATTTTTTTTTTTAATTTTAATTAGTTCGTTTATTTGTTAGACTCAGGCGTGTGTAACACTTTACGGAGCCGATATTCAATATTGTTATTAACAATTTATAATTTTTCAATTTTAGTTAAATGGGGTGCCAATTACTCGTGGCTAGCTCGAGGTAAATGGGTCACATTATCGTTTGGAACGGGCTAGGCAGGTAACTTATTGAAGGTATCATTTACTGCTCATAGTCTACCAAATCCTCGGTCCCTGTAGTCCCTTTCAGGAACTAAGCCGCAGCTGGGTGACACTGCTTGCTGGGCAGGTACAAGTAGCACGGAAACAAAAGGATGGTAAAACTGGGACACAATGGCAGGGAATTTTCTAGACTGGAGGGGAGGGGGTGATGGCATTACACTCTTAGATCAGAAAAACAAAGGAATTCGTAAATCGCTTGCATGTAGGGGAGATCACGCATTCCCAAAAAATCTCTTACCTCGTGGGATGGTTGTCTACCTCGGGCCACTAGGGTATTCAATAGTCGTGCTCTGGAGGCATCATTACCCGGGCAATGCCAAACTGCGTGATCGATGTCATCATAACCAGTTCCGCACCTACATAAGGTCAGTATCCACATTAATGCGGACACCTTCAAATCATTGTAACTTTTGAAATATTGCACGTAGGAATGAATTTCACTGTGGTATAGTGGTATAGCTGAGAGTCTATGATGAAAAAGACTATGATTGATGTTTACATTTCATGTTTAGTATTCAAGATGGCGACGAAAGAAAAACAAGTGCGCGAGCGAATTTTGTACGGGCGAACGGCAAATCCTGACTTGTCAATACGGGACCTTGCAAAAACATTGGATTTGCCTAAATCCACTGTTCACGATGTGCTCAAATCATTTTCGGAACGTTTGACGGTGGAGAGGAAACCGAAAAGTGACAAAAACAGCGCGTCACTGATCCTGTCATGGACCCAAAGGTGAAAAGGATATTATCGAAAAACCCAAATCTCTCCATTCGAACGGTGGCTCGTAAAATAGGGATGTCGCCTGGTTTTGTCCAAAAATCAAAACAACGTTTGGAACTTAAGTCGTATAAAGTAAAAACAGTTCCAAATCGCAACGACAAACAGAACTTGGCAGCTAAATCACGGGCTCGACGTTTGTACTGCGAGTATTTGACGAAGTTTTCATGCGTTGTTATGGACGATGAAACTTATGTCCTGGAGGATTTCAAGCAGCTTCCAGGGCTAGCTTTCTATTCTGCTATGGCCAGACATGCTACAGCTGAGCATTTCAGAACGAAGAAGGCATCGAAATTTCCCAAAAAAAACCTTGTGTGGCAAGCAATTTGCACGTGTGGCAAAAAGAGTAAATCTTTCGTCACTACAGGCACAATCAACAAGGAGATCTATCAGAAAGAGTGTCTGCAGAAGCGATTGCTACCCTTCATCAAAAGTCACAAAGAAAAACCTTTGTTCTGGCCCGATTTGGCATCATGCCTCTATGCTAAAACTGTGATGGAGTGGTACCAAGCAAATCAAGTGAACATTGTACCAAAAACCTCAAACCCGCCAAATTGCCCAGAGCTACAACCAATCGAGAGATATTGGGCTCTGATG
The DNA here is from genome assembly GCA_024533555.2 of Aedes koreicus. Taxonomy (NCBI): domain Eukaryota; kingdom Metazoa; phylum Arthropoda; class Insecta; order Diptera; family Culicidae; genus Aedes; species Aedes koreicus. Next base: position 156,277 of record JAHHFK020003510.1, read on the forward strand.
AAGCAAAAACTTTCTGGAAAGAAACAAGGAATCAAAGACATCAAACACTTCCAGCAAATTTGGACAAATACGGCTTCTACGATTTTTGAAGAGTCTGTACAAACCCTTATGGACGGAGTTAAGCGCAAAGTTCGAAAATTTTATGCAAATACCGAATAACTATGTTTTGTCTTCACGAATTGTTAAAACACATTCCACGAATCTGAAATAAACAACTTAGATGGAAATATAATGCGAAATTTATGTTTTATTCATGTGTTGAGGTGTCCGGATTATTGCGGATACAGACCTTACATTGCTATCGACGAGGTTAATTCTGTAGAGATGTGCGTCTAGCGAGTAGTGGTTGGACATAAGTCTTGACATCACACGAGTGAAAACGTGACTTACACCTTTAAACCACGATCTCGACGAAACACTTGGAATAATGGAATGTAATCGTTTTGCCAACTCTGACGTAATAATGGGAAAAATTCATCATGTGAAATTCTTCTTTAAAAAATCTCGCCTTCTTGTGCACCCACCTTCTCATTGCCTGGAATTGAGCAATGTGAGGGGACCCATGCAAAGGTAATTCTAAATGATCTTTCGACCAACGCACACATCTGCTCCCTTATTTTTGAAAGAAAGTAAGATGAGTGCCTCACTGTTTTCATCGACCGGAGGGCCTCAATAGAACTGAGACTATCCGAGAAGATGAAATAATGGTCTATGGGCATGTCGAAAATTATCCCCAATTCGAAATTGATTGCTGCCAGCACAGCAACATATAAGGAACAAGGTTCCTGAAGTTTCCGGAAGGCAGATGAGTATTCATTGTAAACACCGAAACCAGTGGATCCATTAATGCGCGACCCATCAGTGAAAATTCTTCTATTGCAATTGACATGTTGGTACTTTTCAATAAAAATATGGGGAATTAAAATAAGTCGAAGTTGATCTGGAACTCCGTGAATAGCCTGTTTCATGGAGAGATCAAAGTCAATGGAGGAACTGTGATAAGGGAAGCGAACACTAGGAGAACTTTAGCATGGAAGACTAATATCAGATGACATATAGTTAATATAGATTCGTAAGAATCTAGACTGGGTACTCAATTCGAGCATTTCTTCGAAATTTTCAATCACCAGGTTGTTACTGATTCCACACTTGATCAGTATTCTAGATGAGAGCTCCCAGAAGCGGTTCTGTAAGAGTTTTACTCCTGCTAGAACCTCCAGGCTCATATTGTGCGTTGAATGCATACAGCCAAGGGCAATACGTAAACAACGATATTGAATGCGTTCTAATTTTATGAGATGGCTGTTTCTTGCTGAGAGGAAGCAAAAAGAGCCATATTCGAGAACTGAAAGAATAGTTGTTTTATAGAGTTTAATTAAGTCTACAAGAAGTGGTCTTTATTCTATTCATTCCATGGCTGCAAAAAAAGCCTTTTTGTATGTATGTATGTATGGTAGCCACCATCCCTTCTAGCGCTTGGCTTGGATGCAGCTCCACTTAATAGCAAGATCAAATTGAGTCACCGATCTGAATTCACAATATCGCTGTATGAAGGGCCAAAAACGGAGGGGTGGACCCGTAAGCAGAGACACTTACGTGAAATCCACGGGAAATAACCAAAATCGCAATACTTTCTAAGCTTTCTACAGGATGCCTTGTTAAGAAGGGCGCGCCACTCTCACTGAAACTGTTGGAGTAGACTTCGCAGCATCACAATCGAATGGGTAGGATAAAGATAATGATAATGCTCGTTCTCTCCTAGACTCTGGCAGTCAATCAAACCATCGTCCAATTTCAGCTTGAATGATACCTTGATGCTCCCAACCGAGTATTTATTATATATAATGTAAATAATATGTCATGATATGCAATATAAAGGGCGATACGGTCAAAATTTGGTCGATATCAACTTGACGTATTTCTTTCAATTTTGCATTTAAAAAACCTGAACACCCCTCATTTTGAAGGTGTGTGTGTGTAGAATGTTGCTCCTATTCTGATTTTGGAATACACTCTTCAGTTGTCAAAATGCCGTCCAAGCAAGAAGAGCAGCGTATCAAAATTTTGCTCGCGCATCGCGAAAATCCGAGCTACTCGCACGCAAAGTTGGCAAAATCGCTAAAAGTTGCCAAATCAACCGTTACAAATGTAATTAAAGTGTTTGGGGAAAGTTTGTCGACAGACAGGAAGTCTGGATCGGGGGGAAATCGAAAACCGGAAGCCGCTGAGACGACAAAGAGAGTTGCCGGTAGTTTCAAGCGAAACCCTAACCTATCTCTCCGAGATGCCGCAAATAAGCTGGGTGTATCGTCTACAACCGTGCATCGAGCCAAAAAAACGAGCCGGACTATCGACTTACAAGAAGGTAGTGACTCCAAATCGCGATGATAAACAAAATACGACGGCCAAAGCGCGATCCGGAGGCTGTACACGACGATGCTGACGAAGTTTGACTGCGTGGTAATGGACGACGAAACCTACGTCAAAGCCGACTACAAGCAGCTTCCGGGACAGGAGTTTTATACGGCAAAAGGAAGGGGAAAGGTAGCAGATATTTTCAAGCACACGAAACTGTCAAAGTTCGCAAAGAAATATCTGGTTTGGCAAGCCATCTGTACCTGTGGCTTGAAAAGCTTCCGGGACTGTCAACCAGGAAATTTACGTGAAAGAGTGTTTGAATAAACGTCTGCTGCCTTTCCTGAAAAAAACGGTTGTTCCGTACTGTTTTGGCCGGATTTGGCATCTTGCCATTACGGTAAAAAGGCCATGGAGTGGTACGCCGCCAACAACGTGCAAGTGGTTCCCAAGGACAAGAACCCTCCCAACACGCCAGAGCTCCGCCCAATTGAGAAATACTGGGCTATTGTCAAGCGGAACCTAAAGAAGACCAAAAAAACTGCTAAGGACGAGCAGCAGTTCAAGGCAAACTGGCTTTCTGCGGCGAAGAAGGTGGACAAGGTGGCTGTACAAAATCTGATGGCAGGGGTCAAGCGTAAGGCCCGGCAATTCGGATTTGGAAAAGCGGAAGCCTAACTGAATATTTTTCCTGAATTTTATACTAATTGAACTTGAAAAAGAAATTTAATTTGATTTTTTAAATAAACGATTTCACCGATTTACACGCGTTTTCCCTTGACCAAATTTTGACCGTATCACCCTTTATGTAGTATGTAATAGAGCAACAAAATATACAAGAATCTTTTATTAAAATATGTCATAGATGGAATTCGTCCTCCTGTTATTTTAATATGGTTATGAATAGAGTAATGTGATGAAATAATTAGAATATGCAATAAAAAGATAATAATATGCCGCTTGGTGCTTTTTTACAGCTCAATCAGTGTCCGATGACTGTAATTCTGGAATGTGAAGGTCATATTGCAATTAAACAAGACATTACACATTTAATTTTTCATAAAACAATAAAAAATATGTATGTATTTATGACATAGGCACGTTTAATCTGCAAAACGAAGCTCATTTATAAATTTAAAAAATGGAATAATATAATATCCAATGGTGTAAATATATAGAAAAATACCCTAATTAATACAATGTAATAAATTATCTATATAACCTGGGATCACCTTCCTTATTAACCTTAGAGCAGATAAAATTTCATAATTATTATTATCATTTTCCTAATGAATGTAATAATTATATGCAATGATAATGATAATAAGATGCAGCTATATAATGAATGTATACTGTGTAATCTTATCGATGAAATGAATGGTGTAAATTAAATAATATGATTAAATAACTTGAACAATGATAGCCACATGATAATAATATGATGCTTGGTGCCTCATTACAGCCCAATCATTGGTAGATGAATGTAACTCCAGAATGTGAAACCTTTTTTTACCAAACCATATCGCAATTAAATGAAGTATAAACATCCATAAAACCTTTAATTATAAACCAAACAATAAAAAATATGTATGTATTAATGACATATGGATAAACATAATCAGCAGAATTGAAGAGAATTTATTTATTTGAATAATATCCAATGATCAAAATTGATAGAAAAAAACCTTAAGCTACAATGTAAGAAAAATTGCTATACTATCTGGAATCAACGTCCTTGTAACCTTGAAGCAGCTAAAATTTAACTATTATTACTTATTTTTATTAATAATAATTTGAATCTGATTTTATTAATATACAATGATGAAAATATTACGATGTTGTATTGAAATACTAAATAATAATAATAAAATGCAGCTATTTGTCTCTTTTGCAGCGCTTTTAGTTGCTTGAAACTTTGAAATAACGGAAATTTCCAACGTGATATAATGAAAAAGAGTTTATCACCTGGCAGCCTAGCAAAGTAGCAAAGAAAACTTAAGCAAACGACAAGGCGAAATACATTTCCTATGAGTATGATTACCGCCTAAAAAACGAAAACTTAATAAAGCCCAAATATAAGAAAAATAAAAATAAGAGGAAATTGGAACTCTCCGATTATTCTTGTTTCCTACTGGGCCCGTAAATGATTCTTAATGTCTTAAAGCCTTTTTCATGAAAAAATTATTATCTCCTAAGGGTTACGTTTTCGAATCTGAAATTAACAATCGGGAACCTTCTGCGATCGGAAATAACTCTTGACAGGGTCCGACAATTGAAGTGCTACATTGAAACATACAGCTAATTTCATCAATACAAATACATTTGGTTTCAAATTCATTAAACTTCACTTCAAAATAAATCACTTTTTAAAAATTCACTGGTGAAATTCAACTTGTTCGCCCTCGAATTTAACCACTCGCCGCAAACGATCGAGGAACTCATCATATGAGGCTCGCAGGTGCTTTTTGGGTATTTTGTTCCAGGCTGCCACTAGATGTCACTTCAGGACATCCACACTTCTTCTTCTTCTTTCTTAGCGTTTCAAGCTTATTGCTTTCACAATTAGCTTATTGCTTGCTCTCAACTTGAAATTGTGCTTAACCTTCGGCGGATTTGTCGTTTCTGAGCATCTGGGACCCAAACAGGGGAAAGTAGCTTTCGTCGTCCGGAACGAAAGACTTTTCACCGTATTGCCGGATCATCCAGCGGCACTGGGATTTAACAGTTTTGATTTGTGCTTTCGTGTACTCTGGGGATCTGTTTTTCTTTTGACATACTATTCCCTCCTTTTTCAGAGTCTTACTGATGAACGACTTCGAACAATTGATCTTGCTGGCCGCTTCCCGCGGGCTCACCGAATCTTTGTTGTTGAACATAGTGCGCGGCGATCGGAGCGTCTTCTTATCTAAACTTTTCGTTGGAGGGCCAGTACATTCCTTTCAGATTACTGCCATGGTTGTCAGAGTACAGTATTTGGTAGTTTTTGAAACATGTTGATGCTTAAAATTGTCCACAGTATACTTTTTCTCATGATCTTTGTTCGCTTGAATGAATTGTACAATGCGCGCCTGCAGTACTGTGAACAACTGAACATGTTGGAGTGAAAGCCTGTGTGCGTGACAATTTTCTGAATAATGTAAGGATTCATTCACATAAGGCAATATTTGTCTGAAAGCATTATTGTTCTGATAGAAAAGTATTGAAGTCATTCCCGTTATTTGTTGGCCACCCGTTATTTGACAGTTTTCTGTATGCTCCGGTCTACGAGTCATTAACCTGATTTTACCCAGACTTTAGAACGCCCTTTCGTTCCAAAAAGATCGAACTTACTTTCGTCGGTCCATAGAACTTGTTTCCAAAACACATCCGACTTTTCCGCAATCTGTTTTGCGAATGCGGATCGCTTCACTCGGTTCCTTTTTTGAATCAACGGACGACGCACTGCCAGCTTGCTCTTTACACCCGATTCTTGTAGCCTGAAGCGCACTGTACGTTCTGATATATTCAACTGTAGGTTCTTCTTGATGACTCGGCTGGTAATGGTTGGATTTTTCTGGTTTGGTGGACTATGTTTGCATCTTCATACGGTGCTGTGAGCCGTTTCTGCCCGCTTCCCAACTTATCCACCTACGATCCAGTTTCTTGGAACTAATTGCAAATTTTACGTACACCAGAATAAATAACACTGTACATGGCTATAGTTTTCCATATTTGCCTTTGACAACCCTTCACGATGAGTTTATGTACAGATACGGCAATTTGCCTCGAATCCATTTTGCAGCGTTCAAACGAAATAAAAACTGTGTCAAATAAAACAACATAGAGAGTAACGCCACCTGTTGATAGGAAACACAAGCTGTTACAGCTAAGATGCAAATAACGGGGTATAACTAAAAAACGAGAATTTTCTTTAAGGACCATAACAAAGTGACTTGTTTGTAAAAAGGAAAACTGATTGATTTATTTTGAAGGCACGTCTCTTTACTTTAAATAAAATTAATCAACATTGGAATACGGTCCGTCATCAGCTGTTTGACGAAACTTTGTCCTGAGGTGTGAACAGGAGCGTTGTACAGCTTCTTTGTCGATTTGGCAAATGCTTCTTTTGATTCTATTAATCAGTTGTTTACAGTCTTTGGCTCTCCAGTTGTTTTTGTACACCAGCCAACTCAAATATCCAAAGAAGCTTCAATCGGTCGACACAGGGGAACATTTGTTGGATTGCGGTTTTTTGGTACTTACGGGATGTTTTGGCTTTCCAAAAAGGCAGGTGTTTTTCTCGCATAATGCGACGACGCTTTAGCCGATCAAAACACGTAATTTCAATCTGCATGATATGTATGAAGAAATGGAATCAATATTTTCCTCAAACATTGATTTTGGTACACTTCTTGATTAATAGCCAAACCACTGGGCTTGAACCATGGTTTGTAAATTCCTCTCTCAGATATGGCAATATAGCTCACCTTCTGCTCAAACTTATGCTTAAACTTATATTTCACGTTCGGAGATGCAGTAGAAATGTTATCATAATATTATCGATCGTTTCCTAGGACGTGGGTTTTTGAGAGAGGGAAGTAGCTTTCATCATCCAAAACGAGACACTTTCCGGCGTAATTTCGAGTCATCCAGTGGCATTGGGATTTTACGGTTGATATCTGTTTCCCTGTGTATTTCGGTGCTCTTGATTTCTTGTGGCAGACTATTTCTATTTTCTTCAACATCTCACAGATGTAAGGTTGCGTAGTCTTGAACTTTTTTGCTGCATCAGATTGACTAATCGAATACTTGTTGCTAGAAGCACTTTGGAGCAATCTAAGTCCTTTCTTGTGCATTATTTTAGCCGGTCTCCCACTACCACTCCTACGAGCTGTTTCTGAGGATGCCAAGATACGATAGATAGTTGAAACTGAAACATTTTCGGTTTTAAAATGGTTCACAGTGAACTTTTTCCCGTAATTTATGTTCGTTTGATAGACTTGTACAATCCACTCGCGTGGCATTTTGAACACAACTGAACAAGTTGCAACAAAACAAACCATTCTATAACGTTAGGGAGACAGAGAGCATTGATTCACATAATCTCTCTTTTCTCTGTGCACGCTTATAGTTTGGTATGAGAGAGTTCAAATCTTTCTAATTTTTTAGTGATACCCAGGGTTGCCACAATATTTTTCGTTTCCATCTTTATTTTTTTCCAAAAAAATCTTTTTTATCTGTGTTTAGCTGCAGAAAATCTTAGCAAAAATCTTTGCTTCAAATTGTGTGTTGTAAAAGTAGAATGGAAAGTTTTCAGGGGCCTGAATGCTAGCGCACTTCTTTTTTATAATTGCTATAATTGAATGCAAACAGGTATATACTCTTCAAAACACATTTATTTTAATTAGCCGATACAAAACATTCTTTTCAATAGGGCTTAAGTGCAATTATCGGATTTTCCCCAAAGGCACTACAACCACGATTAGTATACGAGGGATTCATGTTCTCGGAGGAAATCGATCATTGCACTTAAGCCCCTGAATCATGCGGTGTTTAATCAATTACTAAAAGTTCAAGGAAAGGTGAATGAAATCAGAACGGAAATAGCAATCAATCATTGTTATGATGTCTGTGTGTTGAATTTAGATTTTAGTTGTGATTTTAATGTTAGCTTTTTTTAAAATTAGTTCGTTTATTTGTTAGGCACAGGCGTGTGTGTAAAGTGTTACAACCGATATTCAATATTGTTACAAACGATGTTCTATTTTTCGATTTTAGTAAAAGTGATTACTCGTGGCTAGCTCGAGGTTAATTGATCACATTATCGTTTGGAAGGGCCTAGGCAGGTAACTTATTATTAGTTGTTGCTCATCGTTGCAACATCTACCAAATCCTTGGTCCCTGTAGTCCCTCTCAGGAACTAAGCCGAATGATGGGTGACATCTCTTACCTCGCAAAAGGGTTGTCTACCTTGGGCCACTAGGGTATCCAATAGTCGTGCTCTGGAGGCATCATTATCCGGGCAATGACAAACTTTAATGTTAGCTGATCAACTCCTCCTTTCGCTTTCACGAACAGTTGGATGGCATCTATGGTGTCTGTACTCAAGCGGTTCCGGATTTAGATCTTATTCAGATTGTATTGCGAGAACACTAGCTCCACCGCTGCCGAAGCATGCGGAATTAGTAGAAAGTTCACAATGAACTTTCTTAGCAAGGAAAACGCCTGCTTCTCAGTTGCTCGTTTGAAAGTCAGCACGATTCTCCTACAAGTTTCCAAGTCAACCGATTCTTCCACCTCAATGTCCTTGGAGATGATTGCCATTCTCAGCTCACGAAACTCATTTTTAATGGCCTGTTCTTCGCCACTTTCAAAGAAGTTCAGATATTGTTTAATAATCGAGTTGAATTCCTTCAAAGTGTGCAGCTTCATGGGGCCAACGATCGATGCAGTACACAGATAGAAAGAAACATTTAATTTTCTGCGTTATCTAATGCACATAAAGGGAATGCGAGATTTGGCAGATGTCAATGGGATATTTCATGTCAATTTAAGCCAGATAACGTCTGAATCTAATCTGCTGTAGGCAAGATTGCAAACATTTTTGCATTTTTTTTCTGTGTATTCAGAACTGGATCGTGGAGATCAAAGCGCTTATTGATCTGTTTAATCATCTCGGTAAAGAAAGCACAGCCTCCTTCCTGGTATCATCGAGAGTTCCAGATCGAAGCATTTCTCCTGCGGCTACCCCGATATATATTTCCGATTTCTTATGGAGATGTTTCTTGAAATCAGAAACTTCGAAATCCGTCAGGTGTTCTAGGTAATCATCTTCACAAATATTTGCAAGAAGAACTATTAGCGAGACCTCAGCTGATTGCACATTTTCGGGAATTCCGGAGCTTACGACTGGAAGATACGCTTTGCTTTATTAATAAGGAGCAATACGCAGCTCAAGAAGTGGAGAAGTGGCCTCACCGGGTCATTAAGATGACAGAGAATTTCTGCGGTGTAATTGTAGTTGCAGTTTGATTGCAACGACAAAACAACACGAGTTCATCAAGCCATTCCAAATTCCTTTTAACAACTGACTCCAACGATAGCCATCTGATGGCAGTTGAATGCAGAACTTTCAAATTGAAGCCTTTGAAAGAAACATTGTATCATCTGGAATTCCTTGGATCGGTTAGGACTGCAGGACAAGTAACTGTAGATATCTCGCATCAACTGTTCCAGGTACAATGACAGCTTTTCGCATGCGTAGCTTCCACAAAAAGCCAACGAGTGGAAAATACATTTGATAACTATCAAATGAGGACAGCCAAGATTCCACAGTTTTTTGACGGATAGGTCAGAACCCATCGATCAACATACTTCATCTGATCCAAAGCCAACAAGCCTTTTTTTTGTGATCAGTGCCATCAATCTGGAACTGTTTAACAATTGCGCAGACTAGATTTCAGGTTTTCGCACTGTAAGATTATATGTACTTTATATGTAAGACTCCTTGCAGACATCCTAGACAAAATCTAAAAAATAATTCTACAAACCCCCTTTCGGAGTTATTAAAGTTAAGAATTAAATACATGAGACTATGCGATCCGTGCAAGCTATTCTTTTGAAAATTATATTAATAATTACTTCAAAAATTACCTTAAAGTTTTTGTGTAATTCTTTCGGGTGTCCCCCAGGGATTCCTTTAAAATCACAAAATTTCACAAGTTCAGGGATTCCTCCAAAAATTTCGTCACAAGAAAGTTTTGAAAAACTGCCGATGAAATGCCAGAAACTCCTGAAAGAACCCCCGGATGAATGCTTACAAACTCCTCAAGAATACCTATTGCAACGCTAGAAGGAATATCTCAAGGGATGTCTGAGAGCTTTTCATAGAATCTTTGGGAACTTCCATAAAATTTTCTTAAAAAATTATCTCATCAAATTTATGGAGCAATCATTTGGGAGCACAAACACAAAGTGACTTTCAGATTGTCATTTGTCACTGTAGTGTCAGTGTCAATTGCACTTTTCAGCGGACTGAAAATAGAACTGGTAGAAAGTTGGATCACAATGACTTATTTTTTAAATTTGATGTTTTTGAAAAGACAATTGCCAAACATCTTAAAAATCTTGGTTTATCTTAAAAATCTGTAATCTTTACATACAGATATCTGTATGAAATAAATGAAAATAAGCTGTGTCAATCAAGATTAATCTGTGCATGTGGCAACCCCGGTTGTACCCCGTTACAAATTGAGAGATACACTCAAGGAAAAAATATGGAATATGGAATTCTGCCATTCAAAGAATGATACTTTTGCATGAAATTTAACATTATTATAATCATTCAATTATAATTGAAGCTTCTCACACGCACAAAAGAAATACTGTTAAAAAACTACATAGTTATTGAATAGACATTGAATAATTGTATCGATACAAGATTGTTATCAGAGATGCAATCAAATTATATTCAATTTTTACTAACTATCAAAAGTCATAGAAAATCGAAAACAAACTTCAATCAAAGAACGAAAAATCTGCCTACCACCAACCAAATCCTCACTATCATCACACACACATTCTCGACCGCATGTATCTTCGCGCAAATTAAAACAAACAAAACTAAATCCTCCAACAGAAGCAACTCGAACTAGCTAATCAATCAACCTTGATTATGCATTGAAACCGAAGAAAGGAAAGCACCAACAAATTCAAAGAAAGAAATTCCAAAAACAGACAGTGTCATTTGTTATGCGTAATAATAAACGAGTGGACGAACCAGACCCAGACCCCGAGCCGGTGGCGTCGTCGTCATCAGTGCGCGAGTGTGCTGTAACACGGCTGACCAGCTGGGATCGTAAGTGACAGTGAGAGTGATTACGCGATCGTTTCGTCAAATTCACTGTTTGATAGTTTGTCCATCTCTCTCTGTCTCTATTGCTATCTTTAGCCTAGTCTGGGGCAGTCTGGCAAGAGTTTTGAGAGAACCGGTTCCCACCGAAAAATCTTCCCAGACAACGCAGTGTTGGTGATGTTCACGTAAGAAAGGTCGGAAAAACGACAGCAAATTAACAAACGACCCAGCTGATGGTGTGGCGTGAACTTGGAACATCAGCGTGCAGGTTGTAGTGTCGAAAGGTGCGGGGGAATTCCGGGCGGCAGTGTGTACAACTATGATGAGAGGGGGCTGGACTAGTGCGTCACCCGTGGGATTCATTGCTGTTGTTGTTGTGCTGCTACATGTGGTGATTTGCAACAGTGGGGACGTGACAGGGGTTGGTAGCTTCAACCGATACTACAACGATGTGGTGGGGAAGGATGATCTACGAGATGTTATCAGCCGGCAGCTTCCGAAGCAGGGCAAATTTTTCGAGGAGTTTGACCGAAGTAAGTATGAATGATTAATAATGATGTATGAATATTGATGAATTGTCGTCGTCTCTTGTTGATAGCTGGCGTTGATCCAATGACTGCACAATTCAGAGATGTGGGAAGATGAGATCCATTACATGCTTCAGTGATGCACAACTAAATCCATAAATGTGCATTTTGAGTTAAACGTGCATTTTGAGTTAAACAACGGCTCACAACGAGTAGTTTAATATAGGTTTTAAGTTCTAGGCAAGTTGAAACAGATGGGCAAGACTTGTTAGCATCTAAGAGTTCAGAGATATTCTGATCGATGACTTTACCGGTAGTTGAACTGCGGTTTCACTACTACCTCTATTCCCAACACGTCGCAATATTCATTATGAAATCACCTTCACTTCAATTTGCAAAACAATCCAACTATTCGATGGCACTTTCCCGCTTTCGTGCGACTCTTGGAGGCCTATTGAACAATCATCTTCTCCTTCCTCGTGAAGACAGTCCTCCAATACCAATAACCAGCAATGCGCTGCAGTCAGTAGTGCACTGGAAGCGCAAGTTCAGAAAAAAGCACGCTTGATTCGCAGAAGGCAAACGCTGCCTACGATGTGGTATGAGTCAGACTGAAATGTTATGCAACTGAAGCCAGGTACCGGAATACCCGCAAAAGCCAAGTCATCCTCCGTTCTCCTTGCGAAGCCGAAATCCGGGCCAGACACTGAATGCAGTCGCTGTGGTCGAGTTTGGGTTTTGCTTTTGTTATGATGTAATCTGATTGAACGGTTTAGAGAAGGCAGCCGAGCTACGATTTACGGTGTCTTGTTTAATTAGTACAAATCTTGGATTCAAAATGTCTCAGTTAGGCCGTATAAAATCCGAAAATGTCCGTTTAAAATACCCCATTGTAAATTTCATGATCTCTTTATGGCTCAAAGAAATGCGTGTGCTGCCGATGAGATGCTTTGTGAGCAATTTTTCGAACAAAAAAAACCAACTAACGATGGAAAACGCCCATTGCTATGCAACATGTTGGTTCGGTTTGTTTTCGAGCAAATTTATTTTGCTCGAAAACCGCTGAACGCTTTCAAGCGACTTGTATGCTGCAAAGTGATGAACCCCTTTTTGGACCCGCTTCGTTTATCACCTCTACACAATCCTTGCAAATTAATCATCCACCCGGCAAACGAATGTGGGTCATTTCTTATTGATTCGTTTCACGTTCACTGAAATCGACGCGCCTATTTCTCGTTCGCCACTACACTGAGTGTCCATAATTAATTATGCAACAGCGGATCGAAATTAACTCAAAGATTTTCGTTTCGAGCGCGGCTGGCGAGGCTTTATTATTATTCAATCTGCCAGTGGCCAGTTAAAGGTAGTGACATAAATAGTAGGTTGACATTTATTAACTACTAACCAGTAGTGGAGGGCTCTTCTCAGGCAGACATAACCATTTCGTTTCGGACATAACGGTTTGAATTCACAGCGGCAGTTGATAAATTATAAATTTATTACGCTTTGCTAATCCGTTGCTGTAGGTCCAGCAATCAAAGAAAGCGAAAGTTGAACTCTCTGTTTGGACGCGAGGAAAGAATTGGTGGTGGAAATGTTTGCCTTTTTATTACGGTGTAACATGCGTTTGGAGCTGAGGATGCTGTGAATGACTTTTGCCGAATCTTTAAAGGTAACATAATGATTAAGCTCTTCTGTTAGGGAAACAGATTTGTGTGAGCAGAGAGGGGTGATTTTGAAAGGGTGTTAAACACTTTTTTGTAGTGACCGGTAGTGGTTGAACAATGTCAGGGATATCGCGATTATTATGATTCGACTACTGATTGTTTGTGTTCACTGCATATATGCTCTTCTTTGTCTTCTTTCATTAAAATTCTTATGTTTTAGTAGCGAGCATTTTAATGACACTCAGAATACTTATAAATAAGTCTATTTAAAAGCATTTGTTGCCAACACTAATGCATGAATTTGTACAACTGTAGCATGCACAATTATATGCTATGCCCTGGAGAGTCAAAAAATTTGGTCGACTAGATCAAGGATAGAACCTGCCGCCTCCGGTTTGACTATACCATGTCTTTATCGGCTTTGAACAAGACATTTGGTTTTATGAAGGATCTAAAGAGCATGCTTTAACGGCGCTGGTTTTGTAGTGGTAAACATGATTGCTTTACACCCCACTCGGTCTGGTTTCAATTCCAGTCAGCGCCGTTGGAATTTTCTAAGATAAAAAATCTCGGATGATGTTTTCTTTCGGAAGAAAAATAAAGCTGTTGGTCCCGGCCCATGTCTTTATTTTTTCGATACGTAGGGTCCATGTCGTCTTCCTTGCGTGACAAACCAGCCTTAAGCTGAAAGTCACATAAAAAAGAAAAAATAGGATATGATTTATGAACGCTTTCACAATTTGAAAGAAATTACAGTGTAGCTTGGGATATTACAAGTTCTTTTTTCTCTGTGAAGGCCGTTTAGCAAAAAGATTACTTAAACAAAGGTGTGTTTTTGCAGTCATGAGGAAATGATGAAAAATTAGTTCTTAACGCATACACAGAAAAAATAATGAATTTGACAGGCGCGTAAAATTTTCCCTCGTTTAATTTAAAGCCAAAACAAGCGTAAACCACGAAATTTTTGAAATGTTTCATACGCCATACAACAATGTTTGCAATTTTCCATACAACAGACTAGATTCAGGTGATATGAGGCTTTAATTTACATGTCATATCCCATTATTTTGATGATGATGATGATGATATAATACTACCATCTAAATATTGTAGGAAAGTAACTTTCCGTAGCAGTGGAATAATCTGAGAAACGATTTGATCAGGATTCTTTTATTGTTTGTGACCATCAAGCTCCTGTATGAAGGGCCAAAAACGTTTGGGCGAGCCCGTATGCAGAGACACTTACGTGAAACCCGCGAATATAGGGAAGATAATCAAAAGCAAGTTCACACTCACAGCACTAGAATCGAGCCCTCGATAAACATAATAAACCCAATAGATGGGGTCAAAGAGCCTGCCCTTGTCGTGCAAAATGTTAACAATAGGGAGGAGGCAGTCCCATGCTCCCTATCCAAATCGTTTCACTTGGGTGCCCTGACGGTTACTCCCTTTCCCAGTTATATTTTATTTAATATTTAGTATATTTTGCACACGAAAAATTAAGATATCATTATAGACAAGAATGCTAATTTTTTCGAATTTCAAACTTGAATGATACATACAATGGATTGTTACTGAAAAACATATAAAAATTAGATATGTATTATTATCCTTTTCGTCCTGGAAAAGCTGAAAACAGAATAGATCATTCCAAATATCAAAGATAAAATTTCAATAAGAGATATTATTTTATAAAACATGTTGTAATATTTTTCTGTATACTGTTCTAGTAACATTTCAAATATAGCAATTGTAGTGATCGAAGAGTCCGGTTTGATGATTTCTGAAACAATAGGTTTTCTTACCATAATACCACTAAGCACAATATTAAAATATAATCCTGCATTGCTTATATGCACATGTCAATCTCTTATGAATATAGTAGTTGAAGTTTAGAAGTGCAATTTTAAATTAAATGTTATGCTGAAATGCTGAAAAACAAATTGAGCCTTTGATGCCTGTCATGTTGCTCCAGGCTCTTACATGGTTTTGGAATGCAAAGATGATTCTAAAGCGTTATTATACATAGCATTTCAAATTGCTTATTGCCTGCTCTCAACTCAGTGTTCCAAATGCACTTCCACAGTTATTAATTGAAAACTTTCAATGCCGACGATTCAAATGCGTTTTGTGATCATATGACTCGTGGAGGCGTGAGGTAGGAACATGTGAGGACGAGAGGTCGGTCGCATCCTCCTTCGAAGTTGTCAACTCACCATTTGAAGCCCACATGTCATATCCCATTATTTTCTGCCAAACCTATTATTCTCTCTATGTGCATTAGATAAGGCAGAAAATTTAATGTTTATTTTTATCTGTGTAGAAACAGTAATGTTGCGGCACACGTGAGAATTATAAACCTTCGTTCGTTGTTTTTTGGAAAACTTCAGTATTTATTTACTTATTATCTTACGAGGCCTGGCTATATGATTCGGGTGGTTGCCCTGCTGGAATACGAATTTCTCTTCAAGGCGCGTCTGGATCAGCAAAATTTTCCATCCAGATTTTCCCGCAGAATGTTGATGCAGGAATCTACCGTCATTATCCCGTCGATTTTCACACTCCACCTCACAAAAAACACCCCCCGACCATCACATTTCCTCCTTCATGCTTCACCGTGCTTTGAATGTTGTTCTCCTGAAGCTCCTCACTTGATCTGCACTACACACGAACCGGCCGCTTTCGGTTGAAGAGCTTAAATTCTGATTTGTAGTTTCCGAGAACTGTTTTCCAGAACTCTAGGGGCTTATCAGCATGCTCCTTAGCCAACTTTACACATTTGACTTTGTTTTCCTTGTTGATAAATTGACGCTTCCGGAAAAAATGAAATACTAAACCTACAGACAGTAACGAACAGTTCGACTAGAATCTGATAGCTGAAGGGTTTCCTGGGTCTCGTGGACAGTAACAGTTTAAAGTTTCACTTAAGGTTTTACTTCAATAAATTAAAATCTATATAAGATTATAAATAATGAAATATTAAAAGAGGCGGCGTTGCATGAAGCGAAAAAAATTGGTCACGTCTTTCTTCGGAAGGGAAGTAAAGCCGTTGGTCCCGGCTCATGTGTTGATGAGTGTTATATTTAGAGTCCAGGTGGTGGAGTCGTCTTCCTGGTGTCAGTGGTTGTCACCACGTTGTGAGGAAACAGGCCGACGAAAAAAAAAGAAAAAAAAAAGGCGTGGTGAAGCGTGAATGCTTCTCACCCCAGTCGGTCTGGTATCAATTCCAGTTGACACCGTTGGGATTTTCTGAGACGAAATATCTTTGATCACGTTTTTCTTTAGATGAAAAGTCAAGACGTTGGTCCCAGCCAATGTATACATGGGTTCGATATATATAGGGTCCAAGTCGTCTCCTTGTCGCGCAGAACCAACCTCAATAAATACTTAAAAAAAAATATATCACAACAGACTATAGCGTGTTTATTTTCATTTAAGCGAAATAAATGAGAGAAATTCAATTAATTATGAGGTTGAAACTTTATTTTACCTATCAGTGTATGTGGCATACGCAAATCTCGTTGAATAACATTGCCTCCACTTTCAAGTAAGCCGCAGCAATTCAAGTTTCTCCTATCATTTGACCAGTTACCAAAATTTGTTTGACTACAGAAAAAAAAAGCACTACACCCGGGACTTTGGAACCTGGACAAGTAGGAAACGCCAGTGTTCCAGCCCAGGAAAGCGGACAACAAAGAAGAGCAGTAACTTTCTTAGCTCCATCAGTCCTAACGACTTATTCATCTTAAAACTGATCTCATACCAAAGCAAATATACATATGCTTTCTCGCCAAGGAAAGCCTTCAGGACAATCCCATCCCATTTCCAACTACAGAAGTCTATGAAGGTAAAATGAGTTCTCGGTCTCTTCTTTAGTAGACATCTTATCAACACTTCCCTCCAATCTCTGCTGATCATAAGGACCTGGCCAGGTGTTGAGCAAAGAGAACGATGGATGAAGAACCCGTCAAACCAAAGGCAGCTCTTCTGACGCTTTCATTGTCTCTACAACAACCAATCCAGGAGAGTGTATGGTCGGAAAATGCTATGCTATGCTATGCTAACTGCCAACATTGGTTTGACTACAGTGTTTGATCAACAACATTGCCACGATTAAGCGTGTGCCAGACATCGAATATAGTATAATGTGCCTGTAAAATCACAAACTCTGCACCCCAACGGTTTGATCCAAATCAAATTCGGTTTGATGTTTGCCAAACAATTTGCCAATAGTCAAATCGATTGGCAAATCAACCTCATACACGGTCAACCAAAGCACAAACTCGATCAATTTCATGAAGGTAAAACTTTGGTTGGTGAGACATGTTAGACCGTTTGTAGGCCCCATTACAGGGTGTTCCCACTCATCGTGTCAGTGAAGTATGTGGTCATAAAAATGAGAAGCTTGCATGAATTTTAATTTTCAATATATTTCCTGTTTGGTATATCTTCAAAATTTGTCTTAATTTAGTCCAGTAGAAAAAATTCTCCCTTTTCCTTATTTGCCAGCCGCATGCATTTTTTGAAAGCGTCATAGCTGGCACGCACGATATCTTGAGGCATGTCATTCCATAACTATTTTCACCAAACGTTTCTTAAAAGTTTCCACGGCTCGTCCTTCGGTGATTCTCTGTTTTCCCAGCATGTAGCCCCATGCACAGAAAGCGAGAGGATTCAAATCAGGTGAAGAGGCAGGCCATTCCTTCGATGAAATAAAATCCGGAAAACTGTCCTCATACCAAGCCTGTGTAGTTGTAAATTGTTCTTCAAAACATTATCGTTGTCATATTTACTGTTGATTTTAACACCAGGTTCAATTACCAGCAATGAAATCTTCAAAAATTTGCAGAAACATCCTCAAACCACCACCGTTGAAACATTCTTACATCTTTGAACAGCTAGTTTATCACGAGGAATATCAGAAAGATTTGCTACACGCACCTGATCATTTTGTTGGTTGTGGTGATCCTGAGCAGGAACATTTTTTCGTCCGAAAACAGAATTTCACAATAGCTGTTCCGCTTGAGCAGCTTCTGACATCTTTCGACTCCTGCAATCTTCTGCTTTTTAATCAAGCCTTGAACTCATTGTTTTTTGTATGGATTTGAACCAAGGTCATCTTAAAAAATACTCTTGATCGTTGACTGTGACATTCCCAGTTCTTTGGCCATCTGTTGACCAGACTTACCAGGATTTCGCCGAATTCGCTTCCTCACTCGTTTGATGGCTTCCGGACACCTAACAGTGAGTTTAAGTGGTCTGGGAGGTATTTTCCAAGAACCAAGGTTTTTTTTGTAGCGTTTGATGGTGTGAAAGTTGAATCTTTCGTTTTTTCCGAGTTTTGATTACTTTAGTGGTTGGACACGGTCTAAAATATATCAAATACAGACTTATCACGAGGTCCCTTTTTGCGCCCATGATTACCACGGATCTCAAATCTCGAATGAAAACTAATAAAGCTTGCAAGCTGTATAGACAATACACTCTCAAATAAAAATGTGCAAACATGTCTGTGATTATCCTATCCAAAGTAACACAGGTTTAAAAAACACTGACAGGAATTACCACTCACCCTGTACACCATGTTGGCTGAAGACATTTCATCGAATGACATTTGGTTGAAAGACATCGTCAAATTATTCAATTCCTCGACTTTACATTTGGTCGAAAGGTCCTTAAGTCAATTAGCATTTGGTCAAAAATAGTATAAAATTTGGCATGGAATATAAATTTGTTTTCATTTACAAAACGAGGTTAATTGTTCTTAAAAGTGGTAGAGGTTAAAATTGTTTTTAAAATCGAAAATGGTAGCCAGTAAATTATCAATTCACATTATGACATAAATTCAACATTTGAAACTTAAAACATCTGCATGTCGTTGATTAATGATCAGCTGTTTAGGTGTTTAAGCTTTGAAAAGTTTCCAAGTTTTTTTTTTTTCAAAAGTGAACAAGTGAAATGTAAGTTTAAATTTACCAAGTTTCCAATTTGAAATCGGTTATTTTTTTATTTTCCATGATCCTCAATCTCAAACGCATGCAGATGGACTGATTTAAGATGGCGATGAAAACAAAACGTCTAGTAAGCCTTCTACATAAATGCTCAGACACCTTGCTGGGCGTCTTTACGGCAGTATAAGGACAAGGTTACAGCTTGAAAACAATCTTCATTTATATGAACATTAGGCATATTTCAATAATGTGTTGCACCTCCTCTGTTTTGAATCAGTTCCATCATTTGTTTTGGCATGGAATGTAGTAGGATTCAAGTAAAATATTGTATAATTTCTTCAATGCTTTAACAATGGTATTTCGGAGCTGAAGAAAAGTTTCCAATTTACGTCCCTGTTTGAAAACTCTGGTCGACAGCCAGTCCCAGATATTTACTATAGGGTTTAGATCTGGACTGCAAGAAGGCCGTTCAAGGAGAAAATATGGATGCATCAAGAAAAGATTTGGTCCTACGCGTAGAGTGACATGCTGCATTATCATGTTTTCGTCCTTTACGATGTCAGCAAATGAAATCAGCACTTCTTCCAATATTTGCACATAGTTCATTTTTATTGAAATGAAACATACCGGTGACTTTCTCCAAGACTCGATGCTGCCCGGATTATAACAGTGCTCCAGCCAAATTTAGTGCATTTTCTTAGTGGTTTGTTACGTCTTGCATCTTGCCAGCAATTGGAAGATCCATATGTGGTCCATCGAGTTTCTAATTTACATTAATTAGATAATGCAGAAAATAAAATGCTGCTTTTCAACTGTTTAATTTTGTACGAATTTCAATAAAATATTAAAATAAAATATAATTCAATAAAATTTATATGTTCGATTGTTTTGCTGGCATATTCTGCTGACAATTTCTCGAACAGTGAAGCCATTTAACGATAAGCTTGTATTATTTCTCGGTCTACCTCCGAATGCATTTATGATTTTGACATTTTTTTCTAAAATAATTGCCAAACTTTAAGAAAAAAAATGATAAATGCATTCAACTGGTCGACAGTACACAAATGATTTAGTTTCTCTGTTGACAAATTACGTACCGCCTAAATTTGAACGTTTTGACCCTTTCATTCCACCCTCGTAACGCTTTGTATAGAAGCTTTATATTTTATTTGCTAACTCAAGTAGAAGTTTACTTCAACGTGTCGCCGACCGACCCTTCCGGATAGCTCCGAAATAATTCGATCGGTCCACCGTGCTTCTATGGAACTGTTCCATTCTCGTTACCACTTAACCATAGGTGTGGTTCTATTGGTCTTACGAATACCTCTTGTAACACGTTGATCGAAGCACTCTACGTCCTCTTTTATGATGATGCCAATGGGCATCATCCCCGCTAAGACGCAGACCGCATCGCGTGACACTGTGCGGTATGCGCTGACCACTCTCAGGCACATAAGCGTGTGCGTACTTTCGAGCTAACCTAGGTAGCTCTTAGTATTCTACGCGGTGACCTAAGCCGGCAGGCCATACTTGGCGACGCTAGCCAGGAGCTATCGCTAGCTCCCATGCACCGCCGAACTATTCGACATCATGTTGGATAATGCCGATATAACCATGGAAGCCTTCCCGCAGACGTAATCGACGTGTCTGATAAAGGACAACTTGTCGTCGATTATAACCCCCAAGTACCCCAGGGACCGCTGTGAGGTGATGGTGCAGCTAACTGCACTTAACGTTGCCTCTTGCTCCGATTTTCTGTTGTTGACCACAGTAACCTCCGTTTTATGATGGGTTTGCTCCAGTTTTCTGGAACACATCCATCCTTCCACTATGTCAATGAAGTGTATAGCCGTTAACTCAACCTTTTCTATTTATTCACCACCGATCTCTAGGGTGATGTTGCCCGCGAAACTGACAATCTTTACCCCGTTATTGAACTTTAGTCGCAACATTTCGTCGTGCATCATATTTCAGAGCACCAGGCCCAGAATCGAACCTTGTGGAACTCCTGCGGTGACTTGTAAACCTGACTCTGGAAGGAACATCTCAGAATCTTGTAAAGGTACCCAAAAACTCAAAGGCGTTGGAGCGAGTTGGCGATAGCCTTCCAACGAGAGCTATTGAATGCATTTCTCACGTCAGGGGTGAACACTGCACAGTAACAGACTCCCGCCTCTTACACTGGAGTACTGCCTCTGCTGTCTTGGTAACGGACAGTGTGACATCAATCGTTGACCTTCCTTTACAGAAACTGGTTGTTTGACAGGCCACCTGTACCCTATGTGCACTTCGACAGCCTGTTGACGATTACCCTCTCAAGCACCTTACCCGCCGTGTCTAACAGACATATTAGTTAATATCCTGGTGACTTCCCTGACTTGGGTAGTAATATGAAGATCTGGCGTTTCCAGGCATCCGGGAAAGTGTTTTCGTCCAGAAATCTCTGCATTACCATCCAGAATATTTCGAAAGCCAGCAAAGTAGCTGTCTTAATGGCCAGACTCAGTCCATCTGTTCCTGGCGCTTTGTTCACCATGAGCAAATTTGCTATCACGAATTTCCGTTGCCTTGCCCCCGACCTCCACTGTGCCGTTGTCATTGCACGTGATTGTGGATGTTTGTTAGCGTTACGGTCTCGGGTACTAGCACGCTGGTTATGATACTAATCTACGGAGGTGGGAGGCCAGAGACTCGGGTCATGGCTCTTTGGCATTGGAGCAATTGCTCGGTAGGTACCATCGCTCCCTTAGTTTTGGCCATCACCACCCTATCTCATGGGTTTGTATTGGTTTTCAAACACATGTTCTCGAAGCATGCTCGTTTGCTGTATGTTACGTCTTTTTTTAGCGCAACCTTGGCGTTCTGCGTCCGACCGCGCTCTCTGCATCCTCCGTCTTGCGCACTGGTATGTTCTGCGGAGGTCGGCGATCAACTCTGTCTACCAATACACCGGCGATCTGCCTTTTCTAGACTTGACCTTCTTAGGCATGGTTACAACGCACATACGTGTTAGTAGTGCTATGAGTTGATCACCGCACGGGTCCTGGGTTTCGCTGATATTTCATGCCCGCTAAAGCGTCTCTTTACATACTTTGTTGTTGAAACATGATGTCCTCCATCTGCGAGTGAATGGAGTAGGCTTGCTTCCCTCCGTGCCTTGCATGGTATTGTGGATGATACTATAACAACCACCAAGTGATCACTATGGGTGTAGACATCCTCCATCCTCCAGTTGCTCAACAACTCAGGGTTGTAGAACATCCCGTCGATGATTGACTCCACTCCATTTCTATGGTAGGTACTCTTGATACCGACGTTGACCAGGTTCCTATTGAGCCATGGGCAGGATCTGGCTCTTAGGCTTGGTAAGGCGACCCCCCCACTTAAACTCTCAGGCGTTGAAATCACCCGCTATTACCAACGGATTTTTGCCAGTTAGCTCCGCTGTAATGTGATCAACCATTTGTGAAAACTGGTCAATCGATCATCTTGGCGGCGCTTAAAAGCTGCAGAAGAATACTCCATTCACGGCTCAAATAGTGATCCTGGCACGACCACACTCGGCGCTTGAGACTCAATTCTCTTGTGAGCTGTGTTTAGCGCTTGACTTGGCGTCGGGGCCACTCTCTTTTCGCCCGCCATTGGCAGTCGTGCGGATGGTCCCTTGGACTTGCCGACTTGGGCTTGCCTCGCCCACTTGAACGTCCCTACTTCCATGGTAGATGGGAGGCTGAGTCCTAGCCCATCCATGGTCTCACCAATATTCCCAGAGGCACCTGCTTTCGATGCCGTTGCGCTTCCGAACTTGTCCAATGCGCCGCCGGATCATGCCTTCTTGCACAGTGGGATCTGGCCGGGCCACTTTGGTTAACGGTTTTGTCTCCTCCTGGGGTTGAATTATGATTGGAGCTTGAGGCTCCATGCTGTCGAGTCCCCCTGCAGCCGTTATCCAAACCTACGTGAAGTAGTCGCTGTAATCATACTTTTATAATATTCATATTTATGTTTCCGGTGCTAATTGGGAATCGAGTTGAAGACGCCTATGATGAGGTACATTTTATATCAAGTTGACCTGCTAGAATATTGAGTACTATCATCCACTTTGTTTAATAAATGCAGTGAACTCCACATTTGTCCAACAGATCCTATGAGAGTTGGAACTAACAATCACAGATGAATCCAAAATCCCTCATATTGGAGTTGTAACCACATAAAAGCCCTCAAAATTAGTAAACCGAATAAAAATCACATCATTCAATTAGACAATCTCCTACCATAACGACAATGTTTCCAAACAGAAAATTGGCGAAAAATTACACTCTAACGCCACATGGTAGTTATCCACACCCAAGCCTCAACCGCATACAAATCGAGGTGTTGAAACGCGCACATCCAATCCTAAGTGCAGCTTATTTGCGCAATTGTCTCTTTTCAAATTTGCGATACCGACCGAAAAGCGCCACCGCGTCTTCAAGCGTCAAAAATCAGCTGAGTCTACTGCCGTCCCTTCCACCTTCGCCCTGAAGAGCGCATATTCACTTTCTCCAGTTTAGTAACGGCAGCTCGCAGCGCGCGATGTTGTGGCCTAGGGGGGGACTTCAGTCTCCACCTTCAACGGCTTGGGGTGGTTCCATCTTCTTTACCCGAACCGGTCCTGGTACGATTTGCATAAGTATGTAAACAAAGAGCCACCCTATTATATCACGCGCCTGTCCGCGGTTGTAAACAAGTTGCACCGGGGACAGTTTGATTTGATGTGTTTTCAGCTATTTCGTTGGTTTGGTTTTTCTCTTCGATTCACCCATGCGGCTTTTAAATATAGGTACCAGCTTTATGCATAACACATGTAATCATAAGTCGCGGCATGTTGCATTTAGTTTCAGCACACGCTTGGAGCTTTCTGTCGAACCCTGCTTTTCCACTCTCGTTTAGCGAAGTTTGTGGCTGCCGGAGATGTGTGAACTTGTATTCGAATCCGGCAAACGAGATAATGCTGGGAATGGAAAAAGCAGGTTCGTCTTGATTATATGCACTACGATTGCACAAGGGTGTCGTTCATGGTCATACCGGAACCGCGAAAAATGGTTTTAGGAACTGCATTTTTCTCTACAACGATTAAAATTATAGCTTTTGATGCATGTTTTCCAAAACAGAGCACAAGAAAGTGTAACAAATAACATCGATTCGACTGGAAACCATGTTTACTCACTGTAAATAATGACTTATTTTTTCCAAGGGACACTGAAACCCGACTGTGAAACAAAAGACATGGAATGAGCGACGAACCCGTTGCAACTAATTGGAAACATTTATTTCGAAACAGTTCCACCAGCATTGCCTCCTGCCCAGTGGATCACTAGTGTGACAGGTTTCAGCTAGCGGTAAGAAAAAAATGTACGTAATAAATCAATCCTTTCCCATCGAAGAAGGCCGCTCCATCGCCAACTCTCTGTACGTGGTTTGGTTTTCGTAAAACAAACAAAACACCTTCACCACGAGGAATGACAGCCAGTCTGGTTGAATGGTAGTCACTTGTCTACACGGTGGAGGCAAAAAAAACGGTTAAATTGCAGCGCAAAAATCAATTGTGGTATATTTCCTTTCTTTTCTTTCTTACATTGATACGAGTTTTCTCGTGCACTTCCTTCTTGGGGGATAAATGGTGTGTGCATAGTTAGTTCCGCAATGCACGCCAGTCAGACAGCCAGCCAGGGAACTCAACCACCTCTCCAAGGGCACTCAGCTTGGCAGGGATGCAAGATAAACTTATGCATGAAAATATGGGGTATATCATTTCTACACACTACCAAAATGCCATGTAAATTTCTGTCCCCTGAGACCGACACATGCAAGCGTCCGTGGCAGATAAGAATGAGTGGAAAGAGAAAAAAAAATCAATTCAAACACATCTTTTGTCGAATTGCGTATATGTCAGTCTCAGGAGACATGATTTTACACGAAATCTTTCTTTACGTTCCCCAAATTTTTACAAACATGAATTACGTCTCGTGTAAAATTCATAATTTCTAAGTGTGTATATCAAAAACAGAGCATTGGAAACTATAAAATTAACCGCTGTAATCTAAGTATGTATATTTTGAAGAGCCTAAGAATATGTTCATCTCAATCTTCGGTTTATGCATCAAAGTTTTGCTCAAAAAACGAGCGTGTCCTTCTGC
Source organism: Aedes koreicus (assembly GCA_024533555.2). Lineage (NCBI taxonomy): Eukaryota > Metazoa > Arthropoda > Insecta > Diptera > Culicidae > Aedes > Aedes koreicus. The sequence continues at coordinate 181,789 of JAHHFK020003510.1, forward strand.
AATCACTGGGCTGATTTGCATGAAACAAATGGCAAATAGAGTTTACAGTGGTCTCGTTGAACGCTATTGAATGTTTTTGGAATCAGTCCACCGGTTCTGGAATCATCTCAGGAACGTTTTCCAGTGATGATCTGAATTTTCCTTGAAATGTAAACATCAGAGTATTTAAGACTGTATTTCATTCCTTACGAAGCAGTAACTTGCATGAAACATTTCTTACAAAGACGAGCTTTTGTGAAAAATATACTGATAATGTATGAGATGTCGAAAAACATAAAACGATTTATAATGGAAATTTGTACCTATAAGTTGGGACGATCCATTTATGTGCAGCAGCCTTTTTCTAATTTTAAATATTTATTCTGAAATTGTTTTTAAATGCAATCGACTAAAAGTTGGAGATAACGAGAAATTGCCCAAATACGAAGTCTTTCAAATTTGAGCTTTGAGCACCGCCACGGGTGCTTTAAATATGAAAGAATTTATACCTTTGATTTTCTCTTAGTTTTTCTTTATTGTGAAACGAAACAAGTTCAATTCATTGGTTGTAAAATTCAAGAGAAAATTGCAGCATGTTGCCATTAATCATCAAATGAACGGGATTCAGAGGTCAGTTTCGTCGATTTTCTCTGGGTCTGTTTTACTGTACTCTTTGTAGCATTCATTTGACGATTTTTTCATCCTTCTTCTCGTTCTGGTGCTTGCGTGCTTCAATTCTGGCTTTCTTGGCATCCTCTTTTTCTTTCTTCTCCTGATCCTTTTTCTTTGTTGATTGACGCTTCTGTTCATCTCTTTTCTCTTTCTGAAGCTTGCGTTCGTCAGTCCTAGTTTTATTCGCATTTTCCCTTCCTTTCTTATCCAGATCCTTCCTCTTAAACCATTGCAGCCATCTCTCACTGGTAGCTACCGATGCTACATGCTCCTGAGCGCGACGTTTGCGTTCCTTTGACTCATTCTGGTCAATTCTTGGCCAGATCAAAACTTTCTCGAACGGATCTTCTTGGTTCGAGGCCGTGGCAGATGCTGTATCCAGCACTATGCGTTCAGCGAAATCGTGAGTTTGGATACGGTTTAGAGGTTCTGATGTTGAATCTGGATAAAGAAAAAAAAAGACTGTTGCATTACTGTTGATTTTCAACACTACCTAACTTTTACCTGAATTTTCAGTTGTAGCATCATTGGCGTCATCAAGAGAAATGCTTTTTTCATTGGAAGCATTCTGCACAACATGTGATTTAACAAAACTTCGTAAGATAGAATAAAAATATGGTAACTTAGTATTCTTGCACACACCAAAACTGTCACTACCGTTATCTGCTTGAGGTACGAACAAGCACTCGCCGTCCTGATTGACCACAATATTCAAGGTGACACTTTCAATCTGTTTTAGAGGCTCAGTAAAAAGTAATCCTTCCGTTTTATCTTTAACGAGCTTCCAGAAATTGAAAAGTGCCAGCTCTTCAAGCGGCCCATATCTCTAAATCTGCTTTCAGAAAATCTGGAGAGTTGTTCCTCAGCCAATCCCATTTTGATGTACCGTAGTTGAAGCTCATAATTAATTTTCGAGGTTTGACATGATACATCGGCAGTACTATCACACAAGGAGGAGTTTGTTATGGAATCCTCTAGGAACTTGGCGGCATTCGTAGGCAAGGAACTGAAATCAACCGCATTTAAGTCCCATGGACAAAGTCCACAAATGTTGAATGCCTTTTTAAGACAATTTTTTGAGTTGGTAAAGTTGTCCAGAGCAGTTTTCAGAAGTCCAGGAAAGTTTGATTTGGTGACTCTAGCATTAGCAGTACTTTTTTCCAGATGGAACTGCTGAAGGACCTTGCTCGAAATGGTCTTGAAGGGACCAAACAAATATCTGTCCAGAGGTTGAAGAATTCTTGTGGAATTAGGTTAAAGAGAAATCAAAGTAATCTTGTTCTTGGCGCAAAACTCAGTCAACTCCATGTTGATGTGACTTGTGTGACCATCCACAAAAACAATAATAGGTAATTCAATTTGAGTCTCAACTAACCACGTGAAAAAGTCGTTGGTCATGTACTCGTAGAAAGTTTTGGCTGTTTGCCAACCTTCATCGGACACACCAACAGACCAGCCCTTGGGAACGCTTTCGGCAATGTCCCGGCTAATTCTTTTACCAGGGTACAGAATCATAGTTGGAGCCATATCACCATCAGCGTTACCCCCAAAAAGAGCAGTAAAGCTCTCTTTATCTGAGTTGGTGTTAAGGGTATAAACATTTTCAACATCTGGTCCACAAAGGGCATTGAAATTCATTTGGACAAGTTGAAACCCTGATTCATCGAAATTGATAATTTGCTTTGGGTTGTTGAAGATAGAAAGGTCAATTCCCTCCTCCTCCAAAATATCTTCTACTTCCAAAAACCTTTTTCGAAACAGTTCTTCAGTTACTTTGGCGCCGTATCTTGAGAGGTTCGTGGAGAATTTCTTTTTAATCGAGGGATGCCTTTGCAGGAACCGTCGTACCCATTTCTTACCTGTCATAGACGTGGATAAAAGAGAACAAAACTATATACTATTTATAGACTGCAGCTCACTTTTTAAAGTTGCTTAATGTACTGGAAAATGACATCGGTAAATTCTGAGATGTGCGGATGAAATTAGCGTAGTCTTTGACTGTATTCGTCAATTCAGTTGCGCTAATCGGAAACCCTGCCCTGGCCATATAAATTGTCCATGTTTCGAAGCGTGCTTCTTCATTTGCTCGCAAAACCGGCAAAGATCCAGGTTTGCTGTTTTCAGGAGGTGTCTTTAGATGACGTTGTAATGTGGTCAAGGGAACATGAAAATGTTTCGCTGCTTTACGTTGTTTTCCTGTTTTCCGTGCTTCGAAAACCGCTTTCGCCAAAGCGTCGGTGCTGTACTGCATCCGTTTTAGATTCTATGGTCTGTAATATTGTTGTAACATACACCTATAGTATCTAGTTCACGATATTATGTTGAAACGTGCAGAAAACCATATTAATACGAAGTGTTCCATAACTGTGGGAAACGCGTTGCTTCCGGTCACAGTTATGGAACAGTCTTAAAATAGCAAATTTACAGCAAATAAACGCATATACCACGAGAAATTTCGATAAACTGATAAGAACATACCTCAATCAATATCTGCACGGACCATTTTATTATCAGGATTGAAGAATTGTATCACTTTTACAACTTATAAATACGAAAATACTTCTTACGTTCCTGCCGAAAAAAGAGGATATGTTGACAGCTGCATAACTTAAATTTTACACTCTCACAAAAATATCATTTTTTCTGGGTAAAAAAAATGTGCCTATTGTACAAAATGGCAGGAAACTAGCAAAAAAATGTTATTACAAAAATGTGTCTGGTACGAAGAAATTGCTTTTGAGCAATTTATTTAGCAAGAAACACAAAAGTATTCCATAACTGTGGGGGACTGTAACACCAAAACACGTCAGTACCCAAGTACCGCTTGCTTCGACCTGCGAAGTTTGGTCTTCATGATGGTCCAAAACTTCTCAATCAAAAGAAGTTCCGGCGAGTTCAGTGAGTTGGAGTCTTTTGGTACAAAAACAAAATTGTTAAATCTGTAGTAATCTTACACTGGCCGCACGCAGTGGCAAGATTTCACATCCGGTCAAAATAGCGTCTCGCCTCCCAAAAACCACAGGAAAGGCAGCTTCTCGAGGCACTTGTCTCCGTAGATTCGCCCATTCGTGGTACCTGTCATGATGAATGGCTGGCTCATCTCTCCACACCCACAGATGGCCTGCCCAACCAAGAACTTTTTGGCGAATTCGTTCACCTTCTTCTTCTTCTTTACCTCCTCAAGGAAGGCCAACCATGATGTGTTAACGTGAAACGCCTGCCCCGACAACTGCTTTGTGTCCGCTTTGATGTAAGTCTCGTCGTCCAACACGAAGCACCTCAGTTTCGTCAACCACTCTCGGTACAGCTTCCTGGTGCGGATTTTCTGGCCACCACTGGGTTGACTGGGTGTCCTAAGACAACTTGAAATCCCTAGTGTTTTTCCATCCTTCGGATTTTCCACGACGGTGCACATATCGGCGGATATGCGCTTGTTCCGACGACATTTTAATAACCACTTGACAATTTTTGATGAAATGCGCTTGTTCCGACAACATTTTAATAACCACTTGACAAATTTTGATGACATTTTGCCAACGTAAACATTACACTCTTAGTGACCATTTTTTTCAACCACTTACTTAAAAGTTACAAGCTAATAATTGTGTGTCATTTGTTTCGAGTACAGTCTTGAATGGTCAATGCATGTTAGTTTGGATTCCAATATAACACCTAACTCTCTAATTCTGAAGCACTTTCCAACAAACAGATTTCCTAAATCGAATGTAAAGCTGGCGCCGGTGATTTAGTGGTAAGTGTGACTGTTACTTGGCATCCCAGTGGGTCTGTATTCAATCCCAGTTGAGGTCCGTGGAATTTTTTTGAGGCGAAAAAATCTCGGGTCACGTCTTCCTACGGAAGGGAAGTAAAGCCTTTGGTCCCGGATCATGTGTTGACGAGTGTAATATGCAGGGGACAAGGGGCTGGAGTCGTCTTCCTGGCGTTGGTAGTTGTCACCACATTGTGAGGAAACTGGCCGACGGAAAATTAACGAATAAAAAACAAGCGATTGTAAAATAAGTGTGTTTTGTAATCTGCTTAAAATTAATGCATTACACTTTTGAACATTCAGTTGCACAGAAAACAATTATTTATAGATTTTTTCCAGTTTTATTTCGTCGGCACAAATTAAATCTTTCATGTTTTAAAGCACGAAGGAAATGTCGTTTACAAACAGAAAAACAAATGGGGGCCCAGATAGTATCCTTGTGGGACACCTGACGTGACTTGGATAGGATTTGAATTCTTGCGTTTGAATCTCGCAATTTATTGGCGTTAGTTAGATAACATGTAAACCATTTGTGGCTCAACTCCCAGTTTTTGTAATTTGAAAAGCAGTAGGGGTATATCAATCCGATCAAATGACTCACTATTGTCTGTATCAAAGGCTTCAGCATTGTTTCCGTTGTTCATTACAATCAACAAATAGGGGAATGTGCTCTAATGTGGGTCTCTGGATTAAGGATTTGGCCTATGCTTGAAACTCGAAGTAAATATGTTTTAGCCTATTTTATCCTCAAAATCATAAATATACAGTAATATTGCCTCTTTGACATATCAATATGAGAAAATTTTAAGGACAGGCAAATTTTATCGATAAGCCGAATTCTAGATCCACAGACCTTCTTCGGAGCACTTTCCCCTAGTTAATAAATTCAAATATATTTGTATTAGTTGAGCGTGTTTTAAAAAATCAATGTTGTTTATGAGTAATTCTGTTTTTGATTTTATAAAACAGTTTTTCATTGACCATTGCTTCAAACATCTTTGGCTTGCTTGAAATAAAGGCAATTCCACGGTTATCTTGTTTGTTAGAATATTGGTAAAAAAGGTAGCTTTTCCATAATTTGGGGAAAGTGAAAAAACATCCAAAACAATGAAGACTGAATATTCTAATGTTAAGTTTTTCTCCCATACAGGTGGAATCCCATCATGTCCACAACCTTTCGAGACATCTATTTTTTTTTCATGCTTCATTTATGCCCAGTTCATTAACGGTCACTTGTAAATTTTTAGAAGGAATTGAAGTATTCAGAATCATGATATTCCAATCTTTTTCGAAAAATGTGGTATAGATTCATACACTGTAAGTCATCCGTACCTTTTTTTTTAAAAAAAAAAGAGAGTTTTTCACTAAACACAATTTATTTACTAATTTTAGAGGAACCGTTTCTGTCGCCGCGATTTCTCTGGCCTCTTTGTGCTGGGTGCTGGGTGGCGATCAACGTTGCAAAATGTCGTCTGCCACCGCTAGAAACCATGATGAAGAATCGATGAACGATTTGCGAGCTTTGTAGTATAAACAGATGTCGCTTGAAAATTGTGGCGTCGATACAATATTGCTGTTGTTGATAAGAATGTGGTAGGTTTCACCTTAGTTGTGTGTGAACCCTTGACAGTGGATAATGGGAGGGTTTCGCCCATAACGATGGACTTCTTGAAAACAAATTTCAAATAAGTTGCATAGCTTTTCTAAGTTGTCTGCAAAATTTTCCTTCATTGAGCTGGGAAAACTTCGGCTACCTGTACGGTTTGTTTGTTCCTCGGGTAATGATCTGAGAAAGCTGCAAGCAGTTGAGACATACGACCTCTCACTGCGGCAATAAGGCACGCTACTCCAATTGCGGGGGAGAAACATGAGGATGGCGCTTGGTTGGTTCAAGTTTTACCTTTCAAGTAGCACTCCACTCAATTTCTATTATCCTATATTCAATTTTTCACAGTCTGCCGTACACTAACGGAACTATCAACACTTTCTCTTCATATCTTTCGATCAAACAAAATTACTGTCCACTCCTGGAGCCTCATGATGATGAAAAAATATTTTTTTTCTAAATCATAATAAATACTTGTTTGTTACAGATTGAAAACAAACGGTTTTAAAATATTAAATACGTTTGGTGCTTCTAAATACTCCTTTGAAAAAAATACGTAGTTAAGTGTCTTTATGAAACTAGAATAATCTGTATTGCAGGCCAACATGCTGTTGCATTGTTTCACGGAATGTTTTTATTGTGAATGCCGATTTGGTTATCTTCTATTTGAATTTTGCATGCATTAGAAGATGGTGTAATTTTTTGATAAAAACTGTGTGTTTTACACCAAATAAATGATATATTTACATTCATACATTCATGTATGGCTTCACAAACATATCAAGATATGGTCATTATAATTATAAATGTTAAAATCGGGTTCTTTTTATTGTAACATTTTAACGAAATCAGGAGGAAATTACTGCTCTCTCAAGCTTGTAATAAATAATATGCAAACATGCTAGATTAAAGAATAAGATGGTGGATATCATATAAGATCTATTTGTTACTACATCTTCTTGAATCCTCTTTTAAAGCCTGTCCACGTTAAATTTCGGACACCAAAATGATAGCACAAAAAAAAATTTACTCATAATTCAACAAAACCGACTGTTTATTCAACAATAAGAGATTAATACACAAATAGAAATAATCATTTAATTTTCTGCGTTATCTAATGCACATAAAAGGAATTCTAGATTTGGCACAAATCGTGTAAATTTAAGCCAGAAAATGACTGAATGTAGCCCGTTGTATGGAAGATTGCAAACATTGTTGTATGGCGCATGAAAGATTGCAAACAATTTTGCTGTTCACGCCTCCTCTGGCTTGGAATTAAACGAGGTGAAATTTTACGCGAATGTTCAAATTCATTTTTTTTTTTGTGTATCTACATAAGAAACAGTTGATTAAGATGATAATCCTTCTTTCTGTAAAATTCTCGAAACTCTCTCCGTGGCACACCCGCCATCAGGTTCCAGGGGGTATCCTTTACCCAAGTAACAAATTCAATTTTAAGGTGCACTTGAAGAAGTTTTCAAGACTCATTTGATAAAACCACGCATAAAACTATATATTCTACATAACATCGATAAAACAGCCATAAAACCCTCATAAGTTCAAAAAGGCCCATACTACTGGAGGTTCTCTGGACTATTTCCCAAGATTCGCTTAAAACTTAATAGTTTTATCGGTACATACTTGTAATTACATTCAGGGCATGCTTAAAACTATGATAAAACTACCACAAGTTTTGATAGTTTTATGGTGTTCCTCTTTTAAAATACTTCCAGTCCGTCACAAATATGTTTCTAAGATTCCATTTTTGGATTCGTTCTGATAAATAGGGAAAGAGAAAAAAACATCGATACACATATGATGTTTCTTTTCCTAGGTGGTGTATGTAAATTGATTGTAAAATTAACCATAAATGCATGAGTTTTTTTGCTTGCAATTGATAATTTTGTCATGCGACGTTCAGTTTATTGGTGTTTTATAACACAAAAATTCGAAAATTTTCATGCGCCATGGTATCATTGGTAGAACATTGATTTATTTGAAAAATAAAAAATAATTGAAAATTCAACAAATTAGGTGACTAGGCTGAATAATTTGTTAGATCTTGAATAAATTGTGTCTTCAATCCATTTTAAGTTTCAAAATGTATTTTAAACAGCATTGTTTGTTCGTAGCGTTGTGTTTTCGAGAGTTTTTTTGCATACATATTTAAATGTGGTACCATTTCGAGGGAATCCAGAATAGCCACGCTCGCCATTTTTTTCATGGATTTATCTAAAACTACCATAAAACGCATATAAAACTAATATTTCTTGCACAAGACTAACAAGATTTTTTTTAGGAACGTGGCTGAGATGAAGGATTGTTCAATATATTGGATAGGTTTTTATTGAATTTCCGCATGAACGATCCGCTAGTTTTTTTATTTTCTTCAACCGGTGGGGTTCATTTGTACCAGTTTTTTTATTTTTAACATATTTTTTTTTCTAGAGAATATGTTCTTTTTTTAAATTAAATTGGTTTTAGGGGATTTTTTTGGAGCCATTTCAAGGAAACTTTCACCTTCAAGAAAAATTTATTAAAACTTTCACACACTTTTAGGCTTTTTTTAAAGAAGCGACGCAATGACTTGTTAAGAGGGGGATGAATCTTATTATAAAACTAATAATACGGTGAAGTAGATTTATAAGATGTAAAGGGCGAACACGAAATTATTGCGAAACCGAAAATGTCATGCCAATTTTCTTATAATGTTTAGAATCAAACCAAAAGTTTAGGGTAGTTTTATACATATATTTACTTCAAAAATCAAAAGAAAAGTTAATCGATGGAGCCTTGAGTGTAAAATTGAACGCATTTTCACTTGATGCCCTCCATCAAAGTCTTTACAGTGTCATCCGGTACCAGTTTCTCAGTTTTTTTTTCATTTTCTTAACATGTCCTTCTCGTCTTTGACTGTCTTCTTGCTCTTCCGAAGTTCCCGCTTCATCATTGCCCAGTACTGCTCCACCGGGCGCAGCTCCGGACAGTTTGGCTGATTCATGTCCTTTGGAACAAAATGGACAGAATTGGCCTCCTACCATTCCAGGACACTTTTAGAATAGTGGCATGATGCCTAAATCTGGCCAAAATAGCGGAGCTTCGTCATGCTGCTGCAAGAACGGCAAAAGGCGCTTCTCGAGGCACTCAGATTTGTAGATCTCGCCATTTACTGTGCCCTTTTTCACGAAAGGCTCACTCCTCAGTCCGCAAGAGCAGATGGCCTGCCAAATGAGATATTTGGAGGCGAACTTCGACATTTTCTTCTACTTAAATTTGTCGTCCACATAGAACTTGCTCTTGCCGGTGAAAAACTCCAACCCCGGAATTTGCTTAAAATCGGCTGTTGGGTATACGTTTCGTCGTCCATCACACAGCAGCCATATTTTGTCAGCATCTTCTCGTAGAGCTTCCGTGCCCGAGTTTTAGCCGTCGATTGTTGCCGCTCATCGCGGTTTGGGAAGTTCTGTACCTTGTATGTATGTAGTCCAGCTCTTTTCTTTGCATTCTGGACGTAGCTCTGCGACATGCCGATCTTTTTAGCCAAATCACGGCTTGAGATGTTGGGATTTGCTTTTATCATCCGCTTCACCTTTCCCTCCGTATTTTTGTTCTCCGGTCCCGGTTTTCTTCCAGCTCCTTTGCCGTGGTCCAACGTCAACCGCTCCTGGAACCGCTTCAACACTCTGGAGACGGTTGAATGGTGAATGTTCAACATTTTTCCCAACTGCCGGTGCGACAGGTCAGGAAATTCCAGGTGTTTGGAAAGAATTTGTTCTCTCGACTCGCGTTGGTTCACCTCCATTTTCGTTGAATCGAAAAACACGACTTCGAGTTTGACAGCATGTAAACAATACACATCAATGAGAAAGTGTGCAAAATTTGGTTGATTTTTACCCAATGGTAAAAAAGTTATGCCCTGTTGAATGTGTCGCAATAATTTCGTGTTCGCCCTTTAGTTTTATGGAGGTTTCTTTAAGTGTTCTTTGATCACTTTTAAGAACTGTTAATGAATTAAAACATCCTTAACTTGGAAAATGCCCTGATAAAACCGGATGAACTCCATAATGCTTTGATAAAACTACCATAAAACATGAATAAAACCAATTTGCATTTGAATTGCTACTTGAGTAGATACGCCCGCCGTGACGATTCTCCATCTTCTCTTGAAATCATCGGTTCCATTTGCTTTCTTCTTAGTTTCGAAGTGTTCCACTTAACTAGAGCCCAGTACTTCTCTATTGGCTCTAAGTTCTTCTCTAAGTTCTGGACAGTTTGGTGTATTGGCTGTTTTTGGCATGTATTTGGCCTCTTGTATCTTATACCATTGCAGGACGGATTTTGCATAGTGACAAGAGGCCAAATCAGGCCAAAACAGAGCTGGAGAAACGTGGTTTTTGATAAACGGTAGCAACAGCTTTTGCAGACATTCTTTCGCTTACACATCCTTATTGATAGTGGCGGGAGGGATGAAACTTTAAGATTTTCGACCACAACTACATATGGCCTGCCAAATCAAATACTTCTACGGGACACCTTCTTCGTCCGGAAATGCTCAGCAATGGCGTTCTTTTGCAATGCGAAATTAAAAGCCAGGCCCGGAAGCTGTTCAAAGTCTTCGAGTACGTGTGTTTCGACGTCCATTGTGATTCAAGAAAATGTTTGCAAGAAATTGGTGTAAAGCTCCTTAGCACGACTTTTTGAGTGGATGAAAAGCACGACTTTTTTCTTGTCATCACGTTTGGGCACCTTTTTTACTTTGTACGCTTTCAGTCCTTGCATCTGATTAACTTTTTGTACATATGATTTTGACCTCCCAACTTTGAGAGCCACATTTCGCACAGAAAGATTGAGATTTTTCTTTATAATGACTACAATCTTCTTGTCCATTTGTCGGGAGCATACTTTTCGATTTGCTCTTCTTTCAACCTTCCGATCCATATTCAAGCGCTGGTTAAATGATTTGCAAACACAAAACACGGTATTTTTCGGAAGTTTAAGTTTCTTGGAAAGATCGCATACCGATAAATTCGAATTTTGCTGCCTTTCGTTCAAAATGTATTTCCGCACTTCCACTTGATTGGACGCCATTTTATTGAATGTAACAATAATGTTAACATGTTGTACCACGAAATAGTGGGGAGAGTTTCAGCTGTCATACAAGTGAAGCGATCCGTGAAATAATTGAAAATCTACACTGAAAGAAAAGTGTCTGAAATTTAACGTGGACTCAAAGAAAAAAAAAGCATTCCCGAAAATGAAAATGGACCGTGAACTTGTTCACGTTTCCAGCAGTTTTCCCTTTAAACATTATTTAGTTCATGATTGCGTGATTCAGTTCACGGTGTATTTCTGCTTGTTCCCGAATTCATGACTGCAGTTAACGGATTCACGGATTTTTTTCCGTGCCGGCTTTAGTTAAATCGTTAAAGGTGCAGCTACACAGCAACACCATGCTGGAGGTAGTAAGGATCGATTTTCAGTGAATTTTTCGTGAGTTTTTTGTATAGGAACATTTCTCGGCTCATTGGGCATAGGGTTTTGTACTTACCACACAATCATACTACTAATGCCAAAATTGATACAGGCATCTAAGGGTTTCATTATATAACTGAGGAAGTGCATTTTAAACACTTCGTTAAAAATCAGATAACCAATTAATTATGATGAGATAATAATCTGGAAATGTCACGCAAGAAGATCTGCTCTTGAGTCTCCCAACCCTTGGATCGACGCAACCTTTGTCTTTGAGCTCAACATGTGAATAATCTCAATTTGTGAGGGTAAGGAATCAATATATTCACCAATTCACTTTCAAAAAATATCTGGCAACCACATCCCTGCCACCCGCTTAGCGCCCCAGCTCCAAATGCAGCGAGGAAATTTCTCTAACGGCCACCGTACGCGCATTCATTGCTGCACTTATTCCACCGCACATGTTTTTATTGTGCAGCGAAGTTTCGTTTTACCTCCCCATGGGTCCAAAACGGCTGAGACTTTCTGGCAGCAGCAGCAGCAGCAGCACCACAACCAGACTTCCAAGACCCGCGTAGGACCCAGGCGTTTCAGTTCGCCATCAACCACCAAGGAGATCGTTTGTTCGCTTCTCGCCCGATCGTGTCATCGTGCTGTCGTAATCGCTGTTGGTTCGGATCGCGTGAGTGCCGCCGAACTTGCCCTCTGGGGGAGAGGTGCTGTGCTGTGTGGGGGAGTTTGTACCTAGTGGGCTCAAAGAAAGGTGCCCTTGGTAAAACTGATTGCTCGTGAAAACAAAGAACCGGAACCTGTCGCCGCAAAGTCCGTTCGTTTCTCGGTCTTCTGTCTGCCGTACTGCGCTGCTGCGGTCATGCTCCGGACCTCGAATGCTTAAAGCCCTGTTTCTTCTGGCAGTATCGAAAGTGAAATTGTCCGTGGCGGTGTGTGAATGTGTGCGAGTTGCGGGGAGAAAGAAGATAAAATTCTCATCAGCCCGACTTGTTGCATACGAGGCGCCCTTAGGCCTTACGTGTGGGTTCATTGTCTTCCCGGTCTTTGTGGCCACTGCTAGCGGACCAAAGTCGGACGATGTGTAAAAAATAAAATAAGTTGCAATCTCCACTAATGGCTTTCATTCGAGTGCATTCAGTCAAGTTAATAAAAAGATAATGTGGGCTCAACCAGCTAAGAAGTATTCAGTCTAAACCCGACCTGGTGTGGTACGTCTGTACGCCTCTTACACTGCAAAAGTGAAGAAAAGTGAAAAAAATTTGACACCCAAAACAACAAAGTATGACCTAATTGCATAACGAACGAGTCAGGTGAGAAGTGTACTGTTGCCGCTCTTTTTTCGGGGGTGGAAAACAGAAGAAAGCCAAAACCGTGTCGATTCTTCTTCCTCTTGCTTTTCGGGTCTTTTCTGGGCATTGTGTTTTGGTGTCGACGGTGCAAACGATTTCGTAATTTGGCAATGAAGTGCGGTGAAACGGTGAAGAGATTGGTGATAAAGTGGTGGCAAAGGGAGATTTCCCAGAAGATGGTATTGCGTAAGAGTGCGGCGTTGGGTCGTTGGAGGCGGGCAGTGCTTCAGTGTCCCCGGTTTTGTGGTACGGGAATGGTTAAGATCATATCGCTGGTGGTGCTGCTTTGTGCGGGAGTGGTGCAGACAGAAAGGACTCCGTCGCCTCAGCAAGAACAGGATATTCTGATTTTGGACGCACTGGGGAAGAGGCAGTCGTTTGGAGCGAGCCAACTGGATTATGGATCAAACTCGATCATGGAACTTTTGGGGAGAAGTATGAAAGCGTTTTTTTTTTCCTGGAATTGAAATTGCACATGCGGTCGTTGAACAATAGTGTCAAATTCATTTGGAATATTAGTTTTAAAAAAATACAAAACAAAACCATAAAAACTATAATTAATTTTGTTGTTGGACAATCATCCATATTCTTCATGTATAGTTCCATTAAAATGACCCTACGGTCATCATAATACATAGACAATAAATTCTATTGTAGCCAACATTTTAATAATGAAAAAATAAAATAAAATGAATAGTTTTTGTTTCATATTATTCTAGAAAAAAAAAACAGTTTTAGTGTTGCTAAAGTTTATAAAGTTGCTAAATGTTTATGTACTAACCGTCCATTCTTATTGGAAATTACCATCCACAATACATTCTATGGTGGAAAACAATACGTTCAGTAGAAATCTTATCGTTAAAAACCATAGAATCATTTCACGGTAGTTTCAAAATAGATTCTATCGTATTTTTAAAGTGTTTTTATAAAGGTAGACTTTTGGTGACAGTAATTGGCAAAAATATTCGGCCGGGAATAGTCTGAAGTGAATGCTCGTTATTAAGTTGATAACAACAAAAGTCTACTAAAAATATTTTTTGCTACTCAGAAACAAAAGCGTTCCCGAAAATGAAAACGGACCGTGAACTAGTACACGTTTTCAGGATATTTACCTAAAAACGTAATTTAGTTCATGATTACGTGATTCAGTGCACAGTGTATTTTTGCTTGTTCTCGAATACATGACAGCAGTGCAAGGATCTGGGCATGGATTTTTTCCGTGTATGACGCCTACAAGACGGTCACTTCCACGGGATTATAATATAGAGGAGGTAATTTCGAGATCCAAAGTGACTTTTGTCACTTGGTGAAGTAAGAAAAGTCACTCACAGTTAAGTGACTCTTCTGGGAAATGCAAATAATTCTGCAGGATAAATAGCGTCAGATTATACACTGTGTCCAATATATTCTCATACACTTTTTCCTGGCATTGGTGTCGTGCAACTACTCAACATGCTTCACGTGTGTGTTGGTATAGTTTTGCACTGTGCTTATACAAACGCTTTTAGGTTATGTCCACTTAAGTGTTTATCTCTTACCAGCGATGAAGGAGTTTGGTGCTGTGGTGATAAAAAAGTTTTTGAAAGGTGAGCAGCCGGGCGCTATTTTCAGAAATTTGAAAATGCTCGGAGTAAAGTGGGATTTTGTGTATCGAACCATCCGAAGGTACCGTGACACCTGCTTGTTGGATGACCGGAAGAGATCCAGTCGTACTCGTACGGTGCGGACTGCACGAGTTGTTAAAGTGGCCAGGGAACGGATTAGACGAAAATCACAGCGCTCTGTACGTAAAATGGCCGCAGATCTGAATGTTTCGAGATCGTCAATGCACAATATACTGCAAAAGGACCTCGGATTCCAAGCTTTCAAGAAACGTAAGGTTCACGGAGTTTCGGAACCGTCGAAGCAGAAACGACTCGAAAGAGCAAGTCTGCTTTTATCGCGGCACGATGGGGAAGAATTCATCTTTTCCGACGAAAAGTTATTCGTTTTGCAACAATCCCACAATGTCCAGAATGACAGATTGTGGGCTCTCTCTTTGAGAACTGTTCCAGAGAGTGATAGGAATATTCCACGGTTCCATAGTGCTGCGTCAGTGATGGTTTGGGGAGGAATTTGCAAGCGAGGCAAATTACCACTGATTTTCATCGAAAAAGGCGTTAAAGTGAATGCCGTATATTATAAAACGGAAGTTTTGGAGAAAGTTGTCAAGCCATATGTACAAGAGGTGTTTGGAGACGATCACTATAAGTTTCAGCTGGACGATCACTATAAGTTTCAGCAGCGCCATCCCCTACTGCAAATCTCGTTCAGGGGTGGTGCCGAGAAAATTTGACCGACTCTTTGGACAAGAAGAATGGCCTCCCAGTTCACCAGATCAGAATCCCTTGGATTATTTCGTATGATCATACATGCTGGCGAAGGTAAATGACCACAGAGCGTCTAGTATGAACCAATTCAAAACTGTAATCAAACGAATTTGGGACGAAATGCCGATGGAAGTCGTGCGTGCCACCTGTGACGGTTTCGAAAAACGTCTGGAGCTGGTCAAGAAGGTTAAAGGTGGTGTTATTCCAAAACATATGCTGTACTTGATCAGTATTATATTACAATATAATGGGTAAAGTTATCGATAAAATCTGGATAAATTTGAAATAAATAGAGTTTTATTTTGTATGAGAATATATTGGACACGGTGTAGAACGACCTGAAGAGAATTCATACATTGTTTACGATGATACCCTGTTTGGTATCAAGACGTTTGGCTTATGGATGTTTGGCCGAATGGACCTTTGGCCGAATGGATGTTTAGTCGAATGGATGTTTGTCCGAATGGACGTTTGGCCGAATGGAAGTTTGGTCGAAAATTATCTATTAGCGTAAATGTATTGCAGAGAAAGGAAAATAAGGATCTAAAAAAGTATTTTCAAACGCATTAGATCTAAGATTGCAAGAACACAACCGAACAATGAAATGATTTAAGCTAGAAAGTATTCAGTCTAAACCCGACCTGGTGTGGCACGTCTGATTTGCAAAAGCATGGCACTCTTAGCATGAACATTTTCGATCATTCAAAAGTCTACTTCATTCCAAACAGCAAAATGTTTTCTTGACAACTATGACATGTTGACGTAGTGTTAGAGCTCAAAATTTGGGATTAGAACCAGAGCAACTCTCAATACATCGGGAAAATCAATATTCCACAGATTTTCTCTTCACAGTTCAAGATGTTTGCAGTCCACCCTACAAGTGGCCAAAATATATCAAGAATATTATCATATTCCGGACCTTTTGTTATGCGGAGAGAATCAAGCTAACAACCTTGTTTTGGGTCAACGGATACCGGGATTGTGACAGTTGGCTTATGTTTTTGGTGTGCATCAAAGGACCTTCTTTCAGTCGTTATGAACCAGAGCTGAAATCTCTTTCAGTTTACTATGCGCGAGGTGAAGTGTAGAAAAAATATTTCTCGTTTTGTCTAATGCATGGCAGGTATAAGTTTTTAAATGGATCTGATCGTGATATTGAAATACATTAGGTCAATGTATATTTAGGTGTATTTTTCATTCGAATTGTGAGATTCTCATATACTTGTCCCATTTGTTTAACTTTAGTTTGATCGTATTATCTCTCACCATGTTTTGATAATTGTCAGGCATTTTGAGGCTAGATTTTTCTGAGAAAGTTTATTGTAACTATTGTTCAAAAGGACGAATAACTCATTTGAGAAAAGTCAAAATTAAAATTCTACTGTGAAATGCCATGCCAAGTAATTTAAGGGTTCGAAGCCATTTAGCCAAATATTTTTTAATCATTTGATTCCAAACAACGTTTCAAAAGTAAAATAAGAAAACTGCAATTTTATTAAAGCTCAAAATTATCAAATATCAGTTTCTCACAAAATTCACCAGTCGGTTCAACATTTCTCAAATTGAAATGCTTGAAATCATGAGAAATACATTTGTTTGATCAGTGAAACTCCAAAGAACTGCTCATGTTTGAAAGAAGGAACAATCTCACAAAGAGAAATAAACCGGGCAAGCACTTGATTTAGAAGTTTACTTTCGAATACAGGAATTTTTATCGTCATAGAAGGCCCATGTGCAAAGAATCAAAAGAAGGTTTCTTTCGGAGGAGCTGCATATTTCTTCAAGATTATAAAAAAATAATGACCCATTCTGTCTCGCTGTTTAACATAATACATATTTCCACCTAAAATCAGGAGTCTACGATTTTATCAAAACATATTCATACTTCTCATGTATATGGGCGAATGGCCGAATACATTTTTTTTTGCATTTTTGAACATAACAATTTCATTTTGTAGTGAATTGATATGGTTGAAACTTACTTAAAATGCTCATTACTGCAAATGCACACACATATTGATAAACTCTAAGTGTAATCAGTCTAGAATATCGGGATTCTATCTAACGCGTTCGAGAATGTTTTTTTCTTATTCCTTATATCCTTTTTTGGATCTAATGCGTTTGAAAATACTTTTTTAGATTCTCATTTCCTTTTATCTGCAAAACATTTATACTGATAGACATTTTCGGCCAAACTTCCATTCAGCCAAACATCCATTCGGCCAAACATCCATTCGGCCAAACAACCATTCGGCCAAACATCCTTATGCCAAAGATCCATATGTCAAACGTCCATATGCCAAACGTCCATATGCCAAATTTTCCAACCCCATTTTTTGCAAAATAACATAGAAAGCATAGAAAGTTAGCAGGAAAAACTAACAAAAAATTAAAAGTATTAACACTAAAAAGTTCATCAGAACAAATTTACAAGTCCTCTGGAGTATTATTAAGATTGGTATGTAACACATTCTACAAAACAAGAATTCAGCTAGACTTCAAGGTGCAATCAATAGACGTATGCTGAAGTATCAGTGAAATTGCATGAGTTTTAATAAACATTCTGACCTAATCTAAACTTTCAACTTCATGAAGGAATAGCACTTCAAAAAAGTGGGTTCACACGGCCAAGTCAATCAAAAAACGATTCTATTAATAAACAGTATCTTTACTCTTTGATTTAGCACTACAGCAAGTTTCATGAATTTTTAGCTTACATTTTTCAAAGGGAACGTTTCATCGAACAAAAAAACTTGGTGAGACCGTTCCAGTTAAAACGTGTAGTTACAAAAAATTGAGCACACGCAAATTTTCACCCAAGTTCGACCTCTTACCAGATTCTTTTGAAACTTGTAGAAAATTAATATCAACTGATAAGCTAAGATTTGTATTTTTCATTTCTCTCGAGTTCATATTCACACTTCTTTCATTCGAAAACTCGCACTTTTCTCTTGACTCCTTCGATTAGGTTCAGGGATTGTCGAAATACACAGGGCAGTGAAAAATAGACAAGGTCTTCACCCAATTTCAAGTATACATCTCCTGTTTAAGGTTCCCTTCTAACTATGCTCTGGAAATAACCGTTCCGAGGACAAACCATCAAATGGCCACAACACGTTGAGAAATAGCCTTCTGCAGAAATTTCATGTTCCCGGGGGGGTTTGGGGGGGCAAGGGGAATAGTTAGAGGGAAACTGGGGTAATTGGGGTAAAAAATTTTATGAATTTTGTTGGGAAAGATTTTTGTAGTTTTGGGGCTTTGGGTGTGGGCGGTCCGGGTCCGGGGCCGGGGCATATCGTATTTAGAAGGAAACCCTTGCAATATGGCAATGAACTTACACTAAATGGCTATTTCTAAACGTTTTGTGGCCATTTCATGATTTTTCCACGGAACGGCCATTCCGGAACAGGTTCTAGTGGGACATGGAGTGGCCATAAAAGTATTTAGATAAATATCTTTACAATAAAGGTATAAAAATTGATGAAATCAATCAAAGAGGGTCATTTGCCACCAATTCATGACCATCTGATGATTTGCATCTGCATCTGATCTGTAGCCAGGGTTTCTTTCTAAACATGAATTATTAAAGAAGTTTATTAAGAAATTAATTATTAAGAAATGAATTATGGAGAGTGTGAGCTGTTTAGTGGAATCTCAGTAAATAGAAAATAAGAAGAAGGATTAGTAATTTCCATTTAATTCCAACTACCTTTATTGCTTATCTTGACAGATAAGTATTTCGTCTACCATGTGCAGACTTCTTCAGTGTCGTGTACTAATACTCGAGTATTAGTACACGACACTGAAGAAGTCTGCACATTGTAGACGAAATACGCGTATCTGTCAAGATAAGCAATAAAGGTAGTTGGAATTAAATGGAAATTACTAATCATTCTTCTTATTTTCTAGTTATTAAGAAATATTAAATGATATTTCCAAAGTGTCCCCGTCCGGACCATAGCTCCAAAATCCCGGATTTCCGAGAATCGGATGAATTCAAACGGACATTGCATATAGTTTACATAAAGCGGATGAGCCTTTGAATCCAGTGCTTAAAGAATTGGTCAATAATTGCCAGAGTTACAATCATTTGAATTTGGTGGGTACCCGGGTACCATGGCGAACACTTAAAGGTGTTTTTGTTTTGTCGAACACATAAAGGCTAAAGGCAATATTGTAAATATCTATACAAAACCATTTAGCTTAAGAGCATTTCCTGGCAGCACACGAGGAATCTTTTTTGAAATACAGTTTGTTTGGGTTTTGGCAACACACGATGTTTATTAAAGGGGAATAAAGATAAGAGAGCTTTTACGTTAAACTTTCGGAGCTAAAATTAAATCTCAAATCCCTAATTACATACACGAAATTACTATTCCTTGGTTGGTACAACGTAAAGTAGCTATTTCATAGCTGTGTATTATACGAGAGATAAAATTTGCACTCTCGAAGGGCTTATTCGTATCTGAACTCTCAACAAGCCTTCAAACCAAAATATGATTGTTTTATTATGTTTACTTCTCTGTTATTGAATGGAAAATCTTGGAAAAATATTTAAAAGCGCAACATTTATTATCGTAGAGAACACGCAAAATGGCACAGTAGCAACGTGTTGCCATAATTGGAAACTAATAATCAGGCCTATTCTGGGAGTTGAATGAACTGAGATGACACGTCGAATCGAGTAAGGTGAAACTCAATTTGATTTGCACTGAGAGAATATTTGAGAGTGTGTTCGTGTGAGTTCATTATTAGGGGCGTATTATTAAGCTTGGGACCGAGCTTGGGACCGATGTGCTAGTACTGACTGAGCCAAGAAAAAAATCGTATTTGTTCGGGACCTACTGGTCTTAGAGTTAGTCTATGATAAGAGCACATCCTGTTGATATGATCGACCACCTGGAGATCATTATCCTTATTTTGCTGTAGATGTTTGTGGTCTGTCTGTCAAAGTCTATTATTGCCGATAGACGTCTAGGTCGAAAAAGTGCTAATGGAACGTTCGACCAGCTTGAAAATTCTATTGTACACTCTTTAGAAAGCATTTGGTGGCTCTTTATGATGATACGGCCCGGTTGTATTTTCCACGATGGTTGAGAGGACCACTATCTTTGATGCGTAGAAGTTACTTATGGATCTGTTGGTTCGTTGATTGTTCAACGCGCTGTGCCATTTACTCTGGGACGCGGCGTTTAAAGCAATGCCATGTTCAGTCGGGTAATGGAAATTTTAAACAGCACCAGAGAAAAATTCAAACAAACTCTTTAATTGACAAATTGATTTAGTCGACCTGAAAAGGACGGATTTAGTTGACGGGGGAGAAACATGGTTCGCGATTGAACTTGGGCTTTCTTCTTGGTATTCTTGGCAAATTACCACTGGTTTTCATCGGCAAATTACCCCTGGTTCAGTTCCTCGTAGTTGCGGGTGGCCATCTGCAGGTGACGTGGGATAATTCTTGTCTCGTTGATGTCATAGGCGGCATTTCCCGCCAACTCGTAGGCTTCAGCAGCCATGATTCTCGCAACGAGGTTGACGGGAGCATCGGCAACAATAGTCAACTGCACCAACGCCTCTCTGGGCAACGACTGCTCACCAGTGCTGCTGCCGGCTACGATCCAACTGCAGATCCTACTCTGCACAGCTCCACGACCACCGAAAAACTAATTTAAAATGCGAAGGTGTATCCGTTATATAACATGCATGGCTGCCTAGGAGAGGTTCGTTACTTAAATATGAAGTCTGTGCTAGGAAAGTACTGTGTATTTGGTAAATTTACTCTGAAAAATTGACATTATAACACATCACCTTATATTTGCGTTAATTTCCAAAGTTGAATGTTATAAATCAATAGATTTAAATATTGGAATCAAAGTGTAGAAAATGTCCACATCGATTGGTGCAAAGGTTTTGTAAATCGATCGTGAAATGACTTCAAAACCTATATATTTTTCGTGACGCTCCAAATTTTCGCAATTCGAACGTGTACCCCAGTATTGAAAACACAGACGTAGTCCTACGTCAAAGGTTAACTTTTTCCATATACATAAAAGAGTGCCCAACCGAAAAAGCTCTAGTTTTAGGAAACGATCGGATACGAACGTGGAATTGTTTCAGTGGCTGGAGTAGAATTGATACTTTGATGCAAATTAGAGAAAACTGATCTTATTTTTTTTTCACCACAAATAGTTTACTGCCAAATCATGAAATTGTGGTCCAGATGCACTTTCTCAGCTTTAAATTAAGATGTTTTCAATGCTAGTGACATTTTAACAAAAATATTATTATATGGCCACACAAACTATATTTTATTCACAGATAATAGAGATTTTCTTACCCGATAAATTCCAACTCAAGTAATCATTGGATTTATGAAAGCTTTCATATCACTTTCGAGTTCAGGACGTTAATTCACTACACCCTTAACTCGAAAATGATATGTATGCTCTCAAAAATAAAATGATCACCATGATAAACTAAAATTATTCACATCGCGGTAGATGGTACATGCGCAAATAAACTAAGTAATCAAATTTATATATATATTGGAGATGTCAGCTGCATAAACTGTTTTCATACAAACACGGCTATCATGTTTGTGGGTGAGTTTTCCAATATCAATTACGTATAAAACTGATTTATCTAGCATGCAGCGAACATAATAATAACTCAATAGTTTGAAATGGGTTCAATTATGATAAAAAAAATCAAATACGTAACATTAAAAAATATGATGTGCAGTAAACTTCTGACTTGATCTTAGTTGATTGATTTTTGAGCAATCAAAGAATACATTCATTTTTAAGTCGTTTCCCAGTAGCTAAACTATCTATCTTAAAAGTTCCGTAAAAATTTTAATGCTTCAGATACTTGTTTAGTTTCGATTGAAGACTGAATTCTTTGAGGCTTAATATGTTAACACTAGATGCACTGATATTTTAAGACAGACTTTAAGATATTTTCGGAATACAAAAAAGTTGATTGGAGCCCTTTGATGCCTTTATAATTGATAATTATTAAAATTGTTAAGAGTACTGAAGAAAAACTTACAATCTAATTTTGGTTACAAAGAAAATGTTCACATATTTACATTATATAAGTAATTGGGAAAAATGTAATTTTTAAAGATGAGTGGGGTTAAATATCATGATTTTTTTTTATAATTCTAGCTCGTCATAAGTTTCTAAAGATTCTCCTAGGTTTGCAGTTTTGTCAAAATGTAAAGCCGTTTTTTTATTCTTAAAATCTGAGTTTTGCTTGATTTGAGCTATCAATTGTTATTGAAAAAGCAAAACCCAACTTTAATAATTTCAGTTTAGTCATTCCCAATGCGGATCCAATTTTCCTAGACATTGGTTGAATTACACTTGTTTTAATGACTATAGAGCATTGGGAAATTTATAAAACCCCATTTTTTTTGGCTAACAAGAGAATTTTAATATATTTCCCTGCTCTCGACTGAATGCCTCAAATAATCCAGTGTGCAATGTTTATTCAGGTTCAATCATAAAAATGCCCGTAAAACATGCTGTTGTTTGGGTTTTTAACTTGTCATTGGACAGTTGTTACGGTTTACAATTAATTTTTATCTTTTACATCATTATGTGCTAGTTTCACTCCAGATAATAGTTTATTCAACTCCTCTTCTCTGCAATTGGCCAAATTCAAAGTACACAAAACTATTCTGATTTACTAGTTGTGACATCCATGGACTGCGTTTCCTTTCTTCGAAAATTTCAGTAGCCAGAAATTACACCCCTGCAGACAGGTAGACGTTTTGGTTCCATCTCAGTGGGTTATAGTAGCGTTCAGCAGCCTGTAAGGAAGAAGGTCACATGAATGCAAAATGGAGCAAAATACATAAAAGGGGACGGACGTCGGTTGAAACTCCAGCGTCAAAATGATTTTTTTTCGTACGGAGGTACTCGTTAGCTTACTGAACAAGGATATCTGATAATGGGGATAGTAGAGCTCCCCTGTTTTCCAGTTGAAGTACTATTTTAATCATATAATTGTTTGCCAAATGGAACACGACTTCAATATTTCCCGGATTATCGAAGTTACTGGCTGAAGACACTTGTACTGCACCATAAGTTCGAATTTTATTTGCTATAGATCAATATGACTGAGCGAGATATAGCGAGCAAAATTGATGCGCAATCGTCTGGCATACAGATAATCAATACCATCGATTAAATGCCTCGAACAATCCAGAATGTGCATTGGTAATTCAGTTTTGTTAATGCAAATATCAATAAAACAAACCCTTAAATTAAAATGGAAAATTGAATTGATCATCCTGATAATATAGGAACAGGTTTCAGTAATTAAACGCGTTGTTTAATGTATGCGATGAATGAAAGAAAAACTGTTGATTAGCTACAACTGGCTGAATCCTGGAGAGTGTGAGCTGTTTAGTGGAATACCTGTAACTAGAAAATGAGAAGAATGATTCGTAATTTCCATTTAATTCCAACTACCTTTATTGCTTATCTTGACAGATACGCGTATTTCGTCTACAATGTGAAGACTTCTTCATTGTCGTGTACGAATACTAGATTAAAAGAAAACCTTCGCCACCTGCAAATACTGCTTTTGACTCAGGATACGTTAGAAAAAAAATGTTAGCTCTAGGTACAAGTGTTTGTATTTGGAAAATAGGATAAATACGGCAGGTGGCGAACGTTTTCTTTCAGTCGTGTATTTGTATACAACACTGAAGAAGTCTGCACATTGTAGACGAAATACGCGTATCTGTCAAGATAAGCAATAAAGGTAGTTGGAATTAAATGGAAATTACTAATCATTGTTCTCATTTTCTAGTTACAACTGGCTGCCAACTTACAAGAATATGCAACGATAAGTAAGAAACATTCCAATCACACAAACTTTAACTTTAACTAAGTGCAATAACGACTTACCCAACTTCCTAGTAATTGACTGACTAACATTGGAATGCATTTGATTTAACTACTCGTTGTTGCACCTTACCAGCTTCGGTTGTTGGGCTGGTGGCTTTCAACAGACTTAGTTCAGTAGTTTTTTCAACACTTTGTTGTTGCGCTTTGCCAGAATTGGCTGGCAAATGTTAAAAATATTCAATGGTAAATTAGTGAAAATCAAATCAAATGAATTCTTGATTTCTACTAACTCTCGGAAAATTAAATTCTTTGTCCTAAACAGAACGGGTTTTAAATTGAGACCATGGTCCAGAATTGTCCAGGGTCTTCCCTCAGCGCAGTTGGTAAAAGTGCGGCTACAAAGCAACACCATGCTGGAGGTGGCTGGGTTCGATTCCCGATCTGGTCCAGGAATTTTTCGTTAGGGAAAATTTCTTGACTCCCTGGGCATAGGGTATGATTGTACTTGCCACACAGCCATACTAATGCAAAAATGATACCTGGCATCGAAAGCTCTTAATTAATAACCGTGGAAGTGCATTTAGAAATTACGAAAACAATAAGCCTGAAATGCTAAGAATGAAGAAGATGGTCCAGAATTGAGTTGAAGCCTTCTCGGTCTTTTTATGAAGCAACTGTACAACTGTTTCCTGTTGCTATGTTGTCTCAAGGCCCCGTCACATCTTTGCTTACATTGTACGACAATGCATTAGCTGACAATACTAGCGTCACATTAACAATAGTTATAAGCAGATAATTGAAATCGCTTTTCTGCCAAAAACTTTCTGCATTCGTTGTTGGTTGATGTATTTTCTGAAAATATTGGTGATGAAGATAACCCGGCATTAGAAATTACGTTCAGAACGTACAGCAGTTCCACTCAACGTTGCGCCTTACCGTAAGATGGCTTGGTCAAGACAGCACCTCATTGCGCTCCTCATCGTTGAGACTTTTTGTGTTTTTTTTTTACTTCTTGATTATCGAGATTTTTAGCCTCGGGCTGGTTCCTCTCCCGTCGTAGTCACTCAAACACCGCTTTTGGGCATAACTTGTCCGGGGGTGGGATTCAAACTCGCGACTTTGGCGTGAGAGGTATAGATGTTAACCACTACGCCGGGGTCGACCCCTCCCCCCCTCCTGTTGAAACTTACCGGTTGGCTCTACTCTACCATTGACTTCAATCAACCGGCCAAAGACTGCCTAGCAACAGGCTTCTCAGCCATCGGCTGTCGGCCAACGGCTGCCCACTGGTGAACCAATAAATATCTGGCCATCACCAGCTGCTAATCTAACGATGGCCACACGATACTCAGCTCTCAGACAGCCGAACGAATCGAGCTTTTGGTGAAGGTGCATTCTGTTATTCTCATTCGAAATCTGTGAAAGGGAAATACAGCGCTATTATTAAATTTAGTACGAAAAATGGTATTATAAGACATCACGTTATATTTGTGTTATTTAAATAGGTTGATATTGTTTAATATTAATATATCGTAGTTGAATTGTTAGTCTCAAAAATATAATGTAAACATCTCGAAAATATTGTTTTTCTGGAGTTAATTAATCAATTGAATGAACTTAACACAGCCAGGTTTTCGTTTAATATATGCATAAAAAAAATATCCTATATCTAAGTTATAGGGATAAAATCCATTACGTGTCGAGGTTAGAAAAAATCACATTTTTGAGAAAACTGAAGTGGGAATTTTGAACTCAGTTAAAAAACAATAGTATTCTGATATCAATAATGTCTAACTACATGGTCTGAATTAAACACTTTGAAATAATAATATTAAAAAAAAACACCAAACGACACCTCAAAAATAAGACCATCTTGAAAATTCAATCCTTACATGTAAGTTAACTAAACGAAGATCTAAGATTAATGTTAATCAAAAACACCTGAATTCCAGATCGCGTACAGCCAAATTGTTTCGAATCGATACCTTGAGTTGTCTTCCTCGAGCGAGAACGAAATAGAAAAACTCTGATCTCCAGGATCCACGATGATCAGGAAAAAACCAAATTGCGTGATCTGCATCCTGGTAACCTTGTCCACATTCACTGAGATTGCTGTTTTCCAGCACAACACGGAGCAAATGAGCGATTTGAAAATAATGCTTAAACATGAGGCGAGACATCACACGAGTGAAGTCTTTACACACATCTAACATTTCTTCCCTGCCTTGGGAGTGATAGGACGTAATCATCGCCCCAAATCTCCTTTATTCACTGCATACTGCTAGTTAACGAGTGATTTCTGACAACATATGTATGATGTATGATATGTACTACCACCCACGGAAACTATGGCCGACAGCAATGGGCTCTCCTCTCTGTTAGATTTGATCAAGCTTTAATAACCACTGATTATCCTAATCATGCCATTGTATGAAGGGCCAAAAAGGGGTTGGGTGGATAGACAGGCAACATCACTTATACGTTTCCACAGGGATACAAAGAATCTCCTTCCAACAACAAGATTGAACAATTGGTCAGCGAGTTATCTAACATGAGGATGTCCCAATGGGCGGGGAGGCCCTCTATTCACAAATTGTTAGCAATAGGGAGTTGGCATACTCCCCCCCCCCCCTGATGGTCCCTCCCATTCCAATGATATATTTATATAATAGTGTATATATTTATACGAATGAAAAATAGTACAAGCATTCGTTTCTATTATATATCTTCATTTGGTTGATCCTGAAATGCAAGGAAATGTTGTACAATATGTCCCATAAAAAATGCGAAAGTTTTCAATACTTATTTTTGGGTAGCTTTAAACATTATTTTTACTGTTTTAATGCGTGTATGTAATCATCTTACTGTATGCTCTGAGACAATGTAAACAAAACAGTGGTTCGCGAGCAATAAAGTTGTACGCAAAGACGGTTGTGACTATAGTTTGCTGCTCGCCCCAAAAGCCCGTAAAACAAATATAGGATGCCACTTGGCTACCGTTTACCGTATCCAACGTTCACTCTTTGATGGACTACGTCCACGAAAGCCGGAAAGTGGCCGTCCACGGTTCGCTCGCACACCGAAGGTCATCAGATCAGTGAGAGAAAAAGTGAGGCGAAATCCTATCAGATCGATCCGAAAATTAGCTAAGGAAGCCGATATTTCACAAACTACCATGCAACGGCTGGTTAAAGATGACTTGAAATGTTCGTCCAGAGCAAGAGTAAAGCGCCACCTTGTAATGGACCAAATCAAACAACTACGGCTGGAGCGCTCGAGACGTTTGGTGTCAGCATTAAAAACCCGAATTAATCCAGCGATGGTGAGACTGAACCCTTCTTAAAATGCACTAAAGACTGGACTCGGAAAAAATGAGACACACAAAAATGATCACCAAAAACTCATTATAAATCGACTACTTCTCCAATTTTCAGGAATTAAATAACTATACATTAGCAAGGTTTTGGCAAAATTTATTTATTGAAATTCTTCTCCCAAGCTAAATGCTCGTACATTTCTCTTAACACTGCTCATGAGATCCCTGGCGAGGCTTTGTCCATCTTTCTTACACAATTTCTCCCAGTGTTTCTTCAAAGCTTCATCGGTTTTGAATGTTTTTCCGCTTTTCTTCAACTTCTGCTTCATTATCGCCCAAAACTTTTTGATCGGACGAAGTTCTGGTGTATTTGGCGGGTTCGCCTCCTTCGGGACCACATTAACGCCCTTCGCTTCGTACCAATCCATTACAAGCTTGGCGTAATGGCACGAAGCGAGATCCGGCCAGAACAGCGTGGGACCACGGTGAGAGCGGAGGAAGGGCAGCAAGCGCTTCTGCAAGCATTCCTCTCGATAAATCTGCCCGGTTATGGTGCCGGTTGTAACGAACGGCTTGCTGTACCGTCCGCACTCGCAGATCGCCTGCCACAACAGGTACTTCTTCGCGAATTTGTCCATCTTTCTCTTCCGGAACTTTTCCGAAACCTCCATGCGGGACGTACCGACAAAAACTCGAGGCCGGGGATTTGTTTGGTGTCCGCCTTGATATATGTCTCGTCATCCATGACGAGACAGCCTGGCTTGACCAGCAACATCTTTACAACGCGGGACACGGTGGAATGGTGGATTCCAAGCCTTTTGCCGATCGATCTGTGCGACTGACCAGGATTATCGATCACCGCGCCCAAGATTTGCTGGAGTAGCTCTTCTTGTTTCGAATGCAGCTTGAAAACTACTTGACAAATTGCGCTAATTTTGCACGCATAAACATAACACTCTAAACTAGTATTACCCAAAATTTAATTAATTTTTACCCACGCGATAGTTACACCCAAAACAAAGGGTCCGATGTTTTTCCGAGTCCAATCTTTAAGTTGTCAGCTTTTTCATTTCCTTTTATACCGCAATGATCGGGTACCTAGTATAGAGTAACTTTGTTCCTACTGGCCAATTGTGTTAAAGAAAAAATGCATTCCCACACTAGCTAAGATTTACATGTAAAAGCTTTAAGCGCATTGAGAGCTGCTTGACTATCGGAAAAAAATACAGATCTTTGCTAATCTGTATTTCCTCGTTAAACAAAAATTTAGACATTCGATAATGGCATCTATTTCTGCTTGAAATACCGTTGGGCTATGTCCCATTGGTATAGCTTTCTTGATTCCAGGGCCATAAACCCCGGCTCCAGTATTTTCTCCCATGTTCGACCCATCGGTGTAAAACACAATGGAACCTGGACGCAAACTAGGCCCACCAGACTCCCAAACATAGCGGCTTGATTTAACCACTTTGAAGGGAACGTCGTAGTTTGTCTTCGTTGTCATCCAATCTTCTATTGTTATAACATCTGAGTTTAGCTTGAAATTCTTAAGGATCTTCAAATGTCCTACCAGATCACCATCTAAAATCTTGTTGTATCGTTTGAATTGCAGGGCACTTTTCGCAGCCTACTGCTTTACAAATTGGTATAACGGTAACATGTTAAGAAGGGCATCGAAAGCAACAGATGGTGTCCTTTTCATTACCCCAGTTATAGATACACAGGCAAGTCTCTAAAGATTACCTAGCTTCCCTTGGGTGGTTACTCCATTAAGTTTAGGCCACCATATAAGCGAAGCATATTTAATTTTCGGACGAACTATTGCTGAATAAATCCAATGGACAGTTTTTGGTCGAAGTATTCATGTTTTACCCACTGCTTTACTACATACCCATAGAGCGTTTGTACCCTTAGTGATAACCTTGTCAAGATGGGAGTTCCAATTCAGTTTTTTATCCAAAGTAACATACCTTGGTGTTAACTTCTTCCGCAAACTGAACTTGAACTCAATTGAGAGAATGCTGTTTTAAATTTAGCTTTCTCCTTTTGGTAAAAGGTACTATAACAGTTTTAGAAGGGTTTGCATTCAAGCCCTCTATTCTACAACATTTGACAGTTATATTGAGAGCAGTATGTAACCGACTAGATATCGTGTCATCAAACTTCCCACGAACTATTATAGCTAAGTCGTCAGCAAAGCCAATCACCTCGTATCCTAGCTCAGCTAGTCTTTTAAAGAGTTCGTCACTACTAAGGATCACAATCACAATAGGACTCCTCCTTGAGGACAGCTCTTAATCGAACTAATTGTTAGTTGCGCACCTCCAAGATCAGCAGAAATTTCTCGGTCTTTTAGCATCGCCATTATCCAGTCGATAATACAGTTATCCCCTTGCTTCCATTGCCGAGCGCATTAAGCTATAGGATGCATTGTCGAATGCTCCTTCAATATCAAGAAAAGCTACCAAAGCTATTTCTTTGGCTTGAAGCGATTTCTCGATTTTATTAACTAGCGATTGTAGCGCCGTTATTTTAGATTTACCAGATTTGTAGGCAATTTGGTTTTTGCTCAAGGGAGACTCCATTATGCTTGTTGACTTAATAAAGTCGTCCACATTTTGTTCCATTGTCTTTAATAGAACAGAGGAAAGACTGATAGGTCTAAAGGCTTTAGGGGTCGTTTTATCTTTTTTCCCGCTTTTGGAATAAAGACAACCTGAACCTTTCTCCAAGCTTTTTGAATATAACTCAGAGTAACACTAGCTCTGAATAATTCAGTCAGCAAGGGAGTAAGCAAATCTTTTCCCTGCTGGAGCAGTGCTATACAATTGGACATCTAAGATATAATAATTAAAGTATATGTAACCTATTAGGTAAAAATTATAAAATTATTTCTTATGATAATACACAAATCACGAAAACACAAGTAATGATAGAAATGATAATGATTGTGATAAAGATTAATAGAAATGAATAAACAATGTCATATAAGATAATAAATAAAGTGAAGGGATATTCCCAAGTAACAATGCAAAAACCATCCTGCTTTATTAAGTTTTATTAAGGTTTTATCAAAGCCTTTTGGTTTTATTTTGACATCAAGACGTGCCAATAGGTTTCATATTTTAGTCAGGCTTATCAGAAGCTACACAGCTTGTTTACAACGATCTTAAAACCTTGTTTTCTCAAATTACTTTAACTCCTATCAAAAGTTTTATTTTGACTTTATGAACTCGTAAAATGCTGTTTTGAAATGCCGCTTTGGGACTCATTCATTTTATCTTATTATGGTCAGTTGAAAAAGCATTTCAAAACCATTTTGCCTCCAGTAAATGCATTAAACGGCAAATTGGCATAGAGGGAAGCCAAAAAATGACCAAATAGTCTTATGGTAGTCATTGCGAAGATAAATTGGCTTTATGGCAGAACTGTGATTTTTTTCAATCGCCATATTGAAATTTAACAAATAATTGAAATGTGGAAAAATAAATGCACCAAATTTTAAATGTAATGCAAATAAACTGTAGAACAATGGGAGACCGATTTTGGCATTCTTTTAGATAACCTTACTGAATTTCATCAATTTTCAAGAAATGCATGATTAATTTACCGAATTGTTGTATTAATTTTGTTTTTGTTGCAGTAAATTCGCATAATTTCCTAGGCGCATTAATTTTCAGCTCTTATAGTGCCAATATTTACCACCGCTCTATGGTTTGGAGCATGAAACGCTGTTAAAAACTCAATTTGTTCTAGATATTTTGCTATCAAACAATACAACATTTTTCTAAGATATTATTTACTGCTAAATAAATCAGAAGAGCAGAGAATTGAACAAAGCAGAACAATAAAAACCAACCACGATATTACAGTTAAGTTTGACAGCTGTTGCCATTTGGCCGTATGCTGGTTTTCACGACAGCCAATAGGTTCTATGAAGGGTCTCAAGTGTTCATAGCATATATCACTAAATCATTTTCAAATTCTTCATGGTCTTATAAAGGTTTGATTAAATTGTTTTTACAACCATCTATAGAGAGGGTCACTTTGTACAAATTTTGGCTTTAAAGAAGTATAGAGGAGGTGTTGGTAGACAAAACAGTTTTGAATGTAGTTTTATCAACAAAGCCAGGAGGAGTGATATATGGCTGGCTTTAAACTTAAATTGTTACTTGAGTTATAATATGAACTGAAAATTACATGTGTACCGACTGTTGTTTTGTTGCAATTCTAGACACACTTGCGCATCCATTATGAACCAGAAATTTAAGACAATGAAGAACTGCCATAAGAAAAAAATTTTTTTTAGATTTTAAATTATTTTACAATACCTGATGACCTTAAAAACCTGAAACACATCATGCAAAATACAGTTCATCCACAATTTCGACAACCTGAAACCCATTTATATGCAATAATATACTATCATATCACAATAACAATAAAAGATAAAAAAAAAACATATTTTGCCTCTATTTCCCGTAATGCCCTTTCATGTTATTATACTGGATCTAAGACAAGGATGATCCCAAAGCGCGCTGCAACTACGAACCTAATGTGAATAGTAAATTTCTCAATGTGACCTCTAGGCACACGATCCTCTGTACACCCAAAATAAAAAAGCAAGATTGTAATGCAATTTCGAATGATTTTGTTTCATTTCTCGTAATGGATCGTAACTTGGAGAAAAAATGCAACATTGGTCGTGGGCAAAAAAGCATCACGTCAATTTGCTTTGAAAAGTTCGATGTGTGCGTGGGTTGTGCAGTGTATTAGTTGTTGATTATAAAATTGGAGTCTGGGCTGACAAAAAACAAAATGTCGCGACGAAGATTCGAACCGTGGCCGCCAGCGTCGCGGCTCTAGATAGTAACCATTCAGCCACTTTAACAAGTTGACGTGATTGGAATAAAAGCTCTACAGTTGCTCCGATTGCCGAGGCACTCAGTAAAGCAAATGTCGCTTGCACACACTTGCATAGCTTCGCGTGGTGATCAAGAAGGGCACACTTGATGAGAGGGAGATGGGAGTGCGATGACGAGTGAAAATAAAAATAGAACACTTGTCTGCGGAATTACAACAATGGCCAATAGCGTTGCGGCATTTTGTGGTATTGTCTCCCCCATATTGAACCAACGGTTGCTTAAGACTGTCGAGGCACTAAGCACACAGCACTAAATTTGGAGGAATCTGTGTGTTGCCAACAGCTTGCACACACTTGCATCGCTTCGTTTATACCATGAAACGCTTTGTGGATTCTGATGGGCAAAAGTGCCTTTTCTGAATCATGCAGATTTCTCAAGATATGATTGCAAAAACTGCAATTGCGTTTGTTGCCACCTTTTCAACTTTTGGGTGTAGCAGGTGGAAAAACTACTTGATGTGATATTTCCACAATGGAACTGATTCATATCTTTGGGTCTTGACCAAGTATCCCTGCTGAGCCCGGCGGGTCAATAAAGCGCAGTGAGCGGGGCAGGGGGGGAGAAATTGAAGAAAAAAAATAAAAAAATACTTTTTATATTTTCTTTCGTTCACTATCCATAGATCCCATTTTTTGGGCTTGTAAGAGAGTCCGCTTTCTCATTGCCTGGAGTCAAATAAAAAGATGAAATCCACACAAAGGTGATGATAAAAAACGTGAATATAAAGCACTTAGAAAGCCTTAGAAGACTTATTTGCATGAGGAAAATGAAAGGAACGAAATACTTCTAATGAACCGAGACTATCCTTGAAAATAAAATTTTCGAAAAGGTTTTCTGCACCGTACATCCAAATAAGATGAATCTGTCGGCGAGAAGGTTTTGAGTCCCATACAACAGAAACAGAACCTGGTTGCCAAACGTCACGCAAGAATGCTATACGAGCAAGTTCTGACGAAATACAAAGGATTTTTTTTTATGAACGATGAAACATATGCTTAAATGGACTTTGCACATCTACCGGGACAAAAAAAATTATCCTGCAAACGCAAAATTGATGTTCCAGGTAGATGCTAGTTTGTCTATGCACACAAGTTTGGTCGCAAGTTGATGATATGTCAAGTAATCTGCAGTTGTGCAAAGATAACGAAGGTTTTCATCACTGGAGCGACTTTAAATGAGCATAGCAAAATGGTATTGACGTTATTGAAAAAAATCTAAACCCACCAAATTGTCCGAATTTTCTTTCCATCGAAAAATATTGGGCGATTATTAAGAACAACCTTTTGAAATGTGAAAAAAAAAATTAACAAACCATCTGATTTGCACAAGTTGTGGAAAAAGATGGCAGATCTAGTTAACAGCTCTACTGTGCAATAAATGATGAGTAAATTTAGGTCTAAATTCAGGAAAAACATTTTAAGTTCAGTGAATTTCAAGCAAAATAAAACCTTAATCGTTTTATTATGTACGTATTTGGCAAAGAAATGTCTCATTGTGTGCGTCCAAATACTAAGTGGACCAAGCTTTAAGTTCGAAATGAACTGCTGTTTTAGATAAAAAATTGTTAAAGCCATCCAGAAACAACAGTAAGACGAATAAAAGTGACCTTCAAACATAATATTAAACGGTTCTATGACATTTAAGGAATGCCTCTTCTTGGAATGACCCAGTTCCAGAAAAAAAGAAGGGATAAACTCCGGTAAATGGTTCATTCCGGGAATTGGCTTTCCGGAAATTGTCATGAAGCGTTGAAAGGCTCGTAACAATGGTCAAAAGTGCCCGCTGAAAATTGACATAACGGTTTCTCAGGAAATTAAATAACGAATATTCTGAAAAAATCCGATTTTTTGAAAGGAGCATCAAAGTAACTTAATTTTATTGTTACCTGATTTACTTTTGACCCTTATCTTGAGAAATATGATAGATGATCCATTTTCGTTTATTAAGACTAAACTGCCTTTCTTATATTATGTCTCATACATAAACTCATTGATAATAGAGCATCTCACGCGCAATCACTTAAAAGTTTTGGATATTCTTTTTCGTCCACGAAACGGCTGCTAATGGTAATGTTTCGATCCCTGTTAGTACGGTAATTATTATTTTACGACAAAATATTCAACAGATTTTTAAATAAATCAACAATACATTTGTTCACACTCGATAACAACCAATCATCCTCAAACACATAAGTAATTGCTAACCAAACATGAAGAAACGATTACGTACACGTGTTTTTAACTAACTAGATACTGGGTCACTAGGGCTCACTTGTACGCAATAAGTACCCATTTCGAATCTAAACAAAAACGCGTGAACTGCATAACCGAACTCACTGACTGTCCATCATCTGAATGTTCATTCAAATTTTACTCTCTGCAGCTCAATCAATTCCCGCGCATAATCGACCGAATCATCTGCAATTTACAACGCATGCCTTTGCCTTTTCGTCCACTAATTAATTTCTGTTTGCCTTGTTCATTTCGCAGTGATCCCGCAGACCTGCCGGCACAAGGGCCGCAAGTTCGAGTGTGGCCTATCGATTTCGTGCGTACTGGGCGGTGGCAAACCGGTCGATCTCTGCTCCGGCGGGATGATCTGGTCTTGCTGCATCGATCGGGACTTTCAGCAGCCGGAACAGGACCCGGAGCTGGGCGCCGTCCACAATGCCAGTAAGTATCGTAGCTAGGATGGATGCAGCGGCAACGTTTATTTTAACTCACTACACCAACACCAATGATACCTACCTACACAACACTGCATAAAGGGGGGAAATCACACGTATAAAAGCAACATGTTCAAATCGGGAGTTTTCTCTTTCGTGGGCGAGGGAAGAAACAATCACGTCACACGATTGATTGGGTGCTAGGGTGGGTCCAACGGTTATCAGAAGTGTCGTGGGTTGTTTTCAGTTGGTGGAAAAGAGGTAGAATAAAGAGTGGTGCGTCAGTCACTTTATTGCAAATCATCGGAACGTTCTGATGGATACCAAACGTGAAGTTCTGAATAGAGTGACTGACTGAAACATTTACATATAAATAACAAGTCAAACTCCATCTTACCAGTCTGACAATGACTTCAGTAAATAAGGCTACACCGAAACATTCAAAATGTATTACTTTCATGGTTCACGAAGTACTTTTGTTTTGTCAAATTGGCCCAGACACCCTACAAAGGGCTAGTAACGACAACGACACATAACAATGTGCGGCGATGGAAAACATAATCATCCGTCACAGTTGCATTTCTCCTTTCGTTTTCGAACGGCTTTACGAACTCCATGATTGATGGGAAAAACGAGATAAATGGCAGCCACTGCCATTATGCGTGGGAAAACATGGAGTAATGGGATGCCAAACTAATTGGACGTGGAATATTTTCTGCGTGGATTTGCTTTCAATTTCAATTGCGATTAATTATTTGGTGCAGTCGATGGAACTATGGTAAGGAAAATAAGTAAAACATGTTTAAGCAACACAGTTTACAGAAGAAATCGTTAACAAGGTCATTCCTTGGAAAAGATACCACGCAGTTACAACCAAAGTCACTTAAATATAGCCCTACTGTACTCTCAAACCCATTTTCACGAAGCTTTTTCTATGAAACACCCAATTTACAAAACTTTTTTACGATCAAAATTCCAAACAACGAGGTTCTTTAAACGAGCTGAATTCGTAAGATTTTTTTTACGATCTAACGATCCAAATAATGTTTCAACCTTGCAGTATTTAAGATTTCAATACATGTTGTTGGTAGATGACGGCTTCGGTTCTTCTAAAGAATCAAGTGACTAAAATAACTGCCATGGATGTTATGGTTGTGTTAAACCCACATTCTAGAATGCCTAAAAAATCCTTGGAGTATCCTAGGTATTTTGGGTTTAATGAGTATTACTTGTCATCATACAACTCACTGGAATGAAGGTCTCAAGATCTACAAGCGTAATCAGAGATATGTTGATAGTTTATGAATCAGATTAATATTCCTAAATGCTCAGAGATTGCATAGAACACTTACACATAGGAGAGATAGTCCCGAAATAAGCATATCAAAACGCCGAAAACATTTAATGCCGTTGATCAGCTACTCTTAGCACACCTGGCGACGTCCTTACAAGTGTTTGAAAAAAATTTAATTTTCTTAAATTTTTGGCTGTAAACACTGGGAACCCATTCATCCTTTATAGACATTCAATAAAAAACAAAATGGAGTTTTTCATTTCGTACATATGTAATATGGTGATTAATTTATTGAAGTTAACGAGGAAAGTATATTTTACCTTTATTACAGCTTAATAACCCGGTTAGGACCCTCATTCCTCCAAATGAGTACGACCAGACTCTTTCTTAGGCCTCATTTAAACCTGAAGCTGGGCGACTGCAGATGGCAGCTGTACGAAGAAGTCCGGAAGAGGTTTCATTTAGAATTTGGCCGCTAAAAATGGGGGATTTCTTCGAGAAAAAATAAGACACACAAAATATAAAGGTATTATTTTGTAGGTTCGTCATTAAACTTTAAGGGAAATATAAAAATAAAAAAAATATTTCAGCTTTTAAGATGATTTTTTATTAATTTTTGGTTCATTTCACCCATGATTCTTGTAAAAAACTACTGTCGAACTTATCTGTTTTCCAGTATTCGCTTTATTGGAAGCCGAGAACACCTCTGCACTTCCACGAGAAATCACTGGGATGTTGGATAAAATGGTTGGGCTGGCAGCGGGATCCGTTTTGGTAAACGGTGTGCTGAATTCAACTGACGTCGGCAGCGAATAAGATATTAAACTATGTTCCCGATTTATTCTCTGTACAGAGATGCAAGCTATTCAAGCTATTTAAATTTTGGCACCGATTTAAACCAACAGAAAGGATTCTGTTGGGGCCACTCACAAGTGTGGGTGGTTTATTTCAGCAGAATACAAAAGTATGTTGAAACACCGAGTTTGAGGACCGATTTAAACCAACAGTATGGATGCCGTTGGGGCCACTCACAAGTGTGAATGTTTTATTTCAGCAGAATACAAAAATATGTGTTAATACATCGAGTTTGAGGACCGATTTAAACCAGCAATAAGGATGCCGTTGGGGCCACTCACAAGTGTGGGTGGTTAATAGAAAAAGACCTTATGCTACACAGCAGTAACACATCTACCCTACCTGGAATCGCCCTCCCTACAACCTTGAAGCAGATAACATGTATTTATGATTATTTTTCGTATTAAAAACAATAATGATATGCAACTAATAATAAGATGCAACTATATACATCTATACAGCTCAACCGATGAATGTATACTGAAATGTGAAGGTCATGATATGATGAAAATAACACGATGTTGTAAAGAATTTCAAAACAACGTACATTTAATAATGAAAGGCAACTATATGCCTCTTCCGCCTCGGTGCTAGATAATTGAAACTCTGAAATGGCGAAAATTCCAACGAATAAAGTCGATCACCCGGCAGCTCAGCAGAACAGCAATGAAAACTCAAGCAAACAACAATGCAAAATAAATTTCATATGAGTATAATCACTGCCCATAAAACGGAAACTCAATAAATCCAAAATATTAGAAAAATAAACAATAAAATTTAAAAAGAGACTGTAAATTCGAATTTTTGACAACTGCTGTTTTCCATAAATGATTCTTTATGTCTGTGAAATAGAAAATGTAGAGCCATAAACAATGTTAGTATTTGAATTAGTTTCCTGGATGAAGAAAAAACCATTTTCTGTATATTTTGTCGTATATTATCCTTTCTAAAAAAAATGTAAACAACCCTCCTATATTTTCACACACAGAACGTTAGTGAGATAAGCCAAAACTTACAACTGATGATGATGATGATGTAATACTACCATCTATTGTAGCAAGGTAACTTTCCATAGCAGTGGAATAATCTGAAAAACGATTTGATCTGGAGTCTATTATTGTTTGTGATCATCAAGCTCCTGTATGAAGGACCAAACACGTTTGGGCGGGCCCGTAAGCAGAGACAATTACGCGAAACCCGCGAATATAGGGAAAAGAATCTCCTTCCAAAAGCAAGTTCACACTCATAGCACTAGAATCGGGCCCTCGATTGATAGAATAAACCCAATAGATGGGGTCCAAGAGCCCGCTCTCGTTCCACGAAATGTTATTAATAGGGAGGAGGCAGTCCCATGCTCCCTATCCAAATCGTTTTGTTTGGGTGCTCTGATGGTCCCTCCCTTTCCCCTTATATGTTATTTCATATTTAATTTATTTTGTACACAAAAAATTAAGCTATCATTATAGATAAAAATGCTAATATATTCAAATTTCAAACTTGAACGATACATCCAACGGATTGTTACTGAAAAATAAATAAAAATGAGATATGTATTAATATCCTACTAGTCCTGGAAGAGCTGAAAACAGAATAGATCATTTCAAATATCAAAGATAAAATTTCAATTAAAGATATTATTTTATAAGACATGTTGTAATATTTTTTCGTTATACTGTTCTAGTAACATATAAAAGATAGCAATTGGAGTGATCGAAGAGTCCGGTTTGATGATTTCTGAAATAAATAGCTCATCTTACCATAATGTCACTAAACACAATATTAAAATATAATCCTACATTGCTTATAAGCACATGCCAGTCTTTTATGAATATAGAAGTTCAGAAGTGCAATTTTAAATTTAATTTTATGCTGAAATGCTGAAAAAAAAAGATTGATCCAATATCATGGATGACAATTAATTGTGATTCCCACCACCACACAGTGGGCAAAACCCCATTAATTTAGACGGTGCAGGGTAGGAGTCCTAAGAAATAGCTTATCTTATGGAAAAAATGCGATGAATCGAATGGTGTTGGTCTCATTTAGGGTTGACCCCAGTAAGTGTCCCATTTTGCCCGTTTTCCCTCTCATTTTGGATGCAAACTAGAATTATTACCCGAAAATTCAACTCGGTGCTACTATATTAAACCAAAGTGCACCGTAAATTTGCAAAACTAGCTGGAGAACTGAATGGAACAAATTTTACTTTGGTCGGATCTAGGAAGGGGTCCATTTGACTCAATTTCCCCTCATACATGCATAAACTCATATACCATGTACATGAACATGAGTTTTTTTTTCAAGTATGAGGGGACAATTGGGTAAAATGGACCCCTTCCTGAGGTCAACACTCTTCATCAAACCATCACTATTCGATTATCCGAATGTTTTTACGTAAGTACAGTGCAAGTGAGAGTATTATTCATCGCATTTTTCCCATAAGATAAGCTATTTCTTAGGACTCCAACCCTGCGTCGTCTAAATTAATGGGGTTTTGGGTTTTTGCCCACTGTGCACCGGCTCACCACACCCGGTAAACCCCAACATCTCACCAGGAAGCAGCTTTGTTGTTTTTTTCTGTGCTCACTCGATCACTCGCACCACTGAACAATAGATAACCGAAATATTACGAAACACGTCATGCCCGATAACAAAATAGTGCGCAATAAAGCATCGACTCAACTGTTCACAGCCGATGCTCAAAGCAAACTTTTTTTTCGTAAATTATACGAAAATGAAAGGTTAACGAAAAAAGAGTTTGCCGTATACGCAAAGCAATTTTACTACTGTAACTAATAGTTTAGCTTCTCAAGATCTATGCTAATCCAATTAAAATTACGATTGAGAGATTTATTATGATTAAGAGTCCGTAGCCGCATTTCGTGCCTTCTATTATACGTAGATTACTTTTCTCAATCATCTAGGAGCATTAGCCATCAAGTGACTTTATTATTTTGATTTCGGTTCATTGCAGTATTAAGTACACACGTACCCTACAGACAAAAATATGTATCATTTGAGACCAAAAACACAAAAATTCACCTTCATTTATAAGCAGCCCATCATTCGGTTAGCAGTTCATCATATTTTCCTTATCAGATGAAACATACGACAAAACCCATGTTCTCAATGTTCCTCATACTCGCATACCACGGTAGTGGAGGAGTTCTGTTCACAAAAACATCACCTTGAAATGGAGAACTGCAAAAAATGGTATTGATAGGTTGGATGCTTAACACATAGGGACACATACCGATGGACTAAATGTTGATTTAACGATCTCCTTTTAAAGCCGGCAGCAATTTCGCGCACTTTCAATGCCACACACATTCAATGAATGAAACCGTGCCCGTATGGCACCCTCCAAAGTAATAATCCATTCAACTGCCGTAAAACGGTGGTCCAAAAGCACAATCGTCCGATGATCAAAATTATCTTCATAAATAAACAATCATCTTCTTCCCTCAATGGATGGACGAGTACGTAGGCATATACGAATGGCTCAAAGCAAAGTGCTGATTGAATGGCTCCTCAAGATTCAAGTACCAAACAGATTGGGTATCACACCAATCTAACGACACAAAGGTTATAGTCTTCGAGATTGTTATTCGGCTCACTTACCTCAGGATGATATTATTCGTACTCTTTGATGAATTAGAGTAATTTAGGATAAGTTTAAAATGAGTGCAGGCTCCTTTTCAATAAAATTAGTTGTATTGATTAGATTTACTTCATATTGCATTTTAAATAACGAGAAACATATCCTCCACTTGCTCGATACGGCATTGTTATCTATTCATAAGCAAACATATCGTATTGATGAAATCTCCATCGTTAAACTTAATTTAAAACTCTTAACGAAATTGGCAATATATGATGTAATCGCCAATTAGTGGTTGCCCATCAAATAAACGTAAGCAATGAGGCGCCTGACCAAAAATCGGTTGACCCTCAGCTTTGGCTCCGTGACCATAAGCGTATGACAAAGTATGTACACGAGGCTAGAAAACCGCCTCAACCCCGTGGAATTGCTTGTACAAGAATGCGGGAACTACAGACTCATAGAAAGCTTTTCGTTAATGGCGTTTTTGTTTCATAGTGATTTTCGAGATTCTGTGTCATTTGTTTGAGTCCAGGATGAAATCATACAGTTTGATTTTTTTTCTGTGATTAAAAAATTTCCGAAATTTGGAATTTTTAATGTTTATGGTCCATGATAATAGGCTATTATGGAAGCGTTGCATCCCGTTTTCCTATATCATATAATATATGATCAGCGTTTTTTTTAAATCCCCCTGGGACTGTTTTTGTTGTTGTTGATAGATCAGTAAAGATTGGTTCAATGCTTATTAACAAAAAAATTCTAAAAATTACGTGACTAATAAACATAACGTTTGCTGTGATCTTATTGTGGAATTTAAGGGGTTAAAAAGAAGATAATCAAGCTCTTTTTCACAACATTTTTTACAGTTCTTCGGAAACTACACGCTTCTAGCTTGAAATATTGAACTAGTGCACTCTCGTTCCACAAGTGTTAAATGAATCAGACAGAACTTTTGACATTTTCACCGGACTTCGACACTTATAAAACCACTAATAAAGCTTAATGTAATATTTAGTCGTTTTATATTTAGAACGAAGTGGCTAATTACTTATTTTTGTATATTAGTAATAAGATTTAAAATTACATCCTCATTCTCATCCTCATTTTCATGAACCAAAAACTGCACACAGTAAATTTCAGCTACAAATATTTTAATAATTAGTGAAGAAATTGTTTGGGGGTGTTGAGAGCATCTTTAGCACTGTAAACTTCTTGTGCTTCTTTGGCTCGGTTCTGTTTTGGGGTCCTGTTGAGGTGCTTGCTGGCAACGGGTACAACTGGAAACCTTCACGCCGACAGATTCGTCGAACTTTACCTTTTCTCCAAATCACGCAAGGATACCCCAAGAATGCTCCGGACTGTCCTACGGACATTCACACGTAGTTTCTGGTCGTAATTATGTTCCCATTTCTACGGTTACTTGGCATTATGCGAACCAGCGATAGCTTTTCCTGGTATCGTTTCAGCACGGTATTTACAGTCGATTTTGGAAATTTAAGATACTTTGCGATCATTTCTCCTGACCCCGTCGAATTTTCAACGTGATTGTGCAAAAAAATTTCCCATCGTGAATATCAATACTAATGAAACTTTCACCACTAAGTAAACAAACCTTCCGAAATACTGCGCTGTCATTGGCTACTAGAAGCACCGCAGTAATTCAAAAGTAGCGGCCAAATACTAAGTGGATCAAGCCTTTTGATGGTGCTGGTATGCGTGTGAGCCCGAAGAAGATCGAGAAATTTACTTATTGTTTATCGCTTTGTTTACATAATCCGATTCGTCGTTTCGAAGATTGATGTACATGACACGAAATAAAACTGTCAATTACAGTTGATGTAATTTCCATTACATTTAAAAGGGTACAATGTCCTACGGGCCAGATATCAAAACTAGTCAAATAGTCTTATTTAGTGAACTTTATTTGTTTGATAAGTACATACTTTGATATACGTCCCAATTTTCCATCGCATAGTTGGTGAATAATTAATATCTGAATATGCGGACGTTCAATCGAAACATTATTGTTAGTAAGGAACTCAGATAGCATACATTTTTATTTGCAATTATGCCGAAGAGCTAGGAAAGTGAAAACAGAAAGTTTGGTTTTCCGGTAGTAATTCACAGGCCATTGCAGTTCAAGTTCTCAAGCGGTTCAGCTCAATTTTTGGGGAGAAAAATCAAGTCAGAGTCGATTGAGTGGGTTTGAATTTCATCGATATATTGGACCACGCTACTATCTAGGTCATCGGCAAAGCCAAATAGCGGGAAAAAACATTCTGGAAAACGCATTAGATGATTTTATCTCCGCTCTTTGGATAACACCTTGCAAGGTAATGATGACAGCCGCGAAGCCATATTACTTTGCTTCAAGATTTGAAAAGCTTCGAGAGTGTCGTCGTAACTTGATCAGTGCTGCCCAACGGTATTTCGATAACTCACCTAGCAGTTGGTCAATACCAGTTGGTTGTTATTTCATCGATTAGTTTGCTTCCTGAACTTGGTTGTCTATACGGTGCCATCACCAGAGTGTGAACAAAACCAAAGGAAATTGTAAAAAGTTACAGCTCTGATGACAACCGACTTACGTAGATATATTGTCGATAGCAGTTTGAAATGAAACAGAAACCTTTCAAAAGCCATTTGAAAGTGTATTTTGTTATTATTTGTTATGTGTACTATTATTTGTTAAAATTACCATCTCTAAAAAAAATTGTCTTAGCTTCACAGTCATACGATTACACTCAAAATAAATCCATTTCTACTAAATGCTGAATGCTTGATAATCCAAAATTTATTACTCTTCTTTCACCCCTAAATTTCACGCCTTCAAGAAAAACTACTCATACGGTTAGGAATGAACTTCTTTGAAATACATGAGTTTACCCTGCTAAGTTTGAGTAGGGGAAATGTAGTTTCGGCAATGACAACTGACATTTGACTATTCTCGGCAACTGATTTTCTAACTTAAAATTCCATATATTTTTCGATCAAAGCACTTCACTGAATATATTCATATGATAACTTAATTATTCATCTTTAATCTGACTACCCTTTAAATAGTGATTTTTCCATATGCATGCACTCAAAAATGCTGCTATTTTCGTTATAGGGAAAGTGCCCCTATATTAATCTCATTGTTCCTATATTCATCCTACGATGAATCAAACAATTGGGCAGTTGAAGGATCGGTTTCGTTTTCTAATAATGTTTGCTTACGTTAAATAACTACAACAAACATTACTAACTAATCCTTCAACTGCCCAATTGTTTGATTCATCGTAGGATGAATATAGGAACAATGAGATTAATATGGGGGCAGTTCCCCTACAACCTTTTTTTCTCATGCAGTTAAAATGGAACTATAGAGTATAAAATGGGCTGCCAACAATG
This sequence comes from Aedes koreicus, assembly GCA_024533555.2. NCBI lineage: Eukaryota > Metazoa > Arthropoda > Insecta > Diptera > Culicidae > Aedes > Aedes koreicus. The sequence goes on from JAHHFK020003510.1 coordinate 225,930, forward strand.
TTTAAATTACTCATATTTTTAAAATTTTAGAATGCAATATTCAAAACTACAGAATGAGTGGTAATTTCTGTCAGTGTTTTTTGAACAAGTGTAACTTTGGATTGATTAATCGCAGACATGTTTGCGTTATTTCTTTTAGAGTGTATTCAAATCTCAACACGACTTGCAAGTTTGTTTTGAATTTTCATTCATTTGAGACTCATGTCAATCAAGAACATTCGTTGCCTTCGTCAAGAAACACTACAATATTGCACCATACTGCTTCCAACAAGACTCTGCACCATTCCACCAGGCGAAAGCTACACAGGCGTGGTGTGAGGACAATTTTCCGGAGTTTAATTTGGCAAAAGAATGGTCTCTTGATTTCTTTGCATGAGGCACATGGTGGGCAAACTGAAAAATACCAAAGGACTTACCGTGGAAACTTTTAAGAAACGTTTGATTAAGATATGGAATGACATGCCTTAAGATATCGTGCGTGCCAGCTGTGACGCTTTCCAACAACTTATGCGGTAGGAAATTAAGCCAAAGGGCGGAAAATTTGAACTGAACTAAATTAAGACAAATTTTAAAGATACCAAACAGGAACTAACAAGATACCAAACAAGCTAGCAAAATTGAAATTCATGCAAGCTTCTCATTTTTATGATCATATACATCACTGACAGGAACGCCCACTTACCCTGTACTCACATTTAGACATTTAACAAGAGGAATCGCCAAAAGAGAAGCATTATATTTCATTGCACTTATTTTTAATTGATTATATAAGTTAACCTGATTTTTTATTTTGGTGTGTTGTACGTTTTTATGAAGAATTATTTTTTAAATTTTACCTTAAACGATTAAAATGAATGGTGTCCAAATAGAAGTGTTTAATTACTGCAAGCAACTTATTTTGTTCATTGCTCAATATTCGATTTTTGACAACTGGTTATTATCCAGAAGGGTAAACAATTAATTGATCAAGGATCGGCAAAAAAAATAACAAAAGAAATGGTTATGTTTGCTGCGAGATTACGAAAAATAAAAAGTCGATGGATGAATAAGTCGATGGACTATAAATATAAAGTGGATGGATGAATAAAGATGTTTCATCAAACACATCAAACATGTCTTGGATGCAGGTAGTATGAGAATGATGATCAGAATATGACCAGAGAGATCGATACGTCTTAAATAAAGACTGTATTCGATGAAATTTGGACACACAAAATAGGTCACCAAAAATTTTCCTTGAGTCCGATTCTTTTCAAACTTTCTGGAAATAAATTACTACTAAATGGTTAAGTTTTGACATCATTGGTTTATTGAACCTCTTCTCCCAACCCAAATGCCCGCACCTTTTCCTTGACCCCTTTCATCAAATTTTGGGCAATCATAGGATCGACTTGCTACTTACTTTTAACCACACTTTCTTTAGTTCAAGTTCATTTTCTATCAGTTTTGGAGTTTTAACGAGCTTTGCCTTCATGATTGCCCAAAATTTTTCAATTGGATGAAGTTCCGGAGTGTTTGGAGGGTTGACGTCTTTTGGTACAAAAACTACATTATTATCTTTGTACCAGTCTAAGACGGGCCGGGCATAGTGGCAAGATGCCAAATCCGGCCCAAACAGTGTCGGGCCATCGTGAGATCTCAAGAAGGGCAGAAGTCGTTTTTGGAGGCATTCGTCCTTGTAGATTTGTCCGTTGACGGTCCCAGAGGTGATGAAGGGCTGACTCATTTTGCCACATCCGCAGATCGCTTGCCAGACAAGGAATTTTTTGGCGAATTTCGACAGTTTCTTCTTCCGTACACTCTCCGGAACGGCCAACTTAGAGGTGACGACGTAGTGTTCCTGTCCTGGCATTTGTTTGGTGTCGGCTTTAATGTAGGTCTCATCGTCCATCACAATGCAGAACGGTTTTGTGAGCCACTCCCTGTACAGTTTTCTTGAACGAGTTTTGGCCACCGAGTTCTGTTTATCGCTCCGGTTCGGTGCCTTCTGGACCTTGTACACATGTAATCCAAAACGTTTCATTGTTTTCTTCACAAAACAAACTGAAACTTTCGCCTTTTTCGCAACATCCCTGATCGAAATGTTGGGATAACGCTTAAATTGGTTCAATACCATCGTGGCCTTCTCCGGATTTGATGTGCCACGTTTTTTGCCACTACCATTTTTCCGCTTGGTTGTCTTACGGTCCTTGAACGTTTTGATCACATGAGATACGGTTGAATGTGCGATTCCGAGCTGTTTTCCGATCCATCGATGAGAAGCGTTTGGGTTTTCGAAGTGAGTGCCCAAAATTTGTTGGCGCACTATTTCTTCATTCGAAGCCATCACTGAAATCACTCAACCGATTTTCACGAAACTCATTACACAATTGACACAACACAATGAAATACATTCAGTTAAAATTTCAATAATTTTTACCCACACGCTAAAAAGCTACGAACAATTGCGTGTGTCCAAATTTCATCGAATACACTCTTTATGTGTTAAAGAACGCTGCAAAACTCTTGAGATTGATCCAATTTTTCAAGATTTCAAGAAATAGCTGAGTCCTCAACCTGGTTTTCCTCAACCACCATCAAAATTTATTCAAATTAAAGAGATCAAAGACATATTTACACCATATACATATATTGAGCATACAAGCAAACATAAGCGATGGTAGTTGAGTTTCTGGAGTGGCTCGAGACTTCCATGGAACAATCATAGAATTTAATTTGAATAAAAAGTCGTATAAGCCATTTTCTAATATTCGATTGATTAAGCGGTTAAAGGTAGAAGAAGAGATAAAATAGCTGAACTTATGAAGAATTAGATGAATCGATTTAAAAATAGACAAATCCGAACTTTGTTCAACATAGTCGTTGGGAAGCTGTGATTGAAAATGTTTTAATGTGGAGATAGCATCGACAAGAGTATAAAGTGACTGTGCGAGATCAAAGTGCAAAAAGAAGCAGAAGTGTGATTTTAGAGGGTGGTTGACTTCTGGGCTGGGGTGATAGTGTATGATAAGCAATGTCTTTAGTTGATACAGTCGAGAATCTACCAAATCTACGAAACATAATAAACCGCTGCATGTTAATGAGGACTACGGCTGAATTGTTGTCGATTGATACGATGAGCTCTTTCCATGTGACTTCGTTTTTTTTTTCTCCGAAAGAAATCGGTACCGGTTGTGATGTTATTCAGTTGTATTATCAATTCTAAGTTCTCCGAGATGTTTGTGAATATGAACGAGAATACATCAGTGAGTAAACATTAGCCGCTGATAAATAATAGCAATTGCTAGCAACCAAATACAACTCCCTCGGAAGCGTGAATTGCTTACTGGTACAATTATGAAGTGGGAAAGTGAGCGGAAGTGTTGTAGGCCACCTGGAAGAGTGTCAGATTTTCTTTTAAGTGCTGCTTCCGGACCAAGATGCTGTGGTCGATTGATGTTCGTTTTTGCACGCAGAATAGATGATTACTTTTTTCTTCCAGCTGGGCAAAGCGCTACATTTTAAACTACTTTTGGCCACACGGAAAGGGCGGATTGTGCCGCGGAAATGAAACATCGTTTTTAATCCAGCCGACTGTGGGTGGTGATTTTCGTGCACTATGTTCGTATTTGCTGGTTGAAGAAACGTAAAGAAAGAACAGAAAGCTCACTAGCAGGACCTAAGGCTACGTGTTGCATGATACAGCAGCACGGATTGAAATTACATCCTGTAATTTTTTACTGATTGGGTGAGATCGTTTCTATTTATTTACATACATTTACACAGTTATATAAAATTTAAACATTAATTGCACATTACTACATATATATACACAATTCCATAGAAACAAGATACACGATCTCTCAGAATTTCATAATAACACATCGGTCAATAAGTCCCGGGCTTAATTAGGAAAACAACTTTTTTTTTTCCTAAATTCATTTTTATTCATCAATATAATCTCCTCTTAGAGTCATACAATTATTCCAACGTTTCTCTAGCTTTTCGATACCACCGGTGTAGAACGATTTATCGGGACCTTCAAAATATGCTCCAGTTTCAGCAATCACTTCCGCATCTGAGCCAAACCTTTTTCCACGGAGCATCTTTTTGAGTTCTGCAAGGGCCAGTAGTCGCTGGGGGCTAGATCTGGAGAATACGGTGGGTGCGGTAGCAATTCGAAACCCAATTCGACCATTTTTGTGGCTGTTTTTATTGACTTGTGACACGGTGCATTGTCTTGATGAAAAAGCACCTTTTTTTTCTTCAAATGAGGCCTTTTCTGGGCGATTTCGGTCTTCATGATTGATTGTTTTTCTATGTTCCAACTAGTCTATGAATAAAATTCCATGCGTATCCCAGAATACAGAGGCCATTACCTTCCCTGCCGATGTTGAGTCTTTGGACGCTTTGAACGGCTTTATCCGTCTGCACGCCACTCAGAGGACTGCCGAATTTCATTCCGGAGTGAAGTGGTGAATCCATGTTTCATCTTTTGTGATGTATCGACGCAAAAACTCCTTCTTATTTCACGTGAACATCTTCAAACAGCTCTTTGAATCATCGAATCGTTGTTGTTTTTGCTCTGGTGTGAGCAAACGCGGCACCCATTTGGAAAACAGCTTTTTCATACCCAAATTTTCAGGTTTTTTCGGAATAACTGCCCCTGGTCGTCCAGGGCGTTCAGCATCACGACCACGTTTGAAATTGGCAAACCATCGTTCGATGGTCGTTTTCGATGGAGCAGAGTTCGGATAACATTTTTTAAGCCAAGCTTAGGCGGGTGCACCGTGCAAGGTGTTTTTTTCCCATAAAAAAGCTATGCTATATCAGCACATGAAATTGAATCCATCGTTTTTAAGAATCACAAAAGTAGCGTTACTTAAACCATTGTAACTCGATAAACAATAAACCAAACGTCATTAAATTGACAGTAATCTTTTGAAGGTTGGAATTGTAGAAAAATAATATGGATATTTTATTAGTGGTGCCATCTGGTAGTTAGGGCTGGGACTTATTGATCGATGTGTTAATTGGTATTTTTGTTCTTCTACGAAACATATTTGACCCGTTTTTTTATTTAGTTATTAGGGTGGCCGTTTCTGCCTTAGGGTGGTCCAAAAATTAAACTATTTTCAAAAATGCTTTCGAACTGATCCTATTGCGATACGCGGCTTTCGAATACAATTATTTAATTAAAAGTTTCGTAGTCATTTACACATTATAATCCGAAGCTTCCATTACCCAAATCAATTTCGTTGTTGATATAATTACAAAGTCAACATGTATAAAGTGAGAGATTGGTGGTACCATAACTACCTATTCGAACAATTTATTGATGGCGCATAACGATGTAATGCCGCGGTAGTTGTCGATATTCCGTTTACATACTTTCTTATGAACTGGAAACATTTACGCTACAATCCAGCAGGAAGGAAACACCTCACTTACGAGGGACATTCGATACAGCTGACAGAGAGGAGTCACTAGGCTGTCAATGTGTTGCTTGAGGAAGGTGGAAGGAACTCCATCAGGTCCAGGCTTGAATGACGATTTCAGCTCAGAAGCCGCTCTGGAGATCATCTCGGGGTTGGCGTTGATAGCTCCCAGTGATTGATCAAGCAATGAAACATTACACTGTGCTACAAAAAAAAAAAAAAAAGTGAAGGAACATAATTAATTTGCTTTAATGTGGCAGTACTGTAGTCAGTGGTTGAGAGAAGATTCACAGCACCGGTGTGAAATATGGAACTTTCATGATCCGGACAAGCAAAACCGCCGTAGGATAGACACCACAAAATAGCAGGCAGATTGGAGTTATTTATGACTATCACCTCATCATCAGCAGTAGTGATCTCCATTATGGCCCAAATAGACTGGCTATCGACTTCAATTAGCTCAGAATCACGAGTTCGATCCGTAGGAACGTTTACAATGTGCGGCTAACGAGCTCGATGGCGATCCAAATCTTCTCTACAAACTTCAACGTATTGTGCGTATTGCGCTTAATTTCATTCGTCTTTAACCCGTCGCCGATTTCCAGGATGATTTGTTTAAAATTTTAAACTTTGTTCTAAAGAACCATGCGTTCTAGATCAATGGAAATTATTGGTGTTTTTTGCTGAATATCCATTTTATTAGGCGATTACGACATGTTTTTCCGAGATCCACACAGCCGAGCAATTGAAATTTAAGTTTGTTGACAGCAGTACTACCGAGTACCGCTTGCCTAGAACTGCAATTTTGCTAAGATTTCAGCAAATAATCTTTAACCGAGGTCAACATGAAATTGTAAGAGTCACATGAATGTAACTGTACCAAAATAATTGGTTTAAACTACCTAAAACTATATAAATCGGTTATAGTCCCTTGTCAGGTAGAATTGAATTTGCAGATGAATAATGTTTACTTAATGGCTCAGGAAATCTCACAACACCTACTGGTGATTAATATGTTGTAACGAATAATGATAACTAATGCGTTTATATACATCTTTAGCCTCTCGGTATTCACAAGCTTCTCGTGGTCTACATATTGAGATCGAAACGTTGTTGGTTCGGATCCCGTTCGTGTAGTGTTTATTTTGTGCCCTTTGTTAGTTTGAGTTTAACTTAATTAATTTACACTTTAGTACAAAACAATTGGGTTTTATCAGGGTTTCAAAGCATTGATTTCCCACCCGCCTAGTCGAACCCTAATCAGGTATCTGATCGTATCCGGAAATATTTAGCTCATTGGTTGTGATCTAGTACTTCACTGACCCCTTTTTTTGTCTTATTTTCCTGTCTTTTCGCTACAATTATTCAGAGAATTTTTTTTACACTATGCATACGATTATTCAAAATCAAATCAACTCAAATGCAAAAATAGTCAAAGTCGTGTATGATTTTTTTCCCGTATGCTATTATGGTAAGATTTTGAAAACTGGAAGGGCTGACATTTTGGCAGAAGACTGGAATTGAAATCAATGGAGTTTGAATCGATGCTTTTTTGGCTTTTGATGCCAAGAGTAACTCATATCTATTGAAATAGCAGAGTCGAATAAACATTATCTTCCACAATGTTTTGAAACTTTTTAATTTCTGCAACTTTGTAGAACATATTATTTTTTTATTTCTAAAAATAAAAACGCTTTTAGAACGCACTGTGTTATTTGAAATTGTTGGCGCTTAGGACTATTTTTCCAATAAGGTAACTAGAACACAAGAAAAATCCAATCATTTTTTTAAATGTGGATCATGTGATGTGTATTATATAAATAAAAATATAAAAAATTACATGTGATACTACCAATATATTTATTATGATGTGTCTTTATTTATGAGACTTTAAGCCGGAGGCTGGTTCGTCTCTTATACTATCAATATATGTTTATCAATCATCCCACCTAAGAATAATTATCTTGTTTTGGTCCCAAGTACACTGTTATAGACATTTAACCCATATAACCCCTTTAATGTCCATTTAACGTCAAACAAAAATTTATTTAAAAAAATATTATGATTTATGTTTATAGATTTTAAGTGGGGACGACCCAGGCGTAGTGGTTAACATCCATAACTCTCATGTCAAATTGACGAGTTATCTCATCCCGGACAATTTGCGAAAAATAGCCAAAAGGTATTTGAGTGATTACGACGGGCTGAAATTCTCGATAATCAAGGAATTGAAAATACCGAAAAATAAACAAGTGTACATGAACGTATGACAACACGTTTGTTACTTAGAAAGCACTAATCTCAAAATAATCAATGTCTTCCTTAGGGTTTATATTACTCCAAACTATCCTAACGATCATAGAGTTTCTATAGACTCTACTTTACCTTCATTTGAACTGCAAAAAACTTTACTAGGTTCATGGATACGACCTCTGTCTGTTGTCTAACACTTTTGTAAATAGGCAGGTGGACGCTGTCAAGTAAGCCATCGCTGCCACTCAACATTGAAGCTAATTGCAAATCTTCGCTATAATTTTCTCGCCGATTGACGTCCGTATTCGGTGACACCTTCGATACCTTTTCGGTGAAAGGCGTCTGCTGTACGAATCAATTGCTCCTTACATGCCTTACCTACCTCACAGCAACAACCATCAATAAATATTAATAACATTCATCTCGTGCGCCGCCGTCATCGTCGCATCCAATTCACTAGGCCAAACAGCGTGGGGTGCACTCACTGCTCTCCTAATTCGGAGGCCGGGCAGATGAACCGGTTTTCTGTTAACCCGGCATACGGCTACATGTATACTGATTTGCACACGCGAACTGCTGCGTCGTTGTCGTAGACCCCCCTTCAATGTCACGGTTGTTTTGCATGCTCCCTCGACGTCTTTTTCGTGAGAGAAGATGACTCAAACTACCACTTCTGATCTGACCTTAGCCTTGCGCTCCTTGTCATAAATTTAAGCCATCATTTCCAGGGCAGATTAACGGATGAGATGCCTGCTTCCTTTTTCGGCGATACCGGTTTCTGCAGGGAAGGATAGTGCAAAACGAACCATTTTGTTAACAATTGCATTGTAATAGATTTTTTTCATCTTGATATCAGTATCTTGATTATTCGTACATTTTCTCAATCTAAGAATTACCAGGAGAACTTAAAAAAGAACGAAAATATGCATTTAGCTTCTGTGGTGCGTTTTGGACAATCTTCCTCTGCGTAACGATGAATGTTAGTGTTGCTGTCACCATTGGTTCGATCAATGTTCACTGGGGATTGATTTATCTTTGGATCACTAAGTCGTTAAAGAAACCAAATTTCGAATAACATTATTAAGGTTATCTTGATGGCTCACGTTCATCGAAATTTAAAGGAATGCTGCAATGTAATGATGAGAGAGCTATAGCTTGGACGACTTGTTTGAAGCAAACATTTTCAGCCATTCGTACTTATTTAGTTTTAAGATGTTGGAAGCATTCGAAGTTTACGTGTTAAGGCAGATACCACTCCATCAGTACTTATGCATATGGAGGTTTTCCGAATTTTGCAGGTTGGAAAAATGGGAGATAATATTATTCTTTTTTTTAACAATTGAAAATGCACCTGAGGGCAATGGTCCATTATTTTAGGAAAGCCGACGTGGCTCTCAATAAGATTACAAATATCTAGGTAAAGGATAATGAACGCTTCTTATCAACGTGATAGATTTCGGTTTTTATCAAAAACTGATTACTTACCCGGGGCACGGGTACATACTCTAACTATAGGTTGTAGATGATTAAATTAGTTATTATTGATCCGATTTTAATTATGGTAATCGTTTTTACATTATAACTGAACATCCAAGCCGAATATCTACCAAAGAGACCCCAATGCTATTACTCCGATGCCATCTAGTTATTCGAACACGTACAAGTCAGAACTTTAAACAAGATTGTATGGTTTTTTTTTTTCAATTTTGCGTATTCAAAATGATGTAGTGCTTTGGAAATAATTATTGACCATAGTTTCAAAAAATCGTTCCCGGTTCAGACCTTTTTACCGTTCAATTAACAATTAAAATAATTAGTTGATATTGGCCAATTTATTCAAAACGATTATTTGAATAGCAGAACATGCAAAGACCAAAAAAGAGAGAATAATATTGATCCAAGCAACTTTGTATGCATTTATGAGGGTCTTTGGGTTTTGAGGTTTAATAAAATCGATTTCTTACATATTTCCTATATAGATGTTACAAAAGCCATGCTCTAAGAAGGATTTGACTGAAAGCTTGATTCTCGAGATACCCGGTTTTCCCATGTGCCGCTTTTATGTTTATGTTCAAATCTATTTCCCCAAAAGTCACATTTTCCAAAAAATTTGGTATGGTTTCTAAATATACATTATGAAGAATATTGAAGATTTATGTATGAAAAAAATATTTCTGTACATGAGTCGTAAGGAGATAATCCGAAAAATCCATTTTTGCTTTTTACACTCTCTTTCAAGTAATATAATTACTTAAATGACACTTTAATTTTTCCTTCAATTGTCTGCTGCTTGAAAAATTTCAAAATTATTAAAAAAATTACAAATAATATCTGTATGTCCATAATCATGTTTTTAGAGTCTAACATAAAGGAACCTTGCCATAAAGTCCTCTGTTACTTTTTGTGGACGCGCAGTCATTTGAATATAAAAAAAAAGCCAAAAAGTGTACTACTATAATAAAAAAAACTGCATCCTTATATAATATCTCTTACAAGATACGCTTTAAACTTGGGTTTTAAACCAGAAGGCCTCCTTAAGATTGATGGAATAATCCAATAACTGAATTAGAAGAGTTGTTGCTCCGTTACTTTTTGTAGTGTAGCTCACGGTTCTGGCCGGCTTTTCTGTTCGTTTTAAAAATGATATGATAATTTTATTAATCTTCGGATGGTATTTTTATTGTTTGGTCTTCAAAAAAAAAAAAAAAAAAAAAATCCAATCGTAAGCACATTTTCTGTGTAAATTAACGCCACATATAATCAGCATCTCTGTTTCATATCCGCAATATTTTTTTTTATCAATTGTGCTCTCTTAATTCCTTTTAAATGAAATTGTTTTTGAAGCTATGATTAACGATTAACATAAAGGTAACGGGTGGCAACTAAAATTTGGGAATTTTTTTCTCAATCTGTCAAAAAAAGACAAACATCTGATGTGTTGAAATTAAAGATACATTGTCAATTGCTGATAAAAATTTGGTGAACACTTTAAAACGGTCCGTAATGTCGGAACAGGAGCGTTGTATGGCCTTCATGTCAACTTTGCAAATGCATCTCTTGATTCTACCAATCTATTGTTGGCAATTTGTGGCTCTCCAGCTTTTTTTTGTACACCAAAGAGCTCAAAATCCTGAAGAAATCTCCGATTGGGCGACACTGAGGCAGATTTTTCGGGTCGTGGTTTTTGAGTTCAAATGGGATCGAATGGGTATTCAGGAACGATTGTGTTTTTTTTTGGAGTAATGCGAAGACGCTTTATCCGGCCAAAACTCGTATTGTCCGCATGATGTTGTTGTAGAAACGAGATCAAAATTTTCTTCAAACATTTGTTTTGGTACACATCTTGATTAATAGCCAAACCAGAGGACTTGAACCATGGCTTAGAAATACTTCTCTCCCAAGTAACACACAAAACATCTTTTTAGAATGATTTATAATTTTATGTTTGATAAATGTATTATAAACGTATTGCAAAACTTGTCAAGTTCGGAGAGATTTGGATTTCTCCTATTCTGACTAACGATCGAGCTAAAAATACTTTTTTCACTGCGGCAAGTGATAGATTTTATGGGTAGTTCTTTATACTGTTGAAATTACATTGCATCAACCATGTTTTGCAAAACGTGTTTTTTTTTCATAACGATGAATTTATTGTACAAGATTGTGATTTCACTGCCAACGGGAAGCAAATCATGGATACTCAGAGTTAACTTTTCATCAATCGGAGTTGGCTTAGCAAAGAAGCTACAAACCTATCACGCAAAGGACTATTGAACACTAGTCCCCACGCTTGGCAATGATATATTTTTGTGTGAGGATATTTTTTTCTATTTAATGCTTTATAAGTCTTCACTTTTTGCGCTTTTTACGTCATATTAATGTATGAAATAAAGTATTATACTCTTTAATTGATTACCTGTTTTTGTCACTTGACAGTACTTTCAACTTGCTTAAAACAAGTTTTGTTGCTTGGGCTTGGAAATGGATCGTTTTCAGGAATGTACGTCTTCGAAAGAGGGAAGTAACTTTCTTTGTTCAAAACAAAACATTTTCCGGAATATTTTTTATCAACCAGCGGCATTGGGATTTCAGCGTCGAAATATGTTTCTCAGTGTCTTCTTTTGGCACTGTATTCCGACTCTTTTCAATGTTTTGCTGTAGTACTTTTGAGAACAGCTGAACTTTTTGTGGCATCCCGTTGGCTCAGTGAATCGTTGTTGTTGAAGGCATGAGAAAGAGAACGAAGTCCTTTTGCGTGCATAATTTTGGCTGGTCTTCCACGACCTTGCTTGCGAGTAATTGTTGGGGATCTTAGGATATGGTAAACAGTCAAAGCCACAACATTTTCGTTTTTAAAATGTTGTACCGTATACTGTTTGCCGAGATTTCTGTGCAGTTCGTCAAACTGTGCAACGCGCTTGCAAAATGGTTCTCGTTTCTGCGGCATTTTGAGCAAAACTGAGCAATCTCAAAAAAAAAATTCTAGCAGAAAGAAGAGAGCGAGATCTGAACCATACGCACTCTCATTTATCGAAAAAAATCCAAAATTTTAGTTGCCACCCGTTATTCTGTCAAAATATCACCCCGCATCCAAACAAAAAAAAATTGTAGTACTTATCGGTTCTAAAGCAATGATCGAATTTTAAATCGATAGTTCTCAATAGTTGTGTGATGTGATGTGATGTGATAAGAACCCGCCATCAGTAAAAGGATTGCCTATGTCTGCAGGACTATTATCAGCAGGTTGTTCCAAGAGAATAGCCTACGTGATGGCTTGGTGTACAGCTATGTCCATTTAGAATCCGGAATAATAAAATCATCTGTATCTCGGTAACGGATTGACGTACAAATAAGTTTAATACATCAAACAAAGGTAATTCACTTTTCTTCAAGGAAAACATATCAATATAAATCTTTTCTCTTCGTTTCTAATAAAAATTCACACTTTCTTCTTTATTCCTCCCTTCAAACGCTGCATAACTCTGGAATCAACTTCCTTGGCACATTTGTTCCACATTTTGGTCATCTGAGTCGCGCCCCGAGCCGTTTTTCCACTTTTCTTAAGCTTCCGCTTCATTATTGCCCAAAATCTCTCGATGGGCCGGAACTGCGGGCAGTTGGGTGGATTTATGTTTTTATCGATGAAATCTACGTTATTACCGCGGTACCACTGGATGACTTCCCGGCTGTAGTGGCAACTCGCCAAACCTAGCCAAAACTTCACGGGACCTTTATGGGCTTTAATGAAAGGTAGTACGATGTTTTTGAGGCATTCTTCCTTGTACAGCTTCGAGTCCATCGTCTTATTCGTCACGGCCACTTTGGTCTTTGCTCCGCAGCTGCATATCCCTTGCCAAATCATCAGTTTTTTTTGGCAAATTTGTCCATAAAAGCAAACTCAAAGTTCAATTTTTTGCTAGGAAGCTGTCCGAAATTCATTTTGACGTAGGTTTCATCGTCGATGAGCAGGCATCCTTGGTACTTCGTCAAAACCTGCTGGTACAATTTCCGAGCTCGAGTTTTGGTGACGAAACTTTGCTTCAACGTTCTGTTTGGTTGCTTGCTGGCTCCATAAGAACGATATCCTGCTCGCAAACGAATTCTTTGAACGGTACTGCGAGCAGCAGCGTATTTTTGTGCGATTTCATTATCTGATAGTCCAGGGTTTGCTCTGACGGTTCTCAACACCTTCTGGTTCAGCTTGCGGTCATATGTTCCACTACGCCGCTTACCGTGAGGCACTCGATCTACGCTCTTTCGCTCTCTGAAACGTTTGAGTACACGGTTGATTTGGCGATTTTCAACGTTTTTGCGATTTTTATTGATGACCACGTTGGATTATCAACGTGGGTGTGCAGAATTGTTTTTCTCCTCTCGGCTTCCATCTGGAATAAGTTTTGATTCACTGCACGAAACACCGTGAAATTTATACCACGTTCCGGATTCTATCTGGACAGAACTTTAGCAGCCCCCCCTCAATCACCGTTATATTGTTGTTATTCGAACAGTGGAAATTTTTGGCATAATTGATGATATATAAAAATGTTAAGATAAAAAAGAAAATTTCACGGCTGTACTGAATGTTAGGTTCAATTAATGTGTTTTGTAAATGTATTTTAGATAATGCAAATTTCTAATGTTCCTTATAAAATAGTCGTAAGCAATAAAAATAAGGAAAGATCTCACTAAAAAAATTACGATTGAAATAAATTTCCATAAAAGCATATCAGTCTCTATTTTGCATCATAAAATCAACGAATGATACTTTCAAACGCATCTTTCACTGCATGTTATTTTAATTGGACTCATTTGCTTTTATAGGCTGATCGAGTATGAAATGGATCAAAACTGAAATGCATTTACTGTGCTGGTTTTTTACAAGGTCTCACATTTCTCAAATAAAAAAGATATAAAAGACACAATTGCAATTTAAACTAATTTCAAACTTGAATATCGTACATGGAATTTTACACTACAAAAATTAAATTACTTGACCATGTAAAAAGCAGGTACAGTAAGTCAATGCACTTCCAACCGTTCACTTACTTAAATCCCTACCTTCCTCTAGTTGTATTATTAAGAAGAATCCTCGTAAATTTAAATTTAAATTTAAAGTGATAGTAACAATCCTCCCAACCTCCCTGACGTCCTAACACAATAAATGAAAAAGCAAGCGATTATTAAATAATACTACTTTTTATTTTAAGCTAAGGTATTGAATAACGAGCCATTAAATTATACTGTTAAATAATAAAGCTTTCAAAATTATTTCGAATAAATAATTTTAAGCTTCACTTTATACTCAAGACATAAATATGTTTTCGCTAATAACTATCGAAATTCCTCACTGTTCTTGAAATTTACCATAAAGTGGTACTATAGCGGTAAAAACTAAAGCTAACTATAGCGATAAGTGTAAACAAAAAACATATTTATGCCTTGTTTCGAGGATAACCTACGGCCGGTTTTCATTCTTGTTGCTTTTTTGTGTTATTTGTTTTGTTGTGTTATTTTTTTTATTAATTTTGTTGTATTAAGCGATAAGTTGTCAAAAGAACATCCTTCTTTCTTAAATTACGCATCTTCTTCGCCATCTGAAATTTCACCGCTACTGTCGTTAAAAATTTCAACAGCTTTTTTCTTCAATCTATCTTCATCTTTTCCTAATCTCTTCCAATCGTATTTACTCATACCTTCGTATCTTTCAAAGTCCTGTTTTAAGGAATTTTTCCAGGTGAAACTGGGTCTACCTTCCTTTTTCCAATCAAATTTAAACTTATATGCTAACTTAAGTAAATGCGATGATTCTCTCCTGATGATAATACCATAATAAGAAATTCTTCCTACTCTAACTCTTCAATTTATTGTTTTCCCCTTCAACTCCTTTCTAACATTTCATTCCCTGTTTTCTTTTCTACAGCTATTCCAAATATTTTTCACTATAAGTTTATCATATTTTTCTTATTGTAATCTACTCCGTTTCGTAAGAGTTGCTACTTTACTAAACTACGGGCTTGGCTTATTTCATAGCATCAACACATCTCTTCCTAGTAGTAGCTGAACGATTAAGTGTATTAATCAAATTTACTCCAAGGTATTTCAATGACTTACAGGTAACAAACTCCTTTCCATTTAATTTTATCTAATCTGGTATACTTTTTGCTGCATTAAAGATTGGACTCGGAAAAAATGCGACACTTTGTTTTGTGTTATGTTTATGTGTGCAAAATTTTATCGCGATTTGTCAAGTAGTTTTCAAGATGCATTCGAAACAAGAAGAGCTACGCCAGCAAATCTTGGGCGTGGTGATCGATAATCCTGGTCAGTCGCACAGATGGATCGGCAAAAGGCTTGGAATCCACCATTCCACCGTGTCCCGCGTTGTGAAGATGATCTAGGAGACGAAGACCTTCGAGCGACGCGCTCCGATTGAAAATGAATTTTTGGTGATCATTTTTGTGTGTCTCATTTTTTCCGAGTCCAGTCTTTAGGTTCTCTTATTAATATTTGACTTTTAATTGTATTAATTTCTAATCCTACCTCTGCCAAAAAATCTTCTACTATAATAAGCAGATCGTCCGCAAATGCCAGGATAATTGGCAATCACTTGAACCTGTTGCTAAGAACATTTTCTAGAATTGTTCTAGAACGTTGAATCAAAAAAGTATTTAGGAAAAGGCTACTAAACACTGAACGAAAATTAGTCTTTTCCATAGTTCTATATATGTGGAGCCTCAGATATATCAGAAAGTCGATAAGAGCACGGTTTACCAAGCCGGAGGTGGCGTATTCGATTCTTGTTTCGGTCGAAAGATTTTTTTGGGTTGGATAAATCAGTGTCGAATAACCGCTTGTTATTCAGTATTGATGTTTGTTGGGTAGTCACTTCCATGGAAATTTCCAATAACGCCTGCAGTGTTAATTTCTGTACAAATTTGCTCAAAATTCAAGAGGTTTTACAGTACACAATTTGAAACCGTTTAGGCACAGAGTAGCAGAAATTACACAATTTTATTCAACTAGTGCGGGGGATTTTTTTTTAATTATCGTACAGGTTTGGGCCGGAGGGTCTCAGATTGTTTCGAAACTTTGCCCACGCATGGATTCATGGATATATTAACAAAAACGAATATTTAAAAAATCAACTGTTGAACTCTTGAGAAAATTTCATTAAAGTTTGAAAAAAAAAATTGGTCTACGATGATTAGTTAGTGATGTTCGGGAAAATCGGAAAACTCCAAATGGCGTTTTCCAGAGGAACTAGCAACCTTGAATTCTTTAATATTTGTTATTGTTCAGATATCCATGAACCTTACGCATGGACAAAGTTTCGCAACAATCTGAGACCCTTCGGCCTAATCTATACGATAATAAAAAAAAATCCCCTGCGGCCACCAGCATTGGGTAATTGTTGGGAATAAATTGTATATTTCATTGTAAAGAGATTCTTAAGAGATTCAATTTATTTTCTTATCACCAGCCAGTTGAACAAACTTTCAATGATCCTTATTAAAATTATTTGAAGATGATAAGTCAACATTTTAAGGACTTCAATTGCTATTTGGAATAGAAATTGCACTTGTGTTTAACGACTAGTTCAAGGTCCGCCTCATTCTTGGAATAGTTCGAGTAGTCCGGTTATCGGTCGTTTATGGTAATTATTTATTAGGGGTTTTCCGATTTTTCTTGGCCTTGACGATCAGCTGTTCCTCCGTTTTGGCCACGAAATTAATGGAGTGTCTTGATATTTTGAACATGAGCTAATCATGTACAAAAAATCAAGTCTTTTAGATTGAATATGGCTTAGTAATAGTGAAAAAATTACGTAAATCGGTACGCTGCCAAAGTAGTGCTCTATTCTATAAAATTAATCAACAAAAAGAGATTAGATTCAGAGCTCCTAACGTTTCGCGATAGTTGATCTATGCACGTTACGGGGTGCTAATTAGATGACCAATAAGGCCAGAAACTAGCACATGATATTTAATTATTTTCCTCCCAAAACAGAGTAAAGTAACGTAGCGCAATTGTATGTTCCAAAATCACCCTGAAAGCGAATAGCCGTACCAAGCAGTTGATCTTGATCTTCATAGACAGTCGAACCAAGCCTACTTCACTTACACAGACTAGGTCCTACCTCATTCAATGCAATCACATTTTTCTCTTCCCGCGCCGTCTAATAGTCCACTTGAATTCGAAATAACCAATTTCCTTCGAACTTGATTCACGCGATACATCGCTGTCGGATCTCGATTCCTTCCAACCAATCTCACTTAGGTATACGTATCTCTGGAGATCTAAATCGCACAGTGCATTTGACACGAAAAGCGAGACTTTTGGCACGCGTTATTTTCAATGCGATTCGGTTTGAAGAGTAAAAAAAAGGTGCGTTTCATGGCAAGGGTTGTAGAACGTGCCTTTTCAAAACGTTCCATATTAATACCACATCTCGCTTCGCTTGGTGCTGGTTTAGTTTAGAGCAAAACCGAGCCGGGATGTAGGTAGGATTAGGTTATAGGTGCGATTGATGGTATGACCTTTTATGCTGCTGGTGGTTAACTGGTTGCAATTTTTTTGTTTATGCGAAACCGTCATCACCATCACCGTGTGCGTCTTCGTCATCAATTGACTGTTTGAAACAATAAGCGTTAATTTCGTGCCATTTCGAGTCATTACACTGCCTTGCTTCGTTTTCTTCAGATAATGATGGTACCGTGGTATTTAAGAGTAATTCCATTGTTTTTACACTACCAATTAGGAGAGAGAAAGACTTGTACCACAACTTCATCATCATCAACATTATCAGCAGTAACATCATTAGGCCGTTGGCACGCAAAGTACAATTTTCAATCGTTAATGTACCTCATGGAGGTTGACGACTGCAGTGATCCATTTGGAATTCATCCTATAGTCGATCATGGTGGTGCTATTATTAATGAACGCTACATAATGAGTACCTGTCAAACAGATCGAGTAACCGCTCCATACGGGTTTCCTGTTTGAGTTTCCGAAAGTCCATCGTTCAAATGTTGCATTGCTTTGGGGTAATTATTTAAGCCCTGGTAAGCCGTTTTATGGAATGCTACACTTTACCTGTTTTGAAGTCATCACACAATAGATAAAAGAAGTGAACAAAGAGGCAAGTAAAATTATCGAGTCTGCAAGTTAAAGCTCTTATCAATCGAATGATATGAAATGACCAAGTAGTCGATAACAGGATTGGGATTTTTTTTAATTCGCTGCGCGTGCATTATCTTCGATTGTCATTATGACTTAAGTTGACTTCTGTCAACCAGAAGCGCACCTGATTATTTCCCAGACAATAACTGAGCCAGTGCAATAAATGGCTTTGTTTTATCAGCAATACGGCAAAGGCTGTCTCTATTTATTGGCACGCGAATTGTTCTCCGAGGTAGGTGTGGGCATTTGAGAAAGGGCGTAGAAATTGAATGAAGCACGTTCCAATGTAATTCATTCGTAGGAATTTAACCTCGTTTTTTGGAACGATTCATGGATGGGTTGAAACTTATGTTGGAATTTCTGATGGATGGTTTAGATGCTGGTAGTTAACAACAACGTACAACTGTGCAATCAACGGAGACTTTTTTTTTTTTTTATAAATAACAAACCTAACGCATGCTGAACTATCACAGTAATGATCAAAATTGGACTATGCTTGGTCACCAGTATAGCTTATCGCTTACACAACTTCATTTTCTGTATCGGTTCAACATAGATATTTGTATTTTTTCTGCATACTCTCTCAATCTGTCGGTAAAATTTTAAACAGCTCTGAAAACTAAAAAAAAATCGTAAAAATTAAAAAAATAACATAAATCCTTTGGATATGTACACTAATTGCTTCACTTCAACATTATCTATTGATAGAAATACATAATATTTTAATAATATTCCATACATTTCATGTGCTGATGATTCAAAGTTTACCGACTTTTTCAGCGGTTTGAAATCTCAGTAGAAATTTACCGACCTCAGTAAAAAAAAAAGAGTAAGTAGGATGTTGTGTAAATTCGAGAGCTTCATTTAACTTATCTTCCACAATAGCATATTAAATAAATAAATAAAACTAAGAGATCTCGGTTGATTTGCAAGAGTAATATGAGTCTTTTCTTTTATTTTCTTTGCACTAGTCCAAAATGTCACTTTTTCGAGAAATCTGAAATGTAGTTAAAAAGAAGTCTTTTTTCTTAAGTAAGCCAAATTAGCGATCTAACTAAAATTAGTGTCCTAACCAAAATTTGAGGAAAAGAACGTCATGGCTTGCTTCATGGCAATTTTTTTCGGTTCATAGAAAGAATGTTTTTTCGTCTGTGTGTAAACTTTGATAAATTGGGTACCAAAAATAATGCTGAAATTTAACTAATCTTACAGATGGAAAATTTACAGGAAAATATCTATTTCCATTCGATAAATTGGTAATTTGGTAAATCAGCGTGATTTATTGTGGAATAAAAAGGAATGTTTTTGCATGATTTCTTATATTACTGCATTTATACGCAATCTGCTACAAGCTCTTTAACATTATAATATTAGATAACAAATCACAGAGGTTTTTAACAAGTTGACTTAATGTTCGCAGATTTCTGCAAAAGCAATCAGTAGATAGCATTTTTTTTGGTCTGACTTGAGACAAAGTCATCGAAACGTCTGTATTAAGGAAAATATTCCTTCCAAGTGGTTTGAATTCACCTTTGAATCGCCAATCATAGTATTTCTATTGTGTACAATCAGTTTTTGACAGCGGTATCAGTTGTTTTGCAGAAACTATTACTACCATTATTACCATTCTTACTGCCGCCTGCTTCTCGGGGTGAAAAAATCTGCCATCGTGGGGCACTTCAACGGACGAAGGAACGTGCAACAAAAGAAAGTCTTATTCCGGCCGTTCGATGGTCCTACGCAACCGATAAGTCCAAGAGGTCGGTGCAACCGTACAAAACAGTAAAAAACTGTCTACAGTCCATGGACATCGTCTTACGGCTGCGCATGTCCAATCCGGTCTTCTTGGACCAGCAGGATCTCCAACCAGAAGTAGCGGCTGAATACAATGGTTAAGGACATTTTCCAGACGAAGCGGATGTCTGGATGAGACATATGTGATCCTGGTCCCCGACCAAGAAGTTTAGCAGTGAGGTCAAATGTATCTCGCATTTCAAGTTCCCCAAGTAGCAACGAAAACTTAAATATAATTGTTGTGTTTTCCATGTGTAATTTGACTTGTAAAGTCTTGTAAGTGTACGTTTCACAACTTCGAATCTAGATTTAATTATTTGACTAGTTGATTTGTAACATAAGTGTTTGGTGTTTTTATGTTAGGACACGCTTGTCTGACAAAAAGTAGAAGCACTCCGCCGCCGGAAGCATTCGGAAGTAGGAAACGTATAATACATACATCTAGCGGGTGCTGGAGCAGATTCCGGATTGGCCTTTTCAGGACAAAAAAATCAGTGGAAAAGAGAGTTCACATGTCTTTGGAAGTGCGGGAGCTGTGCTTCAGGGTGGTCGGTCGCGAAAAATATCGTTCGAGTGCCGAAGCCGTAATGTTTTCGACATTTCCGGAGAAATTTGCGAAATTGGCAAATCTGTTTTTTGCAAGGCTTTGACAGATAATTGCTTGTTCCAGTTGATCAATGTCAATGGAAAACTCATTTGTAATACATGCTCTTTAAAGTTAATAACATTCACTATGCATTGCTACGTAGTCCCACGTGACCTTTGCGTACAACCCGATTGGGCTGTCTCTTGTAGTTTTTGTTTACATTTAGAGTCGATAATGTAGATTTCCAAATTTATTAATCAAGTTTTCAGTTCCAAGTACTCAGCTCATGGTTTTAATCCGATTGACTACTCACCTACTCTTAAATGGAAAACATCAAAAATAGAAAATACTGAAACATGAAACAGTTCTATTGGTTACATTACTGAAGATTAAATTTTTATTGCGAAATTAACTGTAAAAAGAATTTATGTTTTCATGAATGTTTTTAGACAAAAATATCAAATACGCTGTTTTGAACAAGTATGTTCGTTAACAGATGACCTTAAGATAACTAAATAATTCAGCCATTTCACGGACTTTACTCCCTATATTTATTGTTAATACTTGCAAATCCTTCTCGCTAATTGGCTATTGTTGTTTTCCTTGCAGGTAATTCATCATGATTATATCATAGGTTTGTATGTAATGAGTGTAATATCGTGAGTTCAGCAATATAATGTAACAATTAATTAATATAAATTTCTGAGACAGTGATTTGTTTTCCATTTGGATCAAACATACACTGTTAATTTGTATGGAATATAAGCATGCAGCGATAGTAATGTGACACCGCGACTAATTCGATATGTCATTGTACAGTTAACATCACATCGCCAGGATTGACGCTTAACTGCTTTATCAGCGATCATATAAGTTTCATCGGATTCACAAACAGTAAAAATGTGTCATAAATCTCCCGTCTAGGTTTGTATGTGTTCCTCCAACCGATCGGCAATTCATCACGAAACAACGACAATCGGCGCGGCATGCGGTAGAGATTGAAGTGGTGCGCCATAATTTCACACGCGGGCAACTTCAGGTTGTTAGATTTTTGCATGCACATCACATTGAAAGTCAGCTACGGGTAGGCAGGTTGATAGCTATTAATCCAACTGAGCTTGGAACTTCAACATGCGGAAATCTTCACAAGAGCGCGTTGAAGACACCGACCAAGACGGGGGAAATAACATCTCGTAATGACTATCGTCGCGGTTGTTAGACGGACGTCTGATGTTGGGCACCGCATAAACGCGCAGGGGAGTAGAAAAAAGCGTGACAATGTCTGATCCAATAACCCATAGGCAAGAAGAAATACTTTGACATTGAATTTCTGATTCACTCGGTGGCATTCAACATTCGTTTGTGATGCAAAAATAACAGTATGCAGATTTCTGCATTGGTTGAATTAGGTACATTATTTATTTTGGAAGATTGGGATCTTAAAAGTAAATGTTGTATGTTGGAGGCCGAGGTGAAGTGTTTTAAAGCTTAACAACTTCCTGATCATCACTTTTCTTGAACATGAACAGGTTTGTATTAGTAGAGATCTTTCAATTTGGTTCTATAGAAAATAATTAGTAAGTTCACTGAAAATTTATTTTCGTAAATTAGCTGTCATTCGTTTCGTAAACATGGATGCTGAACAAAGAACAAATGTCTCGTAAATTGTATGAAACATTCATATTGCTTGTCATCTATTCAAATGCTATTATTACTCCTTTTTTGTACAATGCACAAAATGAATTTCGTGAAGACCAGCCAATCTTTTCTTCTCTTCAATCATACTCATAAGTGTTGGTGATGGTGCTGGGCTGGGCGGGAATCATTAATCTACCCAAAATAGAAATTAAAGCGCTGTCGAGAGATAGGATGCTCATTAATATAGTAACTTCTCACCAATCCACATGGTTTAGTGAGATCAACCACGGACTCAATAACAGCTCTTCCTGAAAATACAGGATCGAACCCCATGTCAGAAATATTAAAAAATAAAACGCTGAGCAAACTCCTCGTGGTTCCCCTTTCTTTCCAGTTATATTTTGAGTCGATATAGTAGATCTGTCAGTCATTCATACAACCACCAGAGAGACGTTTCTTTTTTATTGTTGGTAACAAATTATTCGTAACTCTTTGTATTGTTTTTGTACAATGAACGAATGTTCTTTCTGGGTCAACAAATGTTTCGTGGTTGTGACAGTTGCGCGTGTGGTATTAAATACGAAGGTAGCTGCTTAAAAAGTACAAATCAGTTTCGTTGCAGAAAACAACGCATATGTTTGTTAGTCCTACCTTCGATTTATTAATTTAAACGAAATTTAATTTTCAGTGTTGCCTAAACTATTTAAATATTAAATGTTCAAAAATCTGAGCAAAACTTTAAAGATTTTGAAAACCTAATAATTTTATCTTTGTACTTTTTCTTTGATCATAAAAATGAAAAGATTTCTCTTCCATATTTTGTGTTACTTATTCTCCAAGCAACTTTAACTTTCTAATTTTCCACATCTCTCATCGGAAAAAGTTTCCTAGGGTGGATAAGAATGCTACAAAAGAATACACATCCAATCATACCGTTTGTCCAAATTGAATTTGTTCAAACGAGGAGATTGGGGGAGGAATATTCTGTTGGTAGGATTTGAATTAGTAAATTTTATAAGTGTCCCTAAGTGTCTGATGTAGGCTATTATTTTCCAGACTCAATTACTTAATAGTTTTCTTTTTCTTCAAATACGCATAAGTGAATCAAAATTTAATCGTCCAAGTCGGGTCCCCTATAGTAGTGGGTTGTTGTTCAGAAATCAAGGTGAATGAATGGTACCTCCACCGTACTACACGAGACCTAACTGAACGCACAAAATTCATGGGTTCATTGGCACAGATAGCTTACATTTCAAAACTCCAGAAGTGCACCTAGAATACTACTTCAAAAGCAAGAGAAGCTATCAATACAGAAGCGATTCAAACCTTGAAAAAGAAACCTTAGACCGTAATTAATCAATTGAAAAAAAGAAAACGCGTTCCGCAGGGCTCGCCCATACGATGCAGTAGGTGAAACTTTATCAGTGAATGGTTTGTTATAAATTATTCATCACTTGGTGAATTCATCTGTAGAAGTTGATAAATATTTAAATTGAATTTAAAAATTGTGCTGAGAAGTTAACTGCATTATAAAATTAATCCTCAGTGGTAATGAAAATTTCAAGAGAAAATTTTCTCAAGGTCGAAAATTACAATGCGAGATTTTCTCTTCTCTCATTGCCCTTGGTTATTTAATTACAACGCCATTGTAAATTTTCCGAAGATTTGCTTAGTACAGATCGAAAGACAGTGCTTTTGGCTAGCAAAGTATGCAAATGGTACAATGAAAAGCGCAAACTGAAGCGAGCATGTCGTTGTTACTTATGACGTTATGACAATTTTCTCTTGATTTACCTTTGTACCTATCCGATACTTTTGGAACAAAGGCCAAAATCTCCCAAGAAGAAATTGTTCAAACAGACAGGAAGAAAGTTTTGCATTTCTTTCTCATAACAACATTCTTCAAGATCCAACAGAAGATATGGAAAGCGATTTAAATCGCTCCGTATATTGTTCCTCTACTGAACTATAAATATTAATAAGCGTATCAGCTGAGCAAGTTTTCTCTTTTTTCAATTTTGCAACACTCCGTTCGCATATGGACTCAAATTCTGTAAGGGCTACAAATACCTACAGACAATAATTGTGTGGCTAATACGCGAAGCATGGCAGGCATGAAGATGGGCTCGCAAACCGGAAAAGAGAACACGTGTGAGAAAATCTCACACTGCAACAGTAAATAGTCGCTTATGGAATGCTAGATTGGTAAAACCCAAGTGGCTAACGTGTTGCACGTGCACGTGTGTGTTTACCTTTGTAGGAAGGTGCATTAATTGATGGGAGGATTGATTCAATGGACACCCACCCCCAGGACGGGTGCTACTTGAGACGGTTTATTGTAAAACGTGTGTAAAACAATACTGATAGATACCTCGGTTGATGACGTTTGGAAAACAAACTTGTGGGGCAAGTGTATTTTTTTTTGTATATAACAGATATCTTACGATTTGATTCGAAAATTATGTAGTACAGGAATCAGAGGTTTGAGAGCTCTTATCTCTAGAATTATCTATGCACCAGAAGACAGTATTGAGGCTAGTTTTATCGGCTTAATTTGACTTGCTGTAATAGGCAACAATTTTCAAATATTTCATCCAACCAATCAAAATTGCATAACTGTTCTTTCAGACTTGACTCTTAGGCTGTGTCCAAATTAATTTATTTTAATTTTCACCTAAACTTGACAGATAGAAGATAATCGATTAAGTCTGCTACTCGAGCTGACTTATTTCTGACAGACGGCAGCTCAATTTGAACAGACAAATTATCGAAAGTTTGTTGACCAATAACAAAGGGATTTTAATCGATTAATTAGTCAGTCAAGTTAAAGTGAAATTAAAATTAATTCGCGAATTGGTACACAGCCTTAAACTTAATCAATGTTACGTGACGTTGCCCGTAAACATTTCAAGACAGAAACATATATATGAATGAATTTAATGTTCATTTTGATTCATTGATTCAGCCTATGTATCAAATGTGTAAAACCAACGAACGACAAAATTATAGACTGTCTCGGAAAGTATAAGCACACTTTCAAAATGTTAAAAATGTGTTTTTTTGAAGATTTCAAATAATTTACATAACATTTTACTCTTCTTCAATCAAAATCTTTAATTATAACGGAGACATCTCACTTTTCCTCGAACATGACCCCTAAACTTCTGCACAGTTGCACTTCCCACCATTTTCACCACTTTTGTCCAATTCTTTTTTAATATTACGATGTCATCCGGTGGTTGTAAGAATTTCCGTATATTTGCTTTGGTCAAAGCGCAGAACGTCTCAATTGGCCGTGCCTTCGGGCAATTTGGTGGATTCATGTATTTCGGCAAAGAACAGACATTTTCGCTTTTGTACCACCGTAGTGTGTTTTTGGGCGTAATGACATGATGCCATATCAGGCCAAAATATAACATTATGCTGCTTGATCATCGACAATAAACGATACTGGAGGCATTCCTTGATGTACTTCTGGGTGTTCATTGTCTCCGATACGTACGGGTTAAATAGTTTTCCGCATTCGCATATTGGCTGCCATACAATCACCTTCTTGCAAAATGTTACGGTGAAAATGGCCTTCTCCGTTTCGGGGATATACCTGGCCTTGCGTACAGTGAAGTATTGTGGTCTGGGAAGGGTTTTATAATCCAATTTCACATACGTTTCATTGCCCATGGTTATACACCCAGAATTTCTATACAAAATTTTGTCATATTAGTTTCCGGGCTCTCGGTTTCACAGACGCGGCATGATTTGAGTTCCTTCTGGGTTTCTTCTGCTTCCGGTATGTTTTGAGTTCATGTTGCTCTTTTGCACGCATCACGTTAGACGTCGAGGTCCCTATCTTTTTCGCCACACCTCGAACGGAAGCCAATTGTGTCTGCTTATAGGCATCCCTGATCTTCTTGTCAATAGCAGGACTCACATGATCGGATTTCCGACCACTCCTCAGTGCATTTTAAAAATTACATTGTTCTTCATATTTTCTAACTGCAGTTCGTACCGCTCCGACCCTTCCTTGGCTAATTTTCTTAAAGAGATTCCACTCACAGTGTACCATATGTACACGATACTTTTTCTCTGCTCCGGGGTAAGACCACGCATCTTCTAATTGGTAAATTGTACCGATACGCCTATTACTGTATCCTACATTGTTGCACGTTATATATTTACTGTTCATATTAGTGGTGGCAACTATAATTTTGGAATTTCTTTCTTAAGCTGTCCAAATAAGACAAACATACTTGAAGAAGATCCAATTTATTGAAATTAAAGATATATTGTCAATTGCTGAAAAAAAAAAATTAGCGAACATTTAAAAACGGTCCGTAATCGGCTGTTCCACGAAGTTTCCGTTTGATATCTGAACAGGAGCGTTGTAGTGCCTTCATATTAACTTTGGGAATGCTTTTCTTGATTCTACCAATCAACTGTTTGCAATTCGTGGCTCTCCAGTTATTTTTGTACATTAAGGAGCTCAAAATCCCCGAGAAATCTTCGATTGGGCGACCCTGAGGCAGATTTGTCAGGTTGTGGTTTTTCGGTAGAAAAGGGATCGATGGGTAAAAATTGTACTCGAATAAAATGCAATGCAATTTTTTTTTCTGTATAACTTTCTATTGCATTGGTGAAAATTGATGAAATTTGTGTAATGTGGTGCGTAATGTGTCAAGTGGTTATCGAGATGGTTTTCAAGCAAGAAGTGCTTCGACTAAAAAAAAATGGGCGAGGAAGATCCAGGCCAGCCCCACAAGTAGATCGCGAAACGGTTGAGAATCGACAATTCGACCGTGCCCCGTGTGGTAAAATCGTTCAAGGAGACCCAGATGACTCAGTGGCGAGCTGGCAGCGAAAGAAAACCGAAGACGACCGACCCCGTGAACGCAGGGATGCTGAAGGATTACTTCAAGCGCAATCCGAACCATTCGATTCGGGAAGTGGTCAAGAAGGTCAATTCTTCCGTCTGGTTTGTCCAGCAGGCAATAAAGTGGATGGACTTCATGCCTTCAAGGTAAGGAAGGCGCCTAACCAAACCATTAACAGAATACGGTGGCCAAATCCCACGCCAGGAAGCTGTACCGCAAGTAGTTGGTTCAGCCAAAATGCATCGTAATGGATGACGAAAAGTACATTAACGCGAACGCCAATCAGATCCCCAGCCTGCAGTTTTTCGTCGGCAAGTCCCACCTGGATCTTCCGAAGAAGGTCCGGAAGAAGAAGGTCGACAAGTTTGCCAAGAAGTACTTGGCGTGGGAGGCGATCTGTGGGTGCGGCAAATTCAGCAAGTACTATCGACGGTCAAATGTATAAAGATGAATGCCTCCAGAAGCGCCTGCTGCTCTTCCTCCGGTCTCACGAAGGCGACACTGTGTTTTGGCCGGATCTGGCATCGTGCCATTACGCGGTGATGGAGTAGTACGAAGCCAACGATGTTGTTTTTGCTTGAACCATGGCTAAGAAATACCTCTCCAGGAAATGGCAATGTTCAACATAACTTTCTGCTCAAACTTATGTTCAAACTTATATTTTATGTTCGAAAATGCAGTAGAACTATTCATGGAATAGTATCGTTTCCGGGAATATTTGTCTATAAACAAAACAAAAAATACTTACAAAAATAGGAGAGAGTGAGTTAACATACAAACACTCTCTTTTCTCTTCAAACTCGTTTGTTGCTGAATATAGGGGCTTCGAAAAAAATTCCAAAATTTTAGTTGCCACCCGTTAGAAACATAAACAATGATTTTACAAGAAACCCGTAGAGCAAAATTTTTTGGACATATATTTTGCTTTGTTCCCATCTATTAGCGTAATGTATTAATTACATAGCACACTTTTGGTAAAGATAAAATTTTCATTGGAAAAGTATTGATTGCCTATGGGTACTTGATTGCATATTTTTCAAATGGCTTATTTAAACCGAAAACTAAGCAACGATATTCATAAAGCTGGATTGCTGATGTTTTGGATACGGCCTTTAGGTTTTATGTAAAAATAATTAAGTTGTTTCATATTATTTCGGTCAATGACATTTTATACTGACTAAACCAAATGTAGATTAAAATGAAATGCTCAAGGATATAATAAACTTTATAAAGATTGATTTTTACGAAAAATTTAAATCATGAGACGAAGTTTCATCCACAAAAAGACCCAATATTGTGCTTATAGACCGACATAACATCCCTATCCATCGAAGGATTTCGTCTTTCAAAAGTAAGTGATTTAAATTTCCGTAGTTTAGAGCAGCAAAAGGCTTTTAAGGTCATCTAAGCAAACGTATAGCAAGTGTATTTTCGTTTACAACTCAATTACTGTATGAGTTACAATTACAGAAAGACACGCATCCTTTGCTTATTAGGCTTAGTCAAAATTGGTTACACCAACTTCATTGTGACTTAGATGAGTTTCATTGGAATCATATTAACTGGTTCGAAACAAGTGTGCTGCTTGGGATACCCTATAATCACACTTAATGTCCCGTTTCGTAGCTTACTTTTACATTAAATTGTGAAATATACAGAAATTTGCGTCTGTTCTTAAATTTACAAGACCATAAAAACTTGAAATGATAACTTACACTACATGTCGTAAAAATAATTTGGGGAACACAAAATGACATTTTCCAAATACTGCAACTGTTAATTCAAATACAAATGCATCTCTGAAAATTAATTTTAGTTTATACTACGAAATCGAAGGTAGATCCAAAGAATCTCTTCGTTGTTTTCTGCAACGAAACTGATTTGTTGTTTTTATGAAGATACCTTCGTAATTAATGGCACACGCGCAACTGTCAAAAGCACGAAGTATTTGTTGATACAGAGAGGAAATTCGTGCATTGTACGAAAATCATACGAAGAGTGTTCGGATTTACCTCAGGAAAAAGCACCACCTTTCTATAGCAGCTTATTTTTGCAGCAGCTTTGACTGTAAATTATATTTTATGTTAGTTATAAAGCATCATTACATGTAATTAATCACTTACAATTGATAGCTTTTCTTCTTTTCACCTCGTGCTACAAAGGTTCTACTGGCGCGTAATATTCCTTCTTCTGGGCTGTATTAGATAGTTAAGTTAACTTAGTATTTTGAAATTATTCGTTCATAAGTAGAAATTGTATCACTTACGTTAGTATTTCGTATAAACAAGAAGGCCATATAATCCAATTATCATCTAAATATACAAATTTTCGGAACCGCACTGTGAATCTAGAATAAGTAGCATTATTTTACAACTAAATTTAAGGTTTAGGATAACAAATTTTACCCCAAAGTAGTTTGCACTTGATGATCGGGCAAAGTTCCACAGTTGCTCTAATTTCCTACTAATTAAACTGTTTTTTTTTAAACTGTGTTGTTTTTCTATTAAATTTCTTAATAAGAATGATTTCATTTCATGATTTTGTCATGTTCGCCCAGTCATTGCCTATCGCTTTGTGATAGACCCGTCGCTACCATTTGCGTGCCCAGTGGTCTTCAATACAAAGAGCTATGAATACTATATCGACTAGAAGAGTAATTGAAAAAAAAGCGCAACCACGTGAAGTTGTCCAGCGTTTTCTTTAAATATTTCTGACATGGGATTCGATCCTGCATTTTTGGAAAGAGCTGTTATTGAATCCGTGGTTGTTCTCACTAGGCCATGGTGACTCGTGTGAAGATAATTGATTAATGAGTATGTAGTTATAACTCTCGACAGCGCTTTAATTTTAATTTAGAGATAAATAAATTATTCCCGCCCATCCCAGCAGAAACACCATCATGCCTGAGTCCAATACAAGAGAAACAGAGGAAATCCATGTTTACAAAACGAGTAAAAGCTAATTTACGAAAATATATTTTCAGTGTGCATGCTAGTTGTCATTTCAAGGATCTAGTTCCAGTTAAAATTCAAGATGCGGTAATAAAAGTTTAATTAAAAAAAAGGTTCTTTGAGGCAATGGATTGTAGTGGTGTAATTGAGCTCAATCTTATCCTGTATGGCTCATTTTGTTCCATCATCTTCAAATGCTTTTGAATATTGAAAATAAAATAGTGCATAACCCAGTCATTGGTCTTCGTCAAAAATATTCTTAAGATGCTAAAAATTGTCACCATGTTTAGATTATTGAATATTACAAACAAATAAACTTCGTGTGTTACGCTGCTTAACCGTGTTGAATAGATTAGCTTGAAAACATTTGGTTTTTTTTTCTTGTACTTTAATGTTTTGTTTGTTTCTTGATTATTGAGATTTTCATCCTCAAGCTGGTTCATCTCCCGTTGTAGCCACTCAAACACCTCTTTGGGTATTTTCGTAACTGAGGCTGGTTCATCAAGCCAGGGATACGACCTGTATCCAAAAAACCGAACCCCTCAGCACACTGGCCGGGACTAACTTCTTTAATTCCCTTCTGAAGAAAAACGTAATCAGAGATTTGTCGTCTCAGAAAATCCCAACGGAATTGGAATTGACACTAGACCGATTGAGGTGATCGGAAACTTCGTTTACCACTTAAAATTATGGTTTTGCTTATAATCTTGGTAATCGCAATGAAAGTCAGTAAGAAAGAAAAAGAAATTTCATTTTTTGCAGCAACAAATGCCTATGCCGATAACTTGAAATAACTGCCATATTTTTTAATATTAAAAGAGAACTTTCGATGCCTGTACTATTTTTGCAAAGGGAGTCGATATTTATTCACGATAGATTCCTAAACCATACCTGGAATCGAACCCAGCCACCTCCAACATGGTGCAGCTAAGGGAGGACCCATATAGTTTGTATGAGATGTGCACATAATCACATAAGCATATTAGAAAAAAATGTTGAAGGATATCATATCGCTTGAATATCGTATTAAAATGCTGAGAATTAACATTGTTGCTAATGACGTCTGTACTCTGGAGTCACTTGAGCGATTAGTGTGCTTTAGATTAGAGCTGGCGCTAGAATGAAGTTAATTATGTATAGCATATAAGAATTGACGTCTTTTCAAACAACTTAGCATACTTTGTTTTTTCAAAATTTATCTAGATTGCCATTTGAAAAGGGCTTAAGTTTTTTGATAGTTTTTTTAAAATCACTAACAAAAAAGTGATGTATGGGTGACTTTTAGAAAATTGTCTTAACTTTTATAAAAATCGATTCCTACACGATAAAAAAAAATATTATAAAATTTAAACTCAATTTGCAAAAATGGCTATTTAGTATTGAACGATTTTTTTTTAAATGAAGGCAATATAATTGTCTAAAAGTTCGCCATGCATCGTGAGATGGGCACTTTAAAGGCAAAAAAGTTTTGGATTTTTAAGGGTCTTTGAATGTTTTAAAAATCAAGACTACGATTTGGAAAGGGCTTATTTTTGAATTTTTAATTTTTTTAAACTGTAGTGATAATACAATTAAATCAGGTGGTTGATCCTGTTTATTACCAAAACTTTGAAATATATTACAAGAAGGACAATAAATTGGAAAACAAATGAATTATCATAACATCTGAAGCATTGACCCATGGCTCAATTCAGTTGTTTATATCAATTTGCTAGATTTCATTAAACAAAATTCAATATATTGCTCAAAAACTATTTTCATGTCAGATGGGGCAGCAGCCCATTACAAGAAGAAAAAGAACTTTGCCAGCTTGTGCAATTTCAAGTCCAAGTATGGATTGGAAGCAGACTGGCACTTCGTTGCAACGTCTCATGGGTCTATTTGATGCTATTATTGGTACTCTCAAGCGAATGGCAAAGAGAGCATGCCTTGCTCAAGATTATGGAAACGCAATCAAAATTCCTCGGGAACTATATGACTGGGCAGTTGAACAGACAAATAAAAGTATTA
Organism: Aedes koreicus; assembly: GCA_024533555.2. Taxonomy (NCBI): domain Eukaryota; kingdom Metazoa; phylum Arthropoda; class Insecta; order Diptera; family Culicidae; genus Aedes; species Aedes koreicus. Next base: position 258,127 of record JAHHFK020003510.1, read on the forward strand.
CAAAACTGAATTTTTGCTTCATATCAGCCGAACAGTACCTATTTAAGAACTTGAACTTGAACTTATTTAAGAAAATCAAATTTCAGCAAAAAGGTTTTCCGATTCAAAGGATAATCTATAGAAATTGACTTTCTGTATGAAAGATTTATAAATTAAATATATGAAGCTATGTTAATTACTAATACGTGAAAATGTACATATAAAAAATAAATAAAATAAAACCCTTGCCAAACAAAATCTTATGAGTTTTCATTGACACAAAATTATTTCGAAAATTCATATAACGTCATATAGAATCCGCTTTTAATCAAAATGCATCAAGTCTTATCAAATTAGAATTTTTTTAATTAGATATGACTTTATGCATAAGTCGATTGAAATATGACGTCCGCTATTTTTTCTAGATTTATCAGCCCCCTCTATCACATTTTTTCCCATACCTTTTACATGTACTGTAAAAAATCTTGGCCTTCCTGCAAGGTCCTAAACAAAGCTGTTAAATCTCACGGCAATAATGTGACAATGAAAAAACAGGCCATCTCACTGTCATGAGAAGAAATGAACTATCATGAGATTTCTTGTCATTCTCACACCATCATGCAGTCATGAGATTTTGTCTCATGAGATTTTGTTTTACAAATTCCTAACCAGTCTACTTGAAATTAGCCAAGCAATAATATGTAATCGACAGAGTGGACTTCTTATTTCAAGTTTTGTTATGAAACTTACAATTAAATATATCAATAAATGTGCTTGTACTAGCGATGACCAAAACACTGTCACGTGCTGTTATGACGAAAAATTCGATGAGATTTAGATGAAAATCTCCATCATCGTTTATTCACTCGATGAGATTTTCAGACGTAGTTCGGTAGAAATCGTAGGTCATTTTTCATAGAAAATGACATTTGCCAGCCCTAAACCTAAATTCCTCTAGATTTGGCATCATGAGCGCATTGCACAATTGATAGAGTTTTTCAATTTTTCAATACATCCATTTTAAACAGTCATTATTGCTCTCATCAGCTGATGAAATTTACAACCTATACATGCTGCTTTACATACGTACATGTTTAATGGAATCCTCATGTACAATCGGAAACGATAACGCTATCATATTGCACAGGTGAAAACGTCATTCTCGAACATTGATCGTTCAAGCATTCCATTCTTCAATGCGGTTTCGTAAGGCATACGCTGGACGTTCGACGATTTCTCCAACCCTTGATAAAACAATAACTGTGCAACCGTGTACTATTCGATTGAGCATTATCTACAGCGGAAGAATATAGGGCGAAGGCTCTCTTACACCCTCTCTCTGCTATACAGCCAAAGCCGGGCCACAATCAAGTGCACGGCCCCGGTTTAGATTGTTGTTGATTTTTTTTTTTTATCAAAATCACTCTCGATTTCTTTGGTTAGAAAAGTTTCCTCGCAATGAAGTGGCCTCCAGTGCGATCAGTATCTATTCTGACCACAGCGTAGCGAGTGCAAATTCTATGAACGTGGCTTCTAGTCAATTTAACCTCCCACCACCTGCACCTGATCGAAGTTGCGATTTTGTTGACGTTACGAGCATTATTGTAGGGATAATGATAGTTTACTTTCAATTTCGGAACCGTTGCAGCTTGATTGATCTCGCGTGACCCAGGCTGTGTGCGTGCGGTGGTAGTGCCTTCGAACTAGATGCAAACCGGTGACGACGACTACTTCGGTGGGAAAGAAAATATACTTGTGGCTTTGATAGAGCGTCGACTGAGTTGATTTTATGCCTCATCGCTGTCAGTAACTTTCGGCGGAAAGTTCGAGCTGGAGCAACAGAGTGCATTCTCGTGTTGTGTGCTAGAAGGAAATTGACCCTGATAAAGTTCTGTTAAAGGAGATCCAAGTTTTCCCTTTCAATTTTCATTATCAGCCGCAGCTCTTTCTCCTCCTTGGCATTTTCCCGTACGAGTGCTGGAAGTCACGTGTTTGATCAATATCTAGAGGACGTTTTTATTTAGAGTTCAGTGTAAAATCAGTGTTTCTCATGAAACCAAGCTCCGAGTGACGATATTGTTTTGCGCGTTGTTGTTGTGTCTAGCTGCTGCTTATAGTGGAAACGGGCACATAGTGTGTGTGACGTACTCTTCTAGTTGTGGCGCTAATTAGTAACCAACCGTCGCTTCAAGTTCCATTTTCTTCGACTCCAAGCGTTGAGAATACTTTCCCGCAGTGATAGTAGTGTTCAGCTTAGCAGTGACAACGGACTCGGAGCGCGCGAAGTCAAACCTCAACGTTAAAGCCAACGAAAAAAGCAATTCAAACATCGAGGACAATGATTCCCACGTTTAGCAAATTTGAATTCGGAGAAGGTATTATGTTCATGAGTGGTTCCTAAATGGTTGATTGTGCGGTTCGATGCGTGTATTATGAACGGCGAAGGTATTTCGGTGCTTCTCTGGTGAAATTGTAGTTGTTGTTGTTATCTTGTTTGAATCATGCTCACAATTAGTGTACAATATCTAATAGTGCACGTGCTTGTCTATTTTTGGTTTGAGGTAGAAGATTGCATGTTTGTTGATTGTGAGGATATAAATGGATTTATTTTACTCTATAGCTCTTCGATGTTGTTTTTGTTTGCGGTTTCGATTGATTTGATGCCCAATCTAGCATCATAACTATATTTTACAACAATTTTGCTGAATATAGAAAAATCTCGAATACTTTTTCAAACAGACGTATCTGATTTTGTAAATAAAGAGGGGAAGTAAGATTCAAACGTAAATTTCTCAAAACTCTAAGCACCCTCACGGAAAGTAGCATCACCATCATGTTAAGGAAATGTTATTCCTTGTGTTGGTGTCCCTGGTTTGCGTGAAAGTGCTAAAGGTTTCAAGAATTTAACGTTTGCATCTCCCCTCTTTGTTTACACAATCAGATACGTCTGTTTGAAAAAGTACTCGAGAAATATCCTTTAATTATGTAAACATGCCGACACTATTGCTCCATTTACATTAAATTATTCTGAAAACACTAATAAATGGTGTTTAATATAATTGATGAAAATATAAATTGGAAGATGTGTTTGGTGGTATAAAAACCAACCGAGAATTTTCGAAACCTGCATTTTTGCTAGTATGATGATGCTACAGCATAGCATAGTTCTGCTAGATGTCCACGAATTCAAAGCTGTTCTCTATCAAAGCAGCCCAGGAATTGAGTTCAGTCATCTACTCTAATTATATACAGATGTCTCATATTTTAAAGACTTTATGCGAAAAAAAACTAGGCACACAAAAATGGTCGCTCAAAATTCGATACAAGTTCGATTGTCTTCCAACTTTCAGAGAAAGAAGAACATCATTATGGTTATGTTTCAACATCATTATGTTATTGACTTCTTGCATTATTGAACCAATATATGCACGTTTGCGTTGTCAGTGCTCATTAGATCATGGGCAATGGTGGGGTCAACTCGTTTTGACAGTTTTAAGTACTATTTCTTCAAATCCATTACATTTTATTTTCCAAGGGTTAAGGGTTTGCGAAGGTTTGCGTACCTGATGACCCCATATTTTCAGGTACATAACACCGGTTTTGGTTATGTTGCAGTCTAAGACTGGTCGGGTGTAAGATTTTTGTAAGGTTTGCTCAGGTATAAGTAGTGTAATCACGTTAAATTGGTGCTGAACTTAACATAACGATGACAACTTTAGTTTGAGTGCCGAAGTTTTCCTCGAAAGCAATGATAATTGGTTCCCGAAAATTGGAGAAATCGAAGAACCAGTTCTTATGCAAGATGGTCTTTTCATTCCGGTGACTCATTTCAACTGAGAATCGTAGATTCAACTGTCTTTTAGGCAGCTTTCGTTTCTGATTAGAAATAAATATTTTCGGCAAAGGGAAAACTTAGATGGGACAATTTGTTTTAATCTGGTTCCATATGGTGGATTTCGAAGAGGGCACGCTGTACATAGAGTGCATGGAAAGTAAAATACAGCACAGTTGGCATGTCAGCCGGAGTGGGGTGAATTGTCACTCGCACCATAGTTTAGATTTCGCAATTATCAATAATATATTGAAAAACAATTTAATAAAGCTTTCCTAAAATCTTATAGTCTTACACCTTGGATTTGTTCAAAACTGATAAGCGGTGAATTTAGTTTAGTTACATATAGTCACATAGTTACATACAAGGAAAATAACAAGCTGGTATCATATAAGTAACAAGTTCTGTTATCCCAGATATCACATTGATTTCAGCTGTTATCGCATAACAAATTTAGTTATCATCATTGGCTGATTTTGTTTTCATATGTTATAATTTTCAACATACAGTTTTTAACGGGCGTTACTAGTTGAAAGTGAAACTATGAATATAACCAGCATATTTGAATAAGAAACTATGCTTTTTATCAAAAGAACTATTTTAGATATGAGCATGAGATTTTGATTTGAAATTGATAACATTATTTGAAACTTAATCAATAAATTTGCTAATATCACAGGATTTATTTTCAAGATGTTTGAGGTGATAATAAAATATGCTATTATTATGATTTTCAACTAGTATTTTTTTGTTATTCATTTTATTATTTTGGCGGTCTATTCAGCCTCAATCATAACATATTCAGTGATCAAACAATGATAACACCCCGAGTAGAGTCTGAGATCAAATAGAAAACTAAATATGATGTTGTGATGTTGCCGACAATGATTGCTCAGGTTGCTGTGAGAGCAAATTAAAAAGTCAATTTGTTGTACTTTTTTTTCCTGTTGATAGCTATTTGTGTATTCCACTTGATGATCTGTCAAGACAATGAAAACAATACTATTTTTATTAAAGAAAAGTAAACGGAAGATTACAGCAAGATGAAAACTAAATTTGATATCAAATTAGACAATTGTGAATTGAAATCAAATTTAGATATTAATTTGATGTTGATATCAAGATAAGTTTTCGAATCTTTATGTTGTTAGACTTTATTCGGGATGGTATAAGAATTAGTTATCAATTAGGTATAATCATTTGCTCGGGTATCGTGTCTATCGTCGTGTAAAAAATGTTGTTTTCCACAGATAACCTAAAAGTTGGCTTACCCTTTTAAATCTTTTTGAAAGCTGTTTGTTATGTTTTCGTCCGAAACGCACTATCACATTTCCAGAGGGCACACTACCACACCCAGACGTGATAAGCTTATTGGCTTGTAGACTGCGGCTACGCCAAATTTATTTATTTATTTATTGATTCTTCCAGAGATAAAAATGTTTATCTCAAAGACAATTAGAAAAAAATAACATACAAAAATTAACATGGACGTCTTCGGAAACAACGCTTATTAACCTCACGGGATACATTTAAATCAAACACGACACAGCAGCTGTTATAAACGCGGCACATGCTTAGCTCAAGCTCGTGGTTGCCGTAGTTGTGCGAGGTTTATGAAGAAAGATTGTAAACGGAGGTTTCGTCGTCGAGTGTTGATGTTCAAGAGACCAACCAAAGTGGAACAATCTATGTTTCCCTGAAGGAGGTCACCATACGCCTCCCAGCCAACAATTCCAGGTTGATGAGCTTACACCGACTTTCATAACTTGGCAATCTGTGAGGGTCTTGCCAACGGAGATGTCGCAAACCAAAGCGCATAAACCTTTGTTGAACGGCTTCGATCCTCTGGACTATACGTTTTGGGGACCAAACGATGGCAAAATACTACAAAAAAGGACGAACAGAGCAGTATAGTGCATTTAGACAATAAACCTCTTTGAAGTTATTGGCGAAGCGGAAGAATGAATCCTAGTTCCTTAACTGTTGTTTCACGTTTCAAGCGCGATCCTCAAAGGATATAGTCGTGGAGATACATCGCACGTTTTCGGCCGAAGGAGATAGCCGAACATTTGGATACATTTAAGGACACTCTTTTGATCTGGCACCAGTCGTCGAACATTTGCAGTTCCTGCTGAAGAAAATGGGCATTTCTTGGACAGCTTCAGGTCGTCCGCGTAGGATAAATTCAGGCATCTGGTGACCAAGTTCACGTCGTTCATACATAACAGGAAAAGAAATGGACCAAGGTGGCTGCTTCAAGGAACGCCGGATGTTATTGGAAAGCTAGACGATGCATAATCTGGAATCTTCACAGACATAGTTCTACCAGGACCATTGATCGTGAACCTCCATTTTGTCGTATTTGGAAATTGCAATCTGATGGTTCGTTTTACTTTTTATCGAAGGCCGCAAAGAGATCTATGTACATGGCGTCTACTTGATTTAAAAAAGTTTTTACGGTTAGTTTGGTCACCACCGATCGCTTAGGCATAATACCGTGTATATCGGGAGAAATAGTCTGTGAACAGTCATGAACCAGCCTTCGTGGAACAATTACTTCGAATAGCTTGGATAGAGCACTTAGTGCAGCAATCCCACGATAGTTGGTAACCGTTGGCATTCCGTTGGTATTGGGAAAACAAACGACTCTTTCCAGCATTCAGGAAACACATTGGAAGTTAATGAAAAATTGAAGACCGTAGCCAGGGCTGGTAAATGTCATTTTCAATGAAAAATAACGAATTTTTACCGAATTGCGTCTGAAAATCTCATCGGGCGAGAAAACGATGACAAGGATTTTCTTCTAAATCTTATCGATTTTTTCGTCATGACAGTACGTGATAGTGTTTTGGTCATCGCTACTATCAGCACATTTATAAAATCAAATAAAATTTCCACTCTACCGAATACATATTATTGCTTGGCTAGTTTCAAGTAAGTTAATTAGAAATTTGTAAAACAAAATCTCATGAGAAAAAAATGACTGCATGATGGTGTGAGATCGACAAGAAAGCTTATGATAGTTCATTTCGTCTCGTGACAGTGAGATGCACTGTTTTTTCATCGTCACATGATGGCCGTGAGATTTACCAGCTCTGACCGTAGCTAAGGGTGCAGCAATTATATTTAGGCAACGCTTCAGGACGATTGAAGGAATATCATCAAGACCGCATCCAGTGAAATTTTCATCTGCTTCCCGGCTGAAATCACCATATAACTATGGATAATAAGTGCAGAGCCAACTTCAGACAAGGGGGGAACTTTGTTAGTAGCAGCTTCGAGGCCCTTGGCATCCAGAATTCCGCCACAGAAGACACTGCTGAACTGCGTACTGAACAAGTTTGCGATATCCACAACACAGTCAGCTTCAAGAGTGCCATCAGTCATAGTGGAAGGTAAACCGGTTTCCTTCCGTTGTTCATTCACGATCTGCCAGAAGCTCTTCGGATTCGTTTTGAGACGACTCTGCAATTTAGACTGTTGAGCGATGTAAGGAGTGTATCGAATATAAGCTATCCACATACATTTGCCTTGTACGCATGTATTTGTGATGGTATTTTATGCTCTGAACACTGCATGCTGTGCGTTTGACTGTCAGCTTTCTTTTGTTTACTTGTTTGTGCGGTTCAAATTCTGCGTTTTCAAAATGTCGCGTATTGAAAAGGAAGTGAAAATTAAGGATCTGGACACATGGCTAAGTGAGAAGGGTATTACTATGCGAAAATTGGCGAAGGGGTTTGGAATTCATCATGCGAGTGTTAAAACCATCATTAATAAGTTTGGGGAACACTATTCTTTGGATGAGCTACCAGGAAGGAGAGAAAACCCGGTTCTTCCAACCCGAAACTGGAGCAGAAAGTGGTATCTCTAATCATGAAGAACAAATCAATGTCAATACGTGATTTGGCCAAAAAAGCAGGAATGAGTGTCGGAATGATCCAGCGTATCAAGAGGCGAAACCACCTGAAGACCTACAAGAAGCAGAAAATCTCGAAACAAAGTGCAGCAACAAGGGCCCGGAAATTGTATTCGCGTCTTTTGCAGCGTCCGGATGCATGCGTTTTGATGGACGATGAGACCTATGTAAAGGAGGACTCAAAAACCCTTCCAGGTCCACAATACTTTACTGCCGTCGTTGGGGAGGATGTGAGCGATGCGGACAGGTCGATTCAAGTGGAGAAATTCGGTCGAAAGGTACTGGTATGGCAAGCAATATGTTCCTGTGGTTTGAAGTCAACCATTTTTTACACTACCGGAACTATAAATGCGGAAATCTATCGATCTGAGTGTCTCCAGAAGAGATTGTTGCCTTTATATAAGAAGCATAGTACACCTCCACTGTTTTGGCCGGATTTAGCGTCGGCTCACTATGCCAAAACCACTCTCAATTGGCTTGCGGAAAAGGGTATAGATTTCGTTGAGAAAAATATCAATCCACCAAATTGCCCTCAGCTTCGACCCATCGAACGTTACTGGGCAATCGTGAAGAGGGTCTTCAAGAAGACTGGTAAGGCAGCTGGGAACATGCAGGAGTTCAAAAAAAATTGGGCTCAAGCGTCCAAAAAATGCGATGCAACACTTGTCCGGTACTTGATGAAGAGCATTCGATCCAAAGTTCGAAAATTCGTGAAGGAATAACTTAAATTTCATCCGGTCTTCATTATGTTCAAGTTTAATCTCGTACAATAAAGGATCAATTTTTTGTATGAATAAAATATCGGTTTTCAACAAAATTTGAAAGAAAGTTTGTTTTCATCGATGTTTTCATGAAAGCTGTACTCAGGATCAAACTTCAGTGTCAGTAGCAGAGGGGAATGATTTCTGCAGCTTTTGACAAGCAGTGTCGAAGCTTAAAGAACAGAATATCTTTCACCCTATTCTTCGCTAATGAACTACAGTATTTGCGTTTGGAATGCCATTAACTTGCCGCTGTGAGGTGGTAGAATAAGCATCAAGCAAGAAGAGAGACGTCGGTCTGAGTAACGAACAGGAATTGTCTGGATAGCGGAAGCCGTTAGTATCGATATGCCATGAAATTGTGCTGAGGTTAAAATCTCCCACGACGAAGATGTTGTCGCTAGGTGCAATTTGTGACACGATCGAACCCTAAGAAAGAGCGTGCTTATCGATAAGCTGCTGTCGCTTATACGATCGGGGGAATATAGACCACACAGATAAACAGAGTCCAGGTTTTAGTGGATATTGCCACCCAACGTTGTTAAAATATAGCAATACAAGCGCAAGACCACTTAAACAAGCAGTTTTTCATTACTTTCTTTCAGTTATTTAGTAAAAGTGATCGATTAAATTACTATAATTTTTTGAAACACATGAATATGGGCATATTTTCTTGAAAATTTCAAAATGTCGATAAATTTCGAGTTGCAGTAAAAACTGCCTTACTTCTAATCCATTGTGCACTTGGAAGATTTGAAGTGAACAAGCGAACGGTGCAGTTCGTTCGGTCCGCTCTCCGTTGCTTTGTAAGCTATTACTAGGCGTTTAAAGTCTTCAGTTCTAATCTATTTGCTCTCGATCGCGAGTGAAATTCAGTTTCTGAAGAAGAAAAAGTTGTGTGATAAGCAGTGCAACAACGTCATTAATTGCAATTAGCAATATTGCAACGATCTAAAAGGCATATTGCTCCGCATCCATACGGCACGCACACCAGCAGTCCATCGTGTGTAGCGTGCAATCGTTCATCTGCCAACCACCACCGACCAGCGTCATCATCATCATCATCGTCATCATTATCATCATCGCTGAGCTCCACGTCTAACCGGTACACGCGGCCACACATCGTCGCTCGGCAGCAGCAGCACATTCGTCGCCCGTCTGCAGTAGATCAGTGATAAATATAAGATAAGTTTTTGTTTCTCGCTCTTCTGAATTAATTTTAATCGTATTGTGTGTGTGAGTGTGGAGAGTGAGTGAGAGTGAGTGAGAGTGTGTGAGAGTGTGTGAGAGAGTGTGCTTAGGTTTAGTTTGTTTATCTGTGATTGATTGTAGGTAATTACGTTAGCGGTTGAGCGTCATAAGCTCCCACGGGTGCGACATGGATGATTTGTCGGAAGATGATTCATCCATGCCGCCAAATAATGAGGTTTCTCAAAATGTCGCCCGGTCACGGGCCTATCCAGATGATTCAGCTGGTCCATGGGTTGTTTATTTTCAGCCCAAAACGAAACCTCTGAACGTTTATCAGATCAGTAATGATCTGACAAAACGATTCTCGGCCGTGACTGAGATAATTAAGGTGAGACCCAATAAACTTCGGGTCGTTGTGTCCAACCTTAAGCAGGCAAATGAGATTGCTGTCTCGCAGTTTTTTACACTCGAGTATCGGGTGTATATCCCAGCTCGGGGTATTGAAATCGAAGGTGTGGTCACCGAAACGAGTGTGAACCCTGAGATCCTGCTGAAGCGGGGGGTTGGTCGATTTAAGAACCCTCTGCTGTCTCCAGTTAAGATACTGGATGTGCGCCAACTAGGCACAGTATCGACCAATAAGGGTGAAAAAAAGTTTACACCATCAGATTCGTTTCGGGTGACCTTCTCTGGCTCAGCCCTTCCTCAATACGTCGAGTTGGGAAAACTTCGGCTACCTGTGCGGTTGTTCGTACCTCGGGTCATGATCTGCCAGAAATGCCAGCAGATGGGACATACGACCTCCCATTGCGGCAATAAGGCACGCTGCTCTAGTTGTGGGGAGAAGCACGAGGATGGCGCCTGCGCAGACAGCACACCTAAATGCGCTTTCTGTAAAGGAACACCTCCTCATGCTCTCTCGTCGTGCCCGGCGTACAAACAACGCGGGGAAAAAATAGAACGCTCGCTAAGACAGCGTTCCAGGCAATCTTTCGCTGAAATGGTGAAAAAAGCCTCACCATCACCCAATGCCAATACAAATCCCTTTGCTCCTCTGTCAGATGACGAGTCTGACTTTGATTTGGTTGAAGAGGGAACATCATTCAGCTTTCCGGAAGGTGCTTCAAGGAAGCGAAGACGCGTCCGCCCACGGAAAGTTGCTGAGCCGGAGCCCAAGACCAGCTTGCCCATTTCAAAAAAAGGTGGAAATAAGGAAAAAACAATTCCTCCTGGTTTCCGTAGTACTAACTACACCCAGGACTTTCCATCTCTCCCGGGGACATCCAAAACCCCTGACGCCCCTATTTTAAGAACAGAAGCCCCTTCCTCTACTGGGCTGTTCTCATTTGATGACATTGTCGAAGGTATCTTCAAGTACCTCGAAATCTCTGACCCTCTCAAAAGCATTGTATTGGCAATGCTTCCCACAGTGAAAACTTTTTTGAAGCAATTGACAATAAAGTGGCCCCTCCTTGCAGCAATCATTTCCTTCGATGGATAATTTTCCAAATGAGGTCGGGGATTTGATCACTGTTCTACAGTGGAATTGTCGAAGTTTGATTCCTAAATTGGAATCATTCAAATTTTTAGCTCACAATACCGGTTGTGATGCATTCGCTCTTTGTGAAACATGGCTCTCTCCCGAAATCGATCTTCCTTTTCATGATTTCAATATTATTCGTCTTGATCGTGAGGATTCACGTGGAGGAGGAGTACTTTTGGGGATCAAAAAGTGCTACTCCTTCTATAGAGTGAATTTTCCTCCAATTCCAGGTATTGAAGTTGTCGCATGTCAGGCTGTTATTAAAAATAAAAGCCTTTGCATTGCTTCTGTCTATATTCCTCCTAGAGCCTCAATTAACCAGAAACAACTTTCAGATATTTGTTCGGTTCTTCCTGCTCCGCGGTTGGTCATGGGAGATTTTAACTCTCACGGTACAGGCTGGGGAGAACTGTACGATGACAACCGGTCTTCCCTGATATATGACCTCTGTGACAACTTCAATATGACAGTACTTAACAATGGAGAAGTAACACGTTTGGCTGGTTCATCCTCAGTTGGCAGCAGATTAGACCTCACACTTTGTTCGAATTCATTATCGCTGGATTGCACATGGAATGTGATTCAAGATCCCCACGGTAGTGATCATTTGCCAATAAAAATTTCGATTGCCACCGGGTTCAATCCGTCGGAATCTATCAACGTCGCGTATGATCTTACCCGTCACATCGATTGGACAAGGTTTAGGGCAGCAATAGATGAAGCCGTAACGACGGTAGAAGGGATTCCTCCGCTGGAAGAATATAACTTCCTCTCCAATCTGATCTTAGACAGCGCGCTTCAAGCTCAAACTCGACCTGTTCCAGGAACGTCATTTCACAGGAAACCTCCTTCTCCATGGTGGGATCAGCAATGCACCGAGGTTTACCGTAAAAAGTCCGACGCGTTTAAAGTTTTCCGTAGACGTGGAACACCTGAGCACTTCGAAGTATACACGGCTCTCGAACGCGAACTTAAGAGCCTCATCAAGGCCAAGAAACGCGGATACTGGCGAAGATTCGTGGACGGGCTATCGCGCGAGACGTCGATGAGTACTCTTTGGAACACGGCGCGAAGATTGCGTAACCGAACTACGAACAACGAGAGCGAAGAGTACTCGGACCAATGGATCCTCAAGTTTGCGCGAAAAGTTTGCCCTGATTCTGTGCCGGCACGAATCATTCCTCGCGAAACCGAAAATCCGATAGATGAGATCAGCCAACCCTTTTCAATGGTAGAACTATCTCTCGCACTCCTTTCGTGTGGCAATACGGCTCCAGGGGCTGATAGGATCAAGTTCAACTTGCTTAAAAACCTCCCAGACGTCGCTAAGAGGCGCATGTTGAACTTGTTTAATCAGTTTCTGGAACTAAACATTGTACCGGATGATTGGAGACGGGTGAGAGTTATTGCAATTCAAAAACCTGGTAAGCCCGCGTCCGACCACAACTCCTATCGACCCATCGCGATGTTATCTTGTATTCGAAAGTTGTTGGAGAAAATGATCCTCTTCCGTCTGGACAAATGGGTTGAGACGAATAACCTGCTTTCAGATACTCAATATGGTTTCCGTAGGGGTAAGGGAACGAACGACTGTCTCGCGTTGCTTTCCACAGATATTCAGCTAGCCTTTGCTAAAAAAGAGCAAATGGCTTCTGTTTTCTTGGATATCAAGGGGGCTTTTGATTCAGTATCTGTTGAAGTTCTTTCAGATAAACTCCACGCTTGTGGCTTTTCACCATTAATGAATAATTTTTTGTACAATTTGCTGTCAGAGAAACATATGAGCTTCTCTCATGGAACCTCTACAGCTTCCCGATTTAGCTACATGGGTCTCCCCCAGGGATCATGTTTAAGCCCCCTTTTGTATAATTTTTATGTCAAAGACATTGACGGTTGTCTAGGTGACAACTGTACGTTGAGACAACTTGCAGATGACGGTGTAGTGTCTGTCACGGGACCCAATGGGGTCGATCTGCAAGGACCCTTACAGGATACCTTAGACAATTTGTCTACTTGGGCTCTCGAGCTAGGTATCGAATTCTCTACGGAGAAAACTGAGTTGGTAGTTTTTTCTAGGAAGCATAACCCTGCACAACCGAAGCTTCAAATTTGGGGTACACCGATAACTCATTCTATGTCCTTTAAATATCTTGGGGTCTGGTTCGATTCTAAGTGCACCTGGAGATCCCATATTGAGTATCTGAAGCGAAAGTGCCAGCAGAGGGTCAATTTTCTCTGCACAATTACCGGGACCTGGTGGGGAGCTCATCCACAAGATCTTCTAACGTTGTACCGGACAACGGTTTTGTCGGTTATGGAATACGGTAGTTTTTGTTTTCAGTCAGCGGCTCGGTCGCACTTCATTAAACTGGAACGTATTCAGTATCGGTGTCTTCGTATCGCGTTAGGTTGCATGCACTCGACTCACACCATGAGTCTTGAAGTGCTGGCTGGCATGTTGCCACTCTCGGATCGGTTTTCAGAATTATCTCTCCGGCTCCTCACCAGGTGTGAAGTTATAAACCCCCAGGTGATCGAAAATTTTGAGAAGCTCCTTGAGTTGAATACTCAAACCCGCTTCATGACTTTGTACCATTTGTACATAACACAGGATGTCAGCCCTTCGCCGAATATTCCCAATCGTGTTTGCTCCTCCGACTTCGGCAGTTTGGTTCATTTTGATTTATCCATGAAGCAAGAGCTTCGTGGAATTCCAGAGCATCATCGTCCTATGATTGCCCCTGTGATTTTTGCTGCAAAGTTTGGCCAAGTTGATTCCACTAAAACGTTCTTCACTGACGGATCATTGATAGAGGAGTCAGCAGGCTTTGGTATATTTAATGAAATTTATAGCGCCAAACGTAAACTTCAAGCTCCTTGTTCCGTATATGTCGCTGAATTAGCGGCAATACACTTTACGCTAGAAATTGTTGCCTCACTTACACCGGATCAGTATTTCATTTTCACGGATAGTCTCAGTTCTTTAGAGGCTATTCGCTCCTTGAGGCCGGTAAAGCACTCCTCGTATTTTCTCATGAAAATACAGGAGCTTCTAAGTGCTTTATCTTCGCGTTATTTTATCATCACCTTTGTATGGGTCCCTTCTCATTGTTCAATTCTGGGTAATGAGAAAGCGGACTCGCTTGCAAAGGTGGGCGCTATGGAAGGCGATATTTATGATCGACAAATCGCCTTCAACGAATTTTTTGCTATTTTTCGTCAACAGTCACTCGTTAGCTGGCAGTATAAATGGAGTAAAGGAGATTTGGGGCGATGGCAACATTCTATCATCCCAAAGGTGTCGAAAAAATCATGGTTTTGGGGTATTGATGTGGGTCGAGACTTCATTCGTGTGATGTCTCGCCTCATGTCCAACCATTATTCTTTGAACGCTCATTTATACCGTGTTGGGCTGAGTGACAGCAATCTCTGTGAGTGTGGACAAGGCTATCAGGACGCAGATCACGTTATTTGGTCATGTGCTGAGCATCGTGCAGTCAGATCTGAGCTTTATGATTCCCTTCGGGCTCGAGGTAGACAACCCAATGTACCAGTTCGAGATATTTTGGCTCTGCGTGACCTGGAGTTTATGAAACTCATTTATGTGTTTTTGACTAACATTAGCATTAGAATGTAGTTAGTTTAACCTGTATGTTTACTTTAAGTTTTTTTTTTTTTTTTTTTTTATCTGTGTTTGTGTGTTTTTTTTTCTTACTCAAAAATGTTCAATTCAAAAGAAGCCAAAAGTTGTATAGTTTTAAGTTTTTTAGACAATTAAGAATTTAAAAAAAAAATGTGTTATATAAACCACACTTCAAATTCCAGCCCACCTTCCCATCCTTTCAGTTGTTATTCCTATTAACCTCGAGACGGCCGCGAGTAATCGGTCCTATCCCCTTAACGTTAGGTTTAAGATAATTGATGTATATAAATATGAAAACTTGGCTCTGTAAAGTTAAATCGATTGAGCCTGTACAAATAAATGAACTGAAAAAAAAAAAATTCGTGGGTTTGCTCATGGAGTGGATGGGGGGGGGAGTGGATCGGGTTTGGTGGGGGGGGGTTTGGTTTGGAAAGAATTTTGTTCTGTCGGCACGTAACCATGCGATAGGAAACTGGTAAACAGATTAGAGATTAGGAGAAATTTGCCAACGGAAAAGTGAAAATTTGAGTGTGTCTTATTTATCCAGTGGTTAGTGATAAGAAGGGGGGGAGAGATTCATGGAGTGGAAGGATTCTTTGGTAATAAACATTATGGAGAACCCGTGAAAAAATGGGGGTAGGGTGGATTGGGGGTTGGGGGTATAGGCGATTGGGATTTTTGGGGGGACTTGAAGGGGGGGGGGGGGGGTGAGGGGGTTTTGTGTGATGCGGGTTGAGGGGGGGGGGAAATGGGTGTGGAGAAAGAGCAAGGCGGTTCGGGATAAAAAGTTGTTGGTGGGTGGTTGGGGGTGGAGTAGGGGGTGCTTAGGTGGTGCGTTGGGTGAGTTTGGGGGGTGGTTGGGGTTGGGTTCGTACCACTCCATCACCGGTTTCCGGTTTCGTGTAATGGCACGATGCCAGATTCGGCCAAAACAGAGTGTCACCTTCGTGGTACCGGAGGAAGGGCAGCAGGCGCTTCTGGGGGCATTCTTCTTTAAATATTTGGTTATGTACGGCTTGCTGAAATTGCCACACACACAGTTTTCTGTTAATCGGTTCAGTAAGGTGCCTTCCTTTCCTTGAAGACATGAAGTCCAGCCCGCTTCATTGTCTGCTGGACAAACCAGACGGAAGAATTGACCTTCTTGGCCACGTCCCGAATTGAATGGTTCGGATTGCGCTTGAAGTAATCCCTCACCTTTCTTGCGTTCACGGGGTCGGTCGTCTTTTTTCTTTCGCTTGCAGCTCGCCGCTAAGTCGTCAGGGTCTCTTTGAACGATTTTACCACAAGGGACACGGTCGAATTGTCGATTCCCAACATTTTCGCATTCCACCTGTGGGACTGGCCTGGGTTTTCCACGACTGCGCCCATAATTTTGTGTCGAAGCACTCTTGCTTGGAAACCATCTCGATAAGCACTTGACTAGGAAGAGTAAACATAAATTTTCACATCGCTAGAACCGTTCCGTGCCACTGGTGGTATATGAGCACGACAAAGGGCGCAAGTCAAAATGTGAAAGTTATTTATAGTAAATTTCCTTCTCCATTTTTTTGGATTTAAGTTGTGAGTCATCGAATATAAGGAAAATACATACACCTTTTGTAGTAGTTTTGGGCTGTTTGCGAAGTTCCGGTGAATTTGGTGGGTTCATATTTTTTGGCAAAAAATTAACTACGTTGGCTCGGTACAACTCCAACACGTTTTGAGCGTAGTGACAGGATGCTAGATAAGGCCAAAACAGAGTGGATCCTTTTTGCTTCTTTATGAATGGCAAGCGACGCTTCTTAAGGCACTCTTCCGTGTTAATCACACCGTTGATTGTTCCGGAAATGTTGAAAGCAGCGCTTACTTCACCACATCCGCAAAACACCTCCCAGATCAGGAACGTCTTTGCAAATTTCGATAATTTCTTCTTTCGAACATCCTCCAGAACTTAGACTTGGCAACGAAACATTTTTGCACAGGAAGTTGACGGAAGTCGGCTTTGACGTACGTTTCGTCATCCATCACGATGCAACACGATTTGGTGTGCAACTTCGTGTAAAGTTTTCGGGCACGGGTTTTCGCAGTGATGTTTTGCCTTTCATTCCAGTTTGGGACTTTTTGCACCTTGTAAACATTTGCACAAAACCGACTGACGCCTTCGAATTTTTAGCGACATCTCGAAGAGACATGTTTGGACGGTTCAACTGTTGCCACCACATTTCTGGCCATTTTACAGTTCATTGGACTACTTTTACGACCACTCCCTTCCTTTCTTCGGGCACTCAGACGCTCCTTGAAGGTTCTTATCATATGAGATTCAGTTGTATTTGCAATTGCAAGCTTTTTAGCGATCCATCAGTGGGACGCCTCTGGACTTTGATTGTATGTGGACACATTTTTTTCACGGTTTGTTTGTTTCGATGACATGACTGTAACTACAGTATGAATAATTATGAAACTTGACAGATGTAAACAATACACTTTGAATATGATTTGCCAAATTTTTCAGGTTTCTTACTCACACGGTTCAAAAGTTACCGAATATTTATCATATTTGCTTATTTATTTATTTATTTTTGCATTTATTATTCTTGTGTTTGGGTATCGGCCTTGAGTTTTATTCATATTAATTGATCTGCATTCTATGTATAGTCTATTTCATAGTGCATGTTTACACCATTAGAAAGCTATATATCACATAAAATTTGAAATTGAATTAGTTTGCGATGAGCGGTACATAAGTAATTATTCGATCCATGAAAATGTTTTTTTTTTAAGTTGACCGTAAGCTTCGTCTAATCGATTGAAAATTCAATTCATGTTTTGAGTCTACAGATGGTTTTATCATGCATACATTTTTTCGACACGAGTGATAGATATTCTAGAAACTAGAAAACAGGTTGGGATTTGATAAATATGTTTATCTGTAGTAGTAGTACTTGATAATCACGTTGCAAACAAAAGCTTTCAGTTATAATCTTACGAATATTAGTATTAACATGTCACTTTTTTAATTCTTTTCCCACGAACAGGTGTGAAGCAACTCGTCGGTGTAGCGGACATCACCGAGAATCGCAACATATGGCGCATGTTGGTGGCAGAGTTCCTCGGTACCTTCTTCCTGGTATCGATCGGTATCGGTAGCACGATGGGCTGGGGTGGCGACTATGCCCCAACCCTGACGCAGATCGCGTTCACCTTCGGATTAGTGGTGGCAACGTTGGCACAGGTGAGTGTTTGAAGATCACTCCGATGGTGAGGTGATAAGATTAAACTGCTGCATTTTTTTCTTCAACGAACGACTTCAAGCGCTAGTTGAATCTGTCATTCATTGACTCATCCATGTGATGATTGGTGGGTCACAGTGGCCTGTGAGAGCACGCGTCTTGATGGCTGAGCAAATTTACGATCCTAAGTAAACCCGAAGCTGTTCAACCCCGCAGCCTGACGCAGTGATCTTGAAGAAGGTGTTTCGTTTTTATGACCTCTTTCCTATGTCCCGCATACAAGCGACGAGTTTTGTTTAAGAGTTGACAAAGGTGTTTCTGACGAGAATGACGATCACGATTCAGCTATGTCCAAAAATAACTACTCATACCAAGTGATTGATTAATAGAGAAACAAAAATTGTGCGAAGTTTTTTACTAGTACGGCTTCCAAATCGGTTTCCGTTCGGGGAGGCAATCTTATTCATGAATGGAACCGATTTAATGTCTTGTGTCGTGTGTTGAGTCGTGTTCTCCGCCTTCAGGGTGAGTTGTTTTTTTTTCTTACTCATTGCATTTATTGGTTTCCGTGCACCAGAAAGTCACAGTCGTAGAGTTGTGCACAGTTTTGGAGGTTGAGGTGAATCGAAAAACCTGAATCAGTCAATAGGGCAGGACAAAAAGTTGTGCTTTCTAAGGTCAACAGGTTAGAACGATCTTTGGTTTCTTTTAGGCCACACGCTAGTCGGTAGCAGTGATGGAGGCCCGTTTGTTCAGTACCAGTCCTGGGTGGTATAGATAGTTATAGGTCAATTCCAAATAAAAGGAATGTAAGTCAATTTGTGGAATGAATTAAATAGATACGGTTCTCACGTTGATAATGTGTGACGATAATACGGAAATAGGTATACACTTGATTAACCTGTCCAGGCCAGTTAAAATTCATGCTCATAAGAGAGAAACAATTTTCAATAAAAGTTCACCATGTTTGTATGTGAAACGAGCACATGGATTTTTATTAGGTGTTTTACTATTTTTAGCAAATTTTCCTTTTTGTTCAATATCAATATACAAATAAAAACATTTGACATAAAAATAAAAATAAAAATGTGTGACCTAAAATATAGTTGGTTAAAAACTATGCATATGTATACTACTTTTAAATGTAACTTTTGGCATTAACTCATGAATAAATTCTCAGGCGGTTATGCCCAGGAGGCGTTTTTTTACTAAAATCACTCTCTCCTAAAAATGGACAAACATTTGTCCAAACAGACGTTTATAAATTATAATGTCAACCTAAAATGTAACTAACCAAGATATGTGTTTACTGCCTAAAGCTCTCAGAACAAACGAAACAATCTAGAAAGTTGGTTTGATATGTATGATGCATGCAGCTATGTTGCAGCATGCTTAAAACAAAGCATAAGATCTATCGAAATGTAACATGAAGTATGGTTTGAAATTTTCTCCCCCAATGACCAATTTTTAGTGTGTACATTTTGCAGGTCGAGTAGCTCGCGGATAGTAGGTCTCATATTTTCGTTCATTTGCACGACAAAAAAAAATATCTGTTCACTAAGAATGGTTTTTACATTGGCCTCCCCCCCCACCGGGCCCGTCCGAATCTTTGCCGAAGCCTTGTTGACCTCTCTTGCTGCTCACTTAAAAAAAAAGAACTCCGACTTTTCGCACACACAGCTTCAGTTTTATAACCAGATCTGGCTTTCGTGTGTGGGCAACGGCTCTGATCTAGAAACTCCAATAAACCATTCAATCGTTGTGTACCAGCAAGCGAGAAACCACTGTTGTCTCGTGACCACACGAATCGTGCAAGCTTGGTAAGTTAGTTCAGTTCAAGAAGTTCACTAGCACGCTGCGCAGGCAACATGCCCTGAAGGAGTTACCAAGTGAGCCTTTGATTTCGTTAAAGATGAGAGATTGTGCGTATCTACCAGGGTTGATCGATAACTATCGATAATGTCTTCAATGACAGCTTGCCATTGAAGAAGCTAACGCCGAAATTATCGGCGGTTATCGATTAACAAGTCTGATTTTTACTCATTGGTGCATATGCATTCACTTCGCTTTCTGTTTAATTGCTAGTTTACGGTAACATATAAAGTTTGGTAGTATTCGAAAATAATATTTATAAGGTAAATGGCGGCCACAGTGCCCACAGTTTTTATACCTTTGCCAGATCTGAATTAAATGAGGCGTTGTTTGATAACGAATGGGAGCAAAATTATCAGGTTAAAACAATAGTTTGAGTTACCTGTTATCGGTATCCGATATCTCGCTATGTTATCTAGGACCAGAAGAACAAACTGAAATTAATTCCCCACTTGATAATACTTACGCTGCAGACCATGAAATCAATGGCATACATAGTTATCTACCTTACATTTCTGATGGCACCTGTGACTACTGCTGGATCTACAAATATTGACACTTGTGCTTCGACAATTGAGATTTCAATAATCCTAGTGTTTATCTTAGAGACCATTAAAAGCGGTGGCGGTGGCACTGGATGCCAGTATTTTATCTATAACGTAGTTTTTATCTATTCACTACTAAAGTACATACGCACGTAATGCAAACAAAATGAAAATTTAATATTAGCAAACGCACACGGAAAATAAAAAGTACTGAAAATTTGAGTTTAAATTACTTAAATTTAAGGTAACGCGTTATAGTATCTTAGTAGGTAGAAATAAATGTGCTCTGGTGGTTCATTTTACTCAACGGTTGAGTAATGTATACATTACCTACAAGTTGGTAAAAAAAATTAGAAATTGTATGGAGCTCCTCATACATCTCAATTTGGTAAGATCGTTACTCTCAGTAAATCTACTCAACCCTGAGTTACTCACCATAAAGCTTGTGTTGAGTAAAAATAACTCCGCGGTGGATGAAAAAATTGTTCGAAAGCCCTTGCTATCATGATGACGCCATTTGTTTTTTTTTTTTTTTATCTTCGTCTGATGAAGTTAAGTTTCAGTCGCGGTCGCAGAATTTACAAGTTTTATCTGAGGAAAAATGTGGAAACTTAACCACGTACGTGAAACAGCAGTAAATTTACCCAATGTTTGCTTTATTTGGCTTTGCAATTTCATAAACCTGACCTATGAATGGATTTTGTCTTAAACGACGTTGTTCTTGTTCGCATTTAAGCTTTTCGCTTTACATGTGTTTATAAATACTAGTGGTCAAGTCACTGGACCCATAACTTCAATGTTGAAGGTTTGAATCCAGGTTGCTCCATATTTTTATTTTTTCAACATATTTATGTTTCATAACGTAAATTAATGAAATTCACCTACTTGATAGTTTTTCCCTGTTTACTTAAAATTAAGTAAACCTAAATTTACCTAAAATTTAGCTTATTGAACGATATTTCACGGTCGCGCCAAAAGAAGCTAATTTTAGGTGGTTTTTCAGTTCCGTGCCAGGCTTGAGGAGCAATAAGGCACAAAACTGTCATCGGGTACATATATCATAAAGCTAAAGAGTTGACGATTAAAGGCTAAAAAGAGCTCAACTAGATGGTCATGCAGTTCGCAATCGTAAACCATCTCAGCAGTCAGAGATTTAAGACTCAGTGGTGCTCGTGGTTAAGCTTATCTGTTCACCGCGATGGTGAATTAGATACATTTGTTTCGTTTATTTACAACCGCGCTTCCGTGGGCATCTACCCGACGTAGTCATACGCCAAAGAACACGCAGTTAAATTCGTGTACGTCACTACGTTTTTTATACAGTTATCTCATGACCGCACTAGGCGTACCTGTAGAACACAAAATAAACCACTGTTTTTAAGAGGCTGTGAGATTTCATTTAGAATAGCGAGGGTTTGATTTTAAGTGTTCATGCACTTATTTGCCTACTGGAGGCACGTATATCTTTTTCCGTGATTTATAAAGTAATCATAACATGCTACAACGAAGGAAGGATTTTTACACTTCGAGAGGGCAAGGTCGTCAACAGGAACAGGTTGTTGATTAATAAAAACGTGGTCACATCGATTCGGTATTTCATCAATATGGATTGTGATCTACGAGTTTACCGTTAAACTGATCTGTCAGGAAACAATCTAACGTATTAGAAAAAAATCTGAACGTAACAACCTATGGTGAGATCTTACGAAATTTAAGATATGATTTACGATAAATGGAGGAATGTGGACTTGGGCACTTAATTTCTCCACCTATGAATTTGTTATTGAATTTTCATGTGATTTAAGGAGTGTATTGATATATTTTTGTCCAAGTGCAAAACTGATCATTTTCCGTGGGGTACTGGGTCATGTCCGGATGTATCCAATGTGTTTGTGGGCACTTGATATAAACACTATTGTAATTATATTCGAATGTTCAAGTTAATTCAAGGTGTCGCATGCTGAGTTTTGGACTGTTGCACGATTCGTTCAACGTGGCTGGAGACAATTATTCATAAACGATTCATATTCTCTGGATCTCGTTCATGAGATATTTGTGGAACTGGTAGACTGATTCCAAATACATTCAAAAGCGTATGATGGGATCTCTATAAAATCAATTTAACATTTTTTTAAGGCATTTCATTTTTTTTAAATTGCTTCATTAAAAGCAAACAATATTTTTCTCTCGAAATGGAGTAGCAAGAACGAATTTTGCTTTTTATGATGGTAAAGCTATGTCCATTTAGAATCCGGAATAATAAAATCATTTGTATCTCAGTAACACATTGACGTACAAATAAGTTTATTACATCAAAACAAAGTTAATTCACTGTAATTTATGAAAAAAATATCAAAATAATTTTTCATCGTTTCTAATGAAAATTCGCACTTTCTTCTTTATTCCTCCCATCAAACGCTGCACACCTCCGGAGTCAACTTCCTTGGCACATTTGTTCCACATTTTGGTCATCTGAGTCGCGTCCCGAGCCGTCTTTCCCCTTTTCTTAAGCTGCCGCCTTATTATTGCTCAAAATCTCTCGATGGGCCGGAACTGCGGGCAGTTGGGTGGATTTATGTTTTTATCGATGAAATCTACGTTATTATCGTGGTACCACTGGATGGCTTCCCGGCTGTAGTGGCAAATCGCCAAATCTGGCCAAAACTTCACGGGACCTTTATGGTCTTTAATGAATGGTAGTACGCGATTTTTGAGGTATTTTTCCTTGTACAGCTTCGAATGCATCGTCTTATTCGTCATGAACACTTTGGTCTTTGCCAAATCATCAGTTTTTTGGCAAATTTGCCCATAAAAGCAAACTTGAACTTCACAGGAACATCTCCTCGTGCCATCGCCATGTAGAATTTTTTGCCAGGAAGTCCATTTTGACGTAGGTTTCATCCTCGATGAGCAGGCATCCTTGGTACTTCGTCAAAACCTGCTGGTACAATTTCCAAGCTCGAGTTTTGGTGACGAAACTTTGCTTCAACGTTCTGTTTGGTTGCTTGCTGGCTCCATAAGAACGATATCCTGCTCGCAAACGCATTTTTTGAACGGTACTGCGAGCAGCAGCCTATTTTTGTGCGATTTCATTATCTGATAGTCCAGGGTTTGCTCTGACGGTTCTCAACATCTTCTGGTTCAGCTTGCGGTCATATGTTCCACTACGACGCTTACCTTGAGGCACTCGATCTACGCTCTTTCGCTTCCGTTTGAGCACATCATACACGGTTGACTTGGCGATTTTCAACGTTTTTGCGATTTTTATTGCTGACCACGTTGGATTATCAACGTGGGTGTGCAGAATTTTTTCTCTCCTCTCGGCTTCCATCTGGAATAACTTTTGACTCACTGCATGGAACACCGTGAAATTTATACTACAGAAAGTGGGCGTCTAGGTTAACAAATCGCTACAAAAGAATTCTTGCAGCGGTCACTTTCCGTGCCGCTGGAACACAATAAGTGATTCCGGATTCTAACTGGACAGAACTTTACACATTCGACCAAATTTTGTATTCATCAACAGTTAATGAAAACTGATTCTGCTATTGTTTTGAGTTGAATATCATATAGTTAAACCCCGAATACTTTTAACAGTTTATATATTAGCGAGATTGTAATAAGACATTTCTATAAATTTACGGAGTTCTCTTGGCACACCTTTCGCAGTAAATGAATACATTCCCAGACAAGTTTGGATGTGAATTTATAATTACTCAACGCTTTGAGTTCTGCTTGGCTATCTATAAAAATACATATATTTGCATATTTTTATTTCCTCTTCAGACAAACGTTAATGCATTTCATTATAGCAAAAGTCTCCGCTTGGAACACCGTTGGTTAATTTTATATCTTCACTGAGATTTCTACCCCAAGACCCGTCTTTGTTCCAATTTTTTATCCATCTGTAGAGAATTTTATAGAACCATGACGAACAATGGGACCTCTGAGTTCCCAGTCTACACTTGACTTCTCACATATGTTGTAAAGGATGTCATAGTTTTCCACAGTTTTCAAGTAGTCTCCAGTCATATACATCACTGGCCCATTTCAAAGGTTTTGGAAAATGCTCAAGTGACCGATTAAGTCTCCAGATTTGAAAGTTTTCAATCGTTCGAGTCTTAGTCATAGTTTGAGTCATACTCTTTTCCGCTTCTAATTGCACGTATTCGTGCAAAGACAGCATATTTAGAATTCCATCTAACAATTTTTATGGAGTACTGCGCACTCTCCTGTTATAGCAACGAACACCAGCTGTTGATCTTTCGTCGGCTTTTTCTGTGCAGTAGCCTCTTATGTTTTTGGCCACCACACAAGCGAAGCATACGTTAGTTTTAGACTTATTATGGATGCATAAATTCACTTTTTTGGTATTGAGCTCCATTTTATGCCAAATGTGTTTGAGCATCTCCAGAAAGCACTGGTTGCCTTACATGAGCATTCGTGTTTAGCTTGGCATCCAGTACCACTCCTAGGTGCTTAACCTGTTCACTAAGATGAATTTCTAATCCTCCTAACTTAAAAGCTTTTAGATTAAACATCCTTTTCCTGGTGAAAGGCGCAATTACTACTTTTAATTGAATGATGGTAAGGCCCTGCTGTAAACATTAAGACTGGGTTAATTTTAGGGCAAATTGAATTCTATCTAAAATGCTATTGTCAAACTTTCCCCTCACTATGATGACTATATCTTCTGCAAAGCCAACAACCTCGAAACCTTTTTCCTCTAAGCTTCTTAGACGATCATCTACAACTAAAGACCTCATTAGTGGTGAGAGGACTTCTTCTTGGGGACAGCTTTGCGTTGCCCGTACTGTACAGGGTGTCTCACAATAGGTGTCACTAAAACATAAGGGGATAACAGCAAAAAAATCAACCAAATCATAGCATTTATTTTTCATTTGAAAGATACATGTTATATAAATAAACCATATTAATTCAATTCGAATTTCTCGCCCTTTTATCAAGCCCGCAAAGTTATCAAGCGCAAACGCTTTGTAAACCCATCGCAGCTGGCACGCACGATTTCCTGAGGAATTTTGTCCCAAATATCAACCAAATGTTTCTTGAATCGAACTAAAGTTGTTGAAGCATATAACCCCAAGCAAAGTAGTCAAGTGGGTTGAGATCCGGTGAAGATGCAGACCATTCTTCGCTTGTAATGAAATCGGGAAAATTTTCCGTGCACCTCGCTTGTGTCTTCTTAGCATTGTGAGCTGGAGCTGAGTCCTGTTGGAAACAATATGGTGTATTCGCATACAGCGTTGGAGCATGAGGAAGAAGATGGTTCTTCAAAACCTGCTCAATGTAATATTCAGTGTTGATTTTTACGTTAGGTTCTATGAAAAGAAGAGGAAGATTTCCTTTTCGTGAAACGGCGCCCCATACCATGATTTTTGATACATTCTGATAGCGTTCTACAGCTAGTTTATCTCTTGGAATATTGGCAAGATTTTTGCCATACACACGATCATTTTGTTGATTAAGACAGTCCTAAAGGAGGAAGAGCTTTTCATCCGAAAATAAAATCTCGCAGTCGCCGTGCCGAACCAAAAGATTTCTGCTCCTTTGGATCCTGGCTTGCTTTTGACGCTCCGTCAACCCGTGAACCCGTTGTTTCTTGTAAGGCTTGCATTCCAGATTATGTCTGAGAAGCCTGTTTATTGAAGCAGGGGACATTTAAAATTGTTTGCTCAATTTACGGCCAGATACGGCCGGATTACGTCTTGTTCGCATCCTCAAACATTTGATCTTTTTCTTCGTTTTGGCAGTTCGTCTGGCACCTCCTTTGTGTTGAATATGGACATTTCCAGTTTCCTTGAACCTTTCCAAGGTACGAAAAACAAAATGCTTACTCACTCCGAACTGTTTAAGGCTATTGAATATCTGACACGGTCGAAGCTTTTGCAAATGTAATTTTAAAACTTGCTCCCGTATGGCTTCCAATGGTAGCTGATAAATATAAACAAACGGAATCGCTTATTTATCTTCAGCTATAAGCTGTCAAAAAAATGCACTCAAAACTGGTTTCATCAATTTCGCTGTTAAAATTACCCAGCTGAAATAAACCAAGACTGAAAAAGGTGACACCTATTGTGAGACACACTATAATAAATAGACGAGCTTCCCAGCGCTGATGTGATATCTCTTTTTGCAAAACATCGTGAACGAAATTGATTATGATCACGTCAATGTTCCTTTTCTTCAAGGCACGAGCCATAGATGAATAGGAAACGTTTTCGAAAGCTCCTTCAATATCTAAGAAAGGACAAAGTGCTATTTCTTTTATCCATAGAGCTTTTTATATCATGGATACCACAGTATGAAGTGCCGCAACTGTTGACTTATCTTACTGGTACGCAAACTGAAACTCAGATAGTGGATGCTAGTTCGTGTAATTTGAATTGATATAATCATTGAACACTTTCTCCATAGTCTTTAACAACACTGATGAAAGACTTATGGGCCTATATGATTGAGGGAGCGTCTTATTTTGCTTTCCCATTTTAGATACAAAGTTAACTTTTACTAGCGTCCATGAAGATGGAATATGGTTGAGTCTCAAACTTGCTTCAAAAATCTAAATTCATGGCGAGATCAACATTGCTTCGCCGGTTTGAAGCATTGCTGGGAATATTCCGCCCGGTCCTGCAGATTTTTAAGACTGAAAAGATCACAATGCATTTTCTACCCTGGTTTTTAAAAAAAAATTATCAGCCAAGTCTTTTGTGGCGATTTCTATTTCATCAGACATTTGAGGTGTTCTTGTGGAACATCTTTCACCTTGAAGTGATCCATCACTGTTTGGATCTACAGACAAAAGTGATTCAGGAAAATTAGTTTAAAACAATATCCTTAAGTCCTCACCAAGACTTGGTGCTCTGCTTTTTAAATCGCTTAAATGGCTTGCAGTGATGGAACAGTACTAACGTTCAATGCAAGATCAGCTCTACAATCTAGATGACATGACATGCAAGATCAGCCCTGCAATAGACATGACAATGACATGAAATTAACCCTAGTTGCTCATGAATCATATAACTGGCATCAAAATGCAAAATAAGTGTAGAAAGGAAAAAAATAAAATTATAGCATTGAAAATAAGGTGATAGTTCATTAAGCTGAATGCCACTAGGCCGAGCGCCATTTGGCCGAATGCCATTTGGTGGAAAAAGTTAAAGAAATTTTAATATGACTCAATACTGTCACAATCAAGCTTCTATCAGTTATGTTTCTACCTTCGATTGGGACAGTTGAGAGTTTTGTTCATTTGCACGATAGCCATCTTCTCTACGGCATTGTAATCAATTTGCTTTGTTCTTGTTTCATCAACCCGGTCGTTTTTGTTATAGCTGCAATGTGCGAGTTGAAAAATACTGTGCGATTTACTTTCGGCAATGGAGCGGATAAACCAGCCTTGGTAAAAACACCAGACCGTACTGCACGAGAGCCGAACCTGACTGCAAACACACCACCATGTGACTGTAATTTACCACTTTAGTTTCGTGCTTATAGATAAACCCGCAACGCAATGGACGCGATACGAGTGTACAAGCTCGTGTTTTGCTTTTGACACCGTGTTTAATTTTTGGTAAAATACCCGAGCCGAGTGGTTACGATCACAAGAAAGCTTTTAACATACACCCAGTATGACACTGGTAACCACGGATAGAGCAATGCTCGTCGGATGATTCTTAAAATTTGATAATTTGACTTATAGGTTTGTTTTCTTGGCTGTTGTGTGACGGGCGCATAAGTTGATTTAGTTTAACAAGCACGGCACGGGTAGAAATAAAATAAATTAACCACTCGTGTACTCCGCAATCGGACACAATCGGAAACACTCGGTTGTGGTGTTTGCCGAAACATCATACACGATGTCCGAAACCAAAACACGAGCACTGACATTGGTGTTGAACCCCCCGCGTTGCGTGTTAGTCTGGAAGCACGAAGTCAAAGTGTTGAATTTATTACGCGCGCTAGCGTGGTAAAATGTAGCTCGGCGTGCAGTGTAGTATTTGAAGCTGCATATAGGATAGCAGATGAAAAGTACCTTCTCGTCAAGATCAAGTCTGAGCGGTCGATGCTGCACAAGTTTACCGCCAACTTGGACGAAATGATATTGCATTATGGCAATGAAAAAAAGGTGAAAGTGCACATGTCGCAGGCCCGGGATCACATCTGCTATGTGTGAATATACGATCTCCCACCGGAAGTTCCCGACCAGGAGATCGTTACGGTGTTGTCAAAATATGGACACGTAAAACGCATCGTGCGGCAGAAGTTTCCGCCGGAGCTGAGCATACCCGCCTACACTGGTGTGCGTGGCGCGTACATGGCGTTTCGTGGCGTGGCGTGGCGTGGCTTGGCGCGTACATGGAGCAGGAAATCCCGTCATCGCTGCACTTCGCCAACCGGAAGGGAAACATATATTACCAAGGCAATAAGGACAAATGCTTCATATGCAAGAAAGAGGGACTCCTGATGGCTTCCTGTCCCAAGGGGAAAGATCGGAATCAGCAGAAAATGCGTCGTCAAGAAAAAGAGCAGAGCGGTAAACTGAAGAAAACGTCCGGATGTGCAGTAACTGGAGCTACATCCATCAGTACAGGATCAGTAAAAATGGGGATGGAGAATTGAAAACGCTAGAGGTACTATAAGATAAAATGGAGGAATCTGTCATCATGCCGGTGGACACCGAAATAAGTAATTATGAACTGAAGAAGAGATAGATACTCGTGGTCGTGCGTTGCTACGTAAACAAAAAAAATCAGCTAGAATTTCAAAAGAACAAGAAGAAGCTAACATGAAATCGCCCCCTAGAGAGAAGAAGAACCATAGTTTGTTTCAAAAATAGTTTTTTTTCGTGTTTAACCTACCCACATGTCTCCGTAAAGCTTGCCTGATTGAGCCGTACAAATAAATAAACTGGTTCAAGCTTCTGCAATAATTATTACAGTTTTATGTTGAATGGGAAAGGGAGAGGGCTAGAACATTTTGGTGGGACTTACCCCTTAGTCCACATTAGCAACGCTAATGCATGTTAAACACACAAAACTATCTCAACCATTGTTTTGTGAATATTAGTTCAATGTTACTTATGTGTTGCTATGGAACTTCACCCTTTTGATTAATTATATTTTCATTCTTGTCTTTCCAGGTATGTTTTATCTAGAAACCAACTGAATCTTAACACCGTAAGTGATTTCTTATTTCTTAATTAGTGAAAGATATTCTTAAACCAACTTAAAGGAAGTTATTAAAATTTACCAAAAAGTGGGTGGGGTTTAAGGGTGGTTGCTCTTGATTAGAATTAACAATAATCTTGATACCTATCTTCAAAAATCGATTGGATGGAAGACAACCACAAAACTGCGGTGCATAAACAAAACTCTCAACGCGCTATTTGTGAGATTTCTATCACCAGCATATGCTGAATCACGGATTCTTAATTCTTCACCATCATCATCGTCATCATCATCATCATATAATTGAGATAGCAACTGCAAGGATTGTACAACTTACTTTCGTTTTTATTCTATTTATCGGATCACATTGTATCTTAAATGGCCCTTTTGACCGCGGGGTGCAACTTATTGGCCTTTAGCTGTCATACCATACTGACTCAAACCTGCCATTCCAAATGGTTTTTCGTTTGTGGAATTTTTGCTTATTATAATGTTTATGGCTATCTTATGCTGCCGTCGTCATAGTTACTTTATATGAATATCTATAAGTGTGCACAGTTCTGATTAAACGCTCGTTAATTGCTTCCAAAGTGCAAATCTAGAAAGGGCTTATGTGCTTAAAAGGTCCATAGATTTGATGCTTGATAAAAAGTTTGTCATCAGGATTCCGCTGGATAAAAGTTTGAAACATGTTTATCAACTAAATACCCATCACAATTGGTTGAACGTGTAACCTTTGTCTACAATCAGATTAATCAACAGCTCGGCGCAGATCGTACTTGGTAATAAACGCTGTCCAAAGTGTCTAAACAGGATACTAGAAATAAAATCAGCTTCCGGTTGTTAACAAATTGAGCTTACTAGTTCTCACTATGTTAACGAAATTCTCGCCAACCCAACAGTTTGGAGAATTAAAAAATGCTTGCTTCTTACAGAATCAACTTTGCGTGTAGATTGCACAATGTTTTCTGTGTGATTCTCATTTTCTAGAATGAAAAAAAACTACAACTTAGTGTTACTCAGCAATATTGAATAAGAGAAAAAAAGATGTAATGAATAAGCCCATTCAAATCAGTCACGGAGATGACTATTTTTCTCTAGAATTTTGAGTATTGCTTGACAAGATATTGAATTGATTTTTTCGGCTGAGATGATATATGTTGTTCAAAACTAAAAACACATACACACGGTTTGAGTTAATTCAACTTACCCTCCTGAATGGCCATTGTCAAGTTAATGCATCTATACCGACCTCAATTATTGAAACAGATAAATTGATCAATTGACGTTCTATCGAAATCAGTTCAACCACCAGGCGTAGAGGACTAATTTGAAAGGAACATATAAATTTCATTAACAAGATCCTTGACAGAAAGTGGTAAGATTACAAACAAGCAGTCAATATTCTCACCTGCTCACATGGTACCAAGCCTCTTCGCATGCCATGAAATGTTAAATTGAAAATGATTTATTTTTGTGTACTGATTCAGTCAGCTCGCTATCCACCGTCGTCACAGCCCGTGAGAGTAAGTTGGTACGGTGGTGGCATTTTGGGATGAATGAAAATGAATGAATGAAACTGACTAGTATGAATACCCACATATCCACAGTCAACAGCAGCCGGCCGGCACTTCGATTGCTTCCAGTTAGCGAGAGAGGTGAAGTGGGTCGTGTAGGGCGGTGCCGTAGCAGCACCTCGTGGACCTATAATAATGATGCGGCATCGTGCTCGTGAGTAAAAGAGCAAATAAAAAAATTAAGTTATCGGGTCATAAAAATCTGCACTACTGACTCGACGGACTGTCGGATAGATGGTCGAGGACGCAGTAGTGATGGCTAAACTTGATTCAGATCGAAGGAACTTTGGCGAGCACAGGTACCGTCGTTTGCAGTGGTCTGTGGTGATAGTAGTAGAGCGCTCGTGAGACCGCGGAGGGGCTCGTAGTGATCGTTCAGGGCCAGTGACTGTGATTAGTTGCTCCGGGTGATTCGAAATCAACGAGTAAAGGTGTTCTTCACTGACGTGACGTTTGGGTCATGCAGGGGATTTCGATTATACGTTATAGGAGCCTTAACAAATAAACATAATTAACTAAGCAAAAAATCATACGCTAAAGGATTTCGGTAAAAGAGGTTGAGATGATTTGCCATTTTGCATTGTAAACAGCTGAAACCATTCCATAATTGGTTGTTTCTTAAGGAGCTTTGAAATGAAGAACTAGAATGGAAAGTTATTCTCACCAACTCCGTTCAAACAATCAGTATGCATGTTTTCTGAAGTATGATTGTCAATGTTGAAAAGTATACTTCTATTGTATTTCCACAAGACCAGTTGGGTCTTCTACAACGGAGGTTACCATTCACATATCGTGATTTCTCTATTTTCATCCAGCCTGTATATCGGTAGGTAGCAAGCTCATCATTGGACATCTACCAACCCGAAGGCACCACTCCCCGGAGAAGATCCGACTGTAATAACAAAATTCAGTAAAGCACGGCAAGCAGTGTCATTCCCCAGCTATATTTGGATTACAGGTATATACCTCGAATATAGGTTCAAGTGTAAGTTTAAATTTTTCCTAGTTTTCCAATTAGGATTCAACTATTCAATGGCTACTAGTTAGACCAAACAGAATAGAAGGGAATGATAGTTTTCCGATATCCCTTTTGATGTTCAGTAACTCCTGCAACTCCTAATCCAAATACCCTTACTTGACTCTTAAGACCTTCCATGATATTTTGTTCAACATAAGAACCGACAAGTTTTTGTACGTTGACCCATGCTTTCTTCAATTCTTGATCTGTTTTGACTGTCTTAGGATATTTGCGTAATTTCCTGTTTCAAAATAGCCCAATATTTTTCGATTGCTCTACTCTGGGTGTTTGGAGGATTAAAGTCCTTGGGTGCGGAGTTGACCTTTCTATTGTTTTGAATAGTGACATGACACCAAGTTAAGCTAACAAATTGGTGGGCTCTTGTGTGACGTCAGCAACGGAATGTGATGTCCATTTATGGTTGAAGTCGTCACTAATGGAGCACTTCGCATTCCGCACGTTCATTTCGCTTGCCAAACCACAAATTCCTTGCCAAATTCGAAGATTTTTTGCTTTCGTTGTTGCTCTGAGACATCAAACTTGTCTCTTGCAGTGTTTCAACTGTTAACGCGGAATCTGCCGAAACTCCACCTTATGTATCCATCATCATCCATTACGTATTCGCGTTTAAAGCTTGCATGCCTATGATATTGATGCCACATTCTGCTGGTTGTTACGATTTGGTACCTTCTGGACTTTTAACGTACGTAATTCGTTTTTTTAACTTTTGCTCAAAACTTTTTATTACCGTTCACGATCCCCAGCTTTTTTGCTATGGTACGATGCAAAAGATTTGAATTTTCGAAATGCACGTGCCAAATTTGGTCACCTATCCTTTGTTTTCCGACTCCATTTCACTTTTTTCGCACTTCTTAATGAAACTTATAGGATGTTAACTATTCAAAACTTAATCAAAGAACCAAACTTACCCCAAATTTCCAACATTTGGGTAAGGCAAAAAATTTAAAGCTATTTGCGTGTGATGCAATTTTAACGTGGACATCCTTTAAAATCATATTCAGCACGAAAATAACTGTTCTTATGATTTATTTATCGAAATTTACTTTCAAAGATTTGTATTTTGGTCTAAGTACTCTGCAAATGAATAATTCATCATTTTTGTTTTATATAAAAAAAAACCCGAATTAATCCACCGACGGTGAGACTGAACCCTTCTTACACATCACCAGAATTACGAACTAAAATGTGGTCAATATGGTATTTTCATCAGAAATTCCATGAAGATCCAGGAATATTCGATATGTCATACATTCAGTTTATAAAATGAACTATTTGTCAATCCTGAACGTATTGTTCATCGATGTGATTAAAATATTGCCATTAATAGTCTTCAACAACCTGTTTATGTTAGTTATATCAAAGGGGAAATTACATAAATATTAGAAATTCCATATAATCAGTCCATAAAATGAATTATTACACAATCCTAAGCGTCAATTTTGATTATCGATATGGATTCAAGATGCTTAATAAGTACATGTTCGTTGAAAATTGCGCAGTTAAAGTAAATGGAGACATTGTGTAATTTTCGAATATACTCGTTGCAGTTCCAAACCGGACCACTGGAGCCAATCGATCCTGCTCTAATTCTATAGAATCGCATAGTGTGGATAGCCCGCTGTATGTGCTATACAACGCACAAGATGCGGAGCAATAGAATGCAAGCGGCATCGATTGGGGTGAGTGGTCTTGTTCGGTTTTGAACTGCAACGAGTATATTTTCATCTCACAATTATGTGCTCTCAGGTATTGTTTTGGTCATATCTCCATGAAGGATTATCCAATCCTAATGAAATTTTGATCAATTATTTAAAAATTTTATAAGTTTAATTTGGCGCTAACATAACTAAAATCGGAACACAAATAGCTCAGTATGTAATCGGAGACTAAACTGTTTGATTACTATTATGATAGGCCGTCAAGTACTGTTTCGTTGATATCTTCGTAACGAAATGTCCGAATAAAAAACAAATCAATAGCGATCTATGGGAATGTTGTAGCTTTCATTTGCCGTCAACAGAACTGAAATCGGTTCACAAATGGCTGAGAAACCGGTGTGACATTATTTGTAACGCACACACACACATACACACACACACACACACACACACACACACACACACACACACACATACATACACACAGACATGTGCTCAGTTCGTCGAGCTGAGTCGAATGGTATATGACACTCGGCCCTCTGGGCCTCGGATAAAAAGTCGAATTTTCAAGCGATCTTAATACCCTTCTTTTGGTGTAAGAAGGGTAAAAAACGAAGTTTAGTGACTAAAAGAAAGAACAAGCTGTGAAGTAATATTATACAAAAACAAACAACTTTCCGAATGAACTCTTAGTACTTCAATGAACAAGTGCTTAAATTTGATCGAGGAGTCCAATTTCACTATGAACTCTATTTTTTGTTCTCTATGCATATTATTTTGTCCTTTGTTTTTTTTTGACCCTTTATCCATTTGACGTTTTGTCCTCATTTGACGACTTATCCCATGTTTGGCTGTTTCTCATTCGTCCTTTTGTCAATTCGAATTTTCCGTTCGACGTTATGTAAATTAAACATTTTGTGGATTCTATCTTTTGTTCCTTTTTTCCTCATTAGTTAAAGTGACTTTTTTTTGGTTATTTTTAAACTAAGCTGCATTTCTGTTATCGGTATTTGCGGGAGGTTTCCAGTTTTTTTGTACGTGTATTATTCCTAATAAGGTAAATATTGATTTGACTTCCAACTATTGATTTAATTTTTGTATAAATAGCATCGAACTATTTCTACTTTTAGCAAGTTGTACAAATTTTACAAAATGATTAGTATAAAAGAATAACTAGTTCAAAAATTAAAACGTTATTTAGTAACTTTTTCACAAACGTTAAATTGATTTTCGGTTTTCACCATTTATGTGAATATCATTTGAAAGTTTGATAAAAAAAAGATGCAATGTTCAACAAACAAATCATTAGTTTCGTACAGCTTCTAGTAGAACATTAGCAGCAGTTTCACTTATTACGAGTGTATTAGTATAACATTTCGCTCAAACAAAACATACTATCATTAGTAAACGCAAGCAAATTTCTTTAAATTCCATTATTTTTTTTTTTATTAATCTTTAAATTCCATTAGAAAAAGCTTATTTTTTGACAATTACTGAAAATTTATTCCGTAGAGACGCTGAGCTCTTCTATTATTGTTTTCCCGGAAATCTGTAATGAATTCATAAAACACATGTTAAAAAGGTGTATGCGATAAAAATGGCACACACATATTTACTCATCATAATTAAACCGATTATACGATGTCGTTGAAATTTTAGCTTATCTTTAGCTTAGCTTAGCTTAGCTTGACTGACTGCACGTATCAATGGTTGCTATTCCGTTATTGATCAGAATCAGTGAAATTGCACAATGAATCAACTGAATGGGGCTGGGAGTAGCCGACCATTCTCACTGTACATGTTTCAGTGGCTTAATTTCTTTAATAATCAATAACGGCGCCGGCCACGCCTTGCAATCAGGTGGGAATAGGGAAGGAAAATTAGTGTGGCCTTCGCTGTTTAGCGACCGTGTTTACCTCTGCATCTCCACAAAGGTTAGAGGAAGGAGGTTTTTCTATGTTAGTAGGGTAGGGCTCGATGGATCAGGATTCACCTTGATAAGTGATGTGATCATATAATATAGTACATATAATTCAGGGGACAAAAGGATAACACTTACCTGTTTCGCTCCGCGTTTTTGAGAGCACTTACCACTTCTCAATTGTGTGAAAATCCTTATTCGTAATGTATTTTGATAACATAAAAACACACTTTTTTCTCGAAATCATTAACCATTTCACTCATTTCGAAGATTGGAATTGCTCCCGTGTATGGACTCGATCTTGGTTTGTGGGTAGGACGAATGTACGGTGGTGATGGGCTAGAGATTACTTCGGTATTCTGGGAGAGGGTGAGGTTGTGGCATAAATGCAGATCATACGCGACGAAACGAAAAGATTCTTCCGATCACAATTCCTCCTGGAGGTAACTTTTTTTCGCTCTTTTTTTCATTTCTTCATCGCCTGAGGTCCGACAGAAATCATGAACCCATTTTACGCACTACGGAAGATGAGAGGGATCGACTGGTTGCGTGGTTAATAACCTGGCTGGGCTGAACTTTAGTTAACCAGTCTGCCTACAGTTCAAGACTCACTTTTATCCGCACTTTGAACACTTGAGAGTGTCACTTCACCATTCAATTCTTCTTAGTCTGAGACACGAAACAATCTTCTTGCATGTCTCATAATTTTTTTATTTACTTTGCTCGCGCTTGGAACTGTTTTTCGAATCCACTGATTTTCATTTCACAGGCCGAGATTTTCAATCGGTTTCTTCAAATTAGCCACTCAAAACAGTAATAAAATGATAAACAAGAATACCGTTTGTTAAATTAGAGTTAAATTCCAAAATTTTCAGCGAATGAAAAACTACTAATAAGGGAACGTCCATTAATTACGTCACGCAAAAATTGACTTTTTGTAACCCCCCCCCCCCATGTCACGTTTTTTGTATGGACCTTCAAATTTTTTTTTGTATGGATCGTCACGTTTTCTCGAACCCCCCCTCCCCCCTACTGCGTGACATAATTAATGGACCTTCCCTAAGTTGATTGATAAAATTTGTTTTATTCAATTTCATCTCCCATCCCGATGCACACACCTTCCTTTTCACTCCTCCCATCAAATTTGTGTACTGCTTTACCCTGCGTGTTTGTTGTTTTTACACAAATTTGTTCTATTCCAGCTCTGTTTCAATAGCGAACTTCCGTCTTAACCTTGGACTTTTTAGAGACATCTCGAGTTGTTTGAACGCTTCTTGAACTGTTGCACCACTTTCCTGGCCACTGGACCACTTTTACGACCACTCCCTTCCTTCCTTCGGGCACTCAAACACTCTGTAAAAGTTCTTATCACACGAGACGCAGCTGTATTTGCAATTCCAAGGTTTTAAGCGATCCATCGGTGGGACGCCTCTGGATTTTGATGGTAATTGCACACGGACAGTTTCTTGTTTCGATGACTTGACTGTAACTACTGTATGAATAACTATGAAACTTGACGGATGTAAACAATGCACTATGAATAAGATTTACTCAAATTTTGGGATTTTTTACTCATACGGTTCAAAAGTTATATCTGCCATTTTTATGAATATTTGAGTTAATTCACTTTTTTTTCAAAAATTGAGCAGAATTTCCATGTGAGAAATAGAGACAGTAATACAATTCTACTCAATTTTTTAGTATTATGAAACAAAAACATTTTGTCCGATTTTTTCACCGGCTTTTTTTATCCACAAAGATTTTATGCACCTTTAGCCACAGCACTTGGTAGAGGAGTTTGTAATGTATAGGGTGTCCACAGTTATATTGCATTACTTTAAACTCGTCCTCAAAAACAAGTCTCTCAACCAATTGTCATGAAATATTCAAGGAATAAAATACAATGTATAATCTTGGTTAATGTATTGTTATTTATTTACCAAATCCAAGAGCCCGAACTTTCTTCTTAATACCACGCATAAGATTTTGTACAACGCTTGAACCGAAAAAAATTCCGCTTTCAACCATGAATTCAGCATTTCCTGTTCTG
Organism: Aedes koreicus; assembly: GCA_024533555.2. NCBI lineage: Eukaryota > Metazoa > Arthropoda > Insecta > Diptera > Culicidae > Aedes > Aedes koreicus. The sequence continues at coordinate 296,054 of JAHHFK020003510.1, forward strand.
TAGTGACAACTTTAGGATGCTTACAAAATTCGTGCTTCATTATAGCTCAATATTTTTGAATTGGCCGCAACTCTGGAGAGTTTGGGGGATTAAGATCCTTCGGCACGAAATTGACACCATTCATCTGGTACCACTCCAGAACATCCTTGGAGTAGTGACAAGAGGCTAGGTCCGGCCAAAAAATTGTAGGAACGTTGTGTGTTTTGAGAAACGGAAGCAGTCGTTTTTTTCAGGCATTCATTCATTTAAACTTGACCATTTACAGTTGAAGTTGTCAAGAAAGGCTTGCTCCGTTTACCACACGAACACATCTAATTTGACACTGGCTGTTTCCTGAGAGACTCTGGAACATCGAACTTGTCTTTCGCAGTCACAAACTGGTTGCCGGGAATTTGTCTAAAGTCCGCTTTTAAAGGGTGTATTCGATAAAAATGGCACACACATATATACTCATCAAAATTAAACTGATTATCGAGTGTTTTTGTTGTTTTTACCCAAATTTTCTTCAATTCTAGCTCTGTTATTATAGTTTTGGGATGTTTGCGAAGTTCCGTTTTCATAATTGCCCAGAATTTTTCAATTGGACGAAGTTCCGGTGAATTTGGTGGGTTCATATCCTTTGGCACAAAATTGACTCCGTTGGCTCGGTACCACTCCAATACGTTTCGAGCGTAGTGGCAGGATGCTAGATCAGGCCAAAACAGAGTTGATCCTTTGTGCTTCTTGATGAATGGCAAGAGACGCTTCTTAAGGCACTCTTTCGTGTAAATCGCACCGTTTATTGTTCCGGAAGTGATGAAGGGAGCACTTATTTCACCACATCCGCAAATCGCCTGCCAGATTAGAAACTTCTTTGCAAATTTCGATAGTTTCTTCTTTCGAACATCCTCCGGAACATCGAACTTCGACTTGGCAACGAAATATTCTTGCCCAGGAAGTTGACGGAAGTCGGCCTTGACGTATGTTTCGTCATCCATCACGATGCAACCGGATTTGGTGAGCAGCTTCGTGTAAAGTTTCCGGGCGCGGGTTTTCGCAGTGATGTTTTGTTTTTCATTCCGGTTTGGGGCTTTTTGCACTTTGTTAACATGTAACCCAGCACGCTTCATGGTTTTCTGCACAAAACCAACTGACACCTTAGACTTTTTAGCGACATCTCGAATTGACATGTTTGGACGGTTCTTGAATTGTTGTACGACTTTCCTGGCCAGTTTACTGTCCATTGGACCACTTTTACGACCACTCCCTTCCTTCCTTTGGACACTCAGACGCTCCTTGAAGGTTCTTATTACACGAGACACAGTTGTATTTGCAATTCAAAGCTTTTTAGCAATCCACCGGTGGGACGCCCCTGGATTTTGATTGTGAGTGCACAAAATTTTCTCATGGACAATTTCTTGTTTCGACGACATGACTGGAACTACTGAATGTATAACTATGAAACTTGGCAGATGTAAATAATACACTATGGATAAGATCTACTCAAATTTCTAGGTTTTTTACTCATACGATTCAAAAGTTACAGAAGATTTTCTGTGTGCCATTTTTATCGAATACACCCTTTACGTATGTTTCATCGTCCATGATGCAGCAGTGTGGTTTGGTCAACATTTGTGTGTACAGCTTACGCGCACGTGTTTTAGCTGTCCTAATCTGTTTTTCATGGAGCTTTCTGAACGTTGAATGAACGGAGCCCGGCTCGTTTCTTGGCTTTTTGCACGAAACATTTGGTCAAGTACAGCTTTTTCACGACATCCCGAACGGAACAGTTGGATTTGCGTTTAAAGGCAGCAACCACTCGCTTGTGATCCTTCACAAGCACGGAACACTTTTTCTACCACTCACCTTCTTCTGATCGACAGTTAAACGTTCCCCGAAACGTTTTATGACACGAGACACTGTAGACTGGTGAATTTTCAACATCTTTTTGATGGCTCGGTGTGAAAGAAGTGGGTTGTCGAGGTGCGTGTGCAAAATGTTCTCGTGCACTTGCTGTTCCTTCGACTCCATTTTCGAAACTACGACACATCTCACAATGAAACTCACGCAGTGTAAACAATACACGCTGAGGTCATTTCACGAAAAATTTCGTTGAAATCAACCCAAAGGGCGAAATGTTACTGCTTATAGAAAGTGATCCAATTTAACTGTGGACACTCTTTATTGGCTTCTCTAAGCAAACATATTCAAATATTGGCATCATTTTTGTTCAAGCTGGGATGAAGTAGCCATGACCCAAATAAACAATAGGTAGTGATCCTTTCTTTTATTTTTCCAAAGCTCGTTTTTGAATGCTATCTATGACCGAATCGAATCCGCATTTCTAACTGATAAGTGCTAATGAATGCTTTATGTAATACAAGCAAAAACTGAACATTCCTCACAGCGTCGATGTTATACGATTGTCAAAACACGTTGATTACGTGATGGATCACCTTTCAATCTGCGTCAATTTCCTGTCAGAATGTAAGCCCATGACATTCGAGCAAGTCAAACTCAAATCATTGCTTCCAATGTACTTTTTTAAACACATTCGTTAATTTGGAAATACCGACAACATGTAAACTCGTTGAAGTAACAACTTACAAGAAGTGCTCATATTGAATGCTACTTTAGGAATTATGATAGAGTGCAGTCTTAAAAAAATGGTAATATCGTTAAAAACTTCATCGCTGGCGCTGATACTATTAGACATTATAATAATAACTTGTATTTGTAAGCCATTTGCAGTAGTGACGAAGTTTAAATGCAATAATTAAAACTCATTAAAGCATGTACTGAAGGTATACTTTCATATCAACAAAGAGACAAAGTATTGATAGTTCCACCAGATATATCAAAGACTAGAATATGATTTATATTAACATTGAAATGGCCCTTTCCTCACGCATGAAGTTACAAGGAACATAGTAAGAAAATGTTTTAGCTATTTGTTTAAAAAAAAAAGAAAGAAAAAATTACAGGTATTATGTATTTATGTATTCAAACTTTACCACTTCTCCATGTATCTATCTCTAGCTTTTCTATCTTATTGAATCCGCTACACATGTTTGGCTTCAAGAAGGCTCTTATTATCCCAGCTCTTCGAAAAATCAAAATAATAAGGATTAAGTTTTTGTACAGTTTATTTGGATTTTCATGAACTTCCATACGTCAAAAGTAATCTATTGGCAAGCATTATCTCCAATTCTAATTTTAATTTATGCACATTTAGTGTTTTTGAAACAAATTTTAGTTTATTTATTTTATATTCTTTTTAATGCATTGTTATTATGGTTGAACGCTGGGAAATTAGATGATCGAGAATAGATTTCATTATCGGAAGTAGTGCGACAAAGGCAAACAGCTCCGCGTTTTGAGCCATTTTGTGGTAGGACTGCCTGTGCCAGTAATCGATGGAGGCGAAGCGTAACATCGCTAAGGCCTATTATGTTGGTTATCTTTTTCAAAGCAACATTCACGGAAAATAATGCACACATGTCTATTCGTGAAAATTTCTTGTGAAATTCTTCATAATATTCAAATGGTAACACATAGAGAGAACCACCTAAGAAACACAAATGAAGTTTATGTCTCATTTGATAAGTGTGGCCACACATAGAATTATATGTACACATAGAAAGTATGTGTGGTTACAAAAAAATATCATTTGTTTCCCATTGCAAAATTGAGGGTTCGGACACATGTATATTATCATTGCATATTTATAACTGTTCACTCTCCAACTTCACTGGCTATTAGGTACAGACGATAATATATACTGGTACTAATTAATGAATATTTCTAGACAAAATCGTCAAATGGTCGAAAGTAACAATTGTAAACAATGACTTAAAACGTAAATTTCCTGGAAATACCAGGGTGCTAACATCTATATCCACTACCGATGGGAAGGTAATAACTCCTTGAATCTGTTTCTGGTGCTATTTTGTTTGTGGAAGCAAGCCGATTCCAGAAAAATACGCTAGAAGTCATTGTTTACAAATGTGACTTTCGACCTTTTGATTATTTTGTCTAGATTTAGTATTGAAAATTCATAAAATTTGCTACCAAATTATTAAACACTGTGCCAACGAAAAAATAACAATCCGCACTAGAAAAACTTATAATAGCAATAAAAAAAATGATAATTCACTTTCAATAATTCAAAAGTGACCGTTAAAACTTGACAAACTTGACAATGACAATTAGTATACACGCAATAATTAGCTGATAGTTTTCCGTCATAATAATATGTTCTAGCGCTATACACAAAAGTATATATAGAACAGTCTACAGTCTATATACGCTATGTACAAAAGTCTTCAAATCTTTAAAATCTTTCAAATTGAAACCAAACAATTATTTTTTTTTAATTTTTGATTTTTTTTTGCGATTTGTTGGGTTTAATTGGAAAGATTTGAAAACTATAAGCTTATTATTGCGTTTTACTGATTTCTATTGCTTGTTGTGAAAGTTTTACCGGTCACTTTTGAATTATTGTAGGTGAATTATCAAGTTTTTTATTGGTATTTTAAGTTTTTCTAGTGCAAATTGTTATTTGTTTGTTGACACAGTGTTTATTAATTTAGTGGCGATTTCACTTATTTTTATTACTTTTTATTATTTTTATTTATTTTGTACATCCACAGAACCTGCCATAACGTTCATACGCACTCTTGTCATTCAAGAGCAAAATAAGGTTTGAACAAACAAATAATGAGTATGTGTCACGTGCTTGTATAAAATTAGTTTTTTTTTGTCAATTAAGCCTCTACTGTAAATGTTCCTGCATTACTTTCTTATCAACTGGCATTGTTTTACCTACCTACTTGTATACTTGCGCTGGTCTAATGTTCCCTAAGGATCAGATCTGTGTAACAACGATTCGGTTGAGGGCTGCTTGTATCCAGTTCCTCTTGTGTCCCTCACTTACAAAATCTTGGTCCACTTTGTGTTACCATCTAGCTTGCATCTGAATCTTATTCTGGCAGGATCCGTAGCAAAAAATAGCTTTCCGGAAATGTTGACCGGCATTCTAAGAAAATGTTCTACTAGGGTGATTAGAAGTTCGATTCAGCTCCACCCCACTCAATTGATTTCAAATCCCGTCCTGATTACCCTTCTGAGCTCAATCAGCTGTGAACAGGAACTGCACTGGCCCTTTGAAGTTTATATTGAAATTACTACGGAAAATCAAACTTTTTGTTGTCATTCTTCTAGTACATTGGCAAAATGACATGTTAGGATGTAAGGTATCTCTTGCCTTGATTGCTGTGGATCATTTATACAAGAAAATGTCTGGTTTAGAACTCTATTTTTAACTATTTAACTCTTTGACGTTCAATCGGAAAATGGCTAATGGCAAAGTTGTTGCTGGAAAACATTGTCGTATGTTATTAGGCTGAAGAGTTGGAAGGATGAGAATAGAAAGTTTGGTTTTCACGTTAGTAAGTGAAGTAAGTAATTCACAAATAAACTTTAGAGAACAAGTGCAGCACGAGTTCGCAACCCATTATTCTTTTTAGGAGTGTTTTGAAATCGATTTAATGAGGTAAATATTCCTCACGCGTTGTACCCGTCTAGCTTAAGCAAATTTTAGGATATTGCTTTCACCGCAGAGCTGTGCCAGCTTGTTTATTCTTCTGCCCCAAACGCGGTTTCACATACACCGCCAAAGACGGTCCTGCACACATCATTCGAATAGTCCGAGCTACACAAATTAATCCATCAGCTCGAAGTCATCTCCATGAATCCCCAGTTTGTCCAGCATGTAGCTCCATGTATAGAAGTAGAGGATTTCAATCAGGTGATGGGAAAGGCCATTATTTTGACGAAATAAAATCCGGAAAATTCTCCTCTCACCAAACCTGCGTAGCTTTCGCCTAGTGGGAGTCTTGTTGCAAGCAGTACGGTGCATTCTTGTAGTGGTTCAACACTTTATCGATGTAGTTTTTACTGTTGATTTTAACACCAGATTCATTGAACAGCAATGTAACCTTTAAAGTTTTGGAGAAACATCTCCAAACCATCACTATTGAAACATTCTGGAACCTTTGAATAGCTAGTTTATCACGAGGAATATCAGAAAGATGTGCTGCGTACACCCAATCATTTTGCTAGTGGCCATTTGTTTTTTGTATGGATTCAGTCCAAGGTCGTCTTTCAAAAGACTCCTGATCGCTGACTGCGACATTCCCAGTTCTTTGGCCATCTTTCGGCCAGACTTACCAGAGTTCCGCAGAATTCGATCTAACAGTCGTTTGATGGCTACCGGACACTTGAAAGTGCGTTTACGGCGAAATCTGGGGGGTATTTTCCAAGAACCGGTTTCTTTGTAGCGTTTGATGGGGCAAATGATGAATCTATGATCGTTTAGTCCGAGTGGTTTCAATTTCTTTACAATAGTGCCGGTCTAAAATGTTTCACAAACAGACTTATCACGAACTCCATTTTATCGTCCATGACTACCACGAGTCTCAAACGAATGAGAATTCAAAACAAACTAACAAGCCGTGTTGACATTTGAGTACAGCCGTGTTGACATTTTTTTGAGTACAAAAAAAAAAGTGCAAATATGTCTGTGATTAACCCATACATAGTTACACATGTTTAAAAAACACTGTACTTAGCCTTCGACATATCCACCTATAATCTTCTTTTCGCAACTTCTTGCATAAGCTACTATTTTGAGCACTGAAAAAAAAAAACAATTTTACAACAAGTTGTGAACAACATTCTCATAAAATGAATTGTATACTAATTTTACAAAAATGTTAAATGCCACTCAAAAGCATTGCATATTGTAGTTCACATTTATTTGAAAATCTAGTCTATATTCTACACTACTGCGTGATGAAAAACAGCCCACTACACACTTAGAAATTATGAATTTTACACGAGACGTAATTCATGTTTGTAAAAAGTCGGAGAACGTAAACTAAGATTTCGTGTAATCAGTCTGCATTGTGCTCTCATGCCGTGCGGTTCTATTTTCTATTTGCTGAAGGAAGTGCTATTGCTACCTAACGCTACAACAAATCTTAAACAGCACTTTTCAGTGCTAAATAATACCTACATTTTTTAGATTTCCTCTTATTCCTTTTCGATCCTTGTTAGGCCCTTCGGGTAACCCGGCTTGGATATCGCATTGGAAAATTCCTCGTCGGTCCCTCGGATTCTTATAGTTATCTGCTTGGACGTCGATTTGGAGCAAATTACTCTGCCACTATGGCAAATAAGCGCAAACGAAAAGGGCAATCTATTGATTCGCCTGCAAATCAAATTAATGTGAGTAATCAATTTGATGTGCTCACAGATGATGAGAGTGATCCATCATCTAATCAAAATTTGAAAAAAAAAATCTCGATTGAGAAAGGAAAAAGTTCCCCCTATTGTGGTGACAATTTCGGATTTCCATGCTTTTCGCAAGGAAATCTTAACATTTGTTGAAGGTGTCCCTTCAAATTTCCAGACGAGGTGACGGATTCAAACGTCTTCTTGAGTATCTTACTCAGAAGAACCACAATTTCTTCACTTATAACACCAAAGCTATGCGTCTTTTCAAGGATGTCTTGAAAGGACTGCCCAGTGGTGAATCTCTGGAAGAAATAAAAAACGAGTTGGTAAAATTACTTGGGATTAGCCCAGTCCAAGTAATTAAAATGAAAATGAAGTCCCGGCCTGGCGATGCTCGCAAAGGGATTTCAAATTATTTCTACTTAGTTCACTTCAAGTCAAGTGAACTTAATAACCTTAAGGCTTTAGAAAAAGCAAGCCTTTTGCTCCATGTCCATGGGAACATTTCAGGAAGACTGGAGCCAATTTCCAAAGCCTTACCCAATGCCGTAAGTGCCAGGGATGGGGTCACGGAACAAAGCATTGCCATATGATTGGTAAATGCATGAATTGTGGTGATTCCTCGCACCCTAAGGACGACTGTCCTGTGAAGGAAGATCCTAAAAAATTCAAATGTTCAAATTGTGGTGAAAACCATAAATCAAATTTTTGGGAGTGCAAGACTCGCAAAGCAATTTTGCAGTCGCGCACTAAACGCCAGGTAGGAAACAATATACGTTCCCGACCAGCTACTACCCATTCTGCAGCTGTTAACAACGATCAGCAAAGAACAAATTCCTACCAAACCGTCGGTAGAAACACACAGGTTTTTCCATCCGCAAATGTTACTTCAAACGCTCAACGAGGAGCAAATACGATTTCGATACCTGCAGGCATCAACCAACGGCAATCTGCAACCCCTACAATCATACCTAACCGTGTTGTTAACAATGTTCAACATGTAAATGGACCTACCTACGATGCCGTTGCAGCGGGTAGAAATCAAAACCAAAATTTCCACGGGACTTCTGATGAATTTGATTTAGGTAACATATCCGCTCCTAAATTAGAATTTTTACAGCAATCGTTAATCGATATGATAACCGATATGCTAAAAACTAATTCCATGTTTGAAGCTATCCAAACTGGTATTAAATTTGCCAATAATATTGTCATGACATTGAAGTTCAGTAATGGATTTTAAATCATTAAATATTTTGAATTGGAATGCTCGATCCATTAGAGATAATGAGGATGAGCTATTTCATTTTTTAAGAGTTCATAACGTGCATATTGCTGTTATAACTGAGACTTATCTCAAACCTGTCCATAAGGTCAAAAGAGATCCAAATTATTTTGTCTACCGAAATGATCACCTTAATGGAGCTGGTGGTGGCGTTGCCACCATTGTCCATAGGCGTATCAAACATCACAGTCTTTCTTCATTTGAAACCAAAGTTTTTGAAACTTTGGGGGTTTCAGTTGAAACGAAATTTGGCCAATTTACTTTTATAGCTGCCTATTAGCCTTTCCAATGCACTGGTCAGCACTGGCTCAAGGGTGATCTCCAGAAACTTACCCGTCAGGTCTAAATTCTTCGTTATTGGTGATTTCAATGCAAAACACCGCTCATGGAATAATTCGCAAAGCAATGCCAATGGTAATATACTTTTTGATCATTATTCTGCAGGCTACTACACGATTCAATACCCAAACTTGCTTTTCTTCAGCCAGAAATCCCTCAACTATTGATTTGGTCCTAACTGATTCATGTCAACTTTGTAGTCAATTGATTACCCATGCTGACTTTGGTTCTGATCACCTTCCAGTTACATTTGAAATATCCCAAGAAATCATTTCTAATTCCATCAGTTCTACTTTCAACTACCATAGAGCTAATTGGGATCAATATCGAACATTTATGGAATACAACATTGATCCTAATGTTCCATTGCAAACAAGAAATGAAATTAATAATGCTCTTGAATCTCTGGCTTTCTCAATAAATAGAGCAAGAGCTGCTTCAGTGCCAAAATGCGAGGGTAAATTCGATTCAGTTATAATTGATGACGATCTTCAGCTCTTGATTCGTCTGAAAAATGTACGTAGGCGTCAATATCAAAGAACACGTGATCCCGCTATGAAAGTCATATGGCAAGATTTACAAAAACAAATTAAAAAACGCTTCTCTGCCCTGAGGAACAAACATTTTGAAAATAATGTGTCAAAGTTAGATCCGAGCTCCAAACCTTTCTGGAAACTCTCTAAAATATTGAAAAAACCTCAAAAGTCTATACCAGCGCTTAAGGAAGGTGATAACATTTTGCTCACAAATGCGGAAAAAGCTCAAAAACTTGTTAAGCAGTTTGAGAGCTCCCATAATTTCAGTTTGGGTCTTACAAGTCCTACTGAGGATCAGGTTTCCAGGGAGAATCTGAATATTTTCTCACAAGAAAATATGTTTGATGATTCTTGGGGAACTGATTTGGATGAAGTAAAAACTATAACTAAAAAATTTCAAAATATGAAAGCACCAGGTGATGATGGAATTTTCTATATCCTCATCAAAAAATCCCTGAGAGTACTTTGTCTTTCTTGGTAAAACTATTTAACAGACGTTTACATCTGGCATACTTTCCAGATAAATGGAAAAATGCAAAAGTCGTACCTATTTTGAAGCCAGACAAAAATCCGGCTGAAGCTTCTAGCTACCGACCAATCAGTTTGCTTTCTTCAATAAGTAAGCTTTTTGAAAAAATAATTTTGAATAGAATGATGCTTCACATCAATACAAACTCAATTTTTGCTGATGAACAGTTTGGATTCCGCCATGGGCATTCAACTACGCCTCAACTTTTGAGAGTTACAAATTTAATTCGTTCAAACAAAGCTGAAGGCTGTTCCACTGTAGTTGCTCTTCTAGACATAGAAAAAGCATTCGACAGTATTTGGCATGAAGGTTTGATTGCGAAACTGAAAAAGTTCAATTTTCCGCTTTATATCATGCAATTAGTTCAAAACTACTTAACTGATAGAACTTTGCAAGTAAATTATCAGAATTCTAAATCTGATCAATTGCCTGTCAGAGCTGGTGTTCCTCAAGGTAGCATTCTTGGGCCAATACTTTATAACATTTTCACTTCAGATCTCCCTGATTTACCTCAGGGCTTTCAAAAATCTTGCTTTGCTGATGACACAGGCATTTCCGCTAAAGGAAAAAGTCTTCGTGTTATATACAAATATATAAAGGCTACAAAAAAGCTTGGGCATTTTTACAGATTATTTTCAAAAATGGAAGATTTCTCCTAATGCTTCCAAAACTCAACTTATAATATTCCCACACAAGCCTAGAGCTGCATTTTTGAAACCAAGTAATAGTCATATGGTCACTAAGAACGGAGTTCCAATTTCTTGGTCAAATCAAGTAAAATATCTTGGACTGATACTTGATCAAAAATTAACTTTTGAAGATCACATTGAGGGCATTCAAGCCAAATGTAATAAATATATAAAATGTTTATATCCTCTTATAAACAGAAAATCCAAACTTTGTTTTTATGCTGTGCCAATATGGTCTAGTTGTTGTGCTACTAGGAAAAAGGCACTTCAAAGGATTCAGAAACAAAGTTCTGAAAATGATTTTGAAGCTGCCTCCCTGGTTCAGTACTATTGAATTACATGCAATTTCAAACGTTGAGACTCTAGAAGAAATGTTCAACAAAATAATTCATAATTTTAGACAAAAATCATTGCAATCTTCAATTGCAATGATCAATTCTCTCTATTGATAAGAACTAGTTTTAAGAAATCAATAATTATTCTTACACGCAGGCAAATAAAAACCTGTTAAAAATACTGAATAGACAAGGTAAAAATAATATTAACACAATTAGATATAAATGATAGCATATAAGGTTGGAATGTTAATTACTTTGCAGGAGCACCTAGGTTAATATATGAATTTAAAATAATGTAAAATTTGAAATAAATAAAGAGTTAAAAAAAAAGATTTCGTGTAAAATTATGTCTCCTCAAACTGACACGTACGCAATTCGACAAAAGATGTGTTTGATTGAATTTATTTTCTCATCTCTTTCAACTCATTCTTATGTGATAAAGGACGCTTGCATGTGTCGGTCTCAGGAGACAGAAATTTTCTTGACATTTTGGTAGTGTGTATGCTCAGTTTCAAAAAATTTAAAGCGGTTCAACAAAGTGATTCAGTTAGTATCAGTCATCTCATCAGTCATCAGTCATACGCATTAATCTAGCCTAGAACATGCGAAACACTTCAATCCATCTCAGTTGATCTACAAATCAGAGCCCACAATTATGCAAGACTGAATCTCCAGATCTGCTCAACCATCTTATGTGGGACATGATTGATGATTCATCTTATGTATGCGATATATGTTCTCGTCGCAAGGTCATTGTTTCGCGTATAGCATGTAGCGATGGTGGTACCGTTTTGTTTGTCATTATCTCCTCCTCAGTCAGGCGGTGCTTTCCTCCATTTTCGCGAGCTTTGTCGGTTGCCGGTTGGTTAACAACTTGTTTCACCCCGGCAGGCCACCCAGCTCCCAGTTGCCAGAGTTGCATAATCCCTATTTTGGTGGTGGTCAATACACATTGTAACCTTGACATCTCGTGTGGCATGGACTTGTAGTTCACGAACTGTTTGTTGTAGTTGCTGCCGTTGTATAGCCATTGCCGCTTTACTAAAGCCAGGCCAATGTTGATGGTTGGGGGTTGGCAATTATTTATCCGATTCGCCATTCTTTTGCGCGATTCCGAAAGCCTTTAAAATCAACATGACTGATTTGCACTACTCGCCCTGGAGCCAAAGTGAGAGGAGACAGTTCGGAACCACCACTAGGCATCAGGCTGCGTGCGACCACACGGTATTGGAATGGCAACAGGGATTTGGTCGCGTTAATTGATCAATTTTAATTTTGGCAGCAATCAGGGTCGCCTAGGGTTTTCATGTGTGCGAAACCCGAGATACGCGCTGTAGTAATAATTATGAATGCCGGGAGATTAAAAATTTAGCAACTCCAGCTAATGATGATGATGACGGGTTGAAGGATGACTGAATAGTTTGATGATGATTTAAAATTAACAAATGTCAATGTTTTGTTGTTTGAGGAGCTATTAACGCCACTTCCTGTAGATGGTTGCATTTAAACCATATAAGTAAGTTCCATTGCAAGACTTATGGCCCTGATCGATGCCTATATAAAAAAAAATTGTATTATTCCATACCATCAGTTTTTTTTCTTTCCAAATCTTGAATGAGATTTATTCAGATGTTTTCATCAATAATCTTCATCATTGCACCTTTATATATAATGAAGCTGATTTTCCTACATTTTATCAAAAACCGTCGACGTTAGCTTCGTTTGAATCATGATCTAAGGCAACTAATTGTTCACGTTGTTTCCATTGGCTTTTCGTTCCTATAACATACCTTGCATAACTATTGACTTAAATGCAAAACTGTATTCCGATAGTAGGAACTTAGCGATCCATGAAACATTCCACAGACATCGATTTATAATTTTACTTATTTTTGAACCACCGTCTACGACAACTACAGCTTACAGATCCAGTGAAATTTGTTTTCACATGTTATTGAATTCACCTGATATATTATTTAATGATCAAATACACGAATGAAAAGGACAATTGTAGCCATAGTTAAAAGGATTATTGAAAGTTGCATCTATACATGTATGGTATATGAAAACTCTACCAACTGGCAAAATATGGAGAGAGATTGTACATGCTCTGGAAGCTGTGGACGTGCGAATTAAATAAAAAAATCTTCACGCGTTCATCTGGAAGGATATACACTACTAAGTACCGGGACTAAATAAATCGGAGCAGCGTAATCCCAGATATCTCTTGAAAGACGTTTCATTTGTATCAAGTGATCAGCATACTAGGTCAATCTAGATAATTATTACTGATCTCAGCAATAAACCAAGTTGGCCTAGATGATGCCAGCAGAAATGGACAACGATGTGACTGGTTGTTGAATGGATTTAATTGGAAGGCCCTGACCCAGTCAAAGCAATTTCAAACCCGGAAAGACCAACCAATAAGGGCGATGGTTGGGCCAATTTTGGAACGGTACGAAAGATCGGTAATCGAAGAATAGAACAATCAAAAGAAGACTTAATTACCTGTTATTTCACTTGTGGTTTATTTATGTCTCTCGCTGCAGCCTCAAGTTTGCACCTTTGAAATTGTACAAATGGTCCATAGGAAATTGAAAATCTATCCATAAAAACGCATACATGACCCATACGACTCCGATAAACTTATTGCAAATGATCTACACACTTATAAATGATGAATTTTACACGAAACGTAATTAATGTTTGTAAAAAGTCGGGAAACGTAAAGAGAGATTTCGTGTAAAATTATGTCTCCTGAGACTGACACATACGCAATTCGGCGAAAAATGTGTTTGATTGAATTTATTTTCGCATCTCTTTCAACTCATTCTTATGTGCTAAAGGACGCTTGCATGTGTCGGTATCAGAAATTAACATGACATTTTGGTAGTGTGTATAAGAGGTTCAATATTGTTCGTTAAACTTCCAACGTTGATTCATAGAACATAATCATTTGAGTGTACAATGCACAAATATCAATGATCTATAAAAAGTTAACTTATAAAATTGGTTCATACCAAATCAATTTTGGGCACTTAAAAATATAAGTTTGATCTATAAGAAATGTGCACATTTTTCCAGTTTTGTTAACAACTAAAATATTGCTGCAGAAGGAGTATCACGTTGGTCTTAGAAGGTTTGGCTATTTTTCAGATCCAGTTCCAGTTGCTGATCCACCGTATGTTTAAGACTACAGATAGGCGTTTTTGTAGCCATTCCTTTACGTACACTTGGTCATGGTTTTATACATGGTTGAAGTTGGCACGAAGGTACCACTTCGCATTTCATACGTGCAAATTTCTGGGAAAATATCGAGATTTGTTGCTACCGTTTGGCGATGGGACATCAAACTTGACTTTGCAGTGTAGAACTGATAACTCGAAATCTGCTGAAAATCAGCCTTTATGCTACCAGGTTTAATAATTCAAACTGCTCGGACACCTTTGGTCAAGAATAGCTTTTTTGCAATATCCCGGACAGAAGCGTTTTGTTTGCGCATGAAAGATTCAACTACTCTTTAGCGCTCCTGTTAGGATGTTTTTGTCTTTTTTTTTATCGGTGGTCAGACGTTCTCTGTGACGTTTGATGACACGGGAAACAGTAAAGTTCCTGATTCCCAACTTTTTTGCTATGATACGTTGCAAAAGATTTGGATTTTCGAAACGCGCGTGCAAAATTTCATCGCGAATCCTTTGCTCGCGAATTCCATTTCAAAATCTTTTCCGCTTTTTTCAATGAAGTTTTCCGGACATATAGAATTAAAATTACTCAACGTTTTACGCTTTTATCCATTTTATTTGCAAGTTTTGCAATTTTAACATCCTTTAGATCATTTGAAAATTCGTACAATTTTTTGAATCATACTCAAGATACTCAGTGTATTTTTGATAATTTTTGCTGAATTCTACATGAAATATGGATCAAATTGATGAGTTTTAAGGATCAGTTTGATTTTTCTTAGAATTTCATCAGGGTCTTGTGTGTCATGTATGCGTTTTTATGGAATAATAATACACAAAAGTAAGTTTTCCCTCTTTGGCACTTTTGGCGGGCATTTAAATGTTTTTTAAAGTAAAATTGTTCAAAAACGTATTAATAAAGATAAAAGTTCTTAACAATTTTAAAGGTAGGTTGGAGAGTAGCCACGATGCATAAATGTGGATAACTTGACATAAGTATCCTGAAAAATAAAATGGTCACTTCAATGTTTAATATAATTAAATGTTCCTGCCCAAGATTCAACACTATAAAAAGTACATGGTTATTTAAAGCATGCAGCAAGTGCTGTTTTGAAAATATGCAACCATAAATACCTACAAAACAACCTCATGTAGCAACTTCTAGCAACTCGAAGCTGTCTTACAAACATAGAACATTTAATAGGCCAAATTATTCGGACCTAAATGGCAACGGTTTTTATGCTATAAATACCAGATGCGATCTGCGTGGTACAAGCGCTTGATTAGGTGTACAAAGCAGGCAGGAAGAACCTCCACCAAAATTACTCCCAGCTGTAATTGCTTAATATCAACTGCAACCCTATAAGAGTCGATCGGTGTTTTGCTGATTCTTCCATCCATCAGTTAGTCGGAGGCTCCCCTAGACGTAGATCACTCGTGCAAGGTTTCTCACCATATGACGTCGTCCGAATTACGCACATACCGACTGGTCGCTGGTCGTGCAATTCCCACATTAATCAAGATCATCTCCGACCAGTGGAGATCATAGTTAAAGCAATTTAATTACGTTCACGCCTGCTCACACGGTGCACTGGAGGCAAAGACAAACTCAAAGACCCTCGTGTCATTTTGGCCAAGAAAACCCCGTAGCCAGGGAAGATGGTATCTCTGAACGAACTGCATGTGCTTTGATTGCACTGATTGTGATCGTGCGTTGAAAGTGGAGCGTGCTTGGAAGACTTTGCGGTGTTATTTATTGATTACGCTGCCATCTCAGTGAGAGGATCAACGATCGGTCTAATGCGATTAACATTTGAATGAAACGGATCTACCTTTTTGTGCTTAGAATGTAGGTTTTCATAAAATTAAAAATGCCAACATTAACAAGTAGCTCATAGCGAAATCGTAGGGTTCCATACATATCGGTTTTCTTGTTGTTGGAAAAACATAGATTACCATTCACCCATTTAGTTTGAACTCGGTAGCAGGGAAACGAAAATCGAAAATATAAACTTTAATAACGGAATGCTTTATAGAAAGTGTTTGTTGGTAAGTGTGGACTTGTCACCTGGGGAGAGTTGTGTACATCAAATTCATGTTTTGGTGTTCAGAAATTGTTCTTATAAATTTTGCTGAATTTTTTGTAAAATGGTTTTGATTTATAAGTATCTGTCAAAAGCTGCAAGTAGACATTTGTAATTATTTTACTGATGTTCTTTAAGAACATTGAAATATCATTGCCATCTCCACTGATCAGGAAAAGTATAACCGATTTCTAGTAAAATAATTATAAATACTGACGCAAAACAAAAAAATATTCTGTAATCAATACTGAATGCAAGATTCTGCGGTGAAAAGTTCTTCATCAAAATGAATATTATTACCACCGCTTTGCATTTGGTGCAGTTGATTGCAATCGTTCGGATGTCAGTTCCATTGAAATATTTTTAAGACATACAATCAAAAACGACATTTTTTTTTATTATTCCTTTATTATCGAGATTTTCAGCCCTGGGCTGGTTCATGGCCCGTCGTAGTTACTCAAATGCCTTTTGGTTATTTTCGTAACTTGTCCGGGGTGAGTTTCGAACTCGTGACTTTGACGTGACAGGTATGGATGTTAACCACTACGCCGGGGTCACTCCTAACGACAAAGTATTCTCCGAGTCACTTAATGTTTCATAACATTTTTTTTCAGTAAAAATTACCGAAAAAAACGTCAAAAATTCTACAGCAGAAGAGGTTTCCAATTTTAAGTTATTGTTTTGTAGATTTTACTGAATGTCGGTATTAATTGAAGAACTGCTTAGGTATTTTTTGATAAATGAGTGTTTTTTTCGACGATCGTATAGTAAAAATACATTTACTAAACTAATTTCTGAATGCTCAGCTGTTTGAAAGTCAGTAAAACTAATACTGACTTCGGAAAAAAAAAACTTGGCGTGTGCGTTTCCTCAATGCTTCTTCACTAGTGATAGGTTTTCTTGTGCCTTGTTCAGTTTGATCAATTGTAATGAGTCGCGAAGCTATCTTGATGACAATTTTCTTGTCAATAATTATTATGAACTGTTATAATTCAGTAGTCTGAACAACACATTAAACAGAAATTAATGGAACCAGGTAATAACATTGGAAAAAGTTTCCAACACAATCAATTCCATAACTTCCGAAATATATCTGAAAGAAAAGTACCCTCCTATTATTGTTGATTTTATTGTAACTGATTATCGACTGTGACTTTGTAATTATGAGTTGATTTCCTTGGCTTTCAGTCTTTTAAGTAATGGAAACAGATGCTTTTTCTATTTCCCTACACACTTAGAAAATTTTACAGTATTCGGTAATTTTTTACCGAACTTTCAACAGCTGAACGTTCGGTAATCCGATTTAACGGATTCGGTAAAATTTGACAAGTTCCGAAAAATTTTTTTACCGGACTACTGTAATATTTCACCGAAATCCGGTAAATCGGATTATCGAACGTTCAGCTGTTGAAAGTTCGGTAAAAAATTACCGAATACTGTAAAATTGTCTAAGTGTGTATGTATTGGAAAATAGAAAAAGTATCTGCCAAGGAAATCATCTCAGCATTGATTTTATAACTGTCAAAATACTAATAAAAATTAATTTAGAATCTGTGATAAGTGTAACTAGAAACAATTAGATTAAGTTGATTAAGCTTGAAATAAAGGTTGATCCGGATCTTCTTAACGTGCCATCAGCAGGAAGCTGGGAATGGTGCATTCTACGGTGTCTCTTGTTTTGAATCGGTACCACGAACGTTTGACCATCGATCGGATAGAAAAAAGTGGCAAAAATGGATCTCCGTATAGTGTTAAGGATCACAAGCGGGACATGGGCTGGGCATACATCAACTAAATTTTGTTAAGTTCCTCTATGAAGTGTATTGTTTACATCCAGTGTATTGCGTTATTGTGCGGTTTGTTGCAGCCAAGATGGAAGTGAGTCAAGTTGAGACGCGTGAACAAAATTTTTAACGCTCACTTGGATAGTCGAGAGCTGACCCATCGTGCTTTGGAACAAAATACTACAAATCTGTAATTCAACCGATACCGGTACTCAAATGGTTCAACGATCACTAACGCGAAGCAAGAAGGAAACCGGGAGCAGCATGTAGGAAGACGGAGAGAAAGGTTAAGGGTAATTTTACCCGAAACCCCAACATTTCAACACCGTGATGTTGCCAAAAAGGTCGGCGTTTCGCAAAGTACCGTCCAGAAGGTCAAGAGAAGAGCGTGATTGCATGCATACAAGGTTAAAACAATCTCAAATGCGACGAACGGCAACAAACTGTTGCTAAGACCCATACTAGGAAGGTCTACAGATGTTGTCCTGATACAGTTGCTGTGTGATGGATGACGAAACATACACCAAAGCATACCTCCGACAAATTCCAGGACGGATATGATAAAAGTGCATGATCGTTTCGAAAAGAAAAAACCCGAATTAATCCACCGATGGTGAGACTGAACCCTTCTTACACTTCACCAGAATTACGAACTCAAATGTGGCCAATATGGTACTGGATACATATTTTCATCAGAAATTCCAGGAAGCACAAGGAATATTCGATATGTCATACATTCAGTTTATGAAATGAGCTATTTGTCAATCCTGAACGTATTGTTCATCGATGTGATTAAAATATTGCCATTAATAGTCTTTAACGACCTGTTTATGTAAGTTTTATAAAAGGGGAAATTACATAAATATTGGAGATTTCGAATAATCAGTCCATAGACTGAATTATTAGACAATCCTAAGCGTCAATTTTGATTATCGATAATGATTTAAAATGCTTAATAAGTACATGTGAAAAATTGTGTATTTATAGTAAATGAAGACTTTGTGTAATTTTCGAATATACTCGTTATACCATATACCAGTTCAAAACCGGACCACTCGAGCCAATCGATCCTGCTCTAATTCTATAGAGTCGCATAGTAAAGGGTGATACGGTCAAAATTTGGTCAAGGGAAAACGCGTGTAAATCGGTGAAATCGTTTATTTAAAAAATCAAATTAAATTTCTTTTTCAAGTTCAATTAGTATAAAATTCAGGAAAAATATTCAGTTAGGCTTCCGCTTTTCCAAATCCGAATTGCCGGGCCTTACGCTTGACTCCTGCCATCAGATTTTGTACAGCCACCTTGTCCACCTTCTTCGCCGCAGAAAGCCAGTTTGCCTTGAACTGCTGCTCGTCCTTAGCAGTTTTTTTGGTCTTCTTTAGGTTCCGCTTGACAATAGCCCAGTATTTCTCAATTGGGCGGAGCTCTGGCGTGTTGGGAGGGTTCTTGTCCTTGGGAACCACCTGCACGTTGTTGGCGGCGTACCACTCCATGGCCTTTTTACCGTAATGGCAAGATGCCAAATCCGGCCAAAACAGTACGGAACAACCGTGTTTCTTCAGGAAAGGCAGCAGACGTTTATTCAAACACTCTTTCACGTAAATTTCTTGGTTGACAGTCCCGGAAGCTATGAAAATGCTGCTTTTCAAGCCACAGGTACAGATGGCTTGCCAAACCAGATATTTCTTTGCGAACTTTGACAGTTTCGTGTGCTTGAAAATATCTGCTACCTTTCCCCTTCCTTTTGCCGTATAAAACTCCTGTCCCGGAAGCTGCTTGTAGTCGGCTTTGACGTAGGTTTCGTCGTCCATTACCACGCAGTCAAACTTCGTCAGCATCGTCGTGTACAGCCTCCGGGATCGCGCTTTGGCCGTCGTATTTTGTTTATCATCGCGATTTGGAGTCACTACCTTCTTGTAAGTCGATAGTCCGGCTCGTTTTTTGGCTCGATGCACGGTTGTAGACGATACACCCAGCTTATTTGCGGTATCTCGGAGAGATAGGTTAGGGTTTCGCTTGAAACTACCGGCAACTCTCTTTGTCGTCTCAGGGGCTTCCGGTTTTCGATTTCCCCCCGATCCAGACTTCCTGGCTGTCGACAAACGTTCCCCAAACACTTTAATTACATTTGTAACGGTCGATTTGGCAACTTTCAGCGATTTTGCCAACTTTGCGTGCGAGTAGCTCGGATTTTCGCGATGCGCGAGCAAAATTTTGATACGCTGCTCTTCTTGCTTGGACGGCATTTTGACAACTGAAGAGTGAATTCCAAAATCAAAATAGGAGCAACATTCTACACACACACACACCTTCAAAATGAGGGGTGTTCAGGTTTTTTAAATGCAAAATTGAAAGAAATACGTCAAGTTGATATTGACCAAATTTTGACCGTATCGCCCTTTATGGCTAGTCCGCTGTATGTGCTGTACAACGCATCAGATGCGGAACCCCAATCGATGCCGCTTGTATTCTATACAAGCGGCATCGATTGGGGTGAGTGGTTTTGTTCGGTTTTGAACTTCAACGAGTATATTTTCATCTCACAATTATGTGCTCTCAGGTATTGTTTTGGTCATATCTCCATGAAAGATTATCCAATCATAATGAAATTTTGACCAGTTATTTAAGGATTGTATAACTTTGATTTGGCGCTAACAAAACATATATCGGTACATAAAAAGCTCAGTATGTGAACGGAGACTAAACTGTTTGATTACTATTATAATAGGCCTTCAAGTACTGTTTCGTTCATATCTTCGTAACGAAATGTCCGAATAAAAAAATTCAATAGCGTTCTATAGGAATGTTGTCGCTTTCATTTGCCGTCAGCAGAACTGAAATCGGTTCGCAAATGGCTGAGAAACCAATGTGACATTATTTGTAAAATGTACACACACACACACACACACACATGTGCTCAGTTCGTCGAGCTGAGTCCAATGGTATATGACACTCGGCCCTCTGGGCCTCGGATAAAATGTCGAGTTTTCAAGCGATCTTAATACCCTTCTTTTGCTGTAAGAAGGGTAAAAATGTATCGAAATACCAATAGCAGGCTCAGCACCTGTGAAAAGCAAAGTAAAATTGTCATCACATCAGGCACCATCAATGGTGAAATTTACAAGACTGAATTCCTACAAAAACGTCTTTTGCCATTTTTGGAGCAGCACAATGGAAACCACTATTTTTGGCCGGATTTAGCTTCAAGCCAATATTCTAAAAGAGAGCTGCAATGGTATAAGACTAATTGAGTGCATTTCCGGACCCATCCGAAATGCTCCGGATCAGTCGGTAGGTCAACCTACCCTTTGTGGAGTTGTACATATATGGTCAAGAGCTTCTTCTTGCTCCCTTGTACCACCGCCCAGTCCCAGAATAGAATCTTGTAGAACTACTGAGGTGATTAGAACACATTTATAATTCGTTTCCGTGTTGTAAACTAGTACACGATTCTGAAAGTAATTTTTCAGAATCCTGTACAGGTACCCAAGAACCCGGAGGCGCTGGGGCGAGGTATCAATGACCTCCCAACTGCCGCTATTGAACGCGTCCCTCACGTCAAGGGTAACCTCTGCACAGTAGTGGACGCCCCACCTCTTACTCTGGAGTGCCATCTCGGCTGTCTTGTGGATAGACAAGATGTCATCCACCGTTGACTTGCCTTTTCGGAAGCCAAACTGGTTACTTGACAGACCACCTGAGCCTTCCGTGTGCTTGAACAGCCTGTTGAGGATTAACCTCTGATTGTTCTATACGCCGACGGATAGTGGTTTCCCTGTCTTTGGTAGTAATACAAGATTCGGTTGCTTCCAGATATCTGGCAGGACGCCCTCGTGCAGACATATTTGCATGACCACACTGAACAGTTTGGATGCCAGTAGGATAGCCGTCTTGATGGCCAGGTCTTGATGGAATCCTGGTTCATCATGAGGGACTTTGCGATGAATTCATCATTTGTAACCATAGTGATTGTGCATGTTCGGCATGTTTGCCATCCTCCCTTGTTCATTTCAGATTCATGGGATATGATTTAACAGTTCGCGAAGTCAAAACATAGTTATACGGTACCGGCATAAAAGTTTCGCTTAATTTTGCACTGAACTTCATCCATTAAGGTTACAAACTTTTCAGAAATCGTCATTGCCGCCTTTGTCTAAATATCCAGTTTTTGATATCTTGATTTCTTGTTTCTTTCGAGAAAGTTTCAGCTTCATCAAAGCCCAGTATCTCTCGATTGGACGTAACTCTGCAGAATTTGGCGAATTTACGGTTATTCTGGTGCAATATTCACTTGATTTGCTTCATATCACTCTATCACAGTTTTACCATAATGGCATGATGCCAAATACGGCCAAAACAACAATTTTTCTGTGTGTTTTTTTACGAAGGGTAGCAATTGCTTCTACAGGTACTCTTTCTGGTTAATCTATTTGTTTATTGTGCCTGTAGTGACGAAAGGTTTACTCTTTCTGCCAAACGTGCAAATTGCAAATCCTCTCAACTGTCAAACTCCGAAAATGATTTAAGCACACCGTGAACTGTGGAGGTAAATCCATGTTTTTTTGTAAGTTCCCGTATTGATAAGTCAGGATTTGCTTTACGTCCGTACAAAATCCACTCCCGCACGGACTTTTCTATCGTCGCCAAACATGGAATGTGAACACCAAGCGTAATATTTTTCATCAAAGACAGCGGCATTATTCACTCCTACGTGCAATATTTCTAAAGTTACAGTGATTTGAAGGTGTCCCGAATAATGTGGATACAGACCTTAGCCTTATTTGTAGACCCTGTCTATTTTTTGTAGATATGATGAAGGACCGCTTGAAGTTGGCTGCCGTCTAGATTTGAGGTCGACAAATCAGAACCAAATTCACCTTCTGAAATTTCAAGTTATTTCGTCAAAATTCAAACGAACAACCACTGAAACTTACCACAATCAACCACCTCTACAGATCATGTGAGCTTGCTTCTCAATATCTTTAAATCATAACCGATCCGCTAATAAACAAGGTTTTAATCTGTTAAATCGCTGGGTACTAAAATTAGACAATGATAAAAAACGCAACAAACAACTTTACCATAATGCAATGTTATGCGCCAATCGATGCTGGCGAGCTATAGGAAAAAAAGAATTTCTACAGTCAACTGACTGCCGTCGTGGATAAGGTCCCCATTAGCATGTCATGGGACGCCATGGTCTCGAAAAACTGAGCGAAAAGAGAAGAACAGAAGAATTGACCTTCTTGGCCACGTCACAAATCGAATGGTTCGGATTGCGCTTGAAGTAATCCCTCACCTTCCTTGCATACACGGGGTCGAACGTCTTCGCTTCCAGTGCCAGCTCGCCGCCGGGTCGTCTGGGTCGCCTCGAATTGTTGATTCCCAACTGCAATGCAATAAAAAGTTATACACAAAAGAAAGTGTTGCATTTTCTTCGAGTACAATCTTCATGGAGCACCTCAACAATTCCTTTTTGTCTAATGATGTTACCTTATTAGCTCAACCGTGCAAAATGCAGGATAAACTCAATGACCTAAATGAGTGTTCCTCTGCGTCGAGTCTCATCATCAACGTCAGCAAGACCTAATTACTGAATATCAACAAGAACAACCCTTTCAAGAGCAGGGGAGAAAATCTAAAGTTTTAAATATCTTAGTCAATATAGTGTCAGATGGCGGGACCATGAGCAACACAAGTACACGAATCAAGAAGGCAGGGTTGCCGTTGCAGGTTTAGCAAACGTATCGAACCAGATAACGCAACTCACCACCACTCTGTGTTGCTATAGTGAACGTGGAAAACATGGAAAAGCTGTCTTCATCATCCGATGCCTGTGGTACATAATCCGCGCTTAGTGGCCGCACAACTGGATTTCATATTTTGAGCTTCATCGACGATATCACAGAAGCCAATAACAACAGAAATTCGAGAAAGAAGATGCAGGTTAGTCGGTCACACACTATGATGGGGAGGAAACGAAAAGAGTTGCATAGGACACTTAAGTAAATAAGTAAGTAAGTAAGTACATTGGCGATCTATAACTTCTATAACAAAAACTAGTTTTTGGATCTTGACGTTCTGAGCTGTATTCCCAAGTTGATAACTATAACTCAGAGTTCACGACAGCAAAATTGTTAATGCAGAACTAATACCGTTTACCCGTAGTAGCTGAAAAAGTCAGAAACAATTTATGGTGAATTTAACAAGCAACAATTGAGTCTGCAGATCTCTATAAGTTGACATATCGAGGTTTGCTTCGTTACTTTAAATAAGCTCTTGAAGATCTTCAAACACTACCTAAAAGGCATTGAAATATTGATGTCTCATACCGACACATGCAAGCGTTTTTTAGAACATAATAATGAGTAGGAAAAGACGAGAGAATAAACTCAATCAAACACACCTTTTGTCAAGTTGCGTATGTTCCAGTTTCGGAAAACATAATTTTATATGAAATCTTTGTTAACCTTCCCTCATTTTTGTCAAGGAATACAAATAATTGAAATTAATAATTTGTAAGTGTGCCGAGTTATAAGTTTGCCTTATTGATTATCCCTCATGCAATGAACTGGCCGTAAAAAGTAGAAGAGTAATAATAATAAGAAATCGTTCCTTCGATCGAAAACATCAACTAGCTTAAACTTCGCTGGACACAGCGTATTGTTGAAGTAGACTGCTCTCAATAAATACCTGTAAAAGATCACTAAGCTGAGAGTTAGAAAGACACTTGCAAACCAAACGTTGAAGACGCCTAGAAGGACTCATCATTCCGCTCGGATTTATTGCACTAAGTATGCTTCAAAAAGCATCACCCCCTGGAATCCGAAAGCAAATTGAACGATTTATTCAAGCACATTAGGTACCACCATTGGCGGGATGTTTCATTGGGCCTTTGACTCTCTAAATGATTGAGTACATGCAGCGACGTCTGGACAGTACTCGGTTCAAGTGAATTCGAGTAAGTCACGTTTTTTTACTATGCTTTCGTGCGGTTGAATTTACATTTGTCAAAAAGCAATAGTCCAAAAAAGCCACAAACTGCACGGCGCTTATGATTGAAGTCATGCAGGCAATGGTGGCCTCTTCGAGAGCCGTTTTCTGACCGAGTGGAGCAAGCGGGGGTAATGAATGCTCCTTCAAAGCAGATGATGAAGAGCTCGAAACATGCCAATTATAGCGTAAATGAATTGGAAATAGCTAGTTTACCATAGTTATTGGTGATTTGATGGGTGAGTCGGATTGTTTGACAGTCAAGTACTGGAGTTACGCTTGCCGAAAAGATGCAAATTAATGAAAATTAATACTTTGTTTATTTGTTTAAATATTTCATTAGCATTGTTAGCACGTTAGTTTTTGTTGTAAGATGATGTGCGTTTATTGATTAATTGGATAGCAGACGATGTTTTGGAAGTGATGTGTGAATGAGATTTATCTGTTGAAATTAGGTGCCGTAGGTACAACCTTGTCAATCTTGTTCAATATTTAGATGAGACGAAAAAAAGCTGTAATTGAGTGCGTGTACCTTGAACAATACGAGCACATGTTTGTATTAACTAAGTTTTGAATGCTTGCTACTATTTAGTATTGAGCCAACTAAGTCAATTCAGGCATATTGAAATGTGATTCCTTTTTTTAATTCGCAAACCACGCATGACCTACATTCATCGAATCTGATGTTCATGAGTATTCATCACCACCATCTTCGATTGAGAACAAGTGCAAATTTACCTTCACCTAATCAATCAGCTCTATTGTTTAGAGGATCATTGAGCCTTATCCAGAATCTACCATCAGCGGTTGACTGATGGCATATAACACGCACGATGCCACACACAGCAATATTGTGCTCGATGGTTTTGTGTCCGAAGGAATATAGCATCTGCTATGAGCTCACACATTTGCCTTACACAAAAAAAGGTTACACGTTTTTATTACTAAAACACTCAACTGATTGAACTCCTATCGCTGACCTCTCGCTGACAGTGATCATTAATTCGAAATTAATGCCATGGTGGTAAATTGCTTCTTAGTATCTTATATTTATTCTCGATGCTAGATATGTTTACTAATGCCATGATTAAGACGTTTTTGATTCAACTTAACTGTTATTCTCCGCAATCCTCATATAGATCATTTGGTTTAATCTGATATACAGAGTAGATAGACTCTTCCAATGTACCACAAATATAGAGTGCTGTTAGCATTTATAAAAAAGATGGTTAACCAAGTCATTTGTTTAAATCAAAATGAAAATTTCTACAGCTCAGTTTCCATAGCTTTGATGTAATGTTCAATCAAACTAAATAAACCTAGGAAATCCAGTAAGACCATGACTACTTCGAAAATCCTTCTTAATTGGATATTATTTTTCTTTACTAAAATAGGAAACCTTTTGGTCACTTTGAGCGAGGTTCACCGGCTGCTGTCCTCTCAGCTGCCTGCCGATTCGACTCAAGAGTGTAGTAATGGATCCATGTTTCGTCCATCAAGTCCTTTTTATTTCGCCAAAAGAGCTTCAAACGGGACTCGGAATCATCGACTCGTTGTTGTTTTTGGTCCACTGAGAGCAAACGCGGCACCCATTTAGAAAACAGCTTTCTCATGGACAAATGTTCATGCAAAATAAAGCTCATGCTTTTCTTTGAGATCTTCAAAGTGCCAGCTATCTCCTGCAACTTCACTTTACGGTTTGCCAAAACGACTTTGTTGACTTTTTTAATGTTTTCCTGTGTAACCACCTCTTTTGGTGCGTCATCGGTGTCCTTACGACCGCGTTTAGACTCAGCATACCAGTCAATGATGGTGGATTTTCCTGGTGCACTTTTGAAAAACACAGTTTTTGAATCAATGATATTTTTTTCCATCAAAAAACAATGTTTAATTAACGCATGAAACTCTTTTTTTATCCATTATCTTGAAAATTACATAAGCAGCGTGACTAAAAACACGGTAGCTTCTAAACTAATAGTCGGAATTTTTACAGCTATCTTTTGAAGGTTGGTACTTTCTAAAAAAGTATTTATTATTGATTTGTGGCGCCACCTGGGTGTCAGACCGTTAACTTTTCAGCCGATATAAGTAATATATTATCGCTCTTTATAGACATTTTTGTCGAACGTTGCTAGTTAAATGGAAATTTCACCAGAATTATTATTTCAGTTATAAGCGTATGAAATTTCATATCATATTGATAACATGTTTGAAAATTATTGCAAAAAAATCACTCACATCACAGGATTTATTATCAAGTTGAACGCAATGATAAAAGAACTTGTTGATATTGTGATATCCAACTATAAATTTGTTATCTCTTTTGTTATTTTGGCTGTTTATTCAGCCTATTATTCAATCCAATTTTCAGTAGACTTATGTTAGTTTTTAAATTTTCACTCCCCTATGCTTAAAGATTTCAAGTTAGATTCTTATTAGCCTCCTAAAATTTGAATTCATTTAGTTGACACTGAATGTGCACTACCAGTTTGAAATTTGTATGGGAATTACTATGGAAAACTTCTGTTTGGTTACTTCGCTCCAAAAACTCATATAATTTATCTGCTGTTTAAGTAAGGTGTGGCGCAGTTAGAATTGGAACATTGACTATTGCGCATATTTCGGATATACATTAACAAAATAGTATTCTGTTTTAACTTAAATGTTCAACTTTATGTAAACTTTAGAGGGAAAATACAAAAAAAAAATAATCATCTCGATTTCGAAGAAATTTGCGGACTTTTTCCGGAATACGTATCATAAACTGGCGCATATTATTCTCATACATCTGGAAATCTTATTCCACTTGGTTCTCTATTCATTGATGCTTTTGACGACACTGCCATTCACCTTCAGCTTCCTCTTCATAATAACTCAAATTCTCTCTATCGGTCTGAGCTGGGGATAGTTTGGTGGGTTGAGTTCTTTCGGTATAAACTGAATCCCGTTGGTTTCATACCACTGTAGCACTGTTTTACTGTAAAGGCAGCTAGCAAGATCTGGCCAAAACATGACAGGTTCATTGTGCGATCTGATGAGTGGCAATATTCGATTTTGGAGACATTCCGTTCTGTACAGCTCTGAATTGAATGTCTTATCAGTGAGGAAAACCTTGGTCTTCCTACCGCAGCTACAGATGCCTTGCCAAATCAAGTCTTTACGTGCAAATTTATCTGCAAACACAAACTTGAATTTGTCAAGAACATCTCCCCGAGCCGTAACCAAGCATATTTTTTGTCCCGATAGCTGTTTGATATCGGCCTTTACATAGGTTTCATCGTCCATGAGGAGACAGCCATTGAATTTTGTCAACACCTGATCGTACAGTTTTCTGGCACGGATTCTGGCCACATTTTTCTACTTTTGATCCCTATTTGGTTGTCTACAGGCACGGTATGACTTGAAGCCTTCCTGGAGACGAATCCGTTGCACGGTACTGCTTACGGTACTAAACTTTGGCCAAATCGCAGTCTGAGATGTTGGGGTTTGCCTTAATGTTCTTGATGACTTTGTTCCGCAGTTGACGGTTGACAGTACCCGCCCGACGCTTATTTTGAGGCTTGCAATCCGTCGACAAAGTTTCTCTGTACTTTTTCAAAACACGCCACACGGTATTTCGGGGAAAACCCAACACTTTAGCAAGTTTTGGCCCAGACCACGAAGGGTTTTTTCAAATGATTGCGCACAATTATTTTTCTTCTTCCTTCTTCTATTTTATATTTCTCTAAAACACGTTCGAACTGCACCGCGAAAAAAAACATCAGATGTTGTTATTGTTATAGGGAACACATAAGATGTCATAGTTTACAAATCCGACCACTAGGGTCGCTGTAAGAATCAAAATTGTTCGTTTCAATACTAAATGGGCCATACCTTACTCAGGTTAACATGCCGGAAATTTTCTTATGATGTCCACGATGTCATCAAAAACATAGTCAAAATGAATGTTATTCGATGCCGATTGAAAACGAGTTAATTTTTTCTAGTAAAATTCAATTGTACAAATTAATCATCTCTCCCCACATCGGATGTTGAACCTCCATTTTGTTTTTAGCTAAGTAAACACAAATATCGACTGTAATCTCGTTTGCAACGTAAGATAATGCGTTTGATTTTGAGATGTAATAGGTTCACGTCCTCTTTTTCTTGTTCCTTTTTCTTGTTGACAGAGGAAGTGATATTCAAAGATATAACACTAGAAGTGCAAATGATGTTTGAACAGCATATATTTTGTACGGAGCTTCACAAAATTCCTTGTTTTTTTAAGGTATAAATGTTTCCAATGCGATGGCTATACACATCAATCGTTCAGCAAAAATAACATATTTTAAGACAAAATTTAGCGTGAGGAACGACATAATCCGTCTCGGCTCGTAAAGCGAAACACATCAGAGGTGACTGTTTTCATCAGTTGTTATTATATAGGTGTAATATTCTTGAAAATTACACAATGTAACAATTAGAATATAAACTCTATCTATCACATCAAATATGCCACTTATTCAGATCATGACTAATTTGATTCGTATAGTGCATTACAGGGTGAGTATAAATTCCTGTCAGTGAAGTATATGGTCATAAAAAAAAGAAGCTTGCATGAATTTTAATTTCCAATGTCTTTCCTGTTTGGTATATTTTTATCATTTGTCTTAATGTATTTTAGTTCATATCTTTTACCCTTTGCCTTAACTGCCAGCCGCATACGTTGTACAGGTTTGGAGCTTTCGAAGTTTTCGAGAAACATCCCCAAACCATCACCCTTGACGCATTCTGGAACCATTGAACAGCTATATTATCACGATGAATATAAGAAAGATGTGTTGCATACACCCTATAATGTTGCTGGTTGTGGTGACCTTGTAGCAGGGGCATTTTTTCGTTAGAAAATCGACTTTCACAATCACCGTGCCACTTGAGCAGCTTCCGAAATCTTTCTACTCTTGCAATATTTTGCTTATCCTCTGTTTCTTGTATGGATTCAGTCTAAGGTCGTCTTTCAAAATACTCCTGATCATTGATTGTGACATACCCAGTTCTTTGGCCACCTTTTGGCCAGACTTACCTGGAGTTCACCGAATTCACTCTCTTACTCGTTTGAAGGCACTCGGACACCTAAAAGTGCGTTTAAGGCTAGATCTGGGAGGTAAATTACAAGAACCGTTTTTTTAGAGCGTTTGATGGTCGGAAAGATGAGTCGTTTGTTTATTCCGAGTGGTTTTAAATTCTTTAAAACAGTACACGGTCTTAAATGTTTCAAAAACAACCTTAGCACAGGCTCCGTTTTCGCGTCCATGTCTACCACGAGTCTCAAACGAATAAAAATTTAAAACAAACTTGCAAGCCGTGCTGACATTTGAATACACTATAGAAGAAAAATGTGTAAACATGTCTGTGATTAAACCATCCAAAGTTACACATGGTTAAAAACAATGAAAGTAATCACAACTCACCCTGTACACGTCTTACACTCTAGAAGACATTATACCATCAAGGACGGGCGATTTTTTACATTTAAAATTGTGATATTTGTACTAAACAGATCAATTTAAATCGGATGGATATTGTTGAATTGTCAATCTCAACTAGATTTACGCTTAATTTGGATGACTTCACTTTCGACGAAATTGAGGCAAAACGACTGTATCTATGTCTTACTCGTAAAGAAACATTTAATGTCGGAGAAACCCCTGATTTATCACCTTTATGTAACAAACGATTTTTATGGATAGTGTTTTAATTGTTCATTTTCCAAATACAATTTTATTTCCCCTATTTGTTTACAAAATCAGATACGTTTGTTTGGAAAAGTAGTTACAGTTACATTTATCGAGATTTTTAGATAAAATCTTATCTGGCAAAAAAATTATAACTTTCAATGATGTACGTCTTGGCCTCTATATTAAGCTCAGTAAATATTGAAACTTTCCTATATATGCCACAGATGTATCTGTCAAAATGAGAATAATATATGATGATTTATTTTGTCCAGTACTGTAGGATTTATATTCCGATTTGTTTCTCACAGCTATAAAACGTTTATTCTATGAAGTTTATTAAGTTTGGTCTGTAGTGAAATATTCTACGGTCGTTTGGTCTCCATTGTATAGAACTGTTCAGAGGTTCGATTTGTGCAAAGAAAACTCTATTTGCTTTGCTCTAAGGCATCTCCGTTGGCTCTACGGCATCTGTTTGGCGATCTACTGCAGGGGAACATTGACTGCTCTACATTACTTAGTCTCATCACAGAGAACAGACGTTCATCTTCGGTCTGCTACTTGTGTAAAACTTTAAACCAACATTTCAAATGTATGTCGTTATGCTCTTGGTTGGTGGCGCTGCAGTTGTGCGAAAACTAGCATGTAAATGTTTATCAATAAAAAGCCTAGCACATAACCTGAAATTTTTTGTTTGTTTTTTTCTACACTTGCTTCTTATACCGGCTGCCCATATACACGGTTTTCAAGAAAAAATATATGGACATCAATGTCTGTTCATTCTCTCTGGTCTCATTGACATCAACACCCAACGACGCAACCTCCGTTTGTATGCTTTTTTCATCAATCGATAATCAAGGACCAACTATGGTGCTCTTGTACCAGTACTGAGCATGTGTCGCGTTTTTGATAGTTGTTACAATGTTTTCGGCTTTAATGTGTCCCATGGTGAAAATTAATGTAATATTAAAAGATCCCGGATAAAAATAACCATACAATTACAATGCAATAATATAAAATAACATTAAAATCTATTTCCGATCATGAATCTTATTGTTCATGAATCAGGTAAATGAAAAATGCATATTGACATTGCAATAGATTTACTATTCACTCCATATGCTAGAATTTTCAACAATTGTGAAACAATACATGGGTCCTCCCTTAGCTCAGTCGGTAAAGGCGCGGCTAAAAGCAACACCATGCTGGAGGTGGCTGGGTTCGATTCCCGGTCTGGTCTAGGAATTTTTCGTCAAGGAATATTTCTCGACTCCCTGGGCATAGGGTATGATTGTACTTGCCACACAATCATACTAATGCAAGAATGGTACCGGGCATCGAAAGCTCTTAATTAATAACTGTGGAAGTGCATTTAGAACACTAAGTTGAGAGCAAGCAATAAGCTAATTTCGAAAGCAATAAGCTTGAAACGCCAAGGAAGAAGAATAAGAAGAAGAAGGAGAAGAAGAAACAATACAATCAATAGTGATTGACTCAAATTTGTTCGGAAAAAAAATGTTTTTTTCTATAGTTAAGATACAAAACAACCCCCCTTTTCTAATGTCGATGCCTCAATTTACATTAGATTCTATTGTGGTAACAATAACTCCTATTGCCATCTTATCGTTGTGAACAATACTATTAATTGTACATACTATAGTTAGTATTGTATGGTTACAATGCATATAATTGTAAACCTATGAGAATTTTCTTTTCGGGATGTCTTAGCTAATTGTTTTATGGATTTTTACTGTTGTTTAATTATAGTACATGAAGGTAAAGGTTTTTACGGTAAAGGCCGTACGTAATAAATCAATATGACCAATATAATCAATGCTACCCGCAGAGAGTTGGGGAAACCCCAAGCTTATCTCGAATGATGGAATGGTATAAAAAGTATAGTTGATGAAAAAAAGCAAATAAAGTATTAACGCATCAAAAAAGCCATATCCCAGTTCAGGAATAATACAACCTGTCAAGACATAGTAATCTTCTTATGTCAGTTTATAAATAGGATAACATCCAGACTGGAAACTCCAATATGAGTTGCAGAAAAATTTGCGCAAGTCACGACGACAACCTCCGACTTGAAGCATCCTGGTAATGCAAAAAGAAATTAGAGATGCCAATCATAAACGATTTTGTCAGATTCCGGTTTTTAAAGAGTGGAACATAAAACCCAAACAATAAAAAGTGGCAACGGCATTTGCTGCCTTCATGTCAACAACCTGTTCCGATCGCTGGATTGTGGGCCTTCCCAGTTGAAGCCGATTGTTTACATACGACCAGTAGAAAACCAAATGACGTAGCAGTAGGCTGCGATCTACAGGAATAGCCAGAATATCGCGGTTCATCCATCTCAGTTGAATGGCTCTCTTTTATCCGATAAGGTTTATTTCCTGTAGAAGGCAAGGTTTTTTTAAAACCCTTGCCACATGCAAAACTTAGCTCAATGGGATGATGAACATTAAAAAAATTGCACCGCACGATTTGGGGGATTCCTGTACTGCATTACCGTGCTCATTTCTTAAAGATGGACAATAACATAATTAATGGGCAGAGAAATTGAGAAGCGTAATAAATTTCACTGCCATGTTTCCTAAACATTTTGGCGATTAATTGTGGCTTGCGTCATTTTATGGCCATAAATCCCCTCGTCATTTGTCATGCATCTTTGCAAGGCCTTCTCGGAAATCCCTAAAAAATGCTCTTCTTCAAATAGCCAACAAAAAAATGATTAAAGGAAGCTATTTAAATTATATTAAAACATCAGCGGAGGTTTTTTTCCATGATCTTGAACCCACACATATTAAAATTCCTAACAAAGCTCTACTGCGTGGGTCGGAAGCCCTCGGCTTTTGGGAACGTGTTAACAAATCATTAGACAAAACACCGACGAATCTTACAATATCCGCCAATTACTGCATGGTGAGAAATGATTTAAACACACTCGTGATGGCACACGTGGCTACCACAAACGGCTGGCGGTACGTTGATTTGACCCTTCGAAACTCGGTTGAGCGTGATCTGATGATGAGTTGTTGATGAATTATGTGCCCGTTTTTCGGACGGCAAAAAAAAACGAGCTAGACAGGAATCATTATTGTACCAGATGAAGCTGCTTTGTAGTGCCCAATTTATTGCGATCATTTGTTTGACTGGTTTTCACACGCCGGAAAGAGGCATTATTGATCAACCAGCGTACTGTTTACCACCATCGCTATTAGTGCCGGTTTCTTGCCTACTGTTTACTGCGTTGTTGAGATGGTATTATATGCATGTTCTACATTGCTAAATGGATATAGATCTTTTTCGAAATTCTTGTCCTATGTTTAAAGCATGGTTTCAACTTGTCTTTCATTCATAAGTATTCCATAGCATATCGTTTTGTCGGGAATGGGTCAAATATTTGTCCATGATAAGTTTTTATGTTTACCCATCAATTCCAACGTCTTACTTTCTGTTGAACACTTCTATGTTTATTACACATCCAGAACACTGACACATAAAAAAAACGCTACGAGAAAAGATTCATATTAACCAAATGTTGAATTTTTCACAATAATTCTAATCTCTTAATAACTCTCTGATCACAATAACTCTCTGATCTCTTTTTGTATTAAAAAAATAAAAGCAGAATTCAACCCTTTTGAATCAAAAGTTATCCGGTTTTCAATTAAATCAATTTAAAACCTGAATTTTTAGTCATAATATAAATTAGGATAGAGATAGATATATTAAAAGCAACATCTGACCAAACCGCTTTGCTAGGGTAGTTCTCTTATAAACATCAAAAAAAAAATTTATTTTAAGAATAGTGTTTTGATACCTAATTGGTTTTTAATGATTTATTAGACGATACTCGTACAAATATGTAGATTCCCATGTATCAGGTATGTACATTTAAAGTTCTAATAAATTGAATACACTAATAACGGACATGCGTGTGGTTAGACGCATAACTTAATAGCACCGTTGGGTCTTAATATGACCGGCTGTTGAATGATTTAATAAATAATTAATTTACCTAGACGCACACAAGACACACAATTACTCGGTCTAGACTTTGTAGTTGGCCGGGGGAGAGTCTTGAGATGCGGTTTTGCTCGATCAAGTTATTCTAAACCTTAAGGGCACGATGACGACGGCACCTCCGTTGAACGGTACATTGACATATGCTTATATGTTTACAAGTAGGTAGATACATACGAGACAACCCGTTCATCATCACTGTTGCTGTTGCATGCCAGGTTCATTCAACTTCTCTTTTCAAACAACTTCTTGCTGAAGTCATATCCATTCTAATCCGATGTGGTTATTCTGAAGCACGAGACACGCAGCTGTGTAACAAATGATGCTGTTGATCTCAGGCGCTTGCTAACACATTCAACGTTTCGAAGCAATAGTCCAGTGGGCAGGTTTAAATCGCGACGAAGCAGAGAGTATAGTAATTAGCAACGTTACGCATTAATGCATTTTCCAATCAAAGCGACCTCCACCACACTCGTGACACATCTTACCCTCTGCTTCACCAACATCTATACAAGTAATGAATGAACGAGTTGACATTCATAAACGAGCGCATTTGAAACGCTATCATAACATTAGCGAAATACGCGGACAAAGCACGCGAACTTCGCGAATTAAGATGCTGAAAAAAAGTTTACCTGAGTAATCCGGCAACCCCGGCAACAGAACTATCGCGCCCGTGAGATTGCAATATTTGTGCGGATTCCTGCGGCTAGATGACCATCATGGTCGAAATACTGCGTAGGCTCATGCTGCTACTACTGCCAGATTCGGATTCCATTCACTCTGTTCCAGTGGCAATGGGTTATCTTCGATATGAACATTAGAACAAGTGTTAATTAAGACTTACAGTAGCCGAGCTGTCAGTGAAGTAATCCTTGTTTATATGGCAACATCGGCCATGGCGATTGGCCGACTGGACTTTGAGATGGAAGTGTTTTAGAATTATGTGGAGCACACTACCATACAAGTACTACTGCTAAATGACCTAATTTTTTTTTTTCAATTGGCGCTCGTAATGCCAAAGGCCCACGACTCGTTTATGGGCCACTTGATTATTCGGAAGGTCAATACCGTGCCTTGACTGATATTGCGCAGATTGGATTTATTAATCTAAAAACTAAACTTTGTATATTGTATTGTCAGTATTCATCATGGTTTATAGAACCTTCATAAATCTTCATAAATATGTGTCGCTTAACTCTGCTTAATATGCAGCTGTGGATTACATTTTTAATTATAACTTAAAAACTAATTGAGCAGAAACGATATTCATCTAGTGAAACGTCGGCTCAGATAAGTTTAATAAGACGTTTGCTGTTCTGAACCACGAGAAATAAAACTACTTAGTTTCTAAAGATGAAAACTTTCGATGGATATGGATGTAATGTCGGTCTATAAGCACCATACTGGGTCTATTTGTGGATGCAACTTCGTCTCATCATTCAAGTTTATTGTTAGTAACAATCTTCGTAAAATATATATTTATTATTTCTTTATGCACTTCATTTTGAACTACATTCGCTAAAGTCAACGCATAGTGTTGCAACACAAATTAAAATTAAACTAAAGGGTTTTCCATTAAGCGTTTTCTATCTACATACACAAGTTGAATAAAACAAACTGTGTGTTGTCGAGATTTATTTTTGTATGAAAGGCCTTTCAATAACATTATTTATGGACATCGTTCAAATGACCGCCACGGCTTTGCTTGGTGGCGTGCATCCGAGAGTTCCAATTTTCCATGACTCTGGGGCACAAACCGGGCTGAATCTCGTTAAAGGCTGGAGAAAGATTGGCTTTGAGGGCATTGGTGGTTTGAGGCTTAGTAGCATAGACCTGCGACTTAACCCCACATGAACCGTAACGCTGGTAGATCACCTTTGCGTGGTGCGTTACGGGGTATCAGATCTAACACTGAACCCTTGTCCGAATTAATTCATGCTAAGGAACAAATATGTTTTGTTGTCAAAGGAACATATTTTAGTCCTTATTACATTTTATGTCTTGCTAAAATTTACAATACTCGGATCGCGCCACCGAGGCTAGTCTGTATTTTTGTAAATTCTCATTTTCTAGGTTTGATGTTGTTTATATTTTGAAGTGCTTAGGACTAGGATTCTGATGCATGACCAGTATCGGAGCTATTGTTTATTTTC
Organism: Aedes koreicus; assembly: GCA_024533555.2. Lineage (NCBI taxonomy): Eukaryota > Metazoa > Arthropoda > Insecta > Diptera > Culicidae > Aedes > Aedes koreicus. Next base: position 332,993 of record JAHHFK020003510.1, read on the forward strand.
TTTGCAATAAATCCAGTTCAGACTGACAAATGGGTGCGCTTTCCCGAGCAAAGGATTATACCCAATTGACAACAAGTTCTAATACCAGGTTATCATTTTTGATTACTGAATATGTTATCATTGAGACTGAATAAACAGCCAAAATAACAGAATGAATAACAAAAAAATACTCGTTGAATATCATAATAATAGCGTATTTTGTTATCACTGGGAACATCTTGATAACAAATCCTGTTTTGTGAGCAATTTAATTGAAATGATTTTAAATTATGTTATCACAAAATTTGATTAAAAGCATAATTTTTTGTTCAAAAATATGCTGGGAAGATTCATAGTTTTGCATTCAACTAATAACGTTCGTAAAAAAATGTTTGTTGAAAATGATAACATATGATAACAAAATTTGCCAATGGTGATAACTAATTTTTTTATGGGATAACAGCGGAAATCAAAATCTGGGATAACAGAACTTGTTACTTATATGATATCAGCTTGTTATTTTCATTTGCTAGGGTTTGCAGAGTACTGTTAATGCTCCAAGGATTTAAATAGCGGAAACATTCAATAAAACTCGATTCATTCCCAACGAAACAAACAACGACAACTGTGTCAACTTCATCATTTCTCAATAGTGATGAAGTACCTCGACATGCACTTAACAAAAGATACGGTATATACTACAAAAGATCAAATTACCGGTCGCAATGGTTTATGTCCCGGACATAAGGAAACAACGATCTTAGTGTCCAGTTGTAATCGATTCCGCACAAATAAACCATGCCCGGAAATCGCTCATGCAGAGTATGGATTGTTTCGTGTGCTTTGTGGCACGTTGCACCGTCTTGTTGGAACCACAGATCGTGCACATCCATATCGTCCAGTTAAGGCCAGAAAAAGTAGGTAATCATCAACCTGTAGCGCTCTCCGTTAACGGTGAGTGCCTCGCCAGCGTCGGTTTCGAAGAAGTACGGACCGATGACGCCTCCTGCCCAAAATTCACACCAAACAGTGACTTTATGGCGATGCATTGCCTCTTGGTGGACCTCATGTGGATTGGCCTTGTTTCAAATTTCGACAATTCTGCTAGTTCACATACTCGTTCATCCAGAAATGGGCCTCGTCGCTGAAGAAGGGTTTTCGCACAAAATCGGGGTCTGTTTCCAACTGCTTCAAAACCCCCAAGCAACGAACACCCTGCAATATCGATGAACGTTAAACTTGAGCTCCTGGGTTAATTTTATCTTGTATGGGTGCAGACCCATGTCTCGACGCAGAAATCGCCAAGTTGAAGCCTGCGAGAGATCGAGTTCTTGTGGTGCAAAATCAAGTGCCACGAGTTCTCCTGCACACTTTCTCGTACAGCGGCGATATTCTAGGCAGACCTTGCGTTCCGCTGACGTACGGGTGGTTATTGAGCTTTCACCGAACCAGTTTCATCGAATTTGTTCACCAAATTGCGAAAAGTCCTCTCGGGAGGACGATTGTTGCGATCGAAAAATTGGCGATGCACTCGGGACGTTGCTCGCAAAGAACACTTATTTAGATATAACAATTTTATCATTTGCAAGTGTTGTTGAACGCTATAACTCTCTATGGTAATTTGGCAAGATACACTGAGTAAATGAAAACTAATTTGACAGTTATAGCTTCAACAATATGGCCGCAATCAACTGTCAAAATTAGAAAATCCCTAATGGAAAACCGTTAAAGTACCTGAATGATGTTCACATATGATCGATTGGCCATTCCATTTTAAAACATTAGAATTCATGTTAAATAGATATTGTATTACTGCGGTTTTGATTTGGAAAAGCCATTTGAAAAATATATAACCACATACTAATACAATTTCATTACATTTTTTAGTACTACACACATATTATTGGGAAGTTGGTAACATAGAATATGTCCCTAAAATTGAGTCTACGAAATTCTTGTGAAATCATTGTTCATGTTTCAATGAGAACAATTAATTTATTACGCGTAACTATTTTCTGTAAATCTAGTTAGAACGCATATTCTTATTGGCATATCGCTTTAATTTATCCAATTTGATGATTGTTAAGATCTGTCAGCTTAACCAGTGAAATTATGATGGCAACAAAATGTGATTAGAAAATGAGAAGAAGGATTAGTTATTTCCATTTATTTTCAACTACTTTTATTGCTTATCTTGACGGATACGCGTATTTCGTCTACAATGTGCAGACTTCTTCAGTTTCGTGTACTAATACTCGACTGAAAGAAAACCTTCGCCACCTGCCGTATTTATCCTATTTTCCAAATACAAACACTTGTACCTACAGCTAACATTTTTTTACCTAACCTTTCCTGAGTCAAAAACAAATATCATGCTTAATATCTACCTCGCATTTCCATATACCTAACCTACTTATTCTGTAGCAGCGGGTGCTCCGCTGCGTCGGCTTTGTTGTTTAGGTATTAAGTGTAAAATGTGGGGAAACGAAAATCTCGCTCAAGTGATATAAATTGCTGAATTAAGTCTTGCTTCATAATAATTCGATCAAAATGATGCCAATTTGATTTTGTCAATTGTTGCTGAACTTATGACATCTTTGATACATATAGGCCAAATGAAACAGCTAGGCTGACAATACATCCCCTACATTAGATTCATGCAAATTTGGCAATCTTTGCATTCTTGTGCTTAAAAGATGCCAAATTCCAATTTCAATGGAAAGTAGAATTCTTATTGGAAATTTTCTGAGCGACAACTAAAACTATTCGAATAAGATTTGTCATTAGGGCCTAACTGACAGACGTAAACAACTGCTTCTTCCTTGAATTTGTTGACCTTGGAAACTTGCCTCATTAATCTACCACAGCCATTTCGAAGAACAAGAGTCCTTCTATTCAATAGAGTTGGAAGCTTACATGGGTAGATTTTGTGTAACGAGAAATATACGGAAGAAGCCATTGTTAACGTTTGTCAGTAAGGCCCTTATGACATATCTTTGTCGCATTATCTTTTTTTCTGCCAAACGTCTAATGAAGTAGGGAAGGTCGATGAAATGTTTACCTATGGAGTAAATGAATTGGGCCTAATAATGTTATAAAAAATACTTTTATTGTAAAACAAAAACACGAAGTCAGTTATTTGAGAAAAATTGGGCCTGTGCTTATAGTTTGAGGGTGCCTCAGATAGTTCATTTATTCAAAGCGCTCTTTGCCAAGCCCGAGTAGGTGGGTTAAATTTCCGATCCAGTCGTGGAGATCTCTAAGGTTTGACATTTTCTTAATTACACAATAGAAAAATGCATGCATTGCCGTTGGCATAGAAAGTTCTCAATTAACGGAAGAAGAAAACGGAGAAGAAGAAGAAGCACAGTCAAAAGGAGACGTAAATAAGAAGAATAAGTAAAAGAAAACGAAAGAAGTTGAGATTTGTTATTAATATTTTTTTATTATGTTTTTTAAAATTTTTTTTTTAGACCCAGTTCTAAATCCGTATGTGGGTAACATTAGAGCCATTTCCCTTAGTTATTAATTATTTACAAGATTGATAATCCTTTGGATTATCAAATAGCTGCTCACTTTTTTAAAGCCTGTCCATGTTAAAACTCGGACACAATGATAGTGTCAGAAAAAAAAATCTAGACATAATTCAACGAAACAAATGCAAATCGATTGTTTATTTCAGTATAATAGTGTTATTAATACAGTAAAAACAGTTGATTGAGATGTTGATCCTTTTTTATATAAATTTCTCGAAGTTTCTGTGGTTCACCCGCCATAAGATTCCGTACATTATCCTCAGATACAGGTTCTAAAAAACATTTGTCAAGCACAACTATTACAATAGCCAAATTTTACAATAGAAAAAATGCAATCTCGAACACTTTAATTGTTTTATTCTGGATAAATATATAATTTATTATCACTTAATCACAGTGATCTGAATCAGATGTAGCATAAGGGAAAAAAACGGACGCCCAAGCCTCAATCCTAATGCTTTGTTTACATACAGGTAGACAAGCATACACTTTTGTTTACAATATTAAGATGACTTGATTGATTTAACTATTTAATTGCCTAATTAGGCGGTGGTTTCCGGGTAAAACGTTGATGCATAACTTCATTTCTCAATTTTTCTCACCTCGTTATTTCAAAATTATTAGTAAACAGTTCCATAGCATTCTCACATGAGTGAAGATGACTTAACTTTATATTTTATTGTGTTCTTCTCATTACAGGCATTTGGCCACGTGAGTGGTTGCCACATCAACCCAGCGGTCACAATTGGCCTGATGGTTACGGCCGATGTGAGCATACTGAAGGGAGCCTTCTACATCGTATCGCAGTGTGTTGGAGCCATTGCTGGTGCTGCTCTTATTAAGGTGAGTGGAATTTGTAAACAATAGACGAGCATCAATGCTATCGGGAGCAGGGAATCTTGAAATGATGATAGTTGATGATAGTTCGATTTTCAGAAGTAATAGTGCCTTATTTTAAATCACAGATCAGCGTTGAACTCACCCTGCGGGCTATTAAATAGAAGCAGGAGATTTATTTTTTTACTTTTGATGATTTATGAAACTACTTCCCATGGCAATAAATTTAAAAAAAAATTTTAAAAGGGGAATTGGTTTGCTGAAAACGATCATCGAGACGCCATACTGTCGCTAGCCGCATATTTGTAACATGCTTCGTGATTTCCTATGCAAATGTACCAAATATGCAATTCACAGAAGTTTATCTTTCAAATTGAATCAAAGATATCTACAACACACCGAAACATCAGTTAGTAATAATAGTAAAGCGTGTGTATTTCACGACTAGGTATTACACTCAGAAAGCGTGGCTCGACGTCCAGTGCACCAACATCACTTATGGTAGTGATAATGATGGTAATGACACGTGGTTACGAACAGAAAAGAGTTAACCTTTGAAATAATAAAAAATAACTTTCCAACTCTACTTCAGCCACCGATTCAATTTCTGAGCATGACAATAGAAAATAATTGATCTCACTTACGGTGATTGAAGCCCTACGATTTGTGTTCCTACCGTCACATAAACCTCCCGATGATATGTGTTGCCGTTAAATAGCATGAACCTCTATCCGAAGTGATGATAGCCATTTGACTTGTGACATGGAATGGCACAACAATCGATTTGACTGATCTAATGTGTGAAATTTATATTGGCTCTGCTGGCGCAAACTTTTTTTTTATTATGATAGACACACTAACTGTTCAAAATTGATTGTAATTTGTCACTGGTAACGAGAACGGACGCCGAAAATAAGATTGATGGATTCAAAAGGTCAAAAAATGACCATATTACATGCTCGTTGTTGATTCGGTTTGTAACGGCACCTAGACTCGATATAGATGTTCAAATTAATCAACCGGCCCCATTTATCGCAGCAGTCATCAATTGTGATAAAGTGAGTGACGAGGTGTAAACTTTTAGAACCGTACACATCTCTAGAGCCCTTAATCATCATGATGGAGGTTTTAAAGAGCCGTTTTTCACACTTGCCGCCAAATTGTAGCTTTTGATCCATCCGCACCTGTCCTCCAGCACTAGCAGCAGCAGTGGTTTTACCGACCACCATCAAAGCACTATGTCTCAAAAAATTATAGACCATGCTCACCATAGTGTAGCCTTATGCGGAGGGAACCATTAGAACCCGTATTAAGCGATTAAATTCAATTTCCTTTGCAGAGACGGTGGTTGAGTTAGATCCATTCAAGTATGTAGCTGTGGTCGCCGGTAGACACGATCTGAGGCTAAAAACCATCAGCCGCGTAGAAACTGCATATGGAAAACGTTATAATTAGTATGTCGCTCGTCTGAACCAAGTCGATCAATCTGTAACTCCGAAAATGGAAGTTCGCACTCGATTAGCAGAGAAAAGGTTAATTTTCTGTTTCGTACCGGACATAATTTTGACTGCTGGTCTCTTACGTTCGACCGGTAAAATAAGGATATGATCAGTTGGGGATCATAGTTTATCTTGAAGCGTATGCCCAAATTGAAGTTTTCATTGAAATGAGTAAAAATGGTTGTAGCTTTTGAATTGTCGCATTGAATCCGTTTTCGTGAATGTACTTGTACTGTATCCAGAATCTAGCACAATTAAATTGAATAGATGAGTGCTTTTCCCTTTGTTAGTCGGTTTATTGCTCCTATAGTTGAGGAAGCCCCAATAGTTACGGTATAAGATGAAAACCCTAATTTTTCACTGTGAGAAGCTGAAATATGCACTTACAGTACCAGCAATAACGGGGGTTCAATAAAAAATTAGAATTTTTTCAGTCATTTAGTAAAAACACATAAAAAAATTTCAACGAATTCAGTATTTTTTATTAAAAACATAATGTTTATTCTTCAAAAAAACGTCAATGAATATTGAAGAAGGGGCCTTGTCAGCCGTACGACGCAACTTAGTCGCGATGCTCTTACAAGAGCGCTGGACGGCATTGACGTCCATCTTCCGGATACAATTCCGGATCCTCGTGGTCAACTGCTTCGTATATTTGGCACACCAATTATATTTGTACACTAGGGCACTGAGGGAACCGAAAAAAACCTCAATGGGACAGCACTGGGGCAAGTTGGTCGGGTTCCTTTCTTTCGGTACGTACGGTATCTTTTTCTGCTCAAGATACTCCAGCGTCTTTTTGGCGTAATGAGAAGACGCCTTGTCCGGCCAAAAGACATACTTCCCATCGGCATGTTGCTCCTTTAAGAACGGCAGAATAATTTTCTCAAGACACTCCTCCTGGTACACTTGTTGATTGATGGCCAGACCGCTCGGCTTGAACCACGGCTTTGAATTCCCTCTGTCCGATATGGCGATGTACAGCATAACTTTTTTTCAAATTTATGCTTAAACTTATATTTTACTTCGGGGGTGTGGCCGACTTGTCGTTGGAATAGTAGCTGTCATTTCCTGCAATGTGGGTCTTCGAGAGCGGAAAGTAACTTTCGTCGTCCAGCACGTACGACGCACCGCGGTCGTTCTTCGTCATCCACTGGCACTGCGATTTCACGATTTCTGACAGATGATGTCCTCCATCTTGGAGGTTCGGTGAATCAAGGTATGGGAGCAGTGATATTTTCGGCCGGCGTCACGGAAACTCGTGCCGTCCTTGTTGTCGAACAGCTTTTTCAACGCTTCCTTCTTCTTCTCCGTCATTATCTTCGCCAGATGGCCGCTGTTGGCCTTCCGCTCCACGCTCAGAGATGCCAGGATCCGGTAAACTGTACTCACGGGCACGTTTTCGTCTCGAAAGTGGTCTACCGTAAACTTTTTTCCACGATGACCATGCATTTCGTAAAACCGTACAACACGCTCGCGGAGTACTTGCTGTTTCGACGCCATCTTTGATTGAACTGACAGCACCCGAGTGAAAAGAAACATGCCACCCATTTCTAGGGAGTCCAGAGAGCAATTCTCTTGGGAAGAAAAAAAAGTACGCTCTTTACTTTAATTACAGAAAGGTATTGAATTCATTCTAATTTTTTATTGAACACCCGTTAATGAAGTATACACTCAATTTCGTTTCATAATTTTGCACATAACTTCGTTGTTTCAATAGATAGATCCCCAATATGTATGGGTGACATTGAATTCTTTTATTATGCTATCAGACAGCAGCACTTATATTTAACTAGTTGAAGTTGTTTTTGTCATTACCAATCTGTTCATTTGCACTATCAGAAGTGGCAAAAAAAGAAAACAGCACCATAATTCTCGAGTACTTTTTCAAACAGACGTATCTGATTTTGTAATCAAAGAGGGGAAGTAAGATTCAAACGTGAATTTCTCAAAACTCTCAGCACCCTCACGGAAAGTAGCATCACCATCATGTTAGGGAAATGTTATTTCTTGTTTTGGTGGCCTTAGTTTGCATGAAAGTGCTATGGGTTTAAAGAATTTAACGTTTGAATCTTACTTCCCCTCTTTGTTTACGTCTGTATAAAAAAGTACTCGAGAATTGTATCATTCAACACCAGTGCGGTGATTTGTGTAATTAATTATTAGGTTTAATCACCTTTCCCCTTCGGGCACATGCAGAGGAATGATGGTTTGTTTTCCTCCAAATGATTTTCCTTCTTACTTGCGCTCCTTTGATCTAAATGGCGCTGTAGTGTGCGTGCGTTAAACGTCAGTAAGCCTAATTGACATACAAGACAAATCATTAACTCTCTTTCGTTCTTCAGCAAATGGTTGATGTTTTAAGTTTTCTGTGGAAAAAGTGTCAATAAACATGAAAATATCTCTGCAAGTGCGTAACTTGATCGTGAAAGAATACCAGAAAGGTATGTCTTTTTGCAAAGTAGCAGAAAAGTTCAGTGTAAGCTTCCCGGCAGTGTAAAGATCTGGAAACATTCCAGCAGTTTGGTTCAATTGTTGATAGAACTGCTCTATGACGAAAGCGATTGACAACGCCGCAGCCAACGAAAGCTTGTCTTTGAATATTTTCGAAAGAATTGTACGACTAAGACTGCAGCAACAAGGACTGAAAAATAAGTTTGCATCTCAATGGCCACTGATAAGTAAACGGAACAAAATCATGCATCTGGAATTTGCCCAGAAACTCGTCGACAAGCCGATTTCCTTTTGGAAAAGGGTGAAGTATATAAATGAGAGTAAGTTCGAATTATTTGAAGACAAGCAGCGATCCAGAATTTGGTTGAAAACGGCAGAGCAGCTTTTGGAGAAGAATGTCCTGAAAACAATGAAGCACGGAGGCAATATTATGGTGTGGGGATGCTTCGCGTGGTCTGGTAAGGTGAATTTGCTCGAATCGAAGGAATTATGGTTACAAACAAGTACATTGACATTCTGTGCAAAAATTTTGAGGTTTCCTTGCTGAAATTTGGTCTAGATAATGACTGCATATTTCAGAATGGCCTCCTCAGTCTCCGAATCTTAGCCCAATCGTAAATCTATGGTCTTTTCTAGATTAACAGGTTGATAAAAGTAACGTTATCAACAAAAAATCTACTGTTTGACGCTTTGAAATCGTCTTGGGGTGCATTAATCAAAAACACCTTCAGCTCCTAGTGAAAAATTGGCCAAGGCGTCTTCAAGCAGTTATCAATGCGCAGATTGGGCATACTAAATACTAAAGTTTGTTTTGAAACATCCAATTTTCGAACATATGTTTATTATTTTTTTGCGACAGTAAAAAGCGATAAATATACGTTAATGAATTCGTCTCGGGAAATCTGCTGGTGTTTTGTTTCCTTTAATACGCCCATAGAAGTATTTACTCAAAAGGTCTACGTTTTGTACGAATGAACTTATAGTCAATCCGTTCATATAAACTAGATTATAACAAAAAGGTAAATATAATTGGAGTGTATACTTTATTTTACATTAATGTAGTAATGCATGCATACACACTTAGAAAATTTTACAGTATTCGGTTATTTTTTACCGAACTTTCAACAGCTGGACGTTCGGTAATCCGATTTAACGGATTTGGGTAAAGTTTGACAAGTTCCGGTAATTTTTTTACCGGAATATTGTAAAATATTCAGTAAATCGGATTACCGAACGTTCAGCTGTTGAAAGTTCAGTAAAAAATTACCGAATACTGCAAAATTTTCTAAGTGTGTATGATTTTAAATAACAGTGCTATTCAGAAGTACACTGATTGGCCAAATAACGTACCCACCGCACCAGTTTTTGGATTTCTCTCATTTATTCGGTTCAACACACTGCAGTCATTTTTGATATCTTATTTTATATTTTTTAAAAGCTTAATTCATCGAATACAAAAAAAAGTTTTATTTAAAAAAAACAAATCAATTCGAATTTAAAAAAAAAAAACAGTGACAAAAATAAGTGCCCACTTCACATTAGTTCCAGAAAAGATATATTAAATTAAAAGAGAAATATTTAAATAATTATTGTGTTCTCCTTTGGCCTTCAACACCTGCTGCAGGCGCTTTGGCATGCCCTTCGCAAGGGTCTTTATATGCTGTGGATCTTGCCCTTCTCAGGGGCACTCCAAGAATTCAAATTAGTGTTTTTTTAATTTGTTTTTTAGTTTTGTCTATTTTGGCATCGAGAATCGCCCACATATGTTCGATGGGGTTGAGGTTCGAGCTTTGTCCCAAGCAACGCACAAGTTTTTTAGCGGTTGATTTTTTTTTTATAAAACTAGATTTGGTTATCTAGAAGCTTACTCAACATTAAATCATGAATCCATGCTTCACCGTGCCTCAGATGTGGTGCTCCTGAAGTTCATCACCCGATCTCACACGAACCCGCCGCTTTCGGTTAAACAGCTCAAATTTTGAACTGTTTGAACTGTTTCCAGAACTCATGGGGCTTATTAACATGCTCCTTAGCAAACTTATGCCATTTGGCTTTGTTTGCCTTTATGATAAATGGACGCTTCCAGACAACTTTGAAGCTTCAACCTCTGCGCTACGAAACGACGACGGACAGTTCGACCGGAAACTGATAGCTGAAGGGTTTCCTGGATCTCACGGACCGTTACTTTCGGGTTCTTCTTGGCTTCGCGCATGATCTTGGTGTCCGTTCTGGCATCCGTTTCGCGCTTACTGCCTCTGCCAGAGCGATCCACCACTGATCCAAACATTTTTTTGATTCCGAACCGCTAACTTGCTGATAATGTACTTTCTAGCGACAATCCAGTGCGATTCGCCGTTTTGTACATCAACAACCACTAATTTTCGGATACACAAGGGAAGTAGTTTCGGAATCGCTGCGTTCTCCATTTTTTTTTTCAACGGAATCAAACAATTTCACGTGTACAAATTCACAAGGTCGAGCCGTTTGCTTCAAAACGTGTCAACATATCTAAAAAATAAACAATCGAGGAGTCTCTTTAACTGTTAAACAACCTATAGAAAACACATATGGCTGTATTATTGGCTATACATTAAAAAATCGACAGTGCCATCATTTAACACCTTCAACATAAATATTTGACAAAATAAACCTTAAATCCGTTTCTCCACTTTTTGAATATGAAGCCCATCGCGTTCCTCTAGTTGCCTTATATTTTATCACTGCATACTTCACTGTTCCCTACAAAAGTATTCAAAAGTAGGCACTGATCACTCATCTTGTGTTACCACAAATAAGTAGATTTATCGTATGCGTGATAATGTTTGCACAATTAGGCAATGACAAAATTTAAAAAAAATCTCAAAAACTTCATTTTCCCTTTTATTTTATTTATTCAAAAGGGGGAGTTTCTGAGAGTCTAACTACAGTTTATCATTGATCGAGTTTCCACTTTCTGCAATTACGGCCTACACACGCTTCCGGAACACTCGGCAGGTCCTAATAAGGTAGCCTGGATCCATTTTTCTCCAGGTACGGGTTAATGTTTGTCTAAGGCTTGCTGCTGTGGCGGTTATATCAGGCCTTGGCCTTCATGACGCGCCATACTGCGTAATCCAGCGGATTTAGATTGGGACCGGATGGCGGCTTCATATCCTTCGCCCAGAGCGACAGATGTTTCTGCAACCACATCTGAGTGTGGTTCGAAATATGGCACGGAACCCCATCTTGTTGAAATAGAACATTTGGCTTCGGGCCCTACTGCTGTTTGATCCACGGAAGAACGTATTTATTTAAAATCCAGAAGTAGGCCTCCGTGTTTACTTTGTCGTCTTCTGGAATAAACACCGGGTTCATTTTTTTGCCATCGGAAGGTACCAATCCAAACACCACAACGCTGGTCAGATAAACGTTTTTAGACTCGTCGGCCACGTCTTTTACTGGGGACAACTAATATAGTGATTGGTTGTGGAATTGGATACGAGATCGACGGTAAACATGCTCTCGGGAATGAAAGGCCCCATTAATTTATCCCAAAACTAGCATTCCTTTTATGTGCGTTAAATAACGCAAAAAACGAAATGTTTTTTTTTCAAACTTTGTAAAAGCACGATTAAAAATTAAGATAAAAGTAAATGTTTTGGAGGAAATTTTATTTTGGTTTCATGAATCTATAATGTTCTCTCTCAGTAGCATATAGAAAACTTATTATCGTTAATCATAGGCCAAGGAACGCACTTTTGAACTACCGCAGCTCATCCGTTTCTGCACAGACTCTTTAGCAATTGCTTTAGACACCTTTTTTCCATTCCTCTGCAAATGTTTCGACGGTATCTGCTGCTTTAACATATTTCCTTATGTATGCCTAGTTCAGAGCCCAAAATGACTCGATTAGTCGGGCTGTAGAACAGTTCGGAGGATTCATATGTGTTCAAAAATGTATTCAACTTTACTGGCGTCTTACCTTGCTATGGTGTCTTTCGCAAAATGCACAGATGCCAAATTCGGCCAAATCAATACTGGGCCATCATGCTTCCTGAACATTGGCAGCAAACCTCCAATTCCAACATTCCCGAATGCACATATCAGCCGTCATTGTCTCTGATGTCACAAACGGCTCTGACTACATTCCGCATTTGCAAATATCTTGCCAATCCATTGCCTTTTTACCGAATTTCTCGGTCAAAATTTACTTATCGGCATCATCGACGCCCTGGTCTTCACGCACGGTGTAATTTTGATCTCTGGGAAGCGGCTTTTAGTCAAATAACCAATTTGCTATATAGTCAAATCTATATTTCGAATGTAAGATATATTATCACACTTTATGTTATTATTATCAAATAGTTTAATATCGCTTTCACCATACAACCTCTACATTAACACATATTGTTAATGTATGCCATATTGTCATTGAAAGGTTTCTTATTATCTGCACTCGGTCTGGATTATATACCAACTTTTTGGCATAGAGTACAGCAAACAGCAATTTTTTTTATGATAACCTAACTTAACCGCCTATTCAGCATATTGTAATTTGGCCTTTTACTATCTGACATACCTTCTGCTCAAATATGAACGAGACTGGTTAAATAAAACGGTTAATTATTCCGCGCCTTAACGGTTGCAGCCTGCATTTCACTCCGTTTTGGCATTTTCTGAATGTTAAATGTTAAATGATATGAAGATGGAGATGGAGATCAATTGAAATGGAAAGATAATAATAATAGCAGTGTCGCAACTTAGCAAGCAAATTACAGAGATCTCTAAATCATCACAAAAAATGTCAACTTACACTGTTACTCAAATTTGCCAAAATCACTGTTATAGTTTGCAGTTTATTTTTTCATATTTAAAAAAAAAAATCGATTTAAATTATATATCCTCCGATTGCTGTAACCTTCCCTATGGAGAAAATACGTATTACTGGCAAGATGCGCTGAAAAGTCAAGATATCTATTGAAGTTATTGAATATCAGCAACGATCAACTAGTGCATCTTTTAAAACAAATCTACCACAACAGTCAGACGTGGACGGCATCGCATATGAATCATAAAATATTTGGAGTTCCTGGAATGAAGAGCATTCAATTAAATCACTCCCAATTACATTAAACAACCAACAATAGAATGTCCACAATCTCGTTTGAATTATTTGCGTAGCGCCAATTGAGTCTTTCTACCAGCCGCTCATCATGATCACGTCCACAACTCGTTATTCAAAACGACCGGCTTGGATCACCACATTCTTCCTTATCACGTATTGTTTATTAGCGGCAGGTTTTGCATACATCCATCACGTCGGTTATAATTCTTCAACCAACGATCTCTACTCCTCATATAGACATGCTGAACGCGTATGTTTCATTCATTGGTGGTTCAAGTTCAATGTGAACCGTTTTCTGATGTGGTATGCCAGTGTTAGGCTTCTTCAAGATTTGGAACCATTTAAACATACCGGTTCCATGTGGCAAACGATAATATTTATTAGTTATGATGATTTTATGGCACATGTTTTGTCTGATTCAAAACGAACATCATCACTAACTGAATGAAATGAATAAAGCTATCACCTAAGATTTTACATAAATTGGGTGTGATTTCGGATGGAGTAGAGGGTCACATTTTATTTGCACTTAAAAAGTGACAGCAGCCCAACTGTGTCGGTGCAACTGTGTCGGTAGTATGAAATGGGCGCACGCCTTGGCCTTTCGAGTGGAATTTGTCTGCATTGTCTGAGTGTGATCACAGTGCATATTAATATACATATATTTTCTTGTGGCTCAGCTGGCACCCTTCGATTCATCTCGATATGACACCTCTTTCAAGAGGTAACCTACCTCACAAGAAGTATGACTGAATATCATCGTATCGAATGAAGTGGTGAATATATCGGAACACATTCACATTAGTGAGCAGCGAGTAGTGCTCACTCAACAGCTCCATGTAGTGTACATAGCATGACATATTATGGACACGGTTGGAACATATGCGAACATGCAAGATCGTTTCTGAAATGTTAATGTGATGCCCGTGTTTTCTGTTGTTATTGTAGATAACCTGTGTAATTTGTGAAGTCATCGAAGTGCAAATCATTGTTTATTTTCGAAGGTTAATGTTGTCAACAACAAAACCAACGACAAATTTCGTTATAGGTGAACATTAAACATAAGCGATAGATTTTTTCAGCATAGTCTTTTGGTCGTCATCAGATAGCACTAGAAGTAGAGAAAAGTGCTTTTTACGCCACGGCGAGCAAAGGTTCATAACAATCAAATGGTGTATTTTATAAACAATGCAATGGTGTCTTTTATAAACAATATCGTCTCACAAAGAATTGATGCAATCTAAATTTCATCAAAGTTAAACTTTTCATTCCAACACGGCATTTGCGACATCGACAATTTTTTGCTACTAATTATCATCGTAAAAACTATGCAAAATTCTGGCCAATCAACTAAATGATTGTAATTTATAATAAAAATTGCAACAATATAGACTAACAATGCCAAAAATAATGTTTTCACGTGTGCTGATGACTGGGAGAAAAAAATATTTGAATAAATAAACCCAATGTACCTAACATAAACGGTCGGCCACATGATTGACGACAAATAAATATTAGACCGGTGCCTGCTGCGTTGCATCAACTCAAGAGGTAAGACGAACAAAAATCTACATATGATTGACGACAATAAATAAATTAATGAATTTACTAGACGATAACGTTATTGTTATTTGACTATGAGAAGAATCTTTAAAAATAAGACATATCATGTGACGACAAATAAAAAATTAAATATAATAAATAATAGTATATCGACCTCGTTAATAACTCTTTGAAAAAAACATTGATGTAAGTTGTTAGTATGCTACAAACAACAATCACCCGCATGGTAATAGACTGTCCCATTTTTAACAATGTTGTCACTTTTTGAATTGCGTAACCCTTATGACGAGTTTTTGAATGGGTCGAGTGTTATTTCCTTCTATTTCTGTCATTATTGCTTATCCTTTGGCGGATACTCGTATTTCGTCTACAGAATTCATCAGTGCCGCGTACTTAGTCATAAAAATATGTCTGAATAGTTTATTCATTTTCTTAGAAAGCTATGGTCTTTCTTTAGTTGAAAATTAGTCAAAAAGACCTTTTTTCGCCTAAGAGTAGGTTCTGTTGAGGGTTGCTGAGCTACAATTTTACCAGAGATTGAGGTGTATATGTCTGAATTTAAAATGAGGAGCAAAAATCTGATAATCTTAAAGCCTTGTCCACGTTTAATTTTGGACACTTTTCTTTCAGTGTAGATTTTAAATAATTTCACGAATCGCTGAAATGTTTCACTTATATGACAGCTGAAACTTTCCACTTTATTTCGTGGTACAACATGTTTACAATCTTGTTACATTCAGTAAAATGGCGTCGAATAATGTGGAGGTGCACAAACGCATTTTGTAAGAACGTCAGCAAAATCCGAACTTATTATTCCACTACGTACATTACATACTTACAATCATTATCAAAGGTTAAGGGGGGAATACAGGATGCCAGACGAAGTGTAGGCTATATGAGGGATTTGTGGTTATCTGGCCCAAGTCATGGATGACAATTATGCCTTCCTTGATGAAAATCGTCAGATCGAGATCGGCGAAGGTTTAATTGTCTTCCGACAGTCTACAGTGAGTTTGCAAACCCTATTTTTAACAAACCACCAGACGTAAATCCTAGTGTATATTGCTTACTTTTCATTTCCTGTAATAAGAGCGTTTCGTTGGAAGGTGGATCTCAATCCTTTCCATGGGTTCGTGTAAGTGCTTCTGCTTACGGGTTCATACAACGGAATAGTGAGGATTACAGGTATGTACAGTTTGATCTTGCCATTAGGAGGAACTGTACGCAATGGCAAGTGCTGCACTGGTGGTGGCTTCCTAGCACATCACATCGTCACATTACGGCAGCAAAATTCAAATTGATTGGTACGTGATCTTGCCTTGTTTTTTTTTTTTCATAGAAAACGATAAAAAAAAAATCATAATTTTATTCAAAGAATCTTTTATTAAGCCTTTCATGATTACATTACTCAATATGTCCACCATTTTTCTCGATCACCTTCTCCAAACGGGGACGGAATCGAGAGCATACCTTCTCAATGTATGAGTCAGTCATCGAGTTCCATGCCTTGGTAATGGAAACTTTCAGGGCGCCAACAATGGAGTGAGAACGTTCGCAGGCCTTAGCCTGAACATTGAATAATCCAAAGGATTCAAGTCCGGGCTGCTAGGAGGTCAAATGTCCTTTGGCCAAAATTCCATGTTTTCCTTCAGCCACGCTTGAGTCCTTTATGAGGTATGAAACGGTGCTCAGTCCTGTTGGAAAATGACGTGTTGGTGTGCTTCAAAGTTGGCTTTCATCCATGGCAGAACGTGATCTTTCAAAATGTTCATGTAAACCTCGGTATTAACTTTTAATCCAGCTTTGATAAATACAGGAGGCATTTTCAAGCCATTGGACGCAACTGCCCCGAAAACCATGACTCCGGCCGGATGTTTGGTTGTAAACTTGAAATTCGCGTTCTCTGAAACATCCTCAATCTTCTTCGGTGAAATAAACCTGTATGTACGTGTGTTAGATACGGGATACGAGATGGTGAACATTTTCTCAATGGTTTGCTTCTTTTTTAATGCTGACACCAAACGTTTTAAGCGCTCCAGCCGTATTTGTTTGATTCGGTCCTTTACAAGGTGGCGCTTTATTCTTGCCCTGGACGAACATTTCAAGTCATCTTTGACCGACCGTTGCATGGTCGTTTTTGAAATATCGGCTTCCTTAGCCAATTTCCGGATCGATCTGATAGGATTTCGCCTCACTTTCTCTCTCACTGATCTGATGACCTTCGGTGTGCGAGCGGACCGTCGATGGCCACTTCCCGGCTTCCGTGGACGTGGTTCATCAAGGAGTGAACGTTGGATACGGTAAACGGTAGCCAAGTGGCATCCCACAATCGTTGCAATTTATTTTACGGGCTT
Source organism: Aedes koreicus (assembly GCA_024533555.2). Classification (NCBI taxonomy): domain Eukaryota; kingdom Metazoa; phylum Arthropoda; class Insecta; order Diptera; family Culicidae; genus Aedes; species Aedes koreicus. The sequence goes on from JAHHFK020003510.1 coordinate 350,319, forward strand.
TTGGGCGAGCAGCAAACTTTTCTAAAAACTTACCGAGTGTACCCAATTAGCATATGGGCCTATAGATCCTGGGTCCCCCGGTGACATTCATGGCTTCGGTAGCAGCGCTTGTTTTTTATCTTCAACCTGTCTGGGAAGCTCCCTTACTCCAGTCATCTCTTCAACACACTCCTAAACATGTCAGAAAATGTCTGTAAACATTTTTACTTATTCTCTGAACGCGTCTTCTCGCTTTGAGACAACTAACTCTAAGGTTGCTGATTGCCTGGCTCCAGCAGCATGCTGAGCGCCGTTTGTTACTTTGCTCCAACTTAATCGGCATGTTTGTTTGACATGTAGTCATCAACATTGCTGTCAACTCGCTAAAGAATTCTGCAACATTTCCAACGATTTCGCACAAGAAACACAATATTTCAAATCTGTATAGTTGCAATATGCATATTTATAAAGAATTATAACAGTTTTTAACTGATGTACTTACAAGTCCATCATCCTAGAAGTGAAGAAGAGTACCGCAAAAAAAGGTGTGTAAATTCTAACAGTTTTCCAAAATTTATCAGTTGCATTCAGTTTCTATATTTCTGCTTCTACTTCTAACGTTATACAATGTGCGATGTTGATGGCAACTGAAGACGCTTCATTTTACAAAAATATAAATTTAGATATTAACGGATATCTTATATTTACGCAAGACAACTGAATATGCCAACGTTTAGCTTTCATACTTGCTTTAGAGCTTTTTCGTCTTCTGAAAAATGGCAAAAAGTGACAACTGCCGAAACTCGACAATGGATGAAATCAATCACGAAATTAAGATTTCGTTATTTATTTCATCAGCAACCACCATTTCTGATTTCGTTAATATTTATTTTCGCTGATCTGCTGAGCACAGTGCTTTGAAAAAATTCGGTACAATATAATGGTTCGTTGATAAGAAGACGAATTTTCTTGGAGAATCTGAGAAAAACATTAACGATTAAATGGCAAGACAAGCAGACCGTTATTACTTTCAACGCTGTAGGCATGAAAGCATTGAAAATGAGCAGTCTCCTTCCTCCTGCTCTGTTTAGTTGGAAATTTGTTAATGCAGTTTCCCAGAATTTAATTAGAGTTTTCTTATTTAAAAATAAAATAATGCTTTTGCCCATGCCAATGTCAGCAAAACTTTTCCTTAATTCAGAGTGGTCAAATAATGATGAACCGTTTTCATCAATACTCCACTTTTAATGACAAGCCGCAATTTAATAACACTTGCTATGTGCTACTATCATTATTGAAGGCATCACGCCCATCCTAGTAATATTTTAACTACAGATGCTAAGAGAAATGCACAATTAAAATTCATTGCTATGGCAGTTGTCATGCATGTCAACATGTTGAATGCTGAATATTGTCGGTACCTACGTTGATTGTAGTAAAAACACGAACGAACTTATGGTGATGATTTGATAGCAGCGTTAAATCACATAGAAATGAATGCTCATTGGAGTCATGCAGTCTCTCCCCTGTGTCCGATTTCCATTATGTGTAGACAGCATGTTGGTTTTCAGTAAAACTATTGAAAGCGCGACCTGACTCGTCGGTGACGGGGAACCTCCATCAACCGATTCATCAGAACGCTAGGTTTCAACAGGTGAATGAACAAAAGGGTGCCTTATACGATGATGGACCAGTTATCTAGTACGGCGGTACATAGCCGAACCCCTACGTCTGTCACAACTGATTTCTAAAGTGAGCTCGAGATAAAAGATTTCACGAGTCAAGGATGTCTCTTGACGTTCAGTTTTTATGTTTGAACAACTCTCGAATCTAACAATGGTACCTACTTTGTTCTACTGGTGAATGGATGCAGTTCACATTTGAGTGATATTACCGGTGTAGTTTTCAAGTTGCAACACGTTCCACTCAAGTGACGAATATAGGTTGAGATTCCAATATCATTTGCTTTTTTTTTTAATTTTGAATGGAAAGGGAATTTATATCGTAACATGTCATTAAATTGAGCACTGGTTCATAAAAAGACACTCAACGATTTATTGGCGCTGCGATAGAATCGCATGTGTTTTATGTTGCTGAACAAATGTGACAATAAAATGTTTCATACTCAAATGGAAACATTAAACTTTTTCATGGGGCTCTCCTAAAATGCTACCGTGCTGACGGCAATCACCATTCCACAGTTAGCAATTATAGATTATCTTTTCGTGCAAAGAACATTCAAATAGGAAATTATCTTCAGTCCCTGATGTTTTTTTTTTTTGTATTTTTCTTCTGCAGGCGGCCACCCCACCCGATGTCATCGGAAGCTTGGGAGTTACAGGAATTGCACCAGGACTTTCCGTCGGCCAAGGCGTTGTGATTGAGGCTCTTATCACCTTCATCCTGGTATTCGTCGTACATGGCGTTTGTGACAATCGTCGCTCCGACATCAAAGGATCTGCTCCACTGGCCATTGGTCTCTCCATCACTGCCGGCCATTTGAGTGCCGTAAGTAACTAAAACGCCAATCTGAAATAATGATGATGATTGCTTGATTTTCCATTTATTGTTTCTAAACGTAGATTAAATATACCGGTGCCAGTATGAACCCAGCGCGTTCCTTTGGACCAGCGGTGGTCATGGGTATGTGGACTGACCAATGGGTAAGTATATTGGATTTTTAAAGTTACACAAAAAAGTGGGAAGAAATGTATGTAACTCATATTAGGTAGAATGTTCTCATTGAGAGTAGTTTGATAATGACTGACCAAAAAAGTCTGCCCCACTTTGAATTCGTACACATAAAACCAGGTGATTCTCGAAATTGAATTGACGTAGGAAAAATGCGATACAATCAAAATGGAGGTATTTCATTATGCTTTCATAAAAAAGCAAAATTACGCCCACGGCGTTCAGATAAACTCGCAATCTTTCTTTCGACTTTCCACCATCATCTGCAACACACTGTATTGATCGACCTCAACGGCCATTTTTGTTTAACATCGTATAGCGTTCTGAGTAGTCTTTCCAGTTTGTCTTACTTTCGCTTGATAACTGCCCAATACTTTTCAATTGGGTGGAATTGTGGGCAGTTTGGTGGATTGATATTGTCGACAAAATCCACCTTACATTTGCGGTATCTGTGTAGCACCTCCCGGCTGTGGTAGTAGCTTGCCAAGTCTGATTAGATCTTCACTAGACCGTTGTGAGCCTTAATCCGGAATTTTGTTGATGATGAAAAGCTTGGTTTTGAGTCCGCAACTGCTAATTCCTTGCCAGATCATCAGTATCCGATGAAAATAAACTTGAATTTGCTGGCGACATCACGCCGTGCCAGATAAAGCTTTTATCCAGGAACCTGCCTGAAAACCACCTTGACATATATTTCGTCATCTATGAGAACGCATGCTCTGTACTTCATCAGAATCCAGTCGTATAACTTCTGAGCGCGTATTCTGGCCACAAGAACATAGTCCAGCTTGGAGGCACAGAATAAATGGAAACCTGCACGCAGACGGATACTCCAAACGTTCTATGGTGGCACGTTATTTTTTGGCTACATCTCGATCAAAGTTGCCTCGATGGAACTCGACATCTTTCAGTTTAGCTGCCGATGAAATGTTCTGGCTAAGTGAACCGAAATATTAAAAGCTATCCATTTAATAACTATTATCACAGAGAACAGACATTCAAGCTGGAGTGCACTCCGTGTGTAAATTTCTGTAACTGCCATTTTAAAATAACAGCTTGTTTCCGTTAGTTTTAGTGAATCGTATGTTGAGATTTGTTAGTCTGTTAATTTTAGTTCGGTGAAACCTAGACTATACGGCGCTGATTTCCAACGGATTGCTTTTAAAAATTTACACAGTAAATTGAGAAAAAAAATGTTCGAGTCTCTGTGCTATTATTTCAAATAAATTTGAAAAAATAAGTTAACTCTATTTCGTAAAAAAAAACCAAGATTTAATAATGCTTCCTGGCTTTCTTATTTCTCATGGGCTCTAGTATGAGTTGTATCAGATCACCAGAGATGATGAGATGATCAAGAAATTTAAAATTTAATACTTTTATTTACTTAAAATCTAAACGCAAAAGCACTTCGGGTGGTCGGATGATAACGTTTTGATTTTGATTCTCGCCGAGTTCGACTTGATAATAGTTATGTGTACAACGGGTTACAAAAATAACGACACGACACATTTTTACATGACACGAACATTTATCCAACGAGGCTTGATTAACTTACTTAATCGATAAGACTATAAGACTCTCTGATCACCACCTTTTTCTTCCACAGGTCTACTGGGTTGGTCCTATTGTCGGAGGTATTCTCGCCGGCGCAGTCTATCGTCTGTTCTTCAAAGTAAGAAAAGGTGACGAGGAATCTTACGATTTTTAAACTATAAGCTCTGAATTTGAAATCTCATACTGTTTGTGTAACTACGTGTAATGCGTTAAGGATCATCAATTACTAACCCGCCTATTCTTGTTGTCCTTGATTTTTCCCTTATTCTAGATGAACACTAACAAAGTAGGCCAAGTGACTAACGACGTTCAGTACATATAGTCGCAGGCCAGTCCATCGCCTACCTATGTAGTAGCCGATAACACCATAAGTTATCTTATGTAAAAATTCAAATCGAACCCAGTATCGGCTTCTACAGTGCATCGTTCAGAAATAAATCTGCCATGGGGGAATGTCGGTACTAACAACTGTGTGCATGTTTGGACTATTCTAGCGAATTTAACACCGCATCAGAAAAAAAGTGCTTGAACGAATTCCACCAAATCGATAAATTGAAAAACGGGACGCCAAATTCGAGCAAAAGATGTTTACTAGATATTCACATTTCTTATAAGAATTTTCAGAGAGAAAAATAAACGTTAAGTAGTTTATATACACTGCACAGCAAAAACAAAGCAGGCTTCCTCGCACTATTGGTAAATCCAATTTGTACAAATCGATATTCTACTCTACAACCTTCGTTGGTGCTTTATGCGTTTGACTATTTATTTGATTAGCGGTGAACACTTTTATTTTCTCTACGAACAGTTTTTTCTAACAAGTGCACATGGAAACAATTTTGAAACCAAATGAACAAGCAAAATGCTTTTAAGGAAATCAACAAACTACTAACAACAATTTTAATTAAGATCTGTTATCCCTTTTAGATCATATTTCTGATTTTTGTACAGTCCCGTCAACCCAGGAAAAAGTATCATAGTTACTCTTGTATATACTTCCGACTAACAGAAGTGCCTTTCCCTCTACTCCTAAATAGTTTAATAAGCTATATAACGTAAGGTGTTGGGTCGAACAGAAACAAAAATCGAAAGATTATTATTTGTTTAATCGATATCATGGGTAACTCATACTGCACCCTCATGATCTTTTGCTTTTTAAAAACATTCTTATCTGCAAAACTAACAATGGTCAAATTTTCAAATGAAGTATGTCTCATCTCATGCACCATCACTGATCGAAAGAGCCTCGTAATTAGTTTTGTTAGATAATGAGCAAACGATTTGAATTGTTATCGTGTATGTTAAATATTATATTTTGTTCTATCACTATTTAAATCACTGTTGGACTGTGGAAGAATAATGCATTGTTACAATACGGATGGTACAATGAGGTTTTTTGGGAGAAGTTATTTAAAGAAAACTGCTTTAACAGAATCCACTTGCTGTGCAAAATATAATTCAATCGCCAGTTAGCTGAGAAACAGACCGTATTTGTACCAACAACCCACAGAGTCTTATCGAGAAATGTTGTTAATTGTATCAAATTTTACCATGTATATTATGCTTCTGCGGCGAGAATAACGAGCAAAATTCGATCGAAAACACATCCCGCATTTGTATCTTCTTGTATGTATTATATACATTGGAATTTACATAAAATTTTACAGTAAAATATGTTAACTAAATAACAAAAATGTGTTAAATAAATTATGAGAATAACTTGATTTGTTTTACTTATTCCAGTGAATATCACACCATTTTGTTGAGTCCACGAGTGGAATTGAATGTTGCAATAATGTTTAAAATGAGCGACATGACATGCAATAATCGTAGATTTGTTTTATTTTGTACTTTTTTGAAATATTATTTCTTTTAGGTATTGAGTGGATGCAAGAAAGTTATGAGGAATGGGAGGGAAAGGAGGAATGCTTCAAATGTTAACCGTATTCTTGATTTTTTTTTAAGAGAACGTATGAAGAACGAGTCTTCCTTCTGGACGCACGCTTATTTTTCAATTTACAAAAATGCCCTTTGTTTACACAATTTATGCAAACCAAGCCATTTTGCAATGTTTATTCATGCAATAATCATTTGCCTTTTTATATAGACTTTTCTTATGAACCACCAGACTACAAGATTGATGCAAATTTCAAAATGTTAGCTCCCATGTGCTCAACCGATATCAAATCACACCCTGATCAGCCTCATGAAATATTGCCCTTGTATTGTTTACATCGGAATTATTGAGCATTAGTATGATCATATTGACCACCTGTGGTTTGCTACTCAGTCATTGATCGAAGTAAGATAAAGTTGCAGTAAAAACCAACAGAAAGTCACTAATGAGTAATGAATCATTTTCAATATTCAACTCATGATGTTCTCATTTTAAGTAGCGCTTGAGATCCGATTTGTCTCCATTGCAACCAACAGTAAGGATTCTGTTGGGGCTACCCACAAAGTGTGATGGTGTTTTTTCATTGGGACAACAAGGTAAATGTTAATTCTGGTTAAGAACTGATTTGGACCGATTAAAATTTAGAGTCAGGATGCTGTTGTGGCCACTCACAAAATGTGATGATTGTTTTTCACTGGGAAAACAAAGTAAATGTTAGGTAACGCTTGAGAGCCAATTTGAACCAAATTAAATCAACAGTAACGATGCTGTATAGGCAAATCACAAAGTGTGATAGTGTTTGTTTCATTAGGAATACATTTTCAATTTGTACAACAAGATTCTAGAAACTATTTTACTGGATCTACTATCTAGATCAAGCAAGTAAAAACGTCCTAAAGAGCAATCTATTCTAATCCACGTAAAATAACAATTTGGTGAATTTAGTGAAATAAGAGTCTCTGTATGTTGTGCCCTCTGGCAAATTTTTGTATCTATTGATTTTCAAGCTAATCTGTTTTGTGGAGGGACCCAAAGATTTCATTATCTCCAATCCGCTCATGCAATCGAAATGTTTTGTGATATGGAAAATTTGTCAGATTGACAGGCAGTCGCTGGATAACCACTTGGTTCCTCATAGCGAGATGCTAAGAAGCGGACCAGAAGATTCTATGAGCTACCTACCCGTAACTTCTTGTTCCCTACATTTAGTCAAAAATTGTATGTTATGTAAAGTTATAAGCAAAACAATTGTCGTTTTATAAGCTCAATGTTTTGACAACAGATTGACATAGCGTTTTTTTAGAGTGATGCAAGCTAAAAAGTAATGGTTTCATATAATAATTTCCATATCAATCTTAAACTGCAGTCAGTCTCAAACTAAATACGTTCAAATTAATATTGGCTTATAAGATAATTTAAAATAATTTAAGGACATGGGTGTTAAAATGTCGAAACTTGCATCTGTCTAATGACATACTCCTATGAAATGAAAATTTGTTCGATGTTTTGGCCTGGTAAGTGTACTTATTTACTTAGTTTCTCAAATAACAATCAAAATAACCGGAAGGTTCATAATTATTGCATAATTTGTCTAACAAAGAATAAAGTGTGTATTCAAATCATGGCACACCGAAAATCTCCTGTAATTTTTAAACCGTTAAGTTTAAGTTTCATAGTTATTCATACAGTAGTTCCAGTTATGTTGTCAATACAAGAAATTGCCGTGAAAAAATTTTGCGCACTTAAAAATCAATCAATTGCAATTGGATTTGGAAATGCAACTGTTTCACGTGTCACAGTGAAATGGCCAAGAAAGTGGTGCAACAGTTCAAGATCCGTCCAAACATATCAATTCGAGATGTCACTAAAAAGTCCAAGTCGTCAGTCGGTTTTGTGCAGAAAACCGAGAAGCGTGCTGGGTTACATCTTTACAAGGTGTAAACAGCCTAAAATTGGAATGAATAGCAAAACATCACTGCGGAAACCCACGCCCGGAAACTTTACACGAAGTTGCTCATCGTGTCCTGTAAGTCAATGCCGACTTCCGTCAACTTTCTGGGCAAGAATATTTCGTTGCCAAGTCTAAGATTGATGTTCCGTAGGATGTTCGAAAGAAGAAATTATAGAAATGTTCAAAGATGTTCCTGATCTGGCAGGCGATTTGCGGATGAGGTGAAATAAGCACTCCGTTCATCACTTCTGGAACAATCAACGGTGCGATTTATAGGGAAGAGTTCCTTAAGAACCGTTTCTTGTCATTCATAAGGAAGCACAAAGGATCAACTCTGTTTTGGCCTGATCTAGCATCCTGCCACAACAATCGAAACATGTTGGAGTGGTACCGAGCCAACGGAGTCTTTGTGTCAACAGATATGAAGCTACCAAAGACATCGGAACATCGCCTAATTGACAAATTCTGAGTAATTATCAAAATCAAACTTCGCAAACTGTCTAGCTCTCAAGCTATCTTTATTGACCCAAATACAAAAGCTTTATCACAGATCTCTTTCAGACCTATCGTTACATCTCCCCCATTTTTTAGAAATAAGATTCAAAGGGTGCAAAACATTACGGTGAAATAGGAGGGAGTCCTTTCGAGTCCGCAATCAAAACAAAACAAACAACATTCAAATTGCTAACCAACGCCTTCTCCAGTGGAGCAAACAATTCTTAAAAATTTCACACCTAAAGTCCTAATAGTATTTGAGGTTTGTTCTCAGGAAATGTCGAAGTGATAGGGACTTGTTTGGGCAGGCCCGTGAGCAGAGACACTTACGTGAAATCCACAAATATATGGAAGAGAATCTCTTTCCAAAAGCAAGTTCACAGCACTAGAATAGAGCCCTCAATTGACAGAATAAACCCAATAGATGGAGTCGAAGAGCCCGCCCTCGTTTTGCGAAATGTTAACAATAGCGAGGAGGCATTCCCATGCTCCCTATCCAAATCGTTGCACTTGGGTGCTTCCCCTTCCCGTTATATATTATATAATATTTAGTATATTTTGTTATTGTCATTTTATTGTTACCTTGTTTAAGAAAATTTGGCTGAAAGTAAAATTGGTTAGCATGAGCATGAACATGATTGACCACCCGAGATTTCTAATCCGCTATTGCCAGATCAGCTGTTATTACACAGAGAACCAACAGATGATGTTTGGGACCACATACATCCTCAATGTGTAATAGCTTAATCCCAAACTAAGGCAATAACGGCGTCGGTCCCGCCCGAATTCAGGTCAAATAAGGAAACGGTAGGAATATGTTGACGTGATACTCGGAAGTCGAGAACACCTCTGCACTTTCACGAGAAATCACTGGGGTGTTGGATAGCAGGATAAGGTGGAAGTAGGGTTCGTTTTGGTGAACGACAAGCTGTCTAGTATAATATAAAAAAAAAAAAAAAGTACTGGTTTGAACCGATTTATATCAACAGTAAGGATGCAATTGGGGCCACTCACAAAGTGTGATGTTGATTTTTCATTAGGAAAACATATTAATTCATATTAACACTTGATAGCCAATTTGGACCTATTTATATCAACAGCAAGGATGCTGTTTGAGCCAATCACATAATGGGAAAATAAAAAATAAATGCGCTGTACCTACCTTAAAAATAAAAAATAATGCGCTATACCTAATAACAAAGCAGTTCGCTACAAAGCATCGACACCATGGTGATATGATAAACTAAAAGTGTGGATTTTTATAATTATTTACCGTTATAGTTCACCTAGCAGCAGCTTTATTGATCTTTTTTTCTGTACTAACTCGATCACTCACGTCGCCGAATAATAGATATTCAAAAACTAAAGATAACGTGCCATGCCCTATAAAAAAATACCTAAGAAGAAAGAATTACGCAGTGTTACATCGATGCAAACAGAAAAAGAAAAAGAGCAATTTCCCGAAAGCTTTTACACCTCAGCTCGTCTTATACCCAATGATTTCATTATCTCCAATCCACTCGACCAATCGCAATGTTTTGTGGTATAGTGGACGGATTATTATAATTTGACTCAATGAGGACGTCTTCAAAATTTGCAGGATTGACAGGCAATCGGTGAATAACCACCTGCTACCTCAAAGCAAGATGCTTAGAGGCGGACCGAAAGATTTGATGAGCTACCTCCTCCAAAGGCTGATAATAATGATTCGATGTATAATATAAGCCATGATTGATTTTGAAGATTTAAAATATATCATCTAGAAAACCATCAATTTCCTACCTGCTGAAGAAGTTTGCTTAAATGTTGCCTTTGCGTATTTTGCATTTGTTCGCGTGTACCCCAGGGAATGTCTTCATCAGCTCCTTCTCACATCTAGGATATTTGCCAGAATGTGATGTTGAACATTGAGTTAAAATTTATTTCATATACCTATAGCTGATTTGAAATCACTAAATATTTAATATTTTTCCCAGTCATTTGTGGTTGATCAATGCTGGCACTATCATAAGTAATAAAAAAAATGTTTCGGAGTTGTCCAACAGTACTCAACCATACAAAATCAATCGTTGTTGAGCGGCAACTATTGCATTACAGTTGCGTTGCCTTTTTTCCTCTCTTCTTTGGTAACCATGGCTATAGCGCACCGGTATTGTAACGTAAAGCCTGCTATCTCTTACATTTGCTCGTTTTTAAACGAAGTATCACGTTTGTTGTCACTGTCGCTATATCTTACATTTCGTGAAAGTTAATGAAATAAGAAATCGACAAAGAATTCTCATTAGGGCCTTACTGACAAGCGTAAACAATTACTTCTGCCGTAAATTTTTCGTGGCACAAAGGCTATAAAGGCCTCCAATTCTCGAGTACTTTTTCATACAGACGTATCTGATTTTTTAAACAAAGAGGGGAAGTATTCTCGTACTGACTTGTATTAGATTAGATTAGTTAATTTTCAACCCACAACGGTCAAGCATCTAATCGATAAAGTCAAGATTAAGCTTCGGAAATTGCCAACATCTACTTGTTCGACAGCAATGAAAAAGGAACCTGCAAACTGCTGTAAATTTGCTCGAATGGGACCTAAACTTGTGTTTTTTTTTTCAACGTTAGTTGAATAAACCGTTAAATGTACCCATGTATAGAAAAAAAAAAACGAATAAATATTGCTTTACTAACATATATCTGTTTGAACTTTGATTCTGCATACGTTACTAATGAACCTGATTCGATTTACATTTGTCTCATTCTTATTTCAATTTTCGATGTATCATTCGAGTTATCAAAAGAATATGGTTTATTTTTTTTAGTTAACGTCATTTTGATTGATACCACTGAATAAATTCATCTAAGTGTATGGATTTTGATACTGTAAGAATTTCGTTCCCGCACGGTAAACTATTTACATGCACGGCAAATAATCCACACATATTTATTGGCATTAACAATTCCACATAATATTCATTTATTCAAACATATGCAAAAAGTTCTTAGAAACACACATACCACAAATATCATATGTTGATTGTATACACACTTAGAAATTATGAATTTTACACGGGACGTAATTCATGTTTGTAAAAAGTCGGGGAACGTAAAGAAAGATTTCGTGTAAAGTTATGTCTCCCGAAACTGATAAATACGCAAATCGACGAAAGATGTGTTTGATTGAATTTATTTTCTCATCTCTTTCAACTCATTCTTATGTGCTAAAGGGCGCTTGCATGTGTCGGTCTCAGGGCACCGAAATTTACATGACATTTTGGTAGTGTGTAGCAAAAAAACATGTGTGGTACACACTACCAAAATGTCTTGTAAATTTCGGTGCCCTGAGACCGACAAATGCAAGCGTCCTTTAGCACGTAAGAATGAGTTAAAGAGATGAGAAAATAAATTCAATCAAACACATCGTTTGTCGACTTGCGTACACACTACCAAAATGCCATGTAAATTTCTGTCCTCTGAGACCGACACATGCAAGTGTCCTTTAGCACATAAGAATGAGATGAAAGAGATGGGAAAATAAATTCAATTAAACACATTTTTTTTCGAATTGCGTATGTGTCAGTTTCAGGAGACATAATTTTACATGTAATCTTTGTTCACGTTCCCCGGCTTTTTACAAACACGAATTACGTCTCGTGTAAAATTCATAATTTCTAAGTGTGTATGTTTCAGCTTCAGGAGACATAATTTTACACGAAATCTCTGTTTACGTTCCCCGGGTTTTTGCAAACATTAATTACGTCTCGTGTAATATTTATAATTTCCAACGGTGAACATATAGATATTATCATTGCTTTTTTATCAGTGAAGGTACTGTATGTTTGGCAAAATCAATCGCCTTCAAACATACAGTATGTCCCATAAAATGCGAAAATCCATACCTCAGTTTCAAATAAGTTTTTTTTCATAGAAAAAGATAAAAAAGATCATAATTTTATTAAGGGAATCGTTTATTAAACCTTTCATGATTACATTACTCAATATGTCCACCATTTTTCTCGATCACCTTCTCCAAACGGGGACGGAATCGAGAGCATACCTTCTCAATGTATGAGTCAGTCATCGAGTTCCATGCCTTGGTAATGGAAGCTTTCAGGGCCCCAACACTGGGGTGAGAACGTTCACAGGCCTTAGCCTGAACATATGCCCATGTTGAGTAAACCAAAGGATTCAAGTCCGGGCTGCTAGGAGGCCAAATGCCCTTTGGCCAAAATTCCATGTTTTCCTTCAGCCACGCTTGAGTCCTTTTTGAGGTATGACACGGTCCTCCGTCCTGTTGGAAAATGACGTGTCGGTGTGCTCCAAAGCTGGTTTTCATCCATGGCAGAACGGGGTCCTTCAAAATGTTCATGTAAACCTCGGTATTAACTTTTAATCCTGCTTTGATAAATACTGGAGGCATTTTCAATCCATTGGACGCAACTGCCCCGAAAACCATGACTCCGGCCGGATGTTTGATTGTAAACTTGAATGTCACGTTCTCTGGAACATCCTCAATCTTCTTCGGCGAAATAAACCTGTATGTACGTGTGTTAGATACGGGATCGATGGTGAATATTTTCTCATCAGAGAATACGATGATGGTATGCTCCTTTTTTAATGCGCTGACACCAAACGTTTCGAGCGCTCCAGCATTATTTGTTTGATTCGGTCCGTTACAAGGTGGCGCTTTACTCTTTCCTTGGATAAACATTTCAAATCATCTTTGGCCGACCGTTGCATGGTAGTTTTTGAAATATCGGCTTCCTTAGCCAATTTCCGGATCGATCTGATAGGATTTCGCCTCACTTTGTCTCTCACTGATCTGATGACCTGAGGTGGCATCCCACAATCGTTGCAATTTATTTTACGGGCTTTTGGGCGAGCAGAAAACTAGTTACGACCTCCTTTGCGTACATTTTTCTCAACTTTGTTACTCGCGAACCATTGCTTTGTTTACATCGTCTCAGAGTATACAGTCAGATGATTACACACACGCATTAAAACAGTAAAAATAATGTTTAAAGCTACCCAAAAATAAGTATTGAAAACTTTCGCTTTTTTTATGGGACATACTGTAAGCTCACTATTTACGCAATGCTTTGTTCAGGCTCAGAGTTGTAACATGATACGAAAGGTACTTATTGACGGCTTGTCCGGTTGCACCAACCTCTCGGCTCAAGGCACAGGAGTATTTCGCCACCTTCCCATCGATTTTTCGCCCCAGGTTCTGCTAGAATTTCTAGTCGCGCTGGACCGACGGCTGGAATCAGGTTTCCTCTAGATGCTCTTTTCTTCGTCCAGCAAGGCGGATCTGCTGTATCTAATCTACACGATGTGCCCCACAATGGTGAATTTCTTCGCCCTGAGGTTCAGGCGGTAGTAGAACACACAATCGAACCGGGGCTTCAAACTGCTTTCGCCATAGCTTCTACAAACCAACTGATATCACTGTCGAAGTTTGGCTCTAAGCAATATGGGTACCATGATTTACGATTCATAGGTGGATTTTCTACCAGGTGTCAGGATAATCGCATAAAATAGCAATGAAAACTGTAATTTTTCTAAAAAAGTCGGCCATCGTGGCCCACTTAGTGTTGGCTGGATACGATCGCGGAAACATCTACAAGATTCTGCCACTTCTGGAGAAGGCAGAGTCCATCGAGCGGGAACCTGGTTCCGGCCGTCCGACCGTTTTATGCGACCGTAGAATTCAACAGAAGCTCAAACGGAAGACAGAAGGCGAGGTGGCCACTTCTATCGTGCGTTGGGCCAATAAGTCGGCAAAACGGTCAAGAAAGATTTGGCCAAAATGAATATCCACATACGGAAGCGTCAGTCTAAGCCAGCCGTGTCGGAGAACCAAGCAGAATCCCAGAAACAACGGCTGAAGACTCTGGTCTAAGAGATCTTTTCGGCGAAGCGGAACGTGGCGGTCGTTATGGAAGACGAGACGTTCCTCGCGATGGACGGTAACGACTGGCTAGGCAAAGGCTACTTCACCTCCCCGACAAAAAAAAATTAGCAGCGATGTGAAGTACATAGCGCACACGAAGTTCCCAAAGAAGGTGTCAGAAACATTTTAAGGAAATGGATGTAATGTCGGTCTATAAACACCAAATTGGGTTTATTCATGACAGCTTTGTTTTTAAATGTTGTCTTCGTTCGATTTTTTTTCTGATTTTCTGATTCAAGGCATTTCCAGCTGTATTCGCTCTACCCAACAAACAATTTTATAAATCAAACTATACAAAAACTGCTAAGAAACACTTAAGTGATTTTCACATATGATTTAGCGACCATCTGATAATCAAAACATTATAATTCACTCTACACAGATTTTGTTCCTTTAGTTTGTGTTAAGATGAGCCATATGAAAAACTTTCAACCGAAACTCAAACATTTTTACTGTAAATTTGACCAATAACAACATTTTTACTACGCTTTCCATACAACAGACCATAGTTGGGAACGTGGAAAAAAATATGTTCCTAACATCGGGTCTATGGTTTTCTTGTTAAATTATTGTTATTTTACCTATGTGACCTGATAGTTTATAACGTGTGACTATTTTCTATACATCTTGGCTAAATGGTTTATAGGTTCAATTTCTGCAAATTTAGATCTTTCGAAGATTGTGTAGATAATCTGTTCAGCTTAACCAGTAAAGTCATGATGTCTAAAAAGTTGAAGTGAACAGCTATTAATTGATCAATAATGTCTCAATTGCTTTGAAATAAATCGGTCATCCTGATAGGAACATAATTTTGTTGATTATCGCCGAATTAATGACATATTTGGTACATAGGCCAAATGAAGGAGCTAGGCTGCCATTACATCCCGTAACCCTAGTTATATTTTAGATATATCCTCTCATTATAGGAAATCTAAAATATCAGAACGTTGACTAAATTCGGTGATTGTCACCATGTGAGGAAATAGGCCGACGTTAAATAAAAAAAAAAAAACGTTGACTAAAGTTCCAATGCAGATGGGACTTTGTTTCAATACATATGGCTAGAAGACGGTAACTAAAAATTTGGCATTTTCTTTATTCAAATCTCAAATGATCTGAGAAACTGAGATTCAATGTAAGTTCTCTACTAAACCAAACTAACATTTATGACGCTGTAACCAATTCAAAATCGTTAAGCTATGTTAAGTGAAATGTTCCAAAATTAGCGTCACCGTTTTTTTTTTTTTCAAACAAGTAGTTCTAAATAAATACTGTGTGATATAAGGAATAAGTTGAACGAGACTGTAACCGCAACTTTATTTGGTACACTTCAGATCCATGTACTTATTACCTAGCTCTAGAGTACATCGCCGAATACCTTGTTGACACAGATGATACTCCATGTAAGGTGGAACCAATACCTCATCCAACGAAATTATAATAGCTGCATACATGGAAAGCGCTTTCTCGTATTTCCCTTGGCTATAAAGTCGAGTTGCATCGTTGTACCGTTTTGAAATATTCGCATTCTAAAAGTATTTATCTAACTATGGAGCTATAGCAGACTAGTTTAACATACTCACCTTGAGTATCTCAAAACTGGAATCGACATCAGTAGATCCACCACATTTGCTACAAACCATCTCGTTTTCCAAAGAATTTTTCTTAAATATCAGTCCATATCCACAGCCTTCGCTCGCCCCACACTTGAATCGCACCTTCATAGGGTTCATTGCATTAACTGTAGGCCAATATTCGTTGCAAGCCTGACAGTTACAGTCAAATTTATAATTATCTGCCAAAAGTTTCCGCCTTTCACCGCGTGCTGTTCTAGTATACAGCTGTCCATAGTTTTCTGCCACCACCGATCCAGCAGCAACGTTTTTGATTGTGCGAACAACAACGACATTGTTCACAAAGTATCTGGTTATGCTTGGATCACAGGAATGATTGAATAGCACCAATGTTGGATATAAACCGGCTCCAATACAAACCGAGTAACCAGGATCTTGACTCTGCTGGCGTTGCAGTTCGCAAATTTCGTGAGAGTTATATGTAACGATTTGCAAATTGTGTAGCAGTAGCTTTCCAAGGACTCTATGAATAAAACGTAGTAAAGAATTATTGCGCTGATCAATTAGATATAATGGGATGTAATGGAAAAAAAAAAAAATTAGATATCACATACCCTTCAAATGATGTTGATTTGCAGAATCCACCAAGGACCAGAATTGTATGAAGTAGTCTGCTCATCAACGTCCATTTCAAATAATCTTCGGCAGTCCGCTGATTTGCATGAGTAACATAATTGTACACCTTTCGGTAATCGTCGAATGGCAATCTATGGAAAATATATGCATAAAATTGAGATACAATCATACCAAATTCTGAACAAACCTGTCTACAAAGTCACTCGTCAGATTGTCCAGCTCATCCTGTATTTTGTAAAAGTAATCCTCCGACTTTTGTGTGACAATCCTCAGAGACAGCATACAAACTATATTTGCTCCAGACTGCCTTAAAAACGGCAGAAACCCGCATTCGAATCTATGATGCCCTGAATGAGCCTGTTTTCGGCATGCTTCAGAGCAGTAAACCACATCCACGCAATTATTGCAGCTGAAGAGAACTTCTACACGACCACAGCACTGATCACAGTGAGTTAAACTGCAATTGTTCATTACTACCGAAGCATGGGGTAATTCTTTCAGCAGGATATGGTTTGGTGCTAGATTGTGGTGTGTTCGAGCGAATCGTCCCTCGGATTCAGTGTAATCAATGTACAGTGAATTATCAACATGAGGCACGCATTCTTCCGTCACGAACTTTTTCACGGGCTGGAGAATCATTTCTTCATTAGTTATTTGCGCATTAAGGCTATCAATTATCATGTGTATTTCCTTCATCCGCGCAGAGCGTTGATCTTCACTAAGGCTGGACTGGTGTAGTGTAGCGGATGTTTCTCTGTCAATAATTCAATACAAGACCCCTCCGAAACATTAGCTAAGATTTTAAACGCACTTGCAAACCAATATGTGCGATCTCGGCGTGTTGGTTAGCATCAATACCTCTCACGCCAAAATCACGAGCTTAAATCCCACCAATGATAGGGTGACTTTATAAAAAAAGAACAAATGCAAACCTATAGCAATCAAGTGATGAAGGAAGATCTCCCATTTCAAAATAGCAGCGGGCTTTTCTTTCCATTAGCTTATAACGCATGTTTTCTGGGTAGTTCAATTGAAGAGAATATTCGATGTCTCTTAGGGCCAGATCATATTTGTTGAGATGAAAAAGAGCAGCGGACCGGTTCGCTAGGATAACGGCTTTCTCTGCACCTGTGAATAGGATTATTATTAACCATATATGACTTGTTGTGAAGGTGATTTTGGAACTACACTGAAAAGATTCTTTCGTAAATTTTCATGTGCTTATTTTGTTAACACTGTTTTCGTACAATGAACACATGTCTCATACACTGTATGCAACACGTGTACTGATTGTCATCCGCGAAATGCTGGCATTACACCTTATTCGTAAAATGCACGAAATGAATTTCATGCGGACCAGCCTATTGCTGCTCCTCTTCTATTCTACCCGAACATATTGATGTTGCTGCTGTGGCGGCAAAAATCAAATTAAAAGCGTCACTCGCTCTCAACTTCTCACGATTCACCATAGTCTAGAGAGATGAACCAGGGCTTCAGGGGCAGCTCTTCCCAATTGGACAGGATCATTTTTCATTAAACCGAAACATTAATATAAGATCACCTCTTCCTCTTTCCCCAGGGATGGTTTTTTTTTTCAAGGTACATTTTGAGTCGATAAAGCAGAACTTTCAAACAACATGCAACATTCAAGCACCAGCGACACCTTACTTTTTTTTTCTATTTTCAACAAAATTGCCCTACTTCGTTGTACTGTTTTCCAACAGTTTTGCGCCGGCGCACAAAACGAAGAAAACCCAACTCTGGATTGCGGAACATTTTCCAGGGTTCATTTTGAGCTCGGAGTGGCCGGCGAGTTAACCCAACCTGATCCCTATGGACTTCACTGTCTGCAGTATGTTGGAGGCCAAAGTCTGCTTTAAAAACATGAAGGTGTGGAAGTCCTGAAGCAACATCCGGCGGCAACCTGGGATAAAATACCACAAGAGCATCTGTGGGCCTCATACGATGTATTCCTCGATCGTCTGCGGCGAGTGGCGAACAAGTTGAACTTGACCAGTGAATATTCAAAAAGTGATTTGTTTGCAAATGAAATTGAATGAATTTGAAATAAAATGTTTTTGTTTTGATTAATTTATTTGTTTGTTTCAATGTAGCACCTCACTTGCCGGACCATGTACAAGAGCTCTGTAACATAGCAAATAAGTATTAATATAATTTCGTGTCAAGGGTATTGACCCATATAGGGACTTATTTTTCAAGGCATTAACAAAATTTTAAAACAAATACTAGAGGGATGGTTTTTGGAACAACTTGTGAGGTTTGTAGATTCCATTGAAAAATAAAACCAAACATCGAAAAAATAAAGCTTTATATAATTTGCGCTTTATCAACAATCAGCACATACTTGAGTGAAAGCAAATTAGAAAATTTGAAATGAACTAAAAAGTTGTAATAAATCGTGTTTGAAAATAAAAAAGATTCCTAAACTACTTTCTCTCGAGGAAATTCATTATAATAAACATAACCCTGACGAATGCAGAGACCCAGACAAAGACAATGACACTGACTAACACTGATTCCTAAATGATTTACCGAAAACTTTTCTTATTCTACAATAGTTGGTAGCACTCCAATAGTACTTCTGAACCAAACCAAAAAAAATGACAGCTCTGACGGCGAATGTAAGACGAAAAGAATGCAGCACGGGCGAGAATGCTACAACATTGTACGAGCGTGAATGTGGAACGGAACAGGCAAAATTCTACTCTTCGAAAAAAAAAGTGGTAAAAGAAATAACGAGACTACAAAGAAATGGAGTAACTATACCATGCTAACGACACACGCAAATTCTACGAGAAGTTGAACAGCTCGTACCAAGGCTACGTGCCACAAGCCGATATATGCCGAGAAATAACCATCGCACAGATGAGTGTGAGGTGATCGAGAGGTGGAAGCAGTTCTCCGACGAGCCCCTGAACGGCAATGTTACAGGCTGTAATTACAGCAATTGAAGTTGACACGGTAATAAATCTTGGAACACTCGCGGAACATTACAGGATTCCGACCCCAGCCTTCCAGGAAGTCAAGGAGGAAATTTGTCTGTTAAAAATGAAAAAAGCTGCTGGTGTTGAGCAACTTCCAAGTGAGCTACAAAAATACGGTAGTGAAGCACTGGTTTTTGGTAATTACCAAGATTGGGGAAAGAGTATTTACTGGAGGATTGGATGGAAGGTATCGTGTGCCTGTACATGGTGCAGTATCAAGCGGGATTCATGGGTGCCCGCACTATAACAACCAGATTTTGGCGATTCAACAAGTGCTGCAGAAATGTGTGAATAAAACGTGCCCACACATCATTTATTCATCGATTTCATATCAGCTTACGAAATAATCGGATGAAACCAGTTATGGCAGATTATGCACGAATGTGAATTTCCAGAAAAACGGACGTGGTTGGTCAAATCTCTGAGAGGATACGGCAAGGTGATGGATTGTCAACACATTGGAGCGGGATAGGCGTCCGTCAAACTTTTTGCTATCGATTTCAAATTGGAAACATACATCAGCCTAACGGCTGTAGCAAGTACGACTGGGCTTGCTATGCGTCACAGATAAAATAGCTGAGAGTAAGAGGCTCACGAGATAACAATGTTAACCTCACACAACATAAGTATCACTAGTTCAGATCGACGATGGTAAAATCGAAGCGGTAGTTCACGTATCTGAGCTCATTGTGGACCATCAATAAGGACACCAGTAGAAAGAAACATAGGCGCATAATGGATAGCAATCATGTCAATTTTAGACTCCGAAGGACGCTAAAATCGAACAAAGTTCGCTGAACTACAAAGTTTACCATCTACAAGACTTTGATTAGACCGGTAGTCCTTTACGGCCACGAAACTTAGACACAAGCACGAGGAAAAACTAACACGCCCTTGGTATCTTTGAACGGAAATTTACGGTGGAGTGCAGATGGCAGACGGAAGGTGAAAGAAGAGAATGATTCACGGATTGCATCAGTTGCTGCGAGAACCTGCCATCTCTGACACCGCTAAAAATCGGTTGACTACGGTGGGCTGGGTATGTCGGACAGCCCAGTTAAAATGTTTCTCGATAATGGTCCGATGGGCACTAGAAGAAGAGGCGCGCAGAAAGCAAGTAGAAGGCTAGCTGTGGACCCTTCGCAGACTGCGAGGCTGGCTAAGTGCAGCTATGGACCGAATAAGATGGAGACAACTTATGTGCACAGAAGGGGCCTCCCCGGTCTTAGCCTAGTTGGTAAGGTGTAGGAATTTATTGTGGAAAGCACAATGAATGTCGATGAAAAAATGCAACCAAACACATTTTCTCGATGGAAAGATCATACAAAAAACTCACATATGAGCTTTTGTAGTACAATGCTATTATTGTCTATAAATAACACAAGTAAGCTAAGTAAGCTAAAACAACACTTATTGGACTTTAGTAAACAATCACTGAAACGATTGTTATTTGAATGTCAACCGATATTACTACTCCAATAGCAATACACTCAAGTCTTTTTTTACACGAGGGATACGTACCGTGTAAAAAAAAACGTGTAAAAAAGACTTGAGTGTATAGTTTTTGTAAATCGCAACACCATACAATCAAAAAATTGTGGCATGCATAACTACAGTTCGAATTTTCTTCCACCGGATCGTAAGCTTCTTGCAACAGCAAAAAATCAGTTCTCCAGAACTCCCATTAATCACCGGCAGACGGTTCGTTTTTAAAGAGGGCAAACCTTAAATCCTTATCCGGAGGATGCACCATCCTCCGGAGAATCTCACATTGACATTGGGTCACATTGACATTGGGACTTCTGCAGCATGCAGGATGTGTATATATAGGCACATTTCTTTTGTCAAAAAATTGACGAACTCTTAAGGGTATCACTAAAGCTGGAATTGGACAATGGAGTGGTATGACAACGGACGTCTAGGAGGGAACGAACAGTATCATTTTCTTTATCCTACTCTTTCGATTGTGATGCTGTGAATTCTACTACAACAGTTTCAGTGAGAGTGACGCGCCGTTCTTAACAAGCCATCCCGTAGAAATCTTAATAAGTATTGCGAATTGGGTTATTCGATTTGTTGGATCGTATCATTGGAAGGAAAATCTTATGTTCCCGCGGGTTTCACGTAAGTCTTTCTGCTTCTTGCAAGTGCAAGCAGTTCGACCATGTTTGGGTTAAATTTAGCATCAATGATCAGATTCATATTTTTGCAGCAGTTTATTCTGGAGGGAAAGAATATGCAAAAAAAAAGAGTCATTTGAATTATTTTTTGAAATTGCTGATAGAATAATTTCAAATTTTGAGTCTGATGCAGTTCGTATATATGGGGACTTTAATCAACAAGCAGCAAATTTTATGTTAGATGACGGAAATTATTATTTTTTTTTAAAACCAATTGTCAGTGATAACGAAAAACTTTGTACTTTGTTTGATAAAAGTGCAGTAACGAGGCTTAATCAAGTAAATCACGTAAAAATCAAACTAACTGCTATTTGGATTAATTGTTCACAAATATGAGCGATGATTTCTGAGTATCTGAATCACCAGTTCTACTTTGGAAAAATGAAGTGTTTCACACTCTTATTGAATACTCTTTATTCGTGCATGGTAAACTCACAATGTAAGTCAATAGTTTGTCGGCATCATACTCCGATTTTAGCAAATAACGAAATAATTAAGCAAGAATTAAGTTGCATCGACTGGCAAAACTTATTCCGTAATCATGCAAGACATGCATCAGGCATTCTATAGAATTATATAAGATATTTTAGAACATATAGTGCACAAGAAGCAAAGAATCCAAATAAATTCCAAGGTACAATAGATAGGTATATTAATCTGAAAATAGAAAACGAAAAGCTCACTCAGGAAATTTATCTGAGCGAGTGCCTACAAAAACGTCTACTGCCTTTCCTGAAGCGACACAATTGTTCTGTTCTATTTTGGCCGGATTTGGCATCTTGCCATTACGGAAAAAATGCCATGGAGTGGTATGCTGTCAACAACGTTCAAGTGGTGACCAATGACAAGAACCCTCCCAACACGCCAGAGCTCCGCCCAATCGAACAATATTGGGCCATCATCAAGCGGAACCTTAAGAAGACTCAAAAAGCTGTTGTGAGCGAGAAACAGTTCAAGGCAAACTGGCGTTCTGCGGCGAATAAAGTGGACAAGGAGACTGTACAATATCTTATGGCATGTGTTAAACAAAAGACCCGGCAATTCGCATTCGGTAAAAAGGAAGCTTAGCTGAATATTTCTCCTGTATTTTGTATTAACTGAACTTGAAAAAGAAAAATAATTTGATTTATTAATAAAAACTTTGATCGACTCACATACATTACTGTTTGACCAAATTTTGATCGGAACACCCTCTAATCCCGAAATTCAAAAGTAGGAGAAACTATGTTATTTAAAATTATCATGGTATTGCTATATTATCTTACATGCCTAAGCTGTTTGAGTCCTTAGTTAATGGCAACATTTTCTCACACGTTAAGACTTAATAATTATCAAGCAACATGGTTTTGATAAACGACGATCAACAACTACTAATTTGATTAAATTTGGTTAAACGTAATGGATAAAGGAAATTATGCAGAAGCACTTTATTCTGATTTTAGGAAAACTTTTGACAGAGTTGATATAACACTGTTGCTTTTAAAATTATCCAAGTTGGATTTAATCCTAGGTTACTGGAATGGATCGAGTCATACTTGACATGGAGAACGCAACGAGTATGATTTGAAGGAAATTCGTCGAAAATTGTTAACGTCACATCTACGGTGCCACAAGGTTCTCATTTGGATCCAATACTGTTTATTTTATTTGTCAAAGACGTGGAGCACATATTGAAACTCCTTCATGTTTTTATTTATGCAGACGACATGAAACTTTTTATGGAAATAAATAGCACAACTAATCTCGAAGATTTTCAACATGAGACTGATAACTTTCACAACTTGTATAAGAAAAGTTTGCTAGAACTTAATGTTAAAAAATGTAGTTCAATATCATTGACAAGAAAGCAAACTACAATGCAAAAAAGTTTAGTCTTGGACAGAATACTATTGAAAGATGCAGCCAGGTGAGTGACATGGGTGTAATACTCGACTCTAAGTTAACTTTCGTTGATTATTATAACAGCATTTTTTATAGATCAAGTAACATGCTTGGGTTTATTAAAAGATTTAGTTTGCACTTCAATGACGGTACAATCAAGGCGCTATATGTAACGTTTGTGAGACCCCTACTTGAATACTGCAGCAATGTTTGGGCACAATATCAAGACACGCATCATACTCGTATTGATTTAGTTAAAAAACAATTTGAACTATTTGCTCTACAATAAATCACGATGTTTATTGATTAATTTAGAGGGATTACAAAAGCGAAGAGACTTTGCTATGATAGCTTTTAAAAAATCATGTCATTGCACAAAGAGTTAATGCCCCAAATATACTAGAAAATATAACTGTTTATGTTCCCTTTGGCCCGCTTAGAATCAGAAATCACTTTTATATTAGCAATCATAGAGACAAACTGTGCTAAAAATGGGCCTTTGAATAAAATTATGTCTTGGTACAATGCAAATTGTGAAAGAACTGATATATCAATGAATAAAAATAACTCTTATGCATAAACCATTTTTATGGTTAGTTAGGCATTGATTGATAAGTTACGAAGTTAAGTATTTAATATATATGAAATAGTCTACTGTTGATTGACGACAAGTAAATAAATAAATAATTAATTTATGTCTTCAGCAAATTTGATAAGAAGGAGAGTTCTTTAATTTTGTATCATTCCTTCAATATACCCAGTTTCACCTAGCTACAAACATCAATCAGCATAATATTCTGATTAAATGTCACTATAGTGCACTTTCCCCCCTCTATTGCTAATAGCCTTTTCGCTTAATTGCTCTCATCTCACTTGTCACTTCATCATTAACGATGCCACTTCACCCCGGTATATTATATCAAAGCCCACCTGACCGGTCATTAGCATCTGGCACAGATCGCAACAAGTGACGGATTTCATTTGCAACACATGCTCCTCATATATTTTTCATCGTTCAATGTGTCAAACCTCACCATACAGTCTATCTCAAAAGGATGAGATTTTTTCTTAGATATTAAAACAAACCAGAGCAACTGTTTGCCATCAAAAACGATTCAAAGCAAAACTGAGGGATACACACTTTAGCACGCGCCAAAAATAATACGAATCGGTGCCAAAAACTTGCTTGAATGAAACCCAAGGTCAAACACCCACCATTCATAACGCATCGCTTACCATTTTCCGATGGCAATAGCAAACATGCGTCATTGTAGCATTGCAACGCATCTTGCCATTTTTTGCATTGAAATTCCTTATTACCCAGCACTTTTTTCTCTAGTGCTCTGGCGAAATCCTTTCCGATATCTGTTCCACGCACGGGCGTCCATAGCTTTCCTCCAAAACGGTCCTCAATTATTTCATGTACAAATAGTACCCTTTGTGCATCATTCTCCAAAAGGGAAAATTTATTTACTTCACTAGCACTAATAGTTTTCCTAAATTTTTCGTAATCTTCGTGAAAAAATCCGATATCTTCCAAAATTTCCATCTTCTTGATTTGATCGCACTGCGTTTACCCGAGAGAGTTGACTGACACCCTCTTCCGGTTACTAAGCTGGTTTGAATCAATTGAGACAAATTTTTGCAAATTTGTCTCGCTTTCCCCTCTTTGTTCGTCTATTTATAAAACGTTTTTTTTTTACAATACTTACACACATGCGGTTCATCCTACGTGTAGATGAAATTGAAATTTCGCACAAGTGCTCATACAGCCAAATATAACGGCGAAGTGTGAATTAAAGGGGCACGGCGTGAACCATCTGTTGTTGTTATTGATTGAATTTCATGTTTACAAAAATCTTTACTGAGTAGTTTTGGGGGCGGGTGCTCATCAGATCTTCCGGTTCAGTTCTTTGCATTGTTCTATTTCAGGTGCAATCAGCCGTGATCAGAATTCGAAATCTGTTTTTTTTTTCATTGTTCAAACTGAAATTACTGATTAAGAAAATGATTCACTGTGTGCCAGTTGGTGATTAGGAAACAGTGAACACATTTTCATTAAGAGTTCATATTTTGATTATGCTTGATCGAAATGCTTTGGAAGTCTTGCAAAATTATGACGACTGTTGGCACCCTAAAAGTAGGCAAAAAGTTCACAACGGGAATCTATTAACTCAAGAACAAGAAGGATGTTTTTTTTATTGTAAATGTCTTATGGGGATTGTGAATCCGAAGTTGAAGTTCCAAGTTCAGCCATTTTCATTCAAAAAGTTGTTCTTAAAAGTGAGCTCCTTAAGGCTGAATAATAAAAATAAGGATGCTTTTCATTTTCGTATACACGCTATATTATCAATCAATTTAAACATTATCAATCAATTTAAATTTGTTCACTTCCACGTAATTTTCGATATTCTTATCTTTTTAGACATCATGATTTCACTGGTTAAGCTGAACAGATTATATCCACGATCTTCTAATGATCTAAATTTTGCTGAATTGAACCAATCAACCAAGTAGTGCAGCCTAGATGTACAGATAATAGTTGCACGTTATTAACTGATTGTTTACATATATAAAATAATCCGGATTTAACAAGAAAATCGTAGACCCAATGTTGGGAACATATTTGTTTCTGTGTTACCAACTATGGCCTGTTGTATTAGTAACATAGTAAAAATATTGTTACTGCAAGCAATATTTTTCAAATTGCTCATCTTAGCACAAACCAAAGGAACAAAATCTGTGTAGAGTTCGCAAATAGCCTGTAAATCATATGCGGAAATTACTTAAGTTTTTCAAAGCAGTTTTATTTTACTTTATTTTGTGAAATTTTGTGAAATTTTGTAAAATTTGGTGTTGGGTAGAACGAATACAGCTGGCAAAGCCTTAAATAAGAAAATCAGACAAAAATCGTACTAAGACTGCATTTAATATTAAATCTATCGAACGGGACGAAGTTGCAGCCATGAATAGACCCAATTTGGTGCTTTTAAACCGACATTACATCCATATCCATCGAATGTTTCTGACTATATAAAATGAGTAGTGTAACATTTTATGATATAAACAACCATAAGTCTTATAAGAATTATTTAAGCAAGTATGTAACTAGTTAAATATCACTTATGGCTAAATTACTTTAAGAGTTATAATCAAAGATGTATTCGATCGTTGCATATTAGGCTGACACATACCCAATATAAACTTTACTAAGACACGAAAAGCTCCAAATGAACACCTGAACCGAATCCACGGTACACAAAAAAATTCGTGAACGCTAGACGGACGAAAATTAAACCCGGCTAAGGAACGAATGTGTTTGAAACTATGGAAACGGTTATGAACTCAGTGGCAAAAAAGATCAGCTAAAAGCTAAGTAACGGGAAAAAAGGAAACATTAAACTTTACAAATAATAGCGAGAAACTTTATTCACATCTGTTGAACTATCAATCATCCGTATTGAACAGATTTCAATTCTAAAGAACTAAAACTAATAATCATGGCATTAAAAATTAAGTAGGGAAGGATGGTACAAAACGCACCGTTTAAGCAACATCGTGAATTAATAGGGAATAGAAGCTGAAACTAAGGAAGAAGTAATTGAATATGGTGCATTACGATGTTTTCTTTGTAGATCGAATGTGATTTAAATTCAAAGCGATGATTTTTCATGATTTTTAAACCTTTTACAATTTGATCCCAAGACGACATCGGGGTAAGACGCATGTTTCATTGCTCAATATGCACCCCAACATTGGGGTAAGACGCACCCCGACACTGGGATATGGTATACCTCAGTACTGGGATAGCATGCACCGCTTGTAAAAGGTAAAAACATGGCTACAAAATGTTACTCTTTAGGGTTGTAAAGTGAGGAGCGTAATTCATCAATAAACAACATTATAATTTAAGATCCAGGTGATGGTTATGGTACGCCATTATCAAATTATTTTCTGGAAATTATATTTTTGATGGCGTAGCCATGGTGCGTTATGCCCCAGTTTTAGTTTTGCATAGTTGTTTCTAAATATTCAAAAAAATACGTGGAATTGTAGTGAAGTTTTGATACTATCTTAAAGTTTTGTTGTGTGCGATACATCAGTGAATTTATAATAAACCATGGACATTAACGCATGGTTAAAGCTTATTTTAATAACACTAATATTTACATGTGAGGTAATGACAAATTTCCTCAATTTTGATAATATTTTGGTGTATTTAGTGCCGTACTGTACTACAAATTATGAGTTATTCTGTTTTATGTACACATTGATAAAGTACATTCCATTAAAGCTATAGTTGTGAAGATTTGAGCTTATTTATTGAGTGGGTCATTCTACCCACCACACTACCAAAATGTCATGTAAATTTCTGTCCCCTGAGACCGACACATGCAAGCGTCCGTTAGCACATAAGAATGAGTTGAAAGAGATGAGAAAATAAATTCAATCAAACACATCTTTTATCGAATTGTGAAAAAGTGTCAGTTTCAGGAGACATAATTTCAAACGAAATCTTTCTTTACGTTCCCAGACTTTTTAAAAACATGAATTACGTCTCGTGTAAAATTCATTATTTCTAAGTGTGCACCAATGCATTTTGTACTGTTCTCCCGTACGCACATACATGCGCAGGTTTTTGGCGAAGCGAAGATATGTGTAGCGATGAGATGCGATGCGACGCCGACGGATGTGATGGCGCTGCCAAGTAAGTGTCAGCTGGACGGAAGGCTTCCGAATTTGACACCAAGAGCTGAGTATCGACAAGGTTGAGCTGTCCCGGAAGATCGAATTCAGCGGAATATAGTGTTGGCGACTACACTCACCTCCATTTGACTACCTTTCAAAGGCGGGCCATAGCTGTGCACACGGGTCTGAAGAAACGTCCTCCATGGACGAAAATTGTGGAGCCAGTTAATTCCACAACACCGGCGATTGCCAGACGAAACAATCCAGCCCGTTAAAAAAAACCCGTTGGACGAACTATAAATCAATAAAATGAGTATAAGACGCACCTCCAGCTGAACTCATGGCTGTTGAAAATACGGTCAAATCGGCACCAACGGTAGCGGTAGAGGAACTTACAAAAACAAAACAAAATGGCAGCACTTGACCTGCACTATGGATTTTTTTCATACAAGGAGGCGGTCAAAAATATTTTTTGGATTATTTTGCATTATTTGGCATGGATTGTATTAGTCGATGTCTAAATTGATGATTAAGCGTCGTTTTGAAATCTTGATGTCCTTTAAGTTCTCTAAAATGCCTTGAAGTTAAGATCTTAATGGTCTATTAACTCAGTGTGATTTAAAACGCATGTTGCTGACGTATACAATACATAATCAGTGCCCTTAATAGCTATATGATGATTTGTGCGTCTAAGAATAGTTATGATAAGATATTCAATGCTCTCCACACTATCCTGGAGCTATGATCTTGGACTTCTGAAGGCTCAATAAAGCTTCAAAAATGTCCTGATAATATTCACATATTCAAGAAGCTCTAGATATACTTTTGACAGCATACATTTCATGGAATGATATCAGTCGGATATTTATATATTTCCAAAGTATTCTGGAGTTCCAATCTTGTCAATCTACAAGCTCAATGAAGTCATGAATAATGTCCTGAAAGTTTTTATGAGTACGTGAAGTTCAAGACAGCCTGCTGACAACACGTTCATCATCGAATCGTTTCAATAAGACATTTCATTCTTTCCAAAATATTCGGAAGATAAGATATTAAAGACTTCCAGGCTCAATTAAGTCACGAGCAATATTTTTAAAGTTTATATGAGTTCATGAAGCTCACGAGAGCCTCCTGACAAAATGCACACCGATGAATCGATTTTAAAGGACATTTAAGGTTCTCCAAAGTATTGTGGATTCCAGATTTTAAGGAATTACCGACTCAATGGAGTCTTGAACAATGTCTCAAATGTTTTTTTTTTTTTTTTTGAGTTTGTGGCAACATGCACTTAATCTAATATATTCAATAAGATATTTAATGCTTTTCAAAGCATACTGAAGATAAGACATAAGACTTAGAAAATCTACTGCCTCGATTGAGTCACGAGCAATATCCTTAAAGTTTTCATGAGTTTAGGATGTTTATGAGAGCCTTTTGGCATCATGACATTATTGCATCGATTGTTCGGGGTTCTAAGAACTCTTCAAAGTATTATGGAGTTCAGATCTTGAAGGTCTTTAGAAACAAACAAGTCTTGAATAATGTTTTAAATGTTAAATGTTTTTAAATGTTTTTAAATGTTTTTATGAGTTCGTGAAGATCAAGAGAGACTTGTGCTAATATGCACTTCATTGAGTGGCTTTAATGAGATATTCAGTGCTTTTCAAACTATCCAGGAGCTAGGATTATGGTGTTCTACTGGTCAAATGATGCCTTGAACAATGTTCTACAAGACTTAAGAGTTCAAAAATGATGTCAGTAACACGGTGGCGAATCAGCACAGGTACCTGAAAACCACCTTAACAAAGCAAAAAAAAAAATATAATCAGTAAAATAATGTTGAGCTCTGCCAAGTATTCACAGTTCATATAATGAAAATCAAACCGCTAAATGAAGTTTTGAACAACGTCCTGAAAGCCTTAATGAATTTGAGAGCATCACATACGTCTTTTGCAATATATACATCATCAAATACTTAACGATCTACAAATAATTGTCAGATGTGAAGATACATACTTAATTAATATTTCCGCAATTTTCGGAATATTTATGTGCTGTGTGTTAGCAGTTGCAAAATTGGTAATATGGAGAACTTTCTATGCAAACACCATTTCTGCATTAGTTATATTTGTGTGGCAAGTAAAATCATACTCCATAACCAGGGAAGTTAAGAAATTTCCCAACCCGAAAAAACCCTGGACCAAACTGGGAGTCGAACCCAGTCACCTCCTGCATAATCTTGGTTTAAAGCTGCGCTCTTACCAATTGAACTAAGGGAGGCATCGTATCGTTATCAGCACCATTATGTCTTGAACAACTTATTGAAAATCATAATTTGAATATCTCTAGGTATATTTTAAAATTCCATATAAATATATATGTATTGATATAATTTTTTGCTGTAGTATTGCGATTTATTCAGTTACCACTTAAGTTTAAAATCCACTTTTGGGTCTATTAATTCATTGCTCATCGTCCGCCGTTTACTGCGGTCGCTGGATCGTTTTTATGGCCGTCCACGACGTCCAGATGAAGTTGAAGCTATAAGGTTCGACTTGAAGAAATTCTTCTATCCCGAATTCAGCATTGAACAAATCCACATTAACACGCTCAAATCGATCTTTCATCCTGTAAACCTGCTGGTATAGTTTGTTTAATCGTAGATCCAGATTTTTCAATTTCTGACTGAGTTGCATTTTTTTTTTGTTTTCATGCACTGGAAAGTTTTCACAGACGTAAGCAAACGCTTTTCCAACTCTAGAAGGACTGTTGCCCTGGAGAATTTAAAATATCATTAATTTTGCGGTTTTCCATAATATCACTTGAATTTCGCTATACACATTGATAAGTTGAAGCACCTATAGGTTTTCTTTATACTGCACGAAGTCAAACAAAAATGTGCTGAAATTTACCTATAAAACTGAGAACTGTGCTGTCTCTATTGCCTGTATCTTGGTAAGCACGTGGTTTATACAATAGAATTTATTTTTTCAGGTTTTCTTCGTTAAATAATCTACTATCGATAGACAGACAAAAATTTTCGGTCGACTACATAAAGGGCAGAATATTCTACATTTTATTAAAAAAAAAAACTCGGTATCATGTCTGCAATGTGAAAAAAAATGTTGCTGTACGTTGTACATAGCTGCAGGTGTAACTTTGAGACGATGGCGGTAACGTACATCAGACTTAAGGCTGAAGCTGGTAGGATTGGGCTTGTGATTAATGCGTTAAAAACAAAATACATGAAGGGAAGAGGCTCACGAGAAGAAAATGTTAGCCTCCTAGCACAAGTTCAGATCGACGGTGATGAAATCGAGGTAGTAGACGAATTCGTGTATCTGGGCTCATTGGTAACCACCGATAACGACACCAGCAGAGAAATACAAAGGCGCATTATGGCTGGCAATCGTGCGTACTTTGGACTCCGAAGGACGCTAAGATCGAACAAAGTTCGCCGAACCACAAAGTTGACCATCTACAAGACATTAATTAGACCGGTAGTTCTCTACGGCCACGAAACATGGACATTGCTAGTGGAGGACCACCGCGCCCTTGGAGTCTTTGAACGGAAGGTGCTGCGTACGATCTACGGTGGAGTGCAGATGGAAGACGGAACGGAATGAACCACGAATTGCACCAGTTGCTGGGAGAACCTCCCATCGTACACATCGCAAAAATCGGTCGACTACGATGGGCTGGGCATGTCGTAAGACTGTCGGATGACAGCCCTGTGAAAATGGTTCTCGAAAACGAACCGACAGGTACAAGAAGAAGAGGCACGCAACGAGCAAGGTGGATTGATCAAGTAGAAGGCGACCTGCGGACCCTCCTCAGACAGCGAGGCTGGCGAGGTACAGCCATGGACCGATTACAATGGAAACAACTTCTGTGTACAGCAGAGGCCACACCGGCCTTAGTCTGATTGGTAAGGTAAGGGAAGTGTTCATCTAGATGCATGGATGCCGGAAAATTGTCAGATTTAAATTTAGTTTTCACGTAATTAAAGAAGCTTGGGGCACGATTTTAGTTCATTTTCAATTTTAGTACTATACTCTTGAAATGCGATGTCAGTAGCTGAATTTAATTGATTACAAATGTTTATATCTAAGATTTTCATTGCTGTAGTTTTTCTTTAAATTAATGTGTGCTTCGTGTTTTCGATTTTGCTAGATTTTTTTGTATGTCTGTTGTTCCAGACTGGATATTTCTAATGACCATTACGTCATTTTCTCTTAATTGGAACCTCTTCATGGATAGTTTAGAAAAGAATGCTGTAGATGATGTTGACAGCAAGTTCGACATTTCTTTCATTCCGTAGTACTGACTGCCAGTTTACACTGCTTAATCTACATTTAATGTTGTTATAGTATGCATCTTGGTATTCAAAGACTTCCTCAAATTCACAGTCAGTGGGTCTTTTTTTTCTATGAATAACTAGAAAGAATTCGATTGCTGTGTGGAACGCTTTATTTTTGCATAAGGGAATTAATGACTCATTCACACAAAAATCTTCGTAAACGTTGGTCAACAGAAAGTCGTCATAACAATTCTGTTGATTTTTTATATGATTTATTTGGTTTAGACCTAGAATAACAGTGTGGTCAAACATAAACTGCAATGTTCCATTGTCCTTAACGACTGGGAGTAGGATGCTTTCATTTTCGGAGTCCAGAATAAAATCAGCTTGGCGTTGATTAAAGTCACCATTGATGTGAACTTTAGCCTCAGGAGGAAGCTGCGATTAAATTTGTTCAGCATTTTGGAGAAAAGATTTATAAGTTATTTTATTCGCATGGTCTCGGGGAAAATACACAGAGGCAGACACGTGTATTTCGCATGATATGTTTGATTTTACCCAAACATTCACAAATTCTTTTAATATGGTGGTAGAAATTGTTTCTGAATTGAAATTGGCCAGATCGGTATGAGCACTCCTATACAAGACATCTTCTGGGACTCATGGAAATTTCGATCATCTCTGAATACATTGAATGTGCCTCCAAAAATGTCTTTCGTTCTAACGCTTGCGTCCCAGCTTGTTTCAAATGCAATTTTTTGTATATTTCCTTCGTTTTGGCTGGGTTTTTCATGCGATTAATATTTTGGTAGTAAATCAAAATTTCAGTTGCATTCTGTTCATGTGTAGAAATTGTTGGAGGTTGAATCGGTTGACACTAAAATTTCATTATTTACCTCCAATGTAGGGCTAAGCGACAAATTAATGTTACTTAAACGAATTACCTTGACGGGCCCATCAAAGTTATTGTCCTCATTTAAATTTTGTAATGGCAGTGCGTGAAGAGTGTCGTCTTCACTTGTTGAAATTTCTTCCGGAGGGTGCGTCAGAAATTTGTCGTGGTGTAAAATTTGTTTGTGGCCTCCCTGGTTTGTTGCAGGTGTTGAATGCACTCATTGGATAGAAACGCTCGATATGACTGCTAAGGCTTAGCCAGAGCCAGACAGAGCTTAGAGCTTCTCTTCCATCTTTCTTAAGATACCGCTTAATTATTGCCCAGTATCTTTCGATAGGACGCAGTGCATGGCATCTTGGAGGATTTTGGCATTTTTCGACAAAATTTACTTTTTTCAGCGATATCTGACTAAAATTTACATGAAAGATCTCATTAATTTATTCCAAAACTAGCAATCCAGCAATGGCTTCTAATATCGTCAGACCCATTCTTACAAGCGCTCGTGGTTGGTCCAAAAAGCGTGAGAAACCATACGATGATAAGCAGCTGCTAGCAGAAGAAGCGGTTGAAATTGAAAACGGTATTGAAAATATACATGTTTAATCATAATTGAAATAATATTCAGTTTATTTATAATAACATAAAATAAATAAAAATATTGACAAAACCAAAATGCAAAAGTAAACTGATAATAATGGGTTTGATGGTGGGGTTACCATGACAACACCATTTATTTATACTGTTTGAATCATGAAACATCTTTGTTTCCAACGATATTTGTTTTGAGCACAACTCCCCTGCATACGGTTGTGGACGGAGAAACTTACCACCGCTTGGAAGGTCTTTTAATGTTCTTTTAGATGTAGCTATAACGTTTTTTACTTGTTGCTTCAATTTCCTTATGATGTAGGGTCCAGGTTGTCGTCTCGGTGCTTCTGCATTTGAACAGCTGACTTCTGTAGCTCAGATTTAGACTCACGATGTGTCATATGGTATTGCTCGCGGTCATGGGATGAAGAAGCGAACTGGAGAAAGGAAAGAAGCATAAGTAATTGGTAACATGCTATGTGAGATTTTCATGGTGATATTCTCACAACGGCCTTTCACAATTAGCGTATTTTGCTCTCAACTTAGTGTTCTAAATGCACTTCCACAGTTATTAATTGCTTTCGATGCCATGTACCATTTTTGAATTAGTATGGTTGTGTGGCAAGTACAATCATACCCTATGTCCAGGGAGAAGAGAAACAAATTTTAACGAAAAATTCCTTGCCCAGGCCGGGAATCGAACCCAGTCACCTCCAGCATGGTATTGCTTTGTAGCTGCGCCTTTGCTCACTGAGCTAAGTAAGGCCCCTCCAATCACTTTAAATACATCTTATCACACCGAAAATTATATGGGAGTGCAATGAGGAGATCATTGAGTGTCCAAAAATACGTTGGCTACACTCAGGCATGTTCCTGGTATACAGCTTGAAGTGGCCATTTTCAAACATGGATCAAAACCTACAACACTCAACCTATCTAACAACAAGATAATTGATGATAAAACTGAGTACTCAGAATTACATTGGTTATAAAGCATGGCCTACTAAGCAATGGAACAACATCATTTGGGTCTACTTTAGATTTACATTCACGGATTTGAGAACGGTTTTCACTTAAGTGCATACTATTCCTATATTTTAACAAAAAAAAAACAATTACGAAATTATTCGTCCCGTTTTCATATGAATTCTCGAACTTTTCCCTTAATTCGACCCTTCAAGCGGTACATAACCGTCTTACCCACTGTTTTGGCGATTTTCTGGCCCTAATTTTTCATCTGAGCTGCCGTTTTGATGACTGTACCTTTAACCTTTTTCTCTTCATAGTTGACAATTGGGCGGATTGAGGGTTTTCGGAACAAAATAAAATCCGTTATCATTGTACCATTGTTGTACTTCCCTAATGCAGTGATAGTTCGCCAAATCAAACCAAACTATCATGTGATTGGATGAAGGGCAGAACTCGCTTCTAGAGACAATCAGTTTCGAAAACCTCCGAGTTTATCATTTTCTCAGTGACGTCATGTCATGTCATATATTTCCGTGCGAATTTTCGCCTTGTAAAATTTTGATCCTGGAAGATGTCCTATGTCAGCCTTTACATAGGTTTCAGCATCCATAAGTGGACTTGATGAGCAGGTTGTCATACAGCTTTTGAGCTCGGACACTATCTACGGTATTCTGCTTGAGTGGTTGATCAGGTTGCCTACTGGTGCGGTTTGCACGTAAGAGTTCGAGATAGCGAATTTGCTGCACTTCACTGCGGCCAGCATCATACTTCTTAAATCACGATCGGATATACCAGGATTGCGTCTGATGGACCTCACGACCTTTCCATGGAGCTGACGGTTCGCAGTTCCACTCCAGCGTTTACTTTGAGGCTCCTGAGTCATCGTCAAGGTTTTCCTGTACCTTTGGAGCACGCGTCATACGGTGTTTCTATTTCGGTGTTTTCTATTTCTTACTTATTCATAACGACGTATCTGATTTTGTATACAAAGAGGGGAAGTAAGATTCACATGTTAATTTCTTGAAACCCTTAGCACTTTCAAATAATCTAGGACCACTAGAAATTTACGTTTGAAACTTACTTCCCCTCTTTGTTTACAAAATCAGATCGTTCTGAATAAGTTGTCCAGACTTGATCCAGCTTGGACGCGGACCATGATGAATTTTCCAGGTGACTGTGCACGATTTGTTTCTACGCTGCTCTTGCACGGTAACTATCTCCAAAACGAGAGCGTTTTATGAACAGAAATAAATACATTGTTTTTGTTAAACGTAAAAGCTACCAAAAACGTCCACTAGGAGCGCAGCAATAAGCGGAAACGTATGTTCCATCGCTAAGTGGGCCATGCCTTGTATGGGCTAGCTCCTTCAGATAAGTGGCAAGTGGCCAAATTCTATACATGACGAGGTATTGACTTTACTATAACTATTTTAATAAATTTTTCTGTCACCATCGGCGAATTAATTTAGGTTTTTATGTATTGCGTTCATATGTATTGATGTTCCATAAACATCCTTTGCAGTGCGAAGTTAATATCGCTCAAAATGTTGTGTCTTTGAACATATAAGCAATTTTTCATAGTTTAGATAAATTTGCTATCTTTAACTCACCAAAACCACTCTTTTTGCTGCAACTACTATAGGTGTAGAGAGTTTGTTCGAATGCATCGAAATGTTCAAAAGTACCACAGGTACTAGTTCTCAATAGTTACTGCTAGTACTTTTCTGTTTCGCCTGATATAATTTATTCAATTACGACTTACTTCTATCTAGCTAGAGGTACATTATTAGATACTTGGTCTAGCCGGGAGAGCATTCGGAATTGGAAATTTCCTTGATTTGATAAGGAGTATTACTGTGCTTTTATAAAACCAACTTTTAACATAAAACCAACACCACCAAAATTAACACAGCAACAACTCAAAAAAAATACCAAAATACTGCCGCACTCCGTCGCGAACATTTTGCGAATGGAGAATACATCATCGAGGCAACGACGGCTTTTTTATAGCCAACATTAAAACAATACCAGACTATGTTAAATATGCCAGCAAAGTAAAATATGAGCCTGGCGTGAGGCCAAATAAGGCCAAAACGATCTATTCTGACGTTGATATTAATTTATTTATTTGCTCATCATTTTCAATACATTAAAAAGATTGTATCGACTGATTCTTATTCTAGGTATCTTATTTTATTGCTAAAAATTATTTTCGTTACATTGAAATCAGAACTATCGATGACTTTGTTGAGCAGCCTTCAGCTAGCAGCAAATGGCTCAAAGTAACTGTATTGAGTGCGAAGAGCAGGAATCCACAAAAGGACACGATTGTGAAGATTACGAACAGGGTGATGAAGACACAGGTTTCTTGATAAGTGACTACAATCAATCCGATCCGTAACTAGGTCGAATGTAAACAATCTTCGCAATTTCTTCCTACGCATAGCCAGCGTCTCCGCCAGCATACCATTTTTGTCACACCAAGCCAGCAAAGCGTCAAGATCTTCCTGAAGTGCGCAGCAGTCCAACTCTGAGAAAACCGAGCGATAAATCCTCAAGTCATCTACGTACATCAAACAATCACAACGATGAACACTACAGATGTCGTTGACGAACAGTACGAACTGAGGTGGCTGCCTTGTGGCTCACCAGAGGTAATGTTAAACGTATCGGAACATGTATCCACGATTTTCATGTGGATTGGCGAAATTGCAGCTATCTTCCAAGCATCCGGGAAAACGCCATCAGATAACGGCTTGTTGAAAATAATCGACACAGGGAGCGAAAGTGAAGATGCGCACTGTTTAAAAAACGCCGGTCGCAGGCGATCTGGTCCTGCACCTTTCGACGTGTCTACAGTCAAGTGTGCCGTAAGAACATCATTATTGGATACATCAAATTGAGCAAGTGGACGGAGCTCGAAGAATCAGGCGTTGTACATTCTGCAGCTATCCGCACGTCACTATTGACGCTACTAAAGAAGTCTGCAAAGAAATTGGCAGAGTCATAAAGATTGTTGGCTATCTGGTCACGATAATGCATATCCCGCGGAGTTCCGTGATCATGCTTCCTGCTCTTGACGAAAGACCAAAACGAGGACGGATCGTGTTTGAAATTGGCTCCCAGATGGGTGATGTAGTTGTGAAATGCAGAGTTCCGCAGCCCGTTATAACCATTTTCCGCGTTCACAAGCGATAGCTTCTGAGCGCTAACGGATTTTTCGAAGAATGCTTTGAGTTGATCCCAGTCAACACAAAATCGCATATGATAGCGCATATGAGTCCAACGTGGAGGTGATATACGTTCATTCGTTCATTTAACTCCATGTTAAATGTACGCATATCGCCTCCACGTTATACTCATATCTGTATTATCTTGTGTTTACTGGGATCTTATCCCAATTCTTTGCTCCACCAATGGCACTTGTGGTGAGAGCGCCAAATTTTCTTGACCGTAACTAATTCTGCAACTGCGCTATGTACGACTTCGTAGAAACGTGAAACAGCAATGTTGACTGAGCAGTCTGATAGAAGATACGTCCAGTTCACAGTAGCCAGATATTCATTCAGCGTCACGTCATCAAAACGTTTAAAGTCGTAACGGAAGACATCGTCATGTGCTTCAGAGGAGGAGGATGAAACGTTACAGGTTAAAACGAACGGTCTATGATGTGCGTCAATTTCCATCAGCGCAAAAGAGGAACCAGAGTTGGGATTCGTTTGGTAACATTCACAAATGACAAATTGAGCAGATGGCCATTTGTATTAGGGAGGTTACTAATTTGAGATAGTCCAGAGTCAACAATCGTTTGCGTCATGTTATTTCCTGCTCAGAGCTGGTGTTGGCGGGTAAACATGCGTTCAAATCTTCGTCGAAATGTCAAGAGAAGTTCGGCAGATTATAATCGCCCAGAACGATGCTCAAGTCAGCATGGTTTGCAATATCAAGCAAATGCGGAACGCTGGATTGAAACGATGAATTCAAATTCACGGAATTTGACGCCAATCGGCCAAGTGTCGGTGGACATAGCTTTATCCTTCAGTTCGGTAGGCATTCCAACCTTGAAGGAGATGAAAGTCAGCAAATGTTCGTCCTTACCTCTAGGAACTAACTTTGCAACGGTGAGCTCGGTCGTTCCTAGGGCTTCTTCGGCAAGCGTTTGTTTTGATGGGCTCGTTTTACACGCTCGGATGAATACCTGACAGATACAGCCAGAATTGCTCTTGACGAGACTCAGCGATAGCAACCGTCAGGATTGCAGGATTGGTAGCGGCACTTGTGCCACAGTTAAGTTTGGCGGGACGACGATGGGTATCATCATCAAACTCCGCATCACGGCGACGCTTTTTCCTGCTGGAGAGCGGAAGCAATCACGGAATGAAATTCAATGGTGTCACACTAGATGCTTGTGAGATTTTACAGACGAGTAAATCTCTGACGGGATCGATGAAAATCTTAAGCAAAATTGGTCAGAACAGAACCCACGACTTTTAATTATTTCGCCGCTTTGCTCATTAGCACGGATGAAGCGAGTGTCCGGTTGGCAGACATAATTGATACGAATGTGTTGATTACCTCCTAGATGAGCGATGATCGATTGCGGCTGCAACACTGGTACAGACTAAACGCACACTGAAAAGATAATCCACCTTTCAGCTGTGTTGATTGTTGACAAAACAACGGCGAATGGATTCGATCCGAAGAATGCGGAATGTCGGCCGATCTGATGATTGGTACGGGTATTTCGGTCGGATGGTCGGAATGAAAAGCAGCAGCAGCAAACACTGTCTTTGTTAGGTCCTCAAATATACAGGTAGTAATAATAAAATGGTTCGGATTGATTTGATGGCGGGGGCGACGGCGGTATTTGGCGAGGTGTTTGTTGACTACCTAAAGTCAGGACCATCAAACACACACAGGTGGAGAGAGGCGAGGTGGGACGAGGGTGCAGAATGGTGGTTTGGTCTGTGGGTCTACCACTCTTAAGCCCTCTCAAAATTAAACGTAATTCAATAATCTTACCTGGAGCAATGGGCTTAGACAACATGTAGTAATATACAGGTAGTAATAATAAAATGGTTCGGATTGATTTGATGGCGGGGGCGACGGCGGTATTTGGCGAGGTGTTTGTTGACTATCTTAAGTCATGGCCATCAAACACACACAGGTGGAGAGAGGCGAGGTGGGACAAGGGTGCAGAATGGTGGTTTGGTCTGTGGGTCTACCACTCTCAAGCCCTCTCAAAATTAAATGTAATTCTATAATCTTACCTGGAGCAATGGGCTTAGATAACGGCAACAATAATGCGATAGGTGATAAGCGGGTGGAAGAAATGTTGCTTGCGGCCATTTTGGACGGTATTTCCGCGGAAAATTTTGATAAGAATCGGAACGAAAAACAGGTCAACAATATGAAAACACATTCAAAAACACCAACAGTTTTAAATGTCCGAGAAACAGATTTCGCGTGATGTCAGAAAATTGGTGATTTGCTATCGTGATAACGGTTTTACTCTCCGAAATATTGCTAAAAAATACTCAGTTTCACTTGGGGTTATGCAACACCTATGGAAGAAATATGAAAGCCAAGGAATAGTGAACAACTTATCCGGGCAAGGACGTCGTCGTTCGGACAACACACCGGGTCAGGATGTCAGGATGCCTGTATCACTAAATCTAAGTGTTGATTGATGTACTGTTCGTCGACGGATCAACGATTACCCGATTGAAAGATCAAAGTGCACAACCATATAAAAACATAAATTTCAAGACATTTCATCTACTTTCTTTCAAATCTAGCAACTGGGGTCTTGTTTCCTTTTAAATGTATGGCATAGAATGTGCATGTGCCAGATTTACGTTTAAATCAAGAAAAAAGATAACGATGCTCTGCAACTAACCGTTGTGGAGGGTTCCCAGAGACGATATTTAATTGAGAAACGCAAAGATTAAAACCAAAAGTTTCAATGCAACGGTCAAACGCTGTTTCAATCGAGCAATTTGATTAAACTTGGTCTCACGTAGAAAAGCGTGGGGAGTAGTGTTATGGGATTTAAAGTTTAAGATTTCAATATTTTTTTTAATAAATTTGGTTATGAAAATTTTTGAATACTAATGAAATAATGATGAATTCAAACGGCATACCAATGAAAATCATACTTTATTAGAATCATTTCACATCCGTATATCTATTACCTAGTTCTAGAGTACACCTCCGAATACCCTGTTGACAAAGATGATACTCCATGTAAGGTGGAACCAATACCTCATCCAACGAAATGATAATGGCTGCATATATGGAAAGCGCTTCCTCGTATTTCGCTTGGGTATAAAGTCGATTTGCATCGTTGTATCGTTTGGTAACATTCGCTTTCTAGGGGTATGCATCTCTATATAAATGATCGGATGAAGTAATATTAACATATATACCTTAAGTAAGTCAAAACTGGTGTCAACATCGGTGCGTCCACCACATTTGCTACATATCATCCCATTCTCCAAGGAGTATTTCTTGAATATCAGTCCATTGTTACAGCCTTCGGTTGCCGCACACTTGAATCGCACCTTCACAGAGCTCATTGCATTAACGGTTGGCCAATATTCTTTACAAGCCTGACAGTTGCAGTCAAATTTATAGTTTTCTGCCAACAGTGTTCGCCTTTCGCCAGGTGCTGCTTTAGTATACAGCTGTCCATAGTTTTCCGCCACCACCGATCCGGCAG
Organism: Aedes koreicus; assembly: GCA_024533555.2. Classification (NCBI taxonomy): domain Eukaryota; kingdom Metazoa; phylum Arthropoda; class Insecta; order Diptera; family Culicidae; genus Aedes; species Aedes koreicus. Next base: position 392,265 of record JAHHFK020003510.1, read on the forward strand.
CAATGTTCTTAATTGTGCGAATATAAACGGCATTGTTCACAAAGTATCTGGTTATGCTCGGATCACAGGAATGATTAAATAGCACCAATGTTGGATATAATCCAGCTCCAATACAAACCGAGTAACCAGGATCTTGATCATTGCGACGTTGTAGTTCGCAGATTTCGTGTGAATTATAAGTCACGATTTGTAAATTATGTAGCAGTATCTTTCCGAGATATCTATGAATTAAAAGTATTAAATGTTATCATGATCATAAATTAGACATCACATACCCTTCCAATGATTTTGATTTGCAGAATTCACCAAGAACCAGAATTGTATGAAGTAGTGTTGCCATCATCGTCCATTTTAAATAATCTTCGGTAGTCCGCTGTTTTGCATGAGTTACATAATTGTACACCTTTCGGTAATCGTCGAATGGCAATCTATGAACAATATACATCAAACAGAGAAACAATGGTTTCTAATGCTAAATCACCTGTCTACAAATTCACTCGTTAGACTGTCAAGCCCATCCTGTAAATTGTAAAAATAGTCCTCCGATTTTTGTGTAACAATCCTCAAGGACAGCATACAAACTATATTTCCACCAGAATGCCTCAAAAACGGCAGGAAACCACATTCGAATCTATGATGTCCTGAATACGCTTGCTTTTGGCACACTTCGGAGCAGTAAACCACATCCACGCAGTCTGGACAGCTGAACAGGACTTCCACACGCCCACAGCACTGATCACAGTGAGTTAAACTGCAATTATTCATAATTACCGAAGCGTGGGGTAATTCTTTCAACAGAGTGTGGTTAGGTGCCAGATTTTGGTAAGTTCGAGCGAATCGTCCCTCGGATTCAGTGTAATCAATGTACAGTGAATTATCAACATAAGGCACAAACTCTTTCGTCGCGGTATTTTTCACGGGCTGGAGAACCTCTATCTCTTTGGTAACTAAATCATCAAGGCGTTCAATCATCATATGTACTTCCTTTATCCGTGCATGGCGTTGATCCTCATTGAGACTAGACTGGTGAAGAGCGATGAGTGTTTCTCTGTTGAACAATCATTGTTAGATCTTAGACAACTGCGAACATAATTTTAAGCTCTAATGCAAACCTATAGCATTTAAGTGACGATGGTAAATTCGCCATTTCAAAATAGCATCTGGCCTTCCGTTCGATTAACGTGTGATGCATATGTTCAGGATAATTCAAATGAACAGAATGTTCGATGTCACGCAGCGCAAAATCATATTTCTTGAGATGGAAAAGAGCTGCTGACCGGTGGGCAAGGATGTCGGCTTTCTCTGCATCTAAAACAAAAACAGTGTTGTTAGTATGTAAAAATGTTTTGGTGGGTTTTCTAAGGAGAATCCTCTCTTATTGTCGTTGATTGGTACAGCAAGCAACAATCTCACCATCAAAAAACATATTCTTCAAGGCTACAAATATATTCATTAAGGCCCAATGACATGCGATAAACGATACAAACTCCATTGAATGTTGTCATATATATAAAGCAAGGTAAAGCACTACTTCACCTCAATCGCAAATGTTCGTCATACCTACCTGAAACACAAAAAAGTTCTTTCAATCTTTGTCGAACCTCTTAACGGAATCGCCTATGAAGAGCTTTTAGGTGGGTTGAGTTATTCCCTTTTAATTCCGTTATACCTTTGACAGATACGCATATTCCGTCTACTACTTGCATAATTCCTCAATGCCTCATGGTGTCCAGGTACTGAGCACTAAGAAAGTCTGCAAGTGGTAGCCGGTATACGCTGATCGGTCAAAGAATAAGCAATAAAATGACTCATCTTACTCAAAAGCTCTTCACAAAAAGGGGAAAATTGGCATATGTGTTCATGGATTTGACACACTTAAACGTCACCGGAACACAAACGTATCCGTTGTGTGCAGTGTATTGTGTTAACTCAATGAAAAAGTTTCTTAGACTCAGTTAAAATCGTTTGCATAAAATCTACAACTCAATAGTGTAAAAGTGGTGGCTCGATTCGAAAGCTAGTGGTTTAAACTGAGTTCAAAAAACTTTATCACTAAGTTTTTCATTTCTGCTGTTTGCATGTTTTGTTTCAAATGGTCTTGTATTATGCATATTATACTTTCAATCATTTAAAAAAAAAAACTTAGTTCCAATGTGTTTCAAGAACTCTTCGTCAGTAGTTATTTACATTGTCTTGAATACCTACATAGTTATATTTTAAATGCTATTTTATTTGGTTCACAATATCTTTCATAGATATGGCAGGTCATTTCTTAGCTCGATCAGTAAAGGCACTGCTCTCATTTTGGTCTAAGAATTTTTCGTGAAGGAAAATTTCTCGACTCCCTGAGCATAGCCCTAACAACACACAACTGCCAAAAATGGTAACAGCAACTTTATCGTGACTTGAAAAAAGTTATATTGTGCTGCTAGGGAGGGTATGAATATACTTGCCAGAAAATCATACTAATTCAAAAATTGTGCCATCGAAAGCTGGGCCAAAACAGAGCTAGACAGTCGTGGCTTCTTATAAACGGTAGTAACCGCTTTTCAGATATTCTTTCTCGTACACATTCTTGTTGGTATCGCCGATAGAGACGAAACTTTTAGATTTTCGACCACAACTACATATGGCCTGTGAAATCAAATACTTCTTGGGGAATTTAGACTCCTTCTTTGTCCAGAAATACTTGGCAACGGCGTTTCTTTGCACACATGATTTTGATTTTTCTTCCGCATTTAATTTTTTTTAATTTTGACAAGTGAAACTATTTTGTTTTTTTTTTGTATCTTGATTATCGAGATTTTTAGCCTCGGGCTGGTTCATCTCCCGTCGTAGTAACTCAAATACCTCTTTTGGGTATTTTCGTAACTTGTCCGGGGGTGAGATTTGAACTGGTGACTTTAGCGTGGGAGGTATGGATGTTAACCACTACGCCGGAGTGAAAAAACAATTTCAAAGTATTATGAAATAATAATGATTTCAAGACAACACCATTCTATTTCACCATGAAACACGCAACAAAAAACAAACTACCTAAGCTACACAGAAAAAAATCTTGTAGTAAAAACTACCATTTTACCCGACTATGCCTATCTTTAAAACTACCATGAAATTTCAGTCTAATTTACTACGTTTATGGTAAAACCTTCATCATTTGTGGTATATTTGACGGACCTCATATTGATATCAACCGCACCATGGTCGATCTAATCGCAGGCATGCTAAAATCAAACGCATTTATAGTCAGGTGAAAATTGTTGGTGTTAGCGCTTTATTTAACCCTCGAAATGTTAGTTTCTACTGCGGTTTTTGTTTGCGTGTAACGAACCAACGATTGATTTCAAACATCAAAATGCGTCCAAAAAGGGTTGCATATTTCGACAGGCCAGCTTGCTGTCACTTTACATAAATATCATTTTGTGAACTACATGCCAACATTATTATGTTTATTTTAGTTTATAAATCGAGAAAAATTTTTGAGATCTAAAACAATTATGTTTGTGCTAGTAAGAACGTCCGTCACGATATAGATAATAAAAAAACAATAGTTTTTTTTAAATTAAAATCCCGTATTCGTTGAAGACATTGCATATCACCATGAAACGGAACCAGTTACTGATACGTTTCTTCACGCAGTAGTCTCCAGGAAGACGCTCCTTGATCACTCACCTAGCCACGTCCATGCAACCGTTGGAGATAAGGAGGTTATGTTAACTACTTAACGAAGACACAGGAAACCAACGTAGCCTTCAGTAGATATCAAAGGAAAAGGGAAATGAATACTCCGATGCAATAGTTAAACAGTATGTTTGGTTTACAGATCAAAAATTATTTAACATTGTTCGTTGGGAGCAGCTAGTCTAAGAAAGTTAAGTGATGATCCACTTCTCTTCTAACGGTGGAGACTTAAGCATTAATTGTAGTATTACCTCCATATGGATTGAGGTTATAGCGTCATGACTCCTCTTTGAAAAGAAGAATGTCTGAGAATAAAAGAACTGCTGGTGAAAGATAACTTATCAGATTTCTTGGATTACAGCTATAACACTGCGTAACTTCAATATAAATCTTTATTTAGCATTATTTATTTCTTGTTTTCGCTATTTGAATCAATAAATTCTGCTTTAACATATTTTGTTAACCTTTCCCAATCTTCAGAGCTAGAGCTGGACACGAGCTAATCCTGTACAAAATATCATGACGACTGGAGCAAAAACTGACTGTAACCCGTCCGCCGCTGAAGCAGTGTTGCACCCTTTATCGCCCATACGGAATACGGAATGAGGAAAACCACACATGAAACCCAGTAGCAAAATTCCCAGCCCAAAGACCTCCCTCATGTTCCCTGCAGGACCCAGAATTATTATAATGAGCTAAACGCTTAGATGTGATAAGCTGAGAAGCCATACCTCCCTCTACGAACACTGTCAATCAATCAATATAGAATTGGCTGAGCCAAAGGCGAGCCACGGACGAACCCCGGCTAAGCTGCCAGAACCAGTTACAACCTCTATCGGACCGCCATAACGCCTCGTGCACCGACTGAACTGCAAGCATCTATCGGGGTTCGGGATTGTTGGTAGACCATGAGTAAATGAGTAATTTGAGAAAAGGAAGTGATTTAAAAAACGTATGTTTGTACTCCTGATTAGCTTCCAAGCAAGAGGCGACCTTGAAATTTTAGGATTTTCAAGCTCAAGCTGACCAAGAAAAGAGGCGAATGTAGCCCGGCCCAGACGATCACTGTGGCTTAGACCAGAAATTGGGGATTCCCTTGGTTTAGACCGTCTGGTTAGCCAGTAACAAATAAAACAAATGTCGCGAAATCGAAATTGAAATCGCGTACAGATTTAAAGATCTATATGAAATTATTAATATGCCAATAGTTGTTTTTAATAAGACGAGTAGCCAGGTTCATCCAGTGTATTCCGCATTTCAGATCTGGTCATTTGAACCCGCTACCTGGTCCTGCTTTAGTGTAAAAATTTCACATGATAAAATCAACAATACGTTCGGCTCCAATCCCTGTTTAAAAGTACATCCGACCCGTAACGCTGGTAGATCACCTTTTCGTGGTGCGTTACGGGGTATCAGATCTACCACCGAACCTTAGTCCGAATTAATTCAAACTAGGGAACATATTTGTTTTTTATAGTCAAAGGAACGTATATTAGTCCTTATTACATTTTATGTCTTGTGAATAGCAACAATATTCGACCCACCGAGGATGAGCTTGGAATAAGGAAAACATGATAAGTCTTCATTTATGCGAATTCTCATTTTCTATTTGATGTTCTATAGTTTGCAGTGGTTAGGACTAGGATTCTGATGCATGGTCAGTATCGAAGTCATTGTTTGTTTTGTTTGCAATGAATCCGGTTTTGACTGATAAAAGGGGGTGCCCTTGAAGAGTGCTGTCACTCACAAAGGGTTAAAATAGAGGAAAGTTTCAAAAAAAAAATCGATTCATAGCCAACATAATAAACAAAGATAACTGTAAAAACACCGAATACTTAATCATTTCCCAGTAGTGATGAAGTAACTCGACATGCACTAAACAAAGGATACAGGATATAGATCAAATTACTGGTCGCAGTGGTTTATGTCCCGAAAAGAGGAAAAAAAAAGTACATCCTCATCCTGGCCACAAAAACACCGATTTATAACAAACTTCTAACTTTAATTTTTCAAATGATAAATGTATGTACTTGTAGAGAAATAAGGAAGCAAACGTGGCAAATCACGCAAAACTCACATAATAACAAATAAACCTAAATCCCATCTGTTAGATCATTAGCGTAGATCACATCAGGTTTCGGTGTTTATTCCCAATACATTTCCTATCATACATCTCACAATACAGTCGAAAGGTTGAAATTATTTTTTGAGATTCCATTCAAACAAAACAAAGTAACTGTTTGCCATAGAAAAACAAATTCCCATGGGGACACACAAATTAGTACGCGCCAAAAATAGTATATTTTTGTGTCAACAACAGCATGAATGAAAGTCAAGGTCATCAACAGTTCTAACACAACGCTTACCATTTTTTGATGGCAACAACAAATATGCGTGATTGTAGCACTGTAACGCATCTTGCCATTTTTTGCATTGAAATTCCTTATTTCCTAGCCCCTTGTTTTCCAGAGCTTTGGCTAAATCCTTTCCGATACCTATTCCACGCAAAGGCTTCCATAGATTTCCTCCAAACCGGTCTTCAATTATCTCGTTTACAAACAGTACCCTTTGTTCATCGTTCTCCAGAAGGGAAAACTTATGAAACTCACTGGCACTGATTGAACTCCGAAATTTTTCGTAATCTTCGTGAAAAAACCCGGTAGCTTCACAAATTTCCATCTTTTTCGAAAATTTTGCACTGCGTTTACCCGAAAGAGCTGACGAGCTCCCTCTTCCGGTCACTGAGCACGTTTGAAGCGAATAGTATAGTTTTTGCAAATTCTTTTCACTTTACCCATGCTCAGCTATTTATAAACGCATTTTTTTTTTCATACGACAGTAATAACCCGATTTTCAAGCATGATATTTTTACATTCTACGAAATACATGTGCATATTTAATAGTTTTGTTGCGTGAAAGTATACCTTAAATGATTATTTTGAAGATGAATTACAAACATTTGCAGTCACGAGCATGTCAAATTATTGAATAACAGAAAAGAAGAGTGTGGATACAATATCGAATCATTACTGTATTCACTAACATGCGATTCATTCTAATCGTGGATGAACTGCCAATTTCGCGAATGTGCGCACGCAGCTGTGTATAACAATATAGGTTATGAACAACGAAGCACGCTGTAAACAATATTATTAAAGGTTGGCTTCAATCTTTGCGTCATGTTTTCTCGAAAAAATTTGGACTGACATATGTTCAGACACATCACTCTTTTATGACCATCAGCTAGACTTTCTAAGGAAAACATGAAATAAGATTAGGTTTAAAGTGTATTTGTTTTAGCGAATGAACTATCGAGAAGATGTCTGCCGTGAATCGCATATTTTTTACAAGCTGTACTATTTGCTGTGACTTCCTATACAACTGTCACAAATATCGTTAGAAAGTGATCTCTATTGACTTGTATTATACTAGCGATTACATTAGCAGCGTTAAGATACTTATAGTTGTGTATGGATTGTGTCCCACACCGTGCGGGACGAAAGTCCGTACGTCTAAGCCCAAGACAATCTTTGACGATCATTATAAATTAAAGAAAAAATAGTAATTCAAACAGACATATACAATTGCTTCTTGTTCAATTGTAAGTCAAAGCAAGCGTAAACAACGAAATTGTTTGCAATTTTCATACAACATACCTTATTTAGGCGATATCTCCTGAATGTTTGCTACATCTAGCATTCCATATAGGTGCATTAAAGGGTGTACGGGATCAAATTATATCACAAGCTAAAATTGGCAATACTCACCTATTCAACTGATTATATTGAAACTATCGGAGAATAAAACAAAACATATTATTTAACTTTACCCATGTTCGCTTTACTCAATTTCATCACCATACACAAATGCACGAACCTTCCTTTTAACACTACTCATAAGATCTTGTACAACGTTTGGACCATTTGTTTTATGTGTCGAAATTCATTTTTTTTTTCATATCTTCCTCCGATTTCACTTCCTTAGGATGTTTTCAAAGTACCTGCCTCATGACGGCCCAGTACTTCTCAACTGGCCGCAGTTGCGGTACATTCGGGGGATTGAGATGCTTCGGCACGAAGTTGACCTCCTGAGCCTTTACCACTCCAGAACATCTTTCGAGAAATGACATGCGGCTAAATACGGTTTGCGCTGAACTTCCGGCTTGACGTGCCGCTAAGAGCTCAGTAGGCATTCTTTGTCAAGACCCGAAGCTAAGAGTCAGTTCCATTATGGCTATATCACATTAATTAGAAAAATCCACTGTATTTAGCTGCTCACTTTTTTGTATGATTTCCGTAGTAACATATGGAATTCAAATGGTTTGTTTCATTAAATAAAATCACTGTAGTAGGGAAGATGTACCTATATTAATCTCATCACTTTGCAATTCATCCTACTTGAAATAAAACGATATACACGTGACAGGATTAGTTAGTAGTGTTTGTTGTAGTTATTTAACGTAAGCAAACATTATTAGAAAACGAAACCGATCCTTCAACTGCCCAATTGTTCGATTCATCGTAGGATGAATATAGGAACAATGAGATTAATATGGGGGCAGTTTCCCTACCTATGAGATTCACTATAAATGATTATTGCGATGCAAGGAAATGGAGCAGCACATCGAAATCGATACATTGTTTAAATTTTCAGGATACGCAATTCCGTCTACAATTGCAGCAGGACCACAATCTGCAGACATGTAATCACACAGAGAATTAATATTAACAATTTATATTTTAACATCTCTTCACTATATCTTATATGCTATTTTATATGACATTTGCAGCTTCGCATTTATGCATCTTTGTAAGTTTTAGCACACCTAACCCACGTTATGTATTCACATGAAGTTTCAACCATCACTTTATCACAATGTTTAATATCGTCGATTTTAAACTATTAATATTATTTTATTTTGATTTATTAATATTTCCATTCATTTCAAAAATCATCAATCCGTGCTCTTTGATCAAATTGCTATCTTTGAAATGTTTGTGAAAGGTTTCGAAAAACGTCTGGAGCTGGTCAAAAGGTTTAAAGGCGGTGTTATTCCAAAACATATGCTGTAGTTGATCAGTATTATATTGCAATATAATGGGTAAGGTTGTCAATAAAATCTGGATTATCGATTTGAAATAGAGTTTTATTTTGTATGAGAATATATTGGACACGGTGTAACTAGAATGACATAATGAATACATTTGAAATCATGTCCTATAGAATAATCTCTTTATTCTCAGAAAAAAAAACAAAATATCTTTTTATTGAAATTTTATCTTTGTTGATTGGACTGATCTACTCTGTTTTTCAGCCATTCCAGGACTATTATATACCTAATTTTTATTTTTCAGTAACAAACCAGTAGATGTGAGATATACTTTGTAAATACATATATTATATTTTGTTACCTACATTACATACATTCATTCAATGACAAAGGGTAAGGGGGGTATACATGTTGCCAGACGAACTGTAGGCTGGATGAGGGATTTGTGGTTATCTGTGGCCCAAGTCATGGGTGACAATTATGCCTTCCTCGATGGAAATCGTCGTTTCTTCCGACAGTGTACAGTGAGTTTGCCAGCCCTATTTTTAACAAACCACCAGACAGAAATCCTGATGTGTATTGCTTACTGTTCATGTCCTGTAATAAAAGCGTTTCGAAAAAGAAACTTAAGACCTGTCAAAACACCCGGCAAGCGCTAACCAGAAGGTTAATACCTCCGATTGCATTATACCGCGCAAACGCATCTAAGGAGCATTTTTCCAAAGTTTAACGAGCATTTCCCCAAAAAGAAGGGTGCATTTACCCTTTGCCGTAAAATAATTTCAAAATTTAAAATTCTTTTTTTCTCCAGGCTGTCATACATTGTCTAAATTTTCTGGTTCTGAATGAATGTGCAAGTTTGTATACAATTGCAACAAAAAAACAGTCGGCACACATGTAATTTTCAGTTCATATTATAATATCCCTTCACTATATATATTTACTTATAAGAAATTGTATATTCATTACCATTACCATTCATCTTTATTATCATCATTACCATTTTTATCATTACTTGTGTTCTCGTGATTTATATATTGAAAAATTTTTACCTAATAGGTTATATATACTTTTAATTATTATATCTTATATGTCCAATTAGCATTTTGATCCTTTCTTCTCCTCTTATGATTAAGAAGTATCTAGTGCCTTGAATACAAGAAGCTGCAACGGAATCTGTTTTGAATGTATTTTTGATTTCCGATTTGCAAATGGACAATTTAACAAATTTGAGTTGATCTGACTCATGCAGCGCTGTGTGCCATTTGGCTAGTGTCTTATTTTACAGTTCAATCTTTGTCATTACTTTATCATGACTCACAATATCATTATATTTGAAAATATTGTTTTATTGATTTATATCCATTTATTTTTTATGTCCATTTGTTTTTAACTCCCTTTCAATTAAATCTTCCCTGTTCTCCTAACTCAGGAGCAATATGTATTAGGCCAACAAAAATAAAAGCGGATTGCTGTTATAAAATAAGCATCAAGCAGCAAATAGTGTCCATGATAACAGTAAATTAAAATGTATAAATGCTACTTTTGTAAAATTTCAATTTCGATTTAACAAACTTTTTCAGAATACCTCAAAGCAAGATTTTGTTGAATTGTTGCTACAGCTGAAATTGAACGAAAACGTGCTTAAGCACTCAACGATAGAACTCTACACTTTAACACTTTACAACGTTTTTTGCATTTCAGGATCAACCGAATGAAGATCATATATTATAGATACGAATGCTTGTGGTAATTTTCATTTGCATTAATATATACACCATTGTGATGTGTTATGTGTGATAAGAACCCACCATCAGTGCAAGGATTACCTATGGCTGCAGGACGTAGCATGTGCCGCAGAGGGAATTCCAAGAAATAGAGTGATTCCAGAAAGATCGTCGCTTTACTACTTTGAATCAAGCGAAGGAAGAAAGCGTGGACCTCCCGTATCAAACGCTTCCATATGGAGTTGAATAATGTGATAATTTGTATTTTATCGTTGGGAGCATAAATGCTAGAAAGATAAGTTTATGCTCCTCTTGTCTGTGGGTGAACTTTTGGCATTTGAACCAACAGTCTGGCGATAATTTGTCAAGGTAATAGCGCCTTATCTCGCTCACGTCTGGATGCAGGGTATCTAAAAGTATTTAAAGTATCGAAAAGTGATGCAACCTGATTTTTTATGGCAGCCACATTACCAGCCCAGCTGTGTCAATTGCAGATAGTTTATTTTTAATGTCCATATTCAATATATCCAGGCCTTCTACCACTTCGTGAACCATTCCCAAGTAACAATTCAAGTTTTATTCCAGCCGTATAGCATTCTTCCCGGCTTTGTGGATCAAACTACATTCAAAACTGTTTTGTCTACCTTAAGCCAACAATTTGTACAGAGTGGCCAACTCGATGGACGGTTGTGAAAACCAGTTAATAAAACCTTTACAAAACCATACAGATTTTGAAAATGTTCTAGTGAAACCACTTTATGACCACTTGAGAACCTTCATAAAACCAGTGCAAATAAAAACAAATAAAATGTGTTAATTGAATCTAAAGTTCAGTATAGCCGTGGAATTTTCTTTTTGTCTTAAATTTTTTTTATTTTTTTTTATTTTATAAGTCATTTATGCCAAAAATTTCCACTGTTCCTTTAACAACTATATAACGGGGATTGCCCAAGGGGGTAGCCTAAGGCAGTCGAAGGATTTGTTGACTGGACAAGAGTTCGTGGAGTCGCCAGTCCCTTGTCATGCGAAGACACGCGGCCTTCTGGCCGTAGTCTTCCAAAGATCCTCACTGAGATCGGCTGACCCTGCTACAAGAAGCCATCACGTAGGCTATTCTCTCAGAACAACCTGCGGAGAATAGTCCTGCAGCCATAGGTAATCCTTGCACTGATGGTGGGTTCTTATCACACATCACATCACATCACATCACTTGAGAACCTTCATAAAACCTATTGGCTGCCATGAAAACCAGCATACGGCCAAATGGCCCCAGCTGTCAAGCTTAACTGTGATACCGTGGTTGGTTTTTGTTGTTCTGCTTTGTTCGATTCTCTGCTCTTCTGATTCATTTAACAGTAAAAAATATCTGAGAAAAAGCGGGAAATTTGGTTTGATAACAAAATATCCAAAACAAAATGAGTTTTTTACTGCGTATCATCCTCCAAATCCTATACGCGTGCCAATGCGCACCTATGCGCAATCCTGGAAAATATTGCACCTCGAAAATTATGCGTGTTTACAACAACGAACACAAAATTAAAACTAATATATTCGATAAATTAATCATGAATTTCTTGAAAATTGATGGAATTCAATGAGGTTACTAAAAAAATGCAGAAATTGGTCTCCGATCTATAGTTCATTTGCATTCCATATAAAATTTGGCGCATTATAATTATTTCTTATATTTCAATATGGCGATTGAAAAAAAAATCACAATTCCGCCTAGTTTTCTTCGTTATGACTACTTTAAAACCATTTGGTTATTTGGTGGCTTTCCAGTCTGCCGTTTAATGCATTTACTGGAGGCAAAATAATTTTAAAATGCTTTTTCAACTGACCATAATACGATAATATGAACGAGTCCTAAAACGGCATTTCAAAACAGCATTTTATGAGTTCATAAAGTCGAAATAAAACCGTTGATAGGAGTTAAAGAAATTTGAGAAAACGAGGTTCTAAGATCGTTTTAAACAAGCTGTGTAGGTTCTCATAAACTTGATTTGGTCTTGACCTCAGTGTTGGCTTGCAGTTTCTCTGCAAAAAGCTTTTGTTGCATTAACAGCTGATCAAAGTCAAGCTTTGCCTGTAGGAGTTCTTGACACGCGTCACAGCATGCCAGAAGATACGAATTAATATTTTGATTTTTGTCCTTCCTGTGCATTGAATTCCGCTGCACCGTCGCTCCCACGCTGGCAGCTGAATTGCGCGTGGACAGTCGGTACATTCTCTGCAAAGGCGAATCGATGGAAGAGCCAAATAAACAGATTTCTCAATTCACATTGGAATGCAGGGAATAAAAATCATCGAACGAAAACACACGCACGCAGAAAAAATGAAAACAAACACGAAAATAAAGTGATAAGGAACAAATTAAAAATGCGTCCGAACTTATTGACGACCATCACGACAAAAAAACGCATTCAGGATGCCATTTAAATTGCTAGAGCATCAGGGAACGAAAATTTACAAATTTATATCAATGTAGTGAGCATATACTCGAGGAGGCCTGAGATTGGAACTTGTGAGAATTGCACCCTCCTTCCAGGTTGTCAACTCATCATTTGTTACCCTTTGTCAGAAACTATTTGTTAATTTGTAAATAAAACACAAAAAAAGGAAATCTGTCATATTTATGCTTCCGTTCAAAACAATGATCAATAATAATGCAATTTAAGAAACGTATCGTTCGTAGTTTAGTTTTTTTGTCTCTCTTGAACTGACCAATTGGCAAACATTTTTCAATGAGAATTCATTGAAAACCATTATCGGCAGCTCCGGTAAGATGCTTTTATATAATGGTGAGTTCTCCATAATTTTATCTTCTGTATTTTTATTCGCAATGGACGACCGGACGCCCAAAATCAAAGTAGCCTCGAGTGAGTGGGCCTAATAAATCACGATCAAGATATATTTTGACCGACAAGTGTGCTTTTATCAGGTGCGAATGTTTCTAAAGACAAATATAACACCTGTCGGCGATTCCGCTTGCTATAGGGGATAAGAAGGTTATAATTTTGATCGACAGTGTGTGTCCCTCTAATTTTTCTTTATTTTTCGTGAATAGTCACTCGTTACCTGACCAATATAGAATATGAAATGTGATTTATGTTAAAACTGTTTTATTAATTTTCTGCTAGATTATACAGCCTAAGATTTATTATATACACTATTATATAAATATTTCATGGGAATGGGAGGGACCATCAGGGCACCCGATTGAAGCATTTTGGATGGGGAGAGTGGGAATGCCAACTCCCCATTGCTAACAGTTTTTGAATAGAGGGCGGGCTCTTCTTCCCGCCCATTGGGGCATCCTCATGTTAGATAGCTCGCTCTTATGACCAATTGTTCAATCTTGTTGTTGGAAGGAGACTCTTTTTATCCCTTTGGAAACGTATAAGTGATCTTGCCTATCGGTTCACCCAACCCGTTTTTGGCCCTTCATACAATGGCATGATTAGGATAATCAGTGGTTATTAAAGCTTGATCAAGTCTAACAGAGAGGAGAGCCCATTGCTGTCGGACTTAGTTTCCGTGCTACAATGGGTGGTAGAACATATCATACATCAATCATCATACATCATATTCATTTGAATAAAGTAATTATTAACTTAATTACTTTAGAATTAATTTTGTTCATTACTCATAACCTTTTAAGCATTCTCTAAACATTACTATACTTTGGAAAACACTTTTATGTTTTTATATACTACAGGTTGATATCTGTATGGGGAAGGCAGCTCATCAAATCTTCCAGTCAGCCTCAAACATATTGCTATGAGGTATCAGGTGGGTCTCCACCGATTGCCTGTCGATCTGCCAAATTTGGAAAACATTTGTATTGAGTTATCTCAAACTAAAGGGTGTATTCGATAAAAATGGCACACAGAAAATCTTCTGTAACTTTTGAATCGTATGAGTAAAAAACCTAGAAATTTGAGTAGATCTTATCCATAGTGTATTATTTACATCTGCCAAGTTTCATAGTTATACATTCAGTAGTTCCAGTCATGTCGTCGAAACAAGAAGTTGTCCGTGAGAAAAATTTTTGCACTCACAATCAAAATCCAGGGGCGTCCCACCGGTGGATTGCTAAAAGGCTTGGAATTGCAAATACAACTGTGTCTCGTGTAATAAGAACCTTCAAGGAGCGTCTGAGTGTCCAAAGGAAGGAAGGGAGTGGTCGTAAAAGTGGTCCAATGGACAGTAAAATGGCCAGGAAAGTCGTACAACAATTCAAGAACCGTCCAAACATGTCAATTCGAGATGTCGCTAAAAAGTCTAAGGTGTCAGTCGGTTTTGTGCAGAAAACCATGAAGCGTGCTAGGTTACATGTTTACAAAGTGCAAAAAGCCCCAAACCGGAATGAAAAACAAAACATCACTGCGAAAAGCCGCGCCCGGAAACTTTACACGAAGCTGCTCACCAAATCCGGTTGCATCGTGATGGATGACGAAACATACGTCAAGGCCGACTTCCGTCAACTTCCTGGGCAAGAATATTTCGTTGCCAAGTCGAAGTTCGATGTTCCGGAGGATGTTCGAAAAAAGAAACTATCGAAATTTGCAAAGAAGTTTCTAATCTGGCAGGCGATTTGCGGATGTGGTGAAATAAGTGCTTCCTTCATCACTTTCGGAACAATAAACGGTGCGATTTACACGGAAGAGTGCCTTAAGATCGTCTCTTGCCATTCATTAAGAAGCACAAAGGATCAACTCTGTTTTGGCCTGATCTAGCATCCTGCCACTACGCTCGAAACGTATTGGAGTGGCACCGAGCCAACGGAGTCAATTTTGTGCCAAAGGATATGAACCCACCAAATTCACCGCAACTTCGTCCAATTGAAAAATTCTGGGCAATTATGAAAACGGAACTTCGCAAACATCCCAAAACTATAAAAACAGAATTATGGAGAGTGTGAGCTGTTTAGTGGAATACCTGTAACTAGAAAATAAGAAGAATGATTAGTAATTTCATTATATAATTTAATTTACTTTGATGTGGTGGGGATGGAACATTGTAGACGAAATACGCGTATCTGTCAAGATAAGCAATAAAGGTAGTTGGAATTAAATAGAAATTACTAATCATTCTTCTTATTTTCTAGTTATAAAAACAGAGCTAGAATTGAAGAAAATTTGGGTAAAAACAACAAAAACACTGGGAAAATCGGTTGTACAAAATTTGATGGGTGGAGTGAAAAGGAAGGTGCGGGCATTCGGGATGGGAGACGAAATTGAATAAAACAAATGTTGTAAATCAAAACTCATTAGTAGTTCTTCATTCCCTGAAAATTTCAAGAAAATCCGATAATCAGTTTAATTTTGATGAGTATATATGTGTGTGCCATTTTTATCGAATACACCCTTTATAATAATCCGTCCACTATAGCACCAAACATTTCGATTGGTTGAGCGGATTGGAGATAATGAAATCTAATCTTTCTAACATCTATGCTCCCAACGTTAAATACAAAATAGCACATTATTTAACTCTATATAGAAGCGGGATATAGAAACGGTTACGGGAGGTAACCGCTTTCTTCCTTCCCTTGATTCGAAGTAGTAAAGCGATTTCAGACACTCTTTCTGGAATCGCTCTATTTCTTGGAATCCTCTCTGCGGTACATGCTGCGCAGTTGGCCTGGCCGGTGACAAGGAAAATGATGCAGGATACCAGGATACTTTCAAGAATTGGCTGTGTTAATTTGTGATTAGATTAGATTAGATTAGATTAGATTATATTAGATTAGATACTGCAGGTTGCTATCTGTGTGAGTTAATCAATTTAGAAATAAATCAAATTTTTTATTCATTCGCAGCAATAAATTTATATCAAAAAATAAATTTTGTTTAAGTCACCAGCTACCGCGGTTAAACAAATAATGCAAATTTTTTTTTGTGTTACTGAAATTTAAAATTTTGTAATATTTTTTGAAATTTATTCAGTAGAACTTTTAAATTTGTTTAAAGAATCATTTACAAAAATAAATCAAGCTTCAATATTTTTGTAATAGACTAGGAGTAGATCCGAGATTGATACCCTATTTATTATTCAAATAAATAATTAAGTACTAAAGAAGTATTATTTATATTCGCAAAATTCAATAAAAATAATGCTGCTATAGTCCTAATAAAGCAATCTTACCAATTAAAACTTGGTCCACATTGAACCTTACAAAAACTTGGGTAATTTTTAAATCCCCGTAATCAGAATATGTTAAAGATAAAAAAAAGTGTTTCAAATTAAATCACATAGAATGTCAAGTCAAAGTGTAGTTTATGTTAAAGAAGCGATAAATTGCAATAAATTTATGTAAATGGATATTTTTTTGAAGTAATAATCACCTGGTACGTCTACGCAAGATGCTTAGAATCGGACAGGAAGAATCGATGATCTACCTCACCCTGCAAATGCCGTTGTTAAGTTTAGCCAAAAGGTAAATTTGTGTACCATTTTAACATTTATTTACTAAGTGAAAGCTCATGTTAAACCCACTTCAGCTAATCAAACAAACTGTGAGAAAATGACTGTTCAACCATTGGATTTATATTTCCTCGCATAGTATTACCTCGAAAGGAACTGCGATCTACAGTTGTTTTCATTTTGATCGGATATCTGAATACTGTACATTTTACCTATTAGACTATGGGAATAAAATTGAAAGGAGATACTATTCTAATTCAAAGCATCAACGCGCAAGTGGAACAGTTTGTAATATTTGTGGTTTTTATTCAAGATAAGCATTATCATGGGAAGAACTCAGTCTATTTTCTCTCATATCTCTTGATTTGAAGTAGGATAAATATAGGAACATGGAATAAGTTTGAGAACAGTCACCTTATATCCATTTATTCATTTCACTGGACCAGTTTGCGCATGTGCTTTTCACAGCTTCGAAGCGGCAGAACCGCATCACTAACTCAAACTATGCGTGATGATGAACATCAACAAAACTTCGTGCGCTTTCACGCAGGTTTCACACGGGACTGTTCGGTTATTTTCGTGAAACATGAATACACGCAAACCAGTTCACGATTTGCACGGCTGTATCATTTCTAGATACATTTTCACCGCATACGGACCTGTGTGAAAAATTTTCCGCTGCCGCCATTTTTACTGCTTTTGCTTTTCTACCGATCAAATGGAAATCTACAAAAAGAATGGATTCTTTCAAAAGTATTGCGAAACTATGCGTAGTAGCATCGGTCAGAATGAGTTCAACGATTTTGCCCAACTGGAAAGTGATGAAAAGCGGTTCGAATTTATTAATGCACTTAAATCAATTGTCACCGAGCTGAAGCTGGCACGTGAGTATAATGGAAAAAATCTGCAGCGATCGTTCGAGTACAAGAAACACGGAAACTTGGCGTTTCAAAAAGAAAACTGGAACGAAGCTTTGGCTTGTTACAATTTGTGCTATATGTCTACGCCGGATACAAACGGTAAGTAACATAGTTGAAGGTGATTGTTTTACTTACTGTCAAGAATAAACATAACCTAGAAACTATGTTTTACATGTATTTCATGTATGAAGAAGCTGAAAAGGCGATCATCTTGGCGAATAGATCGGCAGCCCTGTATCATATGGAAAAATATGACCAAGCCTTGAAGGATATTGAACGTGCAATCGATTATGGATACCCAAAGGATCTCATGTACAAGATCACGGAGCGTAAAGCACGCTGCTACTTGGGCAAGAAGGACCATGTTAAAGCCCTGCAATGTTTCAAGTGAGAATTCAATTTTTGATTTGTAATTACATATTGACACATTTAATTACTTATAGAGATACTCTTCCGGCATTAGACGATTGCAAGCTTCCACTCGAGCGCCGCCAGAAGCTCGAACGAGATGCACAAATCATGATTAAACTGCTTCCAAAGAATATCGAAGCAGAAGCAAAACTAGCGAAGTCTTCAAAGCGAACTCCAACAGCTCCCAAAAATCCACCTTATCCTGAACATTATGTCGATAAGGGTATATACTTTGATTACTCTCAAGACGAGGGTCGTTTCGCAAAGACCAATACGGATATCAAACCGAATGAGATTCTGATTTTGGAAAAGCCTCACGTGTCCGTGTTATTGGAAGAGTACAGTTTGAGCCATTGTAGTTCCTGCTTTAAGCGAGTTTCGATTCCAATTTGTTGCCCTAAATGTTCGGATGTAATATTTTGCTCGGAAAAATGTGAAAAAGATGCAAATTCAAGTTACCATCAGTATGAGTGTGGATTTCTACCAATTATCTGGAAATCAGGAGCTTCAATCACTTGCCACATGGCACTGAGAATGATCACACAGAAGTCTGAGGAGTATTTCATGGGCATGCGGCAGGAATTGAATGGATTGAACAGTGCAGATACCGATAAGTGTGTTGGATTGACTATATATGTATAAATGGTGCAATTGTTAAGAGTACTTTAAATGCCGTAGGTTAACCAATGAAGACTACCGAAAGGTGTACAAGTTGGTTACCCATGAAGACAAGCGAACACCGGAGGATTACTTTCAACGCACGTTAATGGCAACGTTGCTCAATGTTTGTCTCACACTTGGTGGTTATTACAAATCAAAAGATACAGAAAGGTATGTAGGGTGATAAATTCCACTAGAATATGTTTTCGGGACTTCTTTTAAAGGTGGAAAGGTTCATAGTCCAATATTGGCCGCCTCAATTGGACTCCCTCTTATTATCAAAGTCACTGATCTAAATTAAAAATAGACCGTTGCTTTTGCTATATTTATTTCAAGTTTGTTGAGGCGCAACAAGATTTATATCTTGAGCAATTCATGAACATGGATATCTCACGAAACACAATACTCCTAGGATATCCAAATACACCAAAAGGTAGAGCAAACATTCCTCTACAAGATGCTGCTTCCAATTCGCAAGAGTGTTTTGAGATTCGTGAGAGATCATCGTTTAAACTCATTGTTTACAATTGACTTTTAGGCCCTAATCATGAATTACTCGAGATATGTGAATATTCATATTATTATTTATCTTGAATTTCGAGATATGAAATCAAAAGGTGGCAAATTCGTTGCATTTTCAACATATTCAATTATTTTTTTATGCAATGAAGAGTTGGGAATAAAAATTGCCTTCGTTTTCTTAGAATTAAGAGTAAGCCTATCACAGGTAGGCCATTCCTGAGTCCTTTGTAAATCTTCATTTATTTTGCTGGATCTTTCTACAGCAGACATATTTCCAGAATCGAAATATAATTGTGCGTCATCAGCGAATAAATGTATTGTGCAATTTTTCAACCAGGTCATTAATATATAATGACAAAAGAAGAGGCCCAAGAATCAAGCCCTGGGGAGCTCCTGATGTGATAGGAATAAATTCGGAATAAGATATCCAGGTATGATTTGACTAGATTTACAGCATGATCGGAAAACCTAAACTTAGCTTATAATGTATGACATAATACACTAAGGGAAACACTGTCAAAGGCCTTGGAAGAATTCAGAAGAATAAGAATTACTGGACGATTATTATCGAGAACCAAACCAATATCATCTAAGACCTTCAGCATAGCTACTTTGCTGCTATGCTTCGAACAATAACCAGACTAAAGCTGGTTTAGAATGTTATTTGTCTCGACGTAGCTACACATATCTTTTTTAACAAATTTTTCGAACATTTTTGATAGTGCCTGCACATAGAATACCTATTGGTCGCATGTTATCCAATGAGATTGAACTCTTCTACTTTTTTATTGGTATAACTTTGGAATTCTTCCACACATCTCGAAAAATGCTAGTTTTTATTATTGAATTGAATAAAGGGTGTCCCACATTAAATTGCATCACGGAAAAAACGCTGAAGAAAATTAGCTAGTTGCCGATCCTTTTCAAACATTCATACAATAAAAAATAACCCATTAATAACTTCAATACCAAAACCATATGCTAGCACCTTAGGGCATCTTCAACGGCGATTCAAATCGAGGATTGGGTTTATTTTTTTCGACCAAACGCAGAAACATCGCTGCACCGGTGTTGTAAATTTTGTTTTATACTGGATCTATTTTGCATTATTTTAAAACTGGTATATGTTATAATCTATTCTTGCAGCAATTTGGAACAAGAGAAATATCGTTCCAAAACACTACACGTTACTTATTGAGTAAAGTTTCAGCTTTTATTAAACAATAACTCAATTTTATTTAGTATATTCTGACGTATATTTGTGAGCCGAAAAGTAACCGTGTTTGCTGCGTGTGATGCTGGCGGCGGACAAATAGTTGTGTTGGTTGCTTCGGAGGCTGATAATTACCTCAAGTTGCTCCCGGTGCTAGTGAATTGCCTTTTAGTTTCATTCATAAATGCATTTTCCGGAAAACGCTGACTAGATCGAAATGCGGAGGTTCCAAAATTCCGAACAGTATTTCGATCTCGATTTCGATTGCTCGGAAATGGAAAGTAATGAAGTCTTCACAGTAAACAATCGGTTTATTGATAGATTGGTCATGATAAACACTTGCAAATAGCTCCTACAGATAAATTTTGGAGAAACCTCTAGTTGACTCTAGTTGTCACATAATGTCCAGGAACACCTCCTTTGGCATGCGGAAACGCAGAAAGTGCTTCTCGTTGTAGGTTTACGTGTAGCTTAAGTAGTCCTGGAACAGCTTCTGATGACCAGAACGGAGATCACGGTCGACGTTGGGGCGTCATCCAGGATGTGACCCTCGCCGTTTCGACTCTTGTTTATCCGCTGCCAAACTACAAATCAGCATTATTTAATATCGTTTTAATGAAATGCATGCATTCACACACTCACCTTTAGCCAAACGAAAGAACAAGTATTCCTTGTCGTCAGCTAAAGGTCGGAATCGAGTTCGAAAGAAATATCTTTTTCCATCCCAAGCCCATGTTAAATTTCGTTTACTGAACCGGAAAAGTAAAAATCAGTGGGGTTGTGTTTAACACACGACCGGTTGACGTAGACTACGTTAACCCGTTTGATTAGTTTCGTAGTGTACTGTTCTAATGGGACGTTGGGTTAGCATAAATAAGTGAGAAAGTATGTTGGAACATGCTATGATTCGCTTCTTAGAAATTATTTGGAAGCCGTGGAAAGGGACGTTGGGTTTGAATGTTAGTATGATGAAAGGTATACAATTGTGCTGCCTGTAGTGATTGTGTTGATATGATCGACCAGCTGGAGACCATTATCCATATCACGTAAACTCGAAAATCTATCGATAAATGATAAAGCTTTAAGAGTTCACACTGTTTCAGTTATTTTTAAATGTTGAATTGACCTCTACCCTTGCCGTAAGGCCTAGTCTGATCAAAATAACGTTGATGTTTGTCCTCAACGATCGTTAGACCAGCATTAGATAGTAAGTATGTTAGCAAAAATCTATTGTACATTCTTTAGAAAGCATTTGCACTTTGTCAAGTTGGTTGACCACTTGATTTTATTTCCCACCTCGGCCCTTCTCTAGCTTTCCGACCAGTAGTTAGCAACGCATTACTTCTGGTTGCTTCCAGTTTCGCCCGCTCGAGTTCGCTCGGCATCGGTACATGGTCAATTCGGAGGATTTTTCGAATGTTCGATCTGAACGCGCTTCCGACAATCCATAACTATCTTTGCGCAAACAGTTGGCATCAAAACGAATAGGCATTGCACTTATTCACCCTTTCACAGTTTCTCAAAACTTATTTCTTCCTAGAAGTAAAACTATCCAACGCGAATCGTTAACACAACAGAATAACTATTCATAACAGTACTCATTGAAATGTGCATGTTCGAGAATCAAAATATTGTCCGTGATAGCGAATTTCTTGAAACATGCCAGAACGCAACATGCTTTAAAATGTTCATACACCAATTGATGAATATGTATGCGAAATATATTAATCTTTTGTTTGTAAAATTGTATATACCTAAGTAAATAGAATGGCAATCGTATAAATTTCTTGATAAGAGCAGTCTCAAAAATAAATCAATCAAGAAACAATCGAATTCTTAGCGTCCGGTGTTTAAATTTTTCGTGACGGTAGCCATTTGTAAATTGTACAAACTGCTCAAGGTATGCAACAAAGAGAAAACTAATATTGTTTTAGCCACCGCTGTCAGCCAATCGGTAAGAACCAAACATTCAAATCAAACAAACTCTCTCAAAATTAAATTGGTCGTCCTGAAAAGGACGGATTTGAATTAAAACTCTCTTTGCGCCTTACCAAAAGATGTCTACCAAATATCACACACACATAAGCACCTTATTTCGCTCCTCGTGGTTGCACCCACCGGTAGACATTATCTACCAAATATCACACACACACAAGCAACCTATTTCCCTCCTAGTAGTTGCACCTACCGGCGAAGACATTATTTGCCCAAGCAACCGACTGCCTAGCACACCACAGCATAATGTATGGCTGGCTAGCAACGGTTGCCTAGCCAACGGCTTGGTAACAACAGACTGCAGTGCAATCAGCTACCTGACCAATTGGTAGGTCGCCAGTGCACTTTCTATGGTGCTTGCCACAGCCAGCTGTCAAATCCAAATTGGCGTCTTGCCGCTCCGCTGAATGAAGCTAGTGCACCCTCCAGGGTACATACTATCGCCCGGCGCCAGCTGCCAATCCATACTGGCTCGATGCTCCGCACAGCTCCAGTACTGCAACACGAATGAGAAAATTTGTGAAGGTGTACCAGTTTTATATCGTTCACTACTGAATATGAGACCTCCCTTGCTTACATTTGAAATCTGTGATAGTAAAATTGAGTGCATTGAGTATATTTACTCTGAAAAATCGGCATTATAAGACATCACCTCATATTTTGGTTATTTTCAATAGCTTGAAATTGTAAACGGATAATGTTTGATAGTTGAATTGATACGCGGGAAAATTTCCAATCGATTGATGTAAACATCTTGAAAATCTATTGAGCATTTATTAAGTTATTAGCGTTCAATTTGTAACGATATTTCGTGACGGTCGCTGATTTTTAGATATTCAATTGACACCCTACCCTTCCCGTAAGACGTAGTCTACGTCAAAAATCAAAAAGAAATGTCTGCAGCAGTATCCACCTGAAAAGAACGAAAAATAAAATTGGAATTTGTAAAGTTTCTGTGCAAACTAATGGGAGCTGTCACTTTTACTTTCGGAAAAATATTCCGCTCGATTATTCCGTCAGTGAATGTGACGGTTCGTTGCATGCAGATCAATTGTCCAAATTTCGCTTGATAATATTGAACAAAATTCCGTAACCTCTCTACTTTTTAAGTCGAGACTGGCCTTAACGACAAACTACTGGCATTAAAAATTATTTGGTCCAATCAATGGCAAAATTTTTGAGAAAATCTGCGATTTCTGAAAAAAAAAAACTACTGATCTCTGATGTTGAATGATCGACAGGGTGACAGGTGTTGGCAGGTTTAACAACAGGTTTTTCTTCACGTCTCCCTCAGATTTGACCTCCTTCGAATGTTTACGTACTGCCTGCTTTATAAATCCCCAGTATTTTTCGATGGGCCTTAGTTTCGGTGCGTTAGGGGGTTCATGTCCTTGGGTACGATAGTGACCCCGTTGGCTTCGTACCACTCCAGGATAACATTTGAATAGTGGCACGCAGCTAGATCCGACCAGAAGATCGTAGGGCCCTCGTGTTGCTTCCACGCAGGAAGCAGGCGCTTCTGTAGACACTCCATGAGGTAGATCTCCCCGTTAACAGTCCCGGTAGTCACGAACGGTGCACTCCGTTTGCCACATGAGCAGATCGCTTGCCAAATTATGTATTTCTTGGCAAACTTTGAAAATTTCTGCTTTCTTACTCCCTCCGGAACATCAAACTTGTGCTGGGCGGTGAAGAACAGTAGTCCTGGAAGCTGCCGGAAGTCCACCTTGACGTATGTCTCATCATCCATTATGAGACTTTGAGGCTTCGTCAGCATCTGTGCATACAGTTTCCGGGCCCGTGACTTTCCCACCGTATCGTCCCACCGTATCGTCACCGTTCGTCACGATTTGGAGCCTTCTGCACTTTGTACGTATGCAATTCCTCCCGGTCCATGGTTCTCTAAAAAAAAAGACTTGGACAGATTCAACTTTATGGCCACATCCATGACCGAAGCATTGGGATTCCGCTTAAACGCTTTCACGACACGCTTGTGATCCAGATCACTAATATAACATCGATTTTGACAGTATTTCTCCTTCCGTTCGATGCTCAAAGTTTCGTAGTAACGTTTAATCACACGACTCACCGTTGACTGCACGATTCCGAGTTGTTTTTCGGTCTGCCGATGAGAGAGTTGAGGATTTTTCCAGGTGCTTGCGCAAAATCAATTCGCGACGTTACTTTTTGGGTGACGATAAAAATACAAACACACTCACTCAACACTCTAAACTACTTCCACCCAAATTTGCAAGAGAAAATACTCAATGGGTAATTTTCTACACGCTATTCTGAAGTTACTCATTTTTAAGTCAAAAATCACTCAGTCTGGTCAAAAGGGCTCTTACCCAGATATGGGTAAACATACCTCTACTCAAATTTGTATTTTTTTTTAATTCCTTTATTATCGAGATTTTCAGCCCTGGGCTGATTCATCTCCCGTCGTAGTCACTCAAATACCTTTTTGAGTATTTTCGTAACTTGTCCGGGGGTGAGATTCGAACCCGTGACTTTGGCCCGAGAGGTATGGATGCAAACCACTACGCCGGGGTCGCCCCCTGAATTTGAGTTAACGCGCCTGTGGAAGAATCGGAGTAAAGTTTACTCAGAAGTTGACAATTGTTGAATGGGAATTATCTATATCATCATCGGCTGAGAAATTGTTGCAAAACGCATTGGTTACCTTTTCAGCAGTAAAATTGTTCGCTACAGGAGCGGCTGTCCTTTTAATGCCAAGGTTTTTTTTTAATATTAATCCACAACTGTTTTGAAGAATTTCTAGGATCCAGTCGAGGCACATAGTAACGTTGTTCTGCATATCTTACCAAAATATTTACTCTGTTTCGTGCTCTTTTAAATAAAAAGTGATTAAATAGGATTTGACTAAATTTCTATTTTTTTTTTAAATTAATAATCTCGATCTACTATTGCTATGCATATGGTTTAGTCAAACCAAGGATAAGATTTGCTATTATCAGAAATAGTTTGAATCGGAACAAAGGATTCATGTAAATTCAACAACATAGAGTTTAAAAATTCGATCAGCTGATTCGATAGTATCACGCCAGTCTTGTAATTGAAAAGCTTCTTTGAGAATCTAATCTAATCTAAAATCACCTAACAAAACATACCTTGTGATCAAAAAGTTCCGGTAATTTTCAATTTAAAAAGGCCGCCTTTATTTTTTCGGTAAAATCTTTTTAGTGTAAGATGGCAACACTAGTTCTGATATTCTGTCAAAGTGTGAGAGCAAATTATCCATTAGTTTTGTTTTGACAACTGCTTTTGTTAGTCGAAAAATAGACGCTCGGCGATTTTTACCATGGATAAAAAATTGGAACAACGCGTTTGTGTGAAATGTTGTGTTGCAAACGGATTTTCTGCAGCGGAAACGCTCAGAATGTTGCAAAAAGCCTTTGGTGAGGACTCTATGTCACAAAATCGTACATTTGTTTGGCACAAAGACTTTAAAGAAGGCCGTGAAAGCGTGAGTGACATGCCGCGTTCTGGACGACCATCGACCTCAACTACCGATGAAAACATCGCTTCCGTGAAGAATTTAGTTATGGAAAACCGCTCAATTAGCATTCGGGAGATAGCTGCACTCCTTGATATCTCATTTGGATCGACCGAACACATTTTGACGGAAATTCTGGGCATGAAACGCATTGAAGCACGACTTGTTCCAAAAGAGCTGAATTTTTTGCAAAAACAGCATCGAGTTGAGGTCGCTAAACAGATGATTGCGAACGCAGATAGCGATCCCACATTCATGGAACGCATCATAACTGGTGATGAAACGTGGGTATATGAATTTGATATGCTCACAAGTCAACAATCGTCCGAATGGCGCGCCGAAGATGAGCCGAAACCAAAAAAATCACGACAAAGTCGCTCCAAAATTAAAGTTTTACTGACCGTTTTCTTTGATTTTCGCGGTGTCGTCCATTCTGAATTCCTTCCAGAAGGTCGAACGGTTAACAAAGAGTATTATTTACAAGTTATGAGACGTTTGCGTGAGGCAATTCGAAAGAAGAGGCCAGAATTGTGGCGCAATAATTCGTGGATTTTACACCACGATAACGCTCCATCACACACCGCGCTCACTATTTGTGAATTTTTGGCCAAGAACTCCACCAATACCATCAAACAAGCACCATATTCACCAGACCTTGCCCCGTGCGACTTCTTTCTCTTCCCAAAACTGAAAATTCCGCTCAGAGGTAGGCGTTTTGAATCGATTGATGCGATAAAAAAGAATTCGCTGGAAGAACTGAAAGCCATACATTCATCGGCCTATAAAAAATGTATGGATGATTGGATAAAGCGCTGGCATATGTGTGTTGCCTCTAATGGCGAGTACTTTGAAGGCGATAATAAAGATATGAATTAAAAATTGAAATAAATGCGTTTTTTTTCAAATTACCGGAACTTTTTGATCACAAGGTATGTTCATAAATTTAAGGCCATGTTATCTGAAGTAAGCCCACCTTGATTGACAAAAAAGTGCTCAAGTGCAACATCGAATTTCTAGGTTACTCAGCACACTGCCAGCAACTGACAAATTTAAAACACATCATGTCGAAGATGCGATGAATAACACAATGAATAGTGTTTGTTTCATATCGACTATTACTGAGAAGTTTAGAGCGGTACAGACACACTCGATCGATGAGAAACTTGTGGAAAAAAATAATACGTTTGCGAATCAGTTACGGCAGTAGCCAACGACTTGACAACATTATGCCATTAGCCAAATATATGGTGTCCCTTAGGGAACCCATTGTATAATTGGAAATTGCTCATGCTCATGTTCAACAGCATCCTTACTGTAGGTTTTAATCACTCCAAAGCGGTTCTTAAGCGTTGTTAAAATTTGCCTAGTTTTCCCAATTAGAAACTCACATCACACTTTGAGAGTGGCCCGAACACATCCTTACTGTTGTTTCAAATCAGTCCAAATCGGTTCTCAGCGTAATAAGAAATACCATGTTTTTACAATAAAAAACAATTATCACACTTTGTGAGTGGCCAAAAGCATCGTTATTGTAGGTATAGATAGATTCCAAGCGTCTATATTACTATGATACAAACCGGTCCAAATCGGAAATTGATCTACTGTATCGCGTATGGTTCACCAAAATGGACCATGCTACCAAACAAAACCTTTTATGTAGCATCCAAGTGATTTCTCGCGGAGGTACAGAGGTGTTCTCGGCTTCCAATAAAGCAAGCATCACGTCAAAATCTGTCGTTTTTGTGGCTGTGAGATAGAGACCTGTCATCAATTACTATGTGACTGCAATACTAGAAGGCAATACTTCAACAAGGCCATTCTAAGTCCTTCTGAAATTTGGATGGAAAATCCCAATATGGTGGTTGAGTTTATTCTAAGAATCATACCAGATTGGGGTACCTTGCATAATCCTGAACGGCAATTAACATGAATTAGATTCTGCACATTCGATTTTGCACAACATTCTCCGTACCTTTTCGTTGTGCTGCAGACCAAATTTTCTTAAAGTAGTCAACAGAGCTTTCTTCTCTTCCATCTTTCTTAAGATGCCGCTCAATTATTGCCCAGTATCTTTCGATAGGACGCAGTTTCAGGGCAGTTTGGGGGATTTTTGCATTTTTCGACAAAATCTACTTTTTCTTTCTTGAGCATCTTCAACGTAGCAGAAGCGTAGTGAGCAGATGCCAGATCTCGCCAAAACAATGAAGGATCCGTATACTTTCGATAGATGGGTATAAGCTGTTTTTTGATGCATTATTTTCTGTAATTTTCACTGTTGATTGTGCCCGTTGTGAAATATGAATAACTCTTCAAGCCACAGGAGCAAATTACTTGCTACACTAAAACCTTTTTTCCCAAATTTTTCGGTTCGGATGTATCGCACACCATCAGGCACAACTGTTCAGCGTTGGAAAATTGCGGCCATGGAAGCAACAATCAATATGCAATGTTTGATTGGTTCACTGTTGTAGAACCCATCATAAGTACGCTTGCAGACTGACCTTCCCATGGATTTTTGTTTTTCGGTACCTTTTGGTACAAGTATCTTTGTTTTTGATTTGATTCGCTATGTTATTTTGACAGAATATTTGAGAGTGTATTGGATGTGAGTTACGGTCTTAGGGGCGTATCACAATTTGGGACCGAGCTTGGGAGGTGTGGATCCTACGCCAAAAATATATTCGTTTTCTTCAAGACTATCAGGGGTCCATTGAACAATGTACTCTCGTCGTCCATTAAAATCGGTTTTTGAAGGAGAACGTCATACAAGTTCCGTGACCGTATTTTTGAAGAAGCTTTCTGTGAATCCGTCCTTTTGGATGCTTTCTGTTTCTTGTAGGTTCTGATATTTTTTGTTGACGCTTTTTGATATTCTACTCAGTTCCAACGCTAATGTCCACTTTATTGGCAATTTCACGAACGGAACACGGTTTATGAAATTTCAAAAGGCGTACCGCTGTCAACTTTTTTTTCTGGTCCGATGCCCGCTTTTTGCGTCCAGATTTCGGTAAATCTTTAAGGGAACACATTTCTCCAAACTTCTCAACAATCTTGAACACTGCAGATTTAGTGCACTTTACGCTTTTTGCCAACTCTCGAAACGACAACATTTCGGAAAACCATTTGTACAGATCTGCGAGTTGATAAGCTGATCCGACGCATCGTTCGAAATTTCTCACTTTATTTTTATTTTTCAGGTGTGTTGCCAAAGTAAACAATGTTTTTACACAATTTTTCGTTTAAATTTTAACCCTAAAATAATGATAAATAGCCTCTTTCTTTAATGAAAAGTCCTTACTGTCAAAAACCCTGCAATGTGAATATTTTTGGATAAGGAGTGGCGTATATATTAAAAATTTCATGAGTTCTAATAACTGCCAAAATTTGACTCAAATTATGGTAGAAAATGTACAATTTTCCAAACACAGTGGCTTCACATCAAATCATATGTCCCATACTAGAAAGATATTATTCAAAACAACCCAATTAAAGTTATTAAATACCTTGTTTACTTGAAAAGTTTCATCGGTGGACTGTTGCTACACAATCTTCAGCTCCTGCAGTACAATGCCCACGAAATCTCCGAGCTGCAGCGGGAGACTGCGCGTGACATAGGTAAATCAACGTTCATTGGTGGTGGTCTCTATCCAACACTGGCTCTCTTCAACCACTCCTGTGAACCCGGAGTGACACGATTCTATCGAGGCAATTCAGTTTGTGTACGCACCGTGAGAAGCATTCCATCGGGATCGATGATAGCTGAAAACTATGGCCCACTATTTACCCAAGTCTCCCGAGAAGAACGACGCAGTACCCTTATGAATCAGTACAAGTTCTCCTGCAACTGTCGGGCTTGCTCGGAAAATTGGCCCAAATTTTCCGATATGAACCCTAACGTATTGCGATTCAAATGTGACGGTGGTAAAATCTGTTCTAATGTCCTACAGATTCCAGCGGAGATTAACGAGTTCATGGTACTCTGCACTGAGTGTGGTGAACACACTAATATTATGAAAGGTCTCAAGTCCTTACAGGTAATTTATACCTACACTAGGTCCATGGCCTCTAATAGGAATGCTTACAATAAACACGTTTTGTTTTCTAGGATACTGACATGCTATTCAAATCGGCCACTAAATTACATGACGCAGATGCGTACGATCTTGCTCTTCGGAAATACGTAGAAATGATGAATACGTTGGACGAAATTTTGGTGCCACCTTATCGTGATTACCATCTGTGCCAGCAAGGAATGCGAGCATGTATGCTTGAATTTGGAAATCGTTACGTAAAAATGGTTACTAAAAAATAGAAACAAAATCTTTTCACAGCGTTAACATACGTCATTATAAATTAAAAGACAAAGCATAGTTGAGATGAATTTTATTGTTTTATCAGTTTATTGCAAATAAATAAAATGTCTAGGCAATTATTCAGGTTTTCTCAAAAGATTCAACTACAAAAAGTGTTTATTTTTTTAAGATTTCAAAGTTCCGAGCAATTAGTTGATAGAGTTAGATATAGGTGAAAATACAAGTAAGAGAAGCCTACACTACTGCAACAAACCGTTTAAAGTTCCTTAAATAACCTTATAAAAATTAACCACAAGAAAAAGGTTTGAATTTCATAACATTAACTTATGAATTTCTATGAGTGTTATTACAACCACTTCTTATGGTTTGCTTATAGTAACTGTATAAGCAGCGGCTGGATAGTCATTAAGAAAATTAATATATTTTTTGGCTCTTCTTCTTCTTCTTCATTTTGATGTGAGCTTGACAGCTAAAAGGGCCAGTTGCTAAGACTATATGCCCATTTTTGGCTCAGGAAGTACTAACACACCGGTCCCAACCTCGGTCCCAAGTTTAATGATTCGCCTCTAATAACGTAAATCACACCAGCACACCCTCAAATATTCTGTCAAAATAACATAGCGAACCAAAAAAAAAAAAAACTAGTACCGAAAGGTACCGAAAAGCGAGTGTATTGCAACGTATAGAATGCAAGGTGTACTTCGGACCTAGGGGTTCTACAACAGTGAATTCATTTTTAAGTCGGATATTTTTGAAACTCTCAGGAAATAAATAAACGCACAAAGTTGGTTCATTAAACCCCCTCTCCTAGGCTAAATGCCCGCACTTTGGACGTAACGCTACCCATCTAATCCTGTGCA
The DNA here is from genome assembly GCA_024533555.2 of Aedes koreicus. Classification (NCBI taxonomy): domain Eukaryota; kingdom Metazoa; phylum Arthropoda; class Insecta; order Diptera; family Culicidae; genus Aedes; species Aedes koreicus. Next base: position 423,563 of record JAHHFK020003510.1, read on the forward strand.
ACACTTGTGCCATCTTTCTTACACACTTTTATCCACTCTTTCTTCAAATACTTATCGTTTTTGAAGACCTTCCCTGTTATCCGGAGATTGCCCTTCATAATCGCCCAGATTTTTTCTATTGAACTAAGTTCTGGCGAGTTTGGCGGATTTGCCCCCTTGGGCACAAAAACAACATCGTTGTCTTGGTACCACTGCATCACCAGTTTTGCATAATGGCACGATGCCAGATTCGGCCAAAAGAGAGTTTCACCTTGGGGGGACGGGAAAAAAACAACAAGGCCCTCCGGTGGTATTTTTTTTTTTTGTTTTGGCGGTGGGTGGGGCGTTATGTACGGCTTGCTGAATTTGCCGCACCCACAGATCGCCTGCTACACCAAGTACTTCTTGACAAATTTGCCGACCTTTTTCTTCCAGAACTTCTCCGAAATATCCAGACGGGACTTGCCGATGAAAAGCTCTAGGCCGGGGATCTGCTTGGCGTCCGCTTTAATGTACGTTTCGTCGTCCATTACGATGCATTTTAGCTGCACCAACCACTCGCGGTACAGCTTCCTGGCGCGGGATTTGGCCATCGTATTCTATTTATCGGTTCGGTTAGGCGCCTTCCTTACACTGGCGTAAAAAACCTATCAAAATTCATAAATTTTGCCTTATGAAACTTCATGAACCCACTATATTTTGATTTCATAAGGCCCTTATAACAGCCATGTGTGCAACTATGGTCCTTTGAGTTAATAGTTATGATTTTCTCAAGTCATTCTTTTCATTTTCATAAAACTGCCTTGTGAATTTCATGACTGTTGTTTGTGCATAGTAATCATAAGGTAAATTTATGAAATAGCAAAAACCGAGCAGCATGTTATTGTTTTGTTTACTCTTAGTGAATCCTGAATCCTGATGATCCAAATATGTTCGAGTTGATATATAAAAACGTAAAAAGAAACAATTGGACGACGTGAACTAACCACTGGAAACACTAAATTTGGTTATAATTACTAATAAGTTATAATAACTTTTCTCCTTAGACATGATTATACATAGCGTTAATGCTTAATCCGATGTTTATACCATTTTTAATCACTTGAAAACTTAAACGCGCATCTTGACTATAAGACTTAAACGCGCATCTTGACGCGTATTATTTTTCATTATTTTTTTCGCAATATTTTTCATTCAGCCAGTAATTCAACAATGACCGACGATACGGCGTTAATCGTGTACATTCAGCTCCATTGGCACGTCGAAGGGTGTCCTGATCTCGGTTCTTTTGTCGTATATCAACTGCATCGGAACCACGAAGAACTTCTGCAACATCTTCAAGGTCTACCCAGCCGACGACGTCAGCAGATCGGATATCTGCCTCTGTACCACGTCTTCAAAATGTTGGCTCAGAGTCTATGCCCGCTGATCTCAACCGGATATCACACCGCACTGAGTTCAAGTTTGCCTATCAGCACAAAAAAATGGGTGCACGATGATTCCAAACGTCTATCCTTAGACACGTAAGTTCCACATACTTTACCATTCTATCTCATATTCATTTACAACTTTCCTTTCGCATTCCCTCAACAGCATTCTCTTCAAAAGATAAAAAAAAAAGTACTAAACTGATGAGAGTTCGCAGCCGGGGTGTGATTTCCATTAGACCTCCGCTGGCAGCTGACATTCACGAATCTATTTAGTTATGCTCGTGTGATGAAAACATCGAAGGGTATGGACTAAAAAAACAATCGTCGGATTTTTTTCTCAATTTTATAACCACAAAAACAGTACATGTAAAGTAAAAATTCCAGTTGAATTCAATAAAAAAAAAAATATTACAAAATACATAAATTATCACATAAATTAGTATAACCTACGTATGAGTTACATACAAGGTTCCATATCAATTTCATAAGATTGTACAACGAAACTCATACGGTTGCAATAAGTAAATCTTTACGAATGGTTATGACAACAATCATAGCATTTCATAAGGTAATGTTATGAAATTCAAACCGTTTCCTTGTGGCTAATTTTTATAAGGATATTTAATGACTTTAAATAGGTTTTTTACATTAGTGTACCTTGAAGACATAAAGTCCAGCCCTTTTAATTGTCTGCTGGATGAAAAAGACGGAAAAATTAACCTTTTTAGCAGTCTAGTTCGCAAATCCTAGCGTCGAAAAAAATATTCAATTTCTGCTGACTTATCGCATAATGAAACTGCGATTAGAACCGCTCGTTTAGATTGTAATCCATCATCTTCACAACTGAAATCATAAGATTTTCGTTATGAATTTTCACATCAAAACAAGTGATGAAAAACATAACGCATATCGTATGAAAATTTACAACATGTAACTACGAAAAATTTAAGGTGTTTCATTGAATTTTATACTGGTTCAACATAAATTCATAAGATGCTTATTGTAAACTATAATGGATCTATTTGCTATGCCTAATAAGGTTCAACTTATGATTATCTTAAGGAAAATTGGCTGAGAGCTAGGCAAAATATGCTCGATTGGATCAGATTTTAAAGAATTACTCAATTCAACTTTAAAAAAGTTCATTTTTTCTGAACAAAGTTTAGTCAACTACCAATATTAAATTGTATTGTTTCACAATTGTTGAAAATTCTTGCCATATGGGATTAATGGCAGTGCTATTGTTAAGACAATATGCTTCTTTTATTTGCCTGATACATGAACAATATGTTTCATAATCGACAATTTTTTTTTTTTGATATTTTGTATTATTGTATTGTTATTAATCGTTGAACAAACTCTTATTTCTAGCTTTTTTTCGACAGATGGAAGTAGTGCAGATCTTTCAGCATGGGAATAATCAATCATGCATAAAATTCTCAGTCACTGTAAATTCATCTACGAGACAAGTTTGACCAGCAAGAGCACAAAATTCATCCGTTTTCCTTTGTTTAATAGTTTTAGTAATAAATTGCTTTGTTTTTCAAGGGGGAGGTAGCTCATCAAATCTTCCGGTCCGCCTCTAAGCATATTGCTATGAGGTACCAGGTGGGTCTCCACCGATTGCCTGTCGATCTGCCAAATTTGGAAGACGTCTGCATTGAGTTATCTTAAATTATAATAATCCGTCCACTATATCACAAAACATTGCGATTGGTTGAGCGGATTGGAGATAATGAAATCATTGGGTATAGGAACAAGTCTCCCCCGGGTGGTGCTAAATCGATGAGCTTGTATATAGTGGAAGCACAGTGTATTATTCTGTAAATTTTAAATTTCAATCTAAATTTTAGTGAGCGAGATAAGGCGCTATAACCTTGGCAAATTATTGCCAGGCTTTTGGTTCAAATGCCAAAAGTCCACCCACAGGCAAAAGGAGCATAAACTAATCTTTCTAGCCTCTATGCTTCCAACGATAAATACAAATTATCACATTATTTAACTCTATATGGAGGCGTTTGGTACGGGAGGTCCACGCTTTCTTCCTTCCCTTGATTCGAGGTAGTAGAGCGATTTCAGACACTCTTTCTGGAATCGCTCTATTTCTTGGAATCCTCTCTGCGGTAAATGCTACGCAGTTGGCCTGGCCGGTGACAAGAAAAATGATGCATTCAAGAAGACGTCATTTTCCAGGATGCTTTCAAGAATTGGCTGCGTTAGTTTGAGATTAGATTAGATTAGATTAGTAATAAATTGCTTTGTTTTTCAACAAACGTGTACAAACGAAAAATTTCCATGCATTTTTGGATTGCATACAACCTACAACCAAGCTAACGCATTCAACATCGATCGCCCGCTTACATGTGACTGCCAGCAGATTCGACTGCCGTCGGTTAATTCTAGAGGTTTTTTTTCATTATGGCGAATCTACAATTGAGAGATTCTCTCCGGGCTCGCTCTCTTTCATTCATTACAGCGCCATTATAAAACTTTCGAGGGATTCTTTAGTACAGATCGAAACACAACAGTGCAGGCTAGCATACTCTAAATAGAAGAATGAAAGTAAAGGTGATTAGAATATGAATGAAAGAGAGCGAGCCCGGAGAGAATCTCTCAATTGTATATTCGCCCTAATGAAGAAAATAACCCCTAGAATTGCATGGTTATGTTTTTCCGGGATTAAGTCGCGAACATAGTGATAACGGAAGCGAAACGGCGACGGTAGCAGAAGAGTCCAATCTGACTAAACCTGCTTGTCGGATAGAAAACTGATTAGATCCAAGTTGACTCGAATATAGATTGCTCGCTTACCACCACAAACGTAGCCGACGGCCGGTTTGTGATCATTCCAAAACTAAAAAAGCAAAACAACAACAAAAGAAATCAAACAAAAGTGATGTTTCTTACCATCGCAACAATAATAATAACAAACACAAACCGAGTGAACAAAATCCGACGTAGCTTTTGTGATCATTCTAAAAAGTGACAGGCTGACCAGAAAAAATATGGCATCCTTGATTTTTGCTCTTTTTGCACTGGGTCTATTGGACATATGACGTCATTTGCGACAACTGTCGAACTTGCCGTTTCTGTTCCGTTTTCGCCCGAGCAGAACACAAAAGCATATGAATACCTAATTTTGATCTTCATAACTGGGGTTGGGAAGAGAAAGGGCGAAGAGGAGGGGTAAATAACCAAAACAAAAAACAAAGACGGGCAGAAAAAAGCTCTAGAAAAAAAAAAATAGATATTGCGGGGATGGGGGGGGGTCTGGGGTGGTTAGCGGGGGTTTTTTTTGTGGTTTTGCCTTCCCTTCGGTGTGGGGTTGGCGGGGGGGGGGGGGATTGTGGGGGTGTTATTCTCGGGTTTTATCTCTCTCTCTGCTCTGATGTAATCAGAGGGGCGGTTATACGTTGTTTTGCTCGTCCATATTGCGTTTGGGCCTTACTGTCTTGTTCCCTTGCTCAGAGAGGAATTTGATAGTCAATATTACCATTATTGGGGGTTAGGATGACTATTGCAGTATAGTGATTTTGAACCGACTATGATCATGGTCAAAACTACCATTAAAAATAGTTGATGCAACATTTTCCATAATGTCGGAATAGTCCTTGTTACCATGATCATAGTCAAAAATGCCATGAACGTGGTAAATTCTAAAATTTTCATGGTTATTGAAACCATTATATGCGATAGTCATCCTGACCATGATTTAATTGTCGGTACAACGATGAAATTTTTCTCAGAGTGTGCCTACCCCAAAATTCAAAATTGTACCCATTAATGGGTACTCTCAACTTACAGTGCAGCAGTACAATTTTCCACATGTTCCTATTAAATATGCCCCTTTTCAACCTTTACCGTACGGTGCCCTTCGCAAGGCAAAGAGATGGCGATGATGACAGTCAAGGCAATATTGCAAACGTCAGTGTTATCATCAGCAGTCTGAAATTCACAAAGCAATCGTAAGAAACCATCTAGAATAGAAAACTTAAATTTCAGTCTTTTCTCCTTCCTTCACTTAAAAAATATCCCCGTGGAATGTTCCTGGCGACAACAAGTAATTCTATCAATCATTGAATCGTTTCAAATATTATCTACTAGACTAGCAAATGACATTATCATATTTGGTTAAACTTATAAACAATGGTGTTACAGTGTCTAAAAATTAATAAACTAAACTAAGATAAAAGGTGAACAGTTATAAAGCATTTAAAAATATCATAACAATATCGACGAAACAAGAGAAATGGATGAGCGGCACTTGTACGGTAGGTAGTTTTCATTATCCTACATAGACACGTAAAAATTATGAAGTAAACAAAAATAAAAACGCAGCTTCCTCAAGGCCTTTGCGTCAGAGTTTGTAACTAGATCACCTATAGTCTATAAATAAAATGCCGGTTGACGAAATTTGTTTTCACATGATCTGTATTATAATGAATAAAAATAATCCAACAGCACTGTGTTGTTTATTGTAGATGAGACTATGCTGGACATTGATCCAATCCTTGAAGATTTTCCTATGGAAATGTACCACGGATCGCCTGTTAGTGAAGGAACAGTAGATATGCTTGAAAATGAGCAACACCTATCTCCTGTGATAGAGTCGCTTGAAGAAATATCTCCAAGACAATCAAACAGTATGATGAGTCCTCAGTATGGAGCCTGTATTGATCCAGACATTTTTCTCAACGGAGTTGTTAAAAGAGAAAGTGAATCAGATTGTTCTACTTCCTCATACAGAAACACTCCTTCACCATCGGATAGCAGTAAGAGTAGCGACTCGTATCCATCTAGCGGATATGCATCATGCTGCAGTGCTCAAATGAATAATATTCTGTTTGACAGCCCCCCTACTTCACCCGAGAATCCCGTTAGTCCGCCTCAACTCGTTTCAATACCCAGCAACAGTATAATCAGAGTCGGTGCTGCCCAGCTGCCAACAATAAAATCATCCTGCCCCCGTAATTTAGCAGATTTGAAAAAGGTCAAAATTTCACCAAAAGGATCGAGCGGTTTGAATAACTTGTCTACAGAAGGAACAACAAACACCATTACAAAGAAAACAATTGTCTTAACAACGAAAGACTATCAAGCACTGATGAAAAATATTAGGAACAAAACCAACCATGGCACCATCTTAATCAAGGCTACGCACGCATCCGCGGTTGAGACGGCGACCAGTAAAGATAAACTGGTTCTTCCAAAGCCACTTCAGCAACCAGAAGTGACATCCGTGTTATCCGGTGATCAAAAAAAGGAACCAGTACAATATTCGAGCGTGCCAATTTCCCATCCTGCTGCACAAACACCTTTGTTGTTGCCAACAATCGAAGGATCGGTTAACGAGCGAGTGTTTAAGAAACATCAGCGAATGATTAAAAACCGAGAATCCGCATATATGTCCCGAGTGCGCAAGAAGGAATACGTTACTTCACTGGAACATCGCATCGATGAGCTGACGAAGGAAAATCATTTCTTGAAGAACGTAAGTAAAGTTAATATAAATGACAAAAAACGATTTCCCATACCGGGAATCGAACCCGGGCCTTCCGGGTGAGAGCCGGATATCCTAACCACTAGACAATATGGGACATGATTCGTTGGCAACGGACTATGGACCATTTCTCGCGCATAGTATAAAAATACTTTGCGTTGCTTTTACATATTTTTTTAATCTGCAAAATTCGTTAAGTGATCCGAAAATTGTATCATTTTTTTGTGATTATGTGAAAAAAAATCGAGCTACGTCCTTATGATACGATGCGATGCACGAGATACCCACCATCAGTGCGTGGATTACTTTTAACTGCAGAGACTACACCGAAGTGAGTGTTCTGCCTGAGCCTAATAGCTGGGTCGATTCTGCGATTTGAATGAGTCGAAACTAGTCGCTCTCACTTGATGAGTCGACTTGAGTCGAACGACTCCATTTGATTTACACGGAGAGTCGAATCACGACAATTGTCAACTCGGCTAGTGAAAGCGACTATTTTCAACTCATTCCACTCGAATACACCCAACTATTTCTGTTTCGACCTATTGTTATAAATTTCTGTATCACGATCCCTTAAAACTGAATACTGTTAAAGTAAAATTAAAATGAGACATTCAAAAAATGTAACAGTTACCGTGCAAGTTCATTTAAAGATACTTGTCTTGGTAGTTCCGACTTAATTTGGGATTATTTTAGTTTGATTTAATTATAATTGCACGTTGCATTGTAAGCAAACAACATTTTTTTTTTTGGGGGGGGGTGAAAAAATTTAATTTTTTTGTTATATTTAGGAGATAAATTATATATTTCTTGGGGATTAATTTTTTGTTTTTTTTTTTTTTTTTACGAAAAAAATATTTCTAGTTGATTACTCTTATAAGTTTGATTCAAACAAATACTAGTTTGGTTTACGTTGATTTGCTGTTTAAATCAAACAACGGAAATAGTTGAAGCTACATATGGTGTTGTTCAAGATAACCTGCTCATGTTGATGTTTATTTTTGGAAATATTAAATAAAGTACAAATTTTGTACTCATAAAATGCTAATAGACATGCGGAAAAAATAAAATTTATTAAAATTCTGTTAGTTGAAGTAGGGTAAATGTACCTTTTATATACATTTTAAGATTTCCAACAGTTGAAAAAAAAAACGTTAAATATCATCAAAACTTGGCCAAATAGGCAAATGGGCAACACCGGTGGGTTTCCCCTATATTATCATAAGAAATATACAAATGCAATGTTTATTAAGATTTTTTTCCAATGAAAAACACGCGAATAAACTCTTCCAGAATACATTACTGACTTTTAGGGTTATTCACAAGAATTCATCGCTAAAAAATTTGGTTTTTATCAAACGTTTTCAGTTGTTTTTTTTGAAGCACCATTTCAGCTTGACTCTACGAGCACTTTGGTTGAAACGATGTTTTATTTTAGTTATCTCTTTTGAGTCGAAATAACCTAAGCTTCAATTAAAATAAACCGCTAAAAAAATGTTGATTTGAAACAACCTTACTTGTTTTGTTGATAATACTTATATAAAGAAAAAGCCAACAGGCCTGTCGTATGTGTTATAATCCAGGTGTTTTTTTGATTGCCTGGATTATCGGTAAAACTCAATATTTTATTCAATTTACAAATCTCCATGCCTATCGTATTTACTAATGTCAAATTGATCACCTTGTTTTTAGATGATCTAGAACATTCTTTGAACCTCCAATACATCATATGGTTTTATTGATGTAACAATATTACAATGTCAAAACCTCGTCTACAACATTTCGCCAATGTACTCGGTTCATGGCTGCTTCTCTTAAACCTCGTTGACGACCCACAATCTTGCCGGACCTGATCCGCCCACCTTGCTCGCTCAACTTTTGCTTGGATTGCAGACGAACGTCATCTTGGTAAGTTTGTTTTCCAGCATTCCTACATCATGCCCTGCCCAATGTATCCTTCCAGCTCTCGCCACTTTCTAGATGTTAGGTTTGCCGTAGAGTTGGGCGAGCTCGTGGTTCATCCTTCGCCGCCACACACCGTTCTCCTGCACACGGCAAAAGATGGTCCTAAGCACGCGATGTTCGAAAGCACAAAGTGCTTGCAGATCCTTCTCGAGCATTGTCCACGTCTCATGCCTGTAGAGAAGCAATGCTCTTATCAGAGTCTTCATTTAGTGCGGGTTCAATCTGTCACGTCTACAGATTTCACGGCTGTTGTCGTTTTCTGCCGTACGCATGGATCCGAGGTAGACGAATTCCTCCACCACCCCGTAGGTATCCCCGTCTATAGTAACGCTGCTTCCTAGACGACCCCTGTCCCCCTCTATTCCTCCTGCAAGCATGTACTTTGTTTTCGACACATTCACCATTTTTGCTGCTTCGCGTTTCAGGCGGGTGTAGAGTTCTGCCACCGTTCCAAAGTTTCTGGCGAAAACATTCATATCATCCGCGAAACAAACAAATTGTCCGGAGCATGTGCAAATCGGGTTGTTGAGCCCGGCTCTTCACATGACACATTCATTGTTCAACAAAAGACATGAAAGTCCATAACGTGATTCAAGCGAGCTAGAATGTTCTCCCGAAATCTTCATGCAATTTTGCACACCGCCCATCGTAGCTTTTGTAAGTCTTGTGAGCTTCTCGGGAAAGCCGTTCTCGTACACAATTCTTCATAGCTCTGTGCGGTTGAAACTGTCGCACGCCGCCATAAAATCGATGAACAGGTGATTCATCGGGGCCTTGGAGGATTTTTGGAGGATATGCCGCACAATAAAGATCAGGTCCGTTGTCGAGCGCCCCTCGGTGAAACCGGCCTGATAACTTCCCACGAACGTATTTACTGTTGGTCATAGACGACGCAAGATGATCTGGGATAGCACTTTGTAGTCGGTATTTAGGATTGTGATCGATCGATAATTCCCCCACTCCAATTTGTTGCCCCACTTGTAAATGATATAGCCCTTTGCTTCCACTCCTCCTGCAGCTGTTCAGTTTCCCAGATTCGGACTATCAGCGATCTTTATGAGTTCAACTTCGGTACGATCCTTACCAGCCGCCTGACATAGTCATTCTTTCCGCTGTCTTGGTCTTCTTTGTCTGTACCATTCAGGTTTTCGTCGTAGTGCTGCTTCCATCTATCAATCACCTCACGTCCATCCGTCAGAACTCCCCCATCCTTAGCCCTACACATTTCGGCTTGTGGCAATAAGCCTTTGCGAGAAGTGTTGAACTTCTGATAAAACTTCTGCGTTTCTCAAATGCGGTGCACCGGCTCCACTCCGTTTATTCCAGGTGGCCCAATAAAAATTACATTGAAAGTACAATAGAATCTATTGTAAAACTACAATGAAATGAATTCTGCTGTCAACTATAAGCTAAATATTAAACTTATTGTTTACCACCTCAGAATCTGTTGTGGATGGCAATTACAATAGATATGGAAGGTTGTAACAACATTTGTTATGTATCTAAAAACAAGAAAAAATCTTTTTTTTTCTCGAATAGGTTCGAACAAATACCATTCATTTTATTGTTTTTTTTTTAAATATTATTATCAAAATGTTGACTGCCAAAGACTTTATTGTCTCTGTATTATGATGACAATATATTATCGTTTCAGTTGAAAACCGAGTTCATCGACTAGCGACAATCGATTTTACTGTCGATCCATACGTTGTAGATTTGTATAGCGCATTAGATGCGCCGTACAGCTAGCGGCTGAATAGTCATGAAGAAAATGGATATAGTTTTACGAGAACTTTGGAGTGCGTGAACTGGTCAGATACACTGATGTTGATTCTCTAAATAAGAAGATTAGCAAGCGCATTTGCGAATGATTTGTCGTTCAGGTTCTGGTTTCCATTTTTACTTCATTCGGTTTTGATATGTTTGCTATAACGTATGAATTTGCCCTTGGGAATAAAGGATTGCAGATTCTTGTGGGGGGGGGGGGAGGAAAAAAAAAGATATTTTTTTATATATAAATTTTTTTTATAGTGTGTATATAAATAAGCGCGGTGCGTGAGGGAAAAACGCTGCGCGCTGTGATAAAGTATACAAATACGCTTATATAAAGGGGGATACAATATACAAAATATATGTGTGGGGGGGTAGTTTCGGGCGCTTTTTTTTTCTTTTTTTTTTTTTTTTTTGTGTACGTCGCAAAAAATCCTGAATTCATCCTAGTTGGAGGAACGCTAACCTAAAAAATGATAGTTCTTAGCTATAGAATAGGCTGAATTGTTTCCTAACAAAAACCAGTGACACACCAAAAACACACAATAACTCTGCTCGAGGTTCAGTCCAAAGTGAAAAAAAAACAACATTGTAATTTGGTACGTTCTTTTTTACTTGAAGGACCTAATATCCTTCAAGCGAAGGTGTTACGTCCGGGTAGCTGTAGGGGATCGCGTTCGCCACGCGGTTTCTGGGAAAGTCCGAAGACTTGCCAGCTTGTTTCTATGTCTCGTTGGTGGATTATTGATACTCCCCCAGCGCATCTACGGGCCATTGGAAGTCGCCACTCTTCCGAGAAGTGCATACCGGTCGCCAATTGCGGATCCATCCCGAATTCGGCCTCGAAGTACCACTCGATCTAAAGAGTATTACAGTGGGCCCGCTAGAAGAAAAAAAGTCCAAACGTGTACACATGGCTACCGTCTCGAGGAAATAACCGCCATATCCGAGACATGCACCACTGACAGCATCATCATTATCGAGAGGTACTGCAGCCCACCGAGCAGCACAAGGTTAGATCTTTCCGTATTATTTATAAATAGATAGCCAGAATGCACCAAGGCACAGATAGAACAGAGGTAGGCAACTGAGCGAGAATAGGAATAAATGGGGCAATTAGAACGGAACCGAGTCTGGACAATTATTTGTGGAATCTGGTCGGAAAAAAAGAGCCGATGGTTATAATTTTAATCCTCTCAAACCCGAATACAATAACTATGAAAATTAAATCCAGCCATTAGTTGTCGTGAGTGAGAGAAAGTTCTGATAATTAAAATTTTAGTTCGTGCGATAAATCTGAGGTCCCCATTGTCTATGGAATCTAAAGGTCCTAATTGGTAAGCGTTGGTTGCGGTACGATTGGCAATCGGTTTAGTTTGTTTTTGAAGGACTCGCCTTGAGGAGTCTCGCCGGGTACGAGCTAACATTGCCTCTTCACATGCAAGTGAATGTTCCCTTGCTTGGCGCATAAGTGGAGAGATTAATACAACTAACATCGACTTACGGCCAGTGACTTGTAGCACATTATTGACAGAAGTCAACTTTTTCATTTGCCGTTCTGTTGCCGACCTATTGCGTTTGGGGGCAAATCAGGGCGCATGATTGTTTTTGTAAAATATCACAACATTTTTTTAATGATTCTAGTGTTACATGCTAGTAGATTACTCTCAAAATAGAGATATCAAGATATAGAGTGAGAATGGCGCTGCCGTTGCCCCCAAAACATCTTTGCTAGCGTCTTATAGGGATGCAACTGTCAAAGCGAGCAAAAGCTATGGGATTTGACGGATCTCTACCCGACATGATTTCAAATCAGGACAAAGGAAACACCAGCGCCATTCTTCATCTATATCTTAATATATCTATTATTCTAACAGATTGAGTTTAAACATGTAAACATTTTCTTGCGTTGAGTTGGATTTAGTTATTGATACTTTCTTCAGCGGTTTCGAGATATGATAATTTTGCAATTCCGCCCATTAAAAATTTTAATCTAGAGTTTATTATTTTGATTCATATTTTTGTAATATTGAATCTCTATGCCCCGAAAACCAGATTGAATTGATTTTAATTAGGGACCAAAAATGTGGTAAGGCATTAAACAGTGTCCGAGTGTGCCCCATCACCACCAGAAACGAATAACTACACTAAAAAAATGAACGTTGTTTTCGTGAAATGTCCAATAATTTTTAAGGGGAGGGGGTGGGAAAAATAGTTTTGTATAGGGTGGGCGGAGGGGTGGGTGGTTTTTTGGGGGGGGGGGTGGGGGTTGGGGGGGGTGCGTGGTGTTTTTGTGGTATTTTACTAAAGAAATAAAATCTTCGTTTCTTCGTTATTATCACGTTTTTTTCATTGCATATAGGTTACTAACTTAGGTTGTGTAGTTACACATCTAGGTCATTCACAAAGGAATTAGAGAAATGCTTACAACTTTGGACTCATAAGTTTGAAAACATGCATAAAAAAGAGCACTGAAGATTCTCTGAAGATTTGGCTCTACAGAGCGGTCTCTCAAGAGGTAAACCAACGAGAACTAGGTGGGCTGAGCTCGAGAGCACAATTCTAGGGTTTTTTTTTTCATTAGGGCGAATCTACAATTGAGAGATTCTCTCCGGGCTCACTCTCTTTCATGCATTACAGCGCCATTATAAAACTTTCGAGGGACTCTTTAGTACAGATCGAATCACAACAGTGCTGGCTAGCATACTCTAAATAGAAGAATGAAAAACGAAAAGGTGATTGGTTAATGAATGAAAGAGTGCGAGCCCGGAGAGAATCTCAATTGTAGATTCGCCCTAATGAAAAAAAAAAAAAAAACCCTAGAATTCATTCTTTTCACTCGAGAGCGTGTTCTCACATTTTCACCACAATTGCTCTCAAGAGACACCCTCTAACGCTTAGCTTGTTTTGCACTCATCGTAAGTGTGATGATTTTCTTGCCAGCGCAGCAACTGGCTCATCCCCAGAGGAGGCAAGCAATATGCATGTGAGAGGCGTACTTGGGTGAAATGCCTTGTATGGTACCAGCACATCGGTCCCAAGCTTGATGATTCGTCCCCAATAACGTTACTCACACGAGCACACCCTCAAATATTCTGTCAAAATAACACAGTAAATCAAAACAAAAACAAAGATTCTAGTACCAAAAAGCGCAAGAATGTATTGCAAGGTACAAGCTGCAAGATGTACTTCGGACCAAGGGGTTCTACAACAGTGCACCAATTTCAAATCGCTAGTTTCATATTGATTGTTGGTAATAAAAATGAAGGGGCTATTTGAGCGTGGGGGTTGTTCGTTGAAAGTTATGTTTTTTAGGCGTGATTAATCAAGCTTGAGAATGAGCTTGTGACGATATGCTGGTACTTCCTAAGCCAAACACTATATTCGTTTTCTTTTTCATTTAGCCCTGATAGTAAAACCAAAAATCAATGTGCAACTAGCGATTTGAAATTGGTTCACTATTGTCCCAAAAAAAAAACATCAGTGTCGAATAAATGCTTGTTCAAACAAATTTGGAGAAGTTATTCAGTTTGCTAGAAGAAAAAGCAGAACAACTTCTCCAAATTTGATTGAACAAACAGTTATTTAACATCGATGTTTGTTGGGGTAGAACAACCGCATGGTCCGAAGTACACCTTGCAGCTTTTACCTTGCAATTAATTCTTGCCCTTTTCGGTACTTGTTTTTGTTTTGATTCGCTTTGTTATTTTGACAGAATATTTGAGGTTGTGTTCGTGTGAGTTACGTTACTAGGGGCAAATCATAAAGCTTGGGATCGATGTGCTGGTACATCCTGAGCCAAATACTATAGCGATTTTTTTCTTGACTTTCCTGGTAAAACATTTAGGTGATTCAAATTACGAAAATCTGGCTTCTAAAGCAGCTTATCTACCGAAGTTGATGTATCATATTTGATAAAAACGATTTCAGCCTCTTTTGAGTACACATCTATCTCACCCTCATATTTCACAATTGTAGGAAAACACAAATCTGATGGAAAAACTGAAACAGAAATGTTCATGCCGTGGCGAAATCAGGCCTAGTTTTGGACATGTGAATGCCTTCACCAAGCAACTAACACCCAACGTTCGGAAGAATACTGCTATAATACTTGCAATGCTATTTATGGTATCGTTTAACTTTGGGCCCCTTGGGTAAGACACACGAGTATATTTTCCATAATTATCTTATCAACTTTGGTTTGTTTTCAAGAAATTTTCTCATCGGAAGCGTCAGAAACCAAGCCGCTTTGGAAACAAACAATGACATCCCGCATCATCAACGAAATTTACTTTGGATAGAGGATTCCAACGTTTTCAACGCTCGTAATGTCGATATCAGTTTAAACCTGTCCAATTATGAAGATCTCTCTTCTGCGGCAGTTGAAGAGCCGTATGCCGTGTGTCCATTCTACGTAAATCAAACCGAAAACATCAGATTGGCCAGTGAATTGCGACGCTGGATTGGTGAAAATGGATACAAGAACCTGACCGATCATGATGGAGATGATATGAGCATTAACTCATTTTCAGAAATGTTTGCTCTGAAGGATACGATTGACTCTATGTATCGACAGATGAAAGATATAAGTTCACAAATGGACGCGTTTCAAAAACGAACAAGACTGACCAGCAATAAAAAGCGGCCGCAATATAAAGGGAAAAAGGCTCGGGAGATGGAAATCTATCAGCAGCAGAAAGCTAGAAAAGGAAGTGATCTAGCCTTCTACTACTCTGGGTTTAGTAAGAAGTATGCGAAATTTTTCGAAGAAATCGGCCGACGAGACGACACATTCTATCTGGTATCATTTAGTGGAGAACATTTGCTGCTACCAGCGTTGGCGCACAACAAAACCAATCGACCTAAAATGTCCCTCATGTTGCCTGCTATGATAGATAACGGTTTGTACATGCCTTTACTCCATTGCTGTTAAACGGGATTGAATGTAGCCGGATGGATCACTACTAGTGAATCAATCATCCTGTCAATCATCGCTCAGCGGTGTTCGAATTAACAAATTGAATTTTTGTACATGATTAGTGTGTTCAAACAATCAAGTCACTTGGTTTAAATACAGCTGAGAAATGGCGATGATTGACGGGAATAGGTCCACTGCCGAAGTAGTGCTCTACCCTATGTAAACATATGATCTTTATTTATATTATTTGAATTGAAAACTTATATTTCTATTTCACAGCGACCCATCCATCGGATAAGGTAACGTTGATGCAGATCGACTGCGAAGTAATGAATACATCAATGATACAAATAAGAGAGAAAACCATTCCGGGTGATTTACTGCGGGCTCATGCTAAGGCCGACGATGGTACAAGAGCCAACGAAAAGAAGACAAAACCTTCGACTGATTTTAGTGACAATAATGTTCAAAATGTCAGCAGCACTAATACTGCTAAAGAAAACAAAAGGCACCACAAGGATAAGGATCCTTCTGCCAGACCGTTTTTCGTTCAACGCATGAGTGAGCATATGAAAAGTGAATATGATCTACATTAGAAACTATGCTAAGCAATTATCTGTTATGTTGTTCAAAATTTTCTGTTATGCTCTGGTACCTAATTTTTGTTTCTATTAAATTTCTATAAAACTATTATTTAAAACCAAGCACGTGTTTAGGTATTGACTGTGAAATACAATACTTTAATTTATGCTGTAAAGCTGTTCCGTACATTCATAATTCTTTGAGACGTAAGTATAATAAGCAAACATTGAATTGGCTGTAATATAATATATTTAAACTTGAAAGAACAAACGTGAACAAAAATACAATTTGGAGATAATCTTTACAAAAATTTATAAACTTACAATACAAAGAAATACAAAATAAATTAACAAAAATTCACCTGTTTCTTTCCTACTTTTCCGAAAACAACTGCGTTTCGATGACATCGATTGCTTTATAACAAAGTTGGGCTCAAGCATCGGTCATAACGGCTTCGTAATGTTGAGCTTTGTAATGTGCTCGCCAGACTACAGAGGGTTGTCAAAAAAATATTAACATGCAAAATGTCATCAAGATACCCTTGTAACATGTTATAACTCAGTAGTCTGAACAAGGCATAAGTAAGATTTTCTCTGGATGTACCGTTCTACTAGAACACCGAAGTAGTATAGTGATATCTTTTTTTTTTTTTCAAAGTAATTTGACAATCAGGTGGTATATCACCATGTTTGTTTATGTTTTATTAATGTCAATACAATTTTAACCATGAACCACTTTACACCACAACAACGCTGAATCAACGCGCGTTCGGAGCAACGTATCATGGCCAGAATGAGCCTACCTCGAGGACAAGGACTATTCCTTCTTTGGTGGCAAAATTTAATGCCACAGGATCTTTCTGAATCTCTGTCCGTCGCTCAAAATCACTGTTTGTTACGGTATTTGTGCTGAAAGGGTCATCCGTCCGTACTTCAGCGAAGATGATAACCGCGCCAAGATTATGGCCAATGGCGAGCGATATCGGAGCATGTTACGCAATGTTGTGGCAGATGAGATGAGAAAAACTATTCTACCGTTTATTGGAATATTTGCATGAGGAAAAGTTGTTTTTTAAATGGATAAGATACATAAGTTTTCTATTGAATACTTCTCATTTATAATACATTCTCAGCTACCAAACCATGCACAGAATTGTATTTTTATTGTAGAATTTACAATTCATCCAATGATAATGTCATTGTGTTCTGTATTATCGTTATATTATATTTTATTGTATGTCTTATGTATTTTTTATTCTAGTTTCTACACATTAATGCGAAGGGGATGAACCCCTTGCGCTGAACTGGCCGGTTTGACGTGCCGCAAGGGCTCAGTAGGGATTCTTGGTCAAGACCCGAAGCTAAGAGTCAGTTCCATTGTGGAAATATCACATCAAGTAGTTTTTCAACCTGCTACAGAGGATCGTGTGCCTGGAGGTCACATTGAGAATTTTACTATTAACATTAGGTTCGTAGTTGCAGCGCGCTTTGGGATCATCCTTGCCTTAGATCCACCCTAATAACGTGGAAGGACATTAACGGGAAATAGAGGCAAAATACATTTTTTTTATCTCTTTTTGTTGTTATGAGATGGCAGTATATTATTGAATATAAATTGGTTTCAGGTTATCGAAATTTGGGATGTACTGTCTTTTGCATGATGTATTTCAGGTCTTCTAGGTCATGAGGTATTGTAAAATAATTGAAAATTTAAACTTCCTTTTTTTTCTAATGGATGTCATGCATGCTAAATTTTCTGGTTCATAATAGATGTGCAAGTTTGCCTACAATTGCAACAAAAAAGCAGTCGGCACACATGTAATTTTCAATTCATATTATAATATCCCTTTAATGTATATATTATCTTATATGAAATTGTTTATTCATTACCATTACCATTCATCTTTATCATCATCATTACCATTTTTATCATTACTTGTGTTTTTGTGATTTATATATTAACATAAAAATAATCATCTTGATTATGACTAAAACAAGCATCATTTATGTTATCTCAACCGAATAGCAACAAGCGTGTTGCTAGGGTAGTGTCTGATTTTACAGTTCAATCTTTGTCATTACGTTATTATAATCACAATATCATTGTATTTTATAATATTGTTTTATACGGGAACCGTATAGCTCTTTTTTTCTACGGGAAGACCGTAGAGTTGGTGAAGACTCTACGGGGCTGAGCTGCAAGCAACCCGGCGGGTCCACGGGTCGCGGATGGTGGGGTTCCATCAGATATGGTGAACAGCTACTGAATACACGAATAAGTAGCCCCGGACGAGCGGCGGGGACTGTTTAGGATGTGGGGGGACTGAGCAGTTGTTGGACTCTGTTGAGTTTCTTCCAAAAACCCACAAATATCCGAAAGCAGCCATGACAAAAGCGAGCCACCCCGCTTTTTAAAAATAAGGGTAAAAGTCCAAGCCTTCACCCATTTGAGCGTATGTTCTCCATGTTAGGGGCGGCTGAAAACAGCGTTTGTTCTCCATGTTAGGAGCGGCTGAGTCACCGTCTTGTTAGTGCGCCCAGGACTCTAAATACAAAAGCCGAAAGTACTGGTGGACACCATTAAAAAGGAATTGCAACGAAACAACACAAGATTTGCGGCAGATCCTCCAAAAGTGCCGTGAATATATAGTCCCAACACATCATCTATTCATCGACTTCAAAGCCGCATATGATACAATTAACCGATATGAGCTATGGAAGATCCTGGACGAGAACCGCTTTCCGGAGAAGCTGACCCGACTTATCAAGGCTACGATGAATAGAACCCAGTGCTGTGTGAGGATATCGGGTGGATTATCGAGTTCATTTGAATCCCGCCGGGGGCTTCGTCAAGGTGACGGTCTCTCTGGCTTCCTGTTCAATATTGCTCTTGAAGGTGTTATGCGACGAGCGGCGTTTAACATGCGAAGCATGTTCAACAGATGCGGTCAATTTATTTGCTTTGCCGATGACGTGAATATTGTCGGCAGAACAGACTTAGCTCCAGTACTATGTTCTCTACGGGCATGAGACGTGGACAATGCTTGAAGAGGACCTGCGAGAACTCGGAGTTTTTGAGCGACGGGTGTTAATAACCATCTTTGGTGGAGTACAAGAGGACGGACTATGGAGGCGAAGGATGAACCATGAGCTCGCGCAACTCGCCGGCGAACCCAGTATTCATAAGGTGGCAAAAGCTGGAAGGATACGCTGGGCAGGACATGTTGCGAGAATGCCGGGCAACTATCCTGCAAAAATGGTGTTCGACGGGAATCCAGTTGGTACAAGACGACGTGGGGCGCAACGAGCAAGATGGTCAGACCAGGTAGAGCAAGACCTAGGGGGTACAAGGTGCCCAAGGGATTGGAGAGGAGCAGCCACGGATCGGGCATTATGGAGTTATATTGTGTATCAGGCTATGTTATAGTATTGCGACGTTATGCCATGTAAATAAAATAAAATAATAATATTGTTTTATTGATTATACTTCTTAGATGATTTAAACATTACTTATTGTTTTCCTATGTCCATTTGTCTTTAACTTCCGTTCAATTAAATCAACAATCAATATGCAACTAGTGATTTTAAATAGGTTCACTGTTGTAGAACCCCTTGGTCCGAAGTACACCTTGAAGCCAGCACCTATCTATACATATTTGTGCCTTTTTTATTTGATTTGCTGTGTTATTTTGACAGAATATATTAGAGTGTGTTCGTGTGAGTTCATTATTAGGGGCGTATTATTAAGCTTGGGACCGATGTGCTAGTACTGACTGAGCCAAGAAAAAAATCGTATTTGTTCGGGACCTACTGGTCTTAGAGTTAGTCTATGATTAAATCTTCCCTGTTCCCCTAACTCAGGAGCAATAACTAATAGGCCAGCAAAAATGAAAGCGAATTGCTGATATAAAAACAGCATCAAGCAGCAAAAAGTGACCATGGCAACAATAATTTTAAATATATAAATGTTAGTTTAGTAAAATTTTAAAAATTTAAA
Source organism: Aedes koreicus (assembly GCA_024533555.2). NCBI lineage: Eukaryota > Metazoa > Arthropoda > Insecta > Diptera > Culicidae > Aedes > Aedes koreicus. The sequence goes on from JAHHFK020003510.1 coordinate 443,703, forward strand.
CAAACTTTTTAAGGATACCTCAAATTAAGATTTTGGTGAATTGCTGCTATCGCTGAAAACGAACGAAAACATGCTTAAACATATATAATAGATACGAATGCTTGTAGTTTTCATTTACATAAACATATACACTACCTATTATATAAATATTTCATGGAGGGCACCCGATTGAAGCACTCTGGATGGGGAGAGTGGGAATGCCAACTCCCCATTGCTAAAAGTCTGTGAATAGAGGGAGGGCTCTTCTCCCGCCCATTGGGGCATCCTCATGTTAGATAGCTTGGTCTTCTGACCAATTGTTCAATTTTGTTGTTGGAAGGAGATTCTTTATATCCCTGTGGATACATATAAGTGATGTAGCATATCGATCCACCCAACCCGTTTTTGGCCCTTCATACAATGGCATGATTAGGATACTCAGTGGTTATTAAAGCTTGATCAAGTCTAACAGAGAGGAGAGTCCATTGCTGTCGGACTTAGTTTCCGTGCTATAATGGGCGGTAGTACATATCATCAATGCGAAGGGGATGAATCTCGAAGACAATCCAAGATTTTAAGCATAATCACATAAACATGCGTGGGTACCCTATTTTTAGCAAGGAAAAGTTTTATCAACAATCAATACCAAACTAGCGATTTAAAATTGGCTCACTGTTTTAGAACCCCATTGTTCCCAAGTGCACCTTGCAATACATTCTTGCGCTTTTCGGTACAAGAATCTTAATTTTTGTTTTGATTCAATTTGTTTTTGACAGAATATTTGAGGGGTTCTTCGATGTAAGTTACAGGGGCTCTGCGTCACTGTCAACCACATAGACAATAAAAAGTTATTTCTCGTTTTGTTAAAACCCGTCGCGTTTTATTTCTGCTGGTGTTCTCTTTTTTCGGACCTTTTACTAATTGTCGTTTCCCTGTTGGTCGGAATTTCACCAAAGGTTATGTGCCCAGAAAGTGAAAATGAAATAGTGAACGATTAAAGAAAAATTTCTTCTGACGGTGACAACAAGAGCGTGGGTGAGGCAGTAATGACGGCAACATATCTGCAGAACCGGCTGTCCTTTCGAGTGGTTGTTGGAACACCGTATGAATAGATCTCTCTCGTCAGACCTAACCCCCATTTTTATATTATTCCTTTGAAGGCAATCAACTTCCTATAGCGTTTGCGTTAATAACTTTTTTTCTATGCACTTCTCATTTTTTTGCAAATATTTGAAAGCTTCAATTTGTTTCACATTTTTTGGTGAATATAACCATGTGGAACAAATATGAAGCGTTTTGGCAACTCTGTAAAGTTGAGAAATTATTTTCACCATGAAATTCAAAACAACACAGCGGTACTTTGTTCATATACAACGAAACGCAAAAAAAAATTCCGCAAAATGTACGAAGCAATGTATTTCACACGATTGATTTAACCAGTCTGCTGCAGAAAATCAACTTACAGGTGCAAATCTACATTGGCGAACTTCAGATGCAATCAACCAGCAGCGTTTCCTACTACGTTACCAGTCTGATCGAGGACAAAATTGAACTACGTCAGTGACTGTACTATCAGACGGAGAATCTGCATCAAACCAAACCTGCTCCGACAGCGCATTTCGTGACGGACTCGCCCTCCACCCCAACAGCGAAAAGGAAGATACAAACAAAGAGTAGGCTAGGAAGATTAAGAAGAAAACAGTCGTAGGGCCCAGCGTAGACAAAATCAAACTTGGTAGTCGATTCTATACCCTAAGTCGACAACCGTGCAAATTTTATTCAGCGAGTTAACTTGGAGGTAAAGAGTGTCCACCCCAGCAACGAAAAATTGTACATAGGTCAGCTGCATAACGCGGGGGTCACTCGTTTTGAAGACCTCTGCCTACTTAATTCCATCAAAAAACGATTATCTCAACAACGATGTCCTACTGACGTTCAGTCGTAGTCGAACGCCAGAACACGATGCCCTGCCGGCTCCGTTGCTGGCGTGGGTTGCAAATCGTCAGCTACCGGACGACCAATTCAACAGAAGTTTGCTGACCAAGCTTCCCACCAAACAGCTTCCCTAACGAATCAGTTTAATCTTTCTTTAACGCGTTTATCCCAATCGCTCAATGCTGCTACCTGGGGATCATCTCCGGTGCTTCTTATATCTCAAACGGCAGGGTCTGATATGACTTTGTCGACGGGTAGTGCGGTGCGGTCAAGTTCGAAGTAAAACCATAGACTAACTCTAAGACCAGTAGGTCCCGAACAAATATGATTTTTTTTCTTGGCTCAGTCAGTACTAGCACATCGGTCCCAAGCTCGGTCCCAAGCTTAATAATGCGCCCCTTATAATGAACTCACACGAACACACTCTCAAATATTCTGTCAAAATAACACAGCAAATCAAAACAAAGGCCCAAATATGTATAGCAAGGTGCTGGCTTCAAGGTGTACTTCGGACCAAGGGGTTCTACAACAGTGAACCAATTTCAAATCGCTAGTTGCATATTGATTGTTGGTAAACCTTTGACTACTGTGTTCAACTGACTAACAACGAGTGGAATGGATGTATGCTGTGTTACGAACCCATTTTTTTACCTCCTAAATAACAGTACCCACCTAAGCACGAGTGTTTTGCCGGGTGATTCTTGACTGCCGGTGCAAAATTCATCGCCGTGCTCCAGTTGGACTTCAAATGAATTAACATGACCGTATCCATTCATGCTGCATCACGAATATCTCCAGGAGTGAACTGAGGCACTTCATACTCGATCGCTTCTTCCGATGTTAGAGTCTTACAAGCTTCAATAATCTCCAGTTTGACATGTAGCTGCTGAACCAAAATATCCAAAACGCAGCACTCTGTCGATTCAGCATTCAGCGAATACAAATTATCCCAGCAGCCATGTAAATCACTCATTTAATTAATCCTTAATGCCTTCACCGGATATTCCTTATCCTCAATCTCGTTGTACACAATGGCAGATTCTCGTGTATCCAATTAGGCCGTGTTCCTAATTATGTAATGTGATAGGAAGTCACTACCAGTGCAGGACTTGCCATGGCGTACAGTTCCTCTTAATGGCAAGATCAAACAGTCCAACCTTGTAATCCTCACTATTCCGTTGTATGAAGGGTTATAAATGGAGATGTGTACCCGTAAGCAGAAGCACTTACACGAAATTCACGGACAGGATAGAAAATCTCCTTCCAACGAAACGCTCTTATTACAGGACATGTACAGTAAGCAATACGCACTAGGATTTCAGTCTGGTGGTTTATTAAACATAGGTTTAGCAAACTCACTGTACACTTCGTCTGGCACCCTGTATTCCCCCTTACCCTTTGTAATTAAATGTATGTATACTATGTATGATATATACATATAATATGTACAATGTAGACTATAATAGAGGGTAGGGAATAGCTTCAGAACCCCCCCCCCCCCTTAAACCCTATTCCAAGCACAGGGTAAACCTTAACGTACAACGCTAATTGCTTGCAGTATAATGCTTCACTAGATTAAGCATCATGCTGCAAAAAATTGAATGTTGTAGGTTAAGGTTTACTCTGTGCTTGGAATAGGGTTTAAGGGGGGGGGGGGGGTGGTTCTGAAGCCATTCCCTACCCTATATTATAGTCTACATTGTACATATTATATGTATATATCATACATAGTATACATACATTTAATTACAAAGGGTAAGGGGGAATACAGGGTGCCAGACGAAGTGTACAGTGAGTTTGCTAAACCTATGTTTAATAAACCACAAGACTGAAATCCTAGTGCGTATTGCTTACTGTACATGTCCTGTAATAAGAGCGTTTCGTTGGAAGGAGATTTTCTATCCTGTCCGTGAATTTCGTGTAAGTGCTTCTGCTTACGGGTACACATCTCCGTTTATAACCCTTCATACAACGGAATAGTGAGGATTACAAGGTTGTACTGTTTACCCCATGCTTGAAATAGGGTCCCGGGGTGCTTAAGTCGTTCCCTACCCTATTTATTTACAAAATATATCTGACATCCACAGGTTTTTTTTTACTGAAAAATTAGGTATGCATCAATATCTTAATAGTCCTCAAACAGCTGAAAAGTAAAGAATATCAATCCAATTAACAAAGAAGACAAAATCAATAAAAAGATATTTGATTGTTTTTGTGCTTCAACAGCTTATTCTATAAGACATGTTCTGAAAAGTTTTGTTTATGTCGTTCTAGTTACATTTGAAAGGTAGAAATTTGAATGATCTAAGAGTTCGGTTTGATGCTTATGAAATAAATGGAACATCTAATCAAGGTGGGCTATAACTTACAGAGATGCATAAATGCGAGGCTTAAAATAGCATACAAAATACTGTGAAGAGATGTTATAATGTAAAATGAATAAAATGATAATTTGCAATGTCTGCATGTCCACAGAATGTGCGCCTGCCGCAACTGCAGACGGACCCACGCATCCATCTTGAACCTTAACGTTTAGACAATGTATCATACCCAACAAACAAACGAAAGTAAATAAGCATACATGCTTTATTAAAGCTGAATTACGACTTTCGTAGCTGAATAAAACAGTTCAACAAAGAGATGAAAAACAGTTTATAAATCCATTTAAACATCGTTTATAAAGCCTAGGTAATAAAACCTAATATTGAATTGAATAATAGCTGTTATGTAAATCACTATTCAACTGATTCAATTATAAACCGAAGAAAAATAATATAAAAACTTTACACAGGTGTCTTACTTCAATTTTATTCAACCACTGAACAATTAGTTGAAATGCAGTTTATGCCTCCAAAGCAACGCCTATTAACTAGCTACACAGAGAACAGACATCCAAGCTGGAATGCCCTTCGTGTGTAAATTTCTGTAACGGCTATTTTAAAATTACGTTTCCGTTAGTTTTAGTGAATCGTATGTTGATGACGCCACTTGCTCGCCACGAGATTTGATAGTCTGTCAATTTTAGTGTGGTGAAATCTAGACTAGGCGGCGTTGTTTTTCCAACGGTTTGCTTTTAAATATTTACACAGTATATTGGAAAAAAAAAGTTCGAGCCTGGATGTCTGTTCTCTGTGCTAGCTATGCCAAGTAAACCTTATATTTAGTTGAATAATCGCTGTGGTTTAAACCAATAGTCAGCAAAATAAACTACAATTAAAATAAAAGTCGTTTAAATGCCGTAGTAAAGCCTCCGAAGTGTTCGTAATTTTGGTTGATCAATATTTCTTCTTCAACTTCAAGTTATGCTGGATAAATGTCATTGAGTTCAGTTAATTCCTACGTTTTGGTTTATGAGTTGTTCATTTTTGGTGCCGGTGAAAAAGTATTGACCTGTTTTCAAGAGTTGAAATTATAGTCAACTACTTGGAGCAAATAGTTCACACTACTCTTTACATTGCCCATCCGAATAGAAAACAGCGCAGTGTTAACAAATAATATCAGAAAACATTGTCATATCTTTTAATCGTCTCTTGTTCAACATGCCCTTATCAGTAATGCCGAGTAGTAAAACCGAACATCTAATATCAAAGCTTGTGTACAGCTTGCTAATTGAGACGTATAATAACACCATTAAGAAGGTTTAATTGAGCACTGATGTTTCTTATTTACTGACAACGTTATAAATAGAATATCAATGTAGCTCAATTAAGCATCACTTCTGCTACTATTCAATATGTAATATTGAGCTAAACAGACGATTCGTTTATATTTCATTCAATTCTAGGATAGCGCAGTTGGTATGTCACGTAGTTGGGGATCTGAAGCATATGCAATTGGCAATGTCCAAAAGCACTTGGCGACAGGTTAATAACTTCTCCAAATTTGTGTGAATAATGCCTGAACAAAAGTTGTGATTGAAAATAGTTCAGAGATTATTTAACACGCTGCTGAATTAAATCACCATAATGATGTTTATTAAATGAGTGATTGTTTGTTGGGAAGCCACAAGGGAAAAAATAATCTAAAACTATTACACAATAATTGGGAATTCCATGGAGGATATGAAACTACATATCATTTACAGAATGGTACACTCTGAGATTTTCTTAATCATCAATACTTTAAGTACTTATTTTTATCATTCACGTCATTTACATATAGCTTAGTATAAAAACTATGCTAAGTTTAAACTGAGTCAATGTTGTGTGGAAGAGCTTCACATAGTATCATCACAGAGAACAGACATCCAAGCTGAAGTGCCCTCCGTGTGTAAATTTTTGTAACTGGCATTTTAAAATTACAGCTCGTTTTTGTTAGTTTTTGTGAATCGTATGTTGATGGCGCCACTTGCCCGCCTCGAGATTTGATAGTCTGTCAATTTTAGTTAGGTGAAACCTAGACTAGGCGGCGTTGTTTTTCCAACGGTTTGATTTTAAAAATTTACACAGAAAATTAGAAAACAAATGTTCGAGCCTGGATGTCTGTTCTCTGTGGTATTATTGTCCCTTATTAAACGCGATCATGTTGTCATTTCCGGGTGCCAACATTTCGTAAACTCTCACGCAGAGAAATACAGCATTTTCGAATCAAATATACGAGGGCTTTGATTCAAATAAATCATTATGGTTGAATCAAAAAAATATTTATTTGCTTTTAATACCACTCCGCGTTGATTTAAAAAAATATATATTTGAATCAACAATATTTCCATTTGATTTGGAAATTAAATCTTTCCAAAATGGTATGATGCTTTGTGCATGTGTGCACTCGTCGGAGGAGATTGGATTTTTATCGAGCTGTGTGGTGCAGTTATCGGTACATTTCAAGGTATGTAAATTTATATTACTTGTGTTCAAAATTCTAATTTTTGGGCTTATTTCAGCAAACAGGTACACCGTCGAAACTTTGATATTCATCGAACGGAAGAAGGTGAAAGAGCTGATAAAGCAGCCATTTTTGGTGGAACGGAAAAATGCATGACGAACGCAAAGATTATTATTTAGGTGCAGCAATGTTATGAACATAATACATATTGTTTAAAAACAACAATTTAACCTTGGTAAAGATAAACAGATTAAATAAAGAAATTCACAGCAAACCTGAAATTAAATCATTAAAATCAATCAGAATTATTTTTAAAACAAATCCAATTTAATATTGAGTCAAAGCGTTTTTGTTTTGATCTAAAAAGAAGCACGTAATTGAAGTAAAAAAAAAATGTTTGATTCAAATAACGATGTGCTAGAATCAAATAAAAATATTTTTGAATCTACATCCAGTCGTATGGAAGCTAGATTGTAATAACAAAAAAATGATTGCTTTGAAACTAATATCGTTAATATTTGATTCAAAGAAAATTGAAATTAGGCCCTGAGTCAAAAAGACTTTTCTTTGAATTCAAAGTGACTTATTTTTGAAATAAATATCTATTTCTCTGCGTGCATAAAAAAATTGCTGTTTTGTGTTCATTGTTTTTTCCAACCAATTAATGCGCATTCTGCGCATTTGTAGCGAGTATTGGCGGTTTCGGAACTGCGGTCTAAATTCATCAAGTAACAACTCCCGACGCCAATATCAATGGCAGTAAATTGGATCTCTCTTTCTGCTTGATGAATGATGGCATATTAACACGCAGAAAGAGCGCTCCGATTGGTTTACATCTGTTGATAAAATCAGTATAACTAATGATATGTGGTATGCTCAACGTTCCTATATGCACAAGTTCCAAATTTTCAACCTGAAAAATATTCCCGAACACACCAGAGAATAATCCACTCGACCAGATTATTAGGTCAATCGGTATTTAATACAAGCAACAGATTAGAGAACTTTTGATATTATTAAAGCTTCGGCAAAACAAAAGCAAATCCGTGTCGGAAAAACATTGTATTCTGAGTTTTATATGAATTCCCATTAAACTACGCACTTATATCTGAACATTATACACTCAGCCAACTAATCTTAAGAATTGCATAAGATTCAGCTTATGAACGATGCTTTAAATTTCATAAGGTTGACTTATGAATGGATTTTGTTTTACACGACGTTGTTCTTGTTCTTGTGTTCATGGCTGAGCAGGGATGCCAGATACTTTTTTCAAAAGTCTGTATCAATCTCATTGAAATGTCTGTATTTGTCTGTATAAGGGTTTTCGTTTTGGTTTTAAGGTGCTTCAATGGAATGTTGAAAATCGGTTTTTATCGATGCTGACAAACGAGTAGAGGTGAGATCATGTTTTTTTAACATCGCAAAAACAAAAATCTAACGCAAAAGAGATTGCAATTTCAAGTTTTGTATTTAAATGTCAACTTTCCTTTCACTTCCATACATATGATTAAATCACTGTCATTTTTCAATCACTACCCAAGTAACCACAAGCATTATATTATTGCACTTATTCAACCCAAAATCAACATCGGTAATGCGGGATCGCATCAATTCAACAGTTGTCAAGTAATGAAGCGTTAGATTAGCTTAAGAAAGTAGTGATGCATTACCAATGCAATAATGCTACTTTAGCAATGTCTTATGGCATTACAAAAGATATAGCATTAGTTTGATCTTAGTGGGGCCCTTTTCAGCTTTAACCCTACTTCAATGATGCACTAGACGAAATACATATGCCCTATATATGCATGCTATTACAGCCTCGTGGTTACTTGGGTAAATATGAAGAAAGCAAAATATTTTGATCTTTTACATTTGATGTTTTGGAAAATTCTCGGCAAATCGTTTATTATCCTCATTCATACATTTAAAGAAACAACTCACCTTCACTACAAAATTCATTAATTCCAAAGGCTTGAGCAACTTAAATTTTGCTGTACATATCGCTTGTGAACAGACATTTCAAATTAGATGAAATTTCAACCACTCCGTTTTGCTTTTTGTGCGATCTATCGTACTCTTTGCCGACAAAATATCTTTCATGGTTTATGTGGCAGTGCGATTGCGGGCATTGGTTTTTTTTTTTATATTGTAAATTGAAATAATTCGCTCGACAGTGGCCGTTCAATATGGTATAGACAATATAGCTGGAATGAGCTGTCGTAGACACGGAAAAGCTCAGTCCGCCACTGAAAATCTCAATTCCCGGAGCTCGTCGTTGATTGGTTGAACTGATACATCATCAATAATGTTATCAAATCGTTTGATAAGGTGAAAAAATGTTGGATGGGCTTTTACTCTGATATTGTCAGGATCAATTAACTAAATCATTGAGGGTATCGTCGGTAAGGTCATTTCGTTTTTTTTTTTTTAAGGTCAGTTTTTATTACAGCAGCATATGAAGAAATTCATCATGTCCAGTCGAAATTGATGCAAGTGCTCCTTGCTTAAATTGTCACTTCTAGTGTATTCGTTGATCAAGGCCTGCACTTCGACACCTTCGTACAGTTTTTCCAACTCGCAGAAGTTGTTGGAAATCAGGTTCACAAAGCCAGGGTTCGTCAATTCTTTTAAATATCCTTGTTTCAAGAAACAATCCAATATCAAGAATATCAATTTGCAAGTTTCTGTTTTCAGCTTGTACATCATTGGCTTTTCAGATTGAAAAAAGTTGATTCAACCGGTTGATTTTCGGTACACACTTAGATTTTTTTACAGAAATCTGTAAAAGTTTACGGAATTCTCAACAGCTGAACGTTCGGTATCTAGAAGTTCGCCGAAATGAATGTCTGTATATGTCTGTAACATTTTCCAAATGTCTGTATAATGTCTGTAATCTGTATGATGTCTGTATGCATGATGAAATGTCTGTATAAATACAGACATGTCTGTATATCTGGCATCCCTGTGGCTGAGTGCAGTGGATTACTGTCACCCATTCAATGACGTCTATATAAGGTCTGGCGCAGTTGCCACAACAATATTAGTGAAACAAGCAAAATTCGCTCATGACACTAATACCACTGCGCTCCTTACACACGCTACAGAAGCGCTCGGAAAGTGCTACGTCATACTATTTTTTTTATTCGTTCACTCCAAGGTTCGCTCAGTGATTGTTTATTGTGAGTGCTATAAAATTTAATTTTTCAACCGATTTCAATCGAAAATGGTTTATTGTGCTATGAAAAAGTGTGGCGTGTCCATGTACAATATTAGAAAAGAAAAACTCCCGATCCAGCTACATGCATTTCCCAAAGAAAAGGAAAGTGACCGCCGAGGAAAGTGGCTGAAGTTTTGTTGTTTGAAAGACCAGTCTGGTCCACTTTATTTATGTTCCCGTCATTTCAAACTAGAGGACTTTGAAAATGTGTACAGTACAGATATCCGGCGTATTTTATCTCGAGAAGGTAAGCAGTGTTTTGAAAACAACAATGAACTCAGCCAACTAAAACCATTTTCGTTCTACAGCTGTTTCATCGATTCGTCTTCCAGAGCCAGAACACCCATCGGAACGGTCACTGCGGGCTGCAACCTACTGACCAATGGTTGAATGTATTCAATCAAATGGACGCTTACTTCAACCACATTCACAATAATGTTGGGCCAATGAGCGAAAAAATAGGATTTCAAGACCCTAAAAACGTCCAAAAGCGCTCCATTGCTCTGATAAAAAAGCAGTTTCCAAATGTGCCCGAAAAACTTGCACAAACGTACATAAATAAATGCATCAATGTGCGGGTAAGGCACATGAGAAAACGACTGGAAGAGAAAAAAATTCACAAGCATAAGTTCGAGCCAAAGAAACGGAAAAGGAAGGAGAGTTTTGGGGAAAATTCTTCTAAACATCAGAAGGAGAGAAATACTGCTATTAATATGAATGAACGAAAATTAAAACATGTAATTAATTAAAAGGTACACGTTATGAGCTAAACTGAACTATATTTTCTATATGATTTTATTTTTCATTCAATTTTTCAGTTCCGATGAACATCGATCCCTGACGATACAAAAACTTTTTTGTTTCTATAATCCGACAACACTTTTTCGCTCCTTTTATTTGTAATAAATTCATCTAGATGAAACATAATTTGTATTTTTACAATAACCTTCCCAAGATGACTGAAGAGCAAAACATATCTAAAAGGGAAGTAAAGCACTTTATCGTATAGGGCAATATGCGTATCTTTTCTTAACTACGTTTGACTTGGGAGACGAGACTTGCCATTCGAGCTTCTTATTTTTCCTTTTAAAGCCCTGTTCCTTACTATCCCACGGTTGCTATCGATGATGGAAAATTGGCTCTATATTGCTACTCGATAGTCAAGTCCCAGCGTTTGAAGATTTATGAGGCAGAAATTCAATTAACTCAGCTAAACTCACTATAACTGACCCATATAATAAGGCAGAAAGCGTCTGATCAATGAATGGCATTTGATTATGATTATTTCCACAATACAGCATTTATAATGAACGTTTAAACCGATTTTGTTTATCTAAATCTATGCACGCCCCATAGAGAGATGAATAGTATTACGTCATCACTCGTCGGCGCAGCAATGTTTACATTATTTTTGCTTCCAATACAAGCAAGCAGTGCGTTGGGCCAGACCTTATATAGACGTCATTGTCACCCCCTCGCATTAATGGATATTCAGAGGTTTCAGAGAAATCTGACATCACTGCTTCTGATGGTTGAGCTTATACCTCAGTTGGTGTTTTTACCGAACCCATGTTGGTTGTGCAAAAAAAGAGAACAAAAAATGCCATCAATAGACGTCAAAGTCACCTGAAGTGTTCACTGAAAAAGTTGCGTTCCTCGATCCATTCGTGCCGCTAGTTTCTCGATTTACTTCTATTTAATTTAATTATAAACAATCATTTCGCCGAAATACCATTACTCACGCGATCCACACTATCAAAGTGGCCGCTTGTTCATCGGTGTGTAAAAAATCGTAGCCATCAAAGTGCATTTAGAACTTGGCGTTTTTGCAGCCGCTGCCTCCAAGAGGGAAACGATGCTCAGGATGAAGCGACTTACGCTGCTTAGATAATAGTCGGAGTGCAACAGTAGGGAAGCGAGAGTTAGCTAGTTCCTCGCGTCACAGGGGAGAAGAGTGGAACTTCCGCATTCCTTTTTCTGGGGGTAAGTTTCTGCCCTATCGTAAACAAATCAATGTTTTGATTCAAATGCGTACGATAATTTGCTGATGTGTGTACAGGAGAAATAGTGTGTGAGACGCGTGTTTATTAGGGAACAGAAAGAGTATTTTTCGTGACCTGATTTCGTCCGAAATAGAAATGTTTTGCATGATGGCCCATTTGTGGGTGCTTCGATATCAACTTGCTGATATTTGTATGTTTTTTTTAGGCTAGAATGGCAACCTACAATAATCCTCATTGGCTTTTGTCGCACATCCGGAATTCATTTATTTCGACCGATGATACGGGATTGAGTGAGACGGCTATGCTTTTGGAAGACATACCACATCAATATTCCCAGTTGCATAAGCAGGCCTTGCGGAAACGCTCTATTGACAGAGAACAGGATTTTGAGGAAGAGAACGGTGCCGGGGTGAGCCAGCGAAATTTCGAAAATTTTTATTGTTACCCAGGACTGGATGATTCTGATGATGATGAGATAGATTCCTTATCGCAATCGTATGAAATAACGATGGATCAGGATGTCGGGTTTCACAGGCAACGTTCAAACACGGCCCAAAAATTGGAACGAATGGATATAGCCAGAAAAAAAGCAGCAAAGGTCAAAACTATTAAGTACGAAACTGCAGTGCTGCGTTCGGAGGAAGCAGATGGTAAATTGTTTGTAAAGAAAGACGTAAATACATCTTCAACTGAAGACAGGATGTCAGTACTGGCTGTACAGTTGAAAAAATTCCCAAAAATGCCTCAAAATAAGTTTCTTGAGTATGCCCAGTTCGATGGAACTTCGCAGAACGACTCAAAAACGTTTAAAATATTTCTAATGATGTTACCGGAAAGTCAGAGAGCCTATCCGATGGAAATTTGCGTCACCGCCACTGCCAAAATTCAGGATTTTATAGGATTGATTTGCTATAAGTGTAGTCTAGCATATCCAAATGTAAGTTTAAAATCGATAAAATACTATGGAATATATTTGACGGAAGAGGATGGTGAAATCGATGAAGACTTCCCACCGCTGGACATGGGTGAAAGATGCGTAAGGTTCTGTTTCTCGCATTTGGCCATTGCAGAGCGCAAGGCTTCAGAAATGCAAACACAACCGAAATTTAGTTCTATAATTCCGGGTCTCGGAGAAATGCAATTCTCAAATCCCGGTGGGCACTCCTCTAAAGAATTCAAGGACATAAGCGAAGACAAACAGAAGGAAGATTTGTCTAAAATGAACGACCATACCTCGAAACTAGAAGCACCGTTGTACCGAGCATTTCAAGTTAATATTATTCACAAATCGCGGCTGAAGATCGAAGTTCAGCTGGGGATATCAGGTGATAAATTGGACATCGACCCAGTTCAGCAGAAATCTTCCATGCTTTGGCCTCGCCAAAAGTCTGCAAATCATAGCATGGACTCTATTGCCCACTGTTCCATATTTGAGAGGAAAACCAACAAATCGATTGTTCGAATAGTGTACAGTGCAATTCCTATGTCCCAAAATCTATCGGTTTCCGGTTCCGAATTCGCAACGTCGAGTCCCACCATCCGACAACACCTTCAGCACCAGGTACATCGAACTTCTCTTTTCAAACATTATGACTTTGAAACCGATCCGGCAACGGCACAAGAAATTGTCGATAAGATAAACAACATCCTAGAGGTACAATCGAGTCCAGTGCGGCAGGAGTATAAAGCAAGTCGGACCGGTCGCTAAAGAAGTAGTTTTTGGTTTAATTAGAATACAAACAGGCATCACTTATTCCACTTCACAACCCCACAATACATACTGGTTATTTATTTCACTCATTTCCTAGACCTTCAACAATAGATTTCAATGCAAAAACATGCCTTTTCAATGCAGAAAAAAAATCTAGACAGGAAAATTTTTATTTTTGAAGCAGGCATTACTGTCAACTAGAAATTAAAACGATGTAGCTAATGGATGCGAATTTGATACTACCTTCTGGATTAAAAACATCTATATTGATTTACGCATACTTACGCATATGTTTTTTAATATGAAATGGGACCTAAGAAAGGTAAAGTTTTCAATTTCATGAAAGAATGGCTGAGATTTCCCTGCTCCATGAGCTCGAATCCTAAACATCGATGCGTGTCATCGATTCACATCATTGAATTTCTCCTTCGTTGATAACTCAGCTGCTCAAATCAAGTTAGAGCAGGAATTGGGGCGGCTTTCCTTCTTTTGAAATAGGGTGACAAGAAGCAAGTTTGACTGCATTTTTTCACCATAGAATGGTAGATAACGATAGAAACCCTGGGCATTGGAAAAACCTTGTGGTAGATTGAAAACTACCAGGGCTTGGACTGGATCTTTACCCAAACGGGAAAGATGCAAACCAGTGTTTCCAGGGGTGATGTGGACCAGAAGTGCATTTGAACCCACTAGTAGCATTTTCACTTTTGATTTGACAACTTTCCTTATTTTCATACAGTATAGAAATTGTATAATTTCAATAATATTACTACTACTCAAAGAATCGTCTATTAATTTCAATACTTTCATTATAACTGAGTTTTATTATGGTTCTGCAATTTTCTGGAAAGCATCACTACACAGATTCTACGTTTGGTTTGGCTGTTTTTGGCAGAGGAGCGAATATTTTTGTATACTTTTAGAACGAAAAAAGAAACAATACAAGAATCGGAAGGCTAGGCTTGGAGCCTGGTAGGGCCACAGTGGAAGCAAATCCGAGTCTCATGGCGACGCAACCTGGATAGTCAGACATCTCGGTCTCTGGTTGGAACAAGACCAAGTAGCCGCATGCATGCAAGTATCATCTAAGGCGGTATGTTCCCAACAAATCAAAAGCTAATAATAATAACAACAGTGTGGGTAAGTGAATCATTTAACATTTCCAAAACTACATACACATCATACATACATAACTATATATTAAAAGACCGCCCACAAATATCCATGTCCAACAGAGCAGCTTATTTTCCCGATGAGTTTAACGTCAAATACTTTGTTCCATTTGGGAGCGTAGAATAAGGGAGATAGCTGTTACATTGTCACACCTGTACTATATAAAATTGCGTATATACCAATAATTGCACTGACAAGAATATCACTAACAATATAATGACACGGACAAGTACAAAAACACGGACTTTAACAAATACCTGGACAACAAAACACGTATACTGACTGATACTGAATCCCAAAAATTTTCAAGAAGACTATGTGAGCTGATTTCGAAAGCCCGGTGTTTATTTGGTCACCATAGACTAATCCTTCCGGCATAATCACTTGAAAATTTTCAAAAACCAACCCCGATCATTGCAATCCTATGAGGATAAAAAAAAAAAAAAATTACGTAGAGCTGAATCCGTACTCTGTATTAGCTGATACTTATCGAGTTGGTTCGTTCATCTTCTTTAATGTTAATACAAATTTTCACATTACTAGTTTTAACAGTGATAAAACGTGTTGTCAATCTGGACAGTGAAATTCAGATTATTTGATCAGATAAGATTTGATTTCATTAAATAAGGTCAGATTAGATCCCAGTTTGTCTTCTATGCTTTAGGATTACATCCTTACCAGAAGAACAAAATCACCATCAATCTTGGATAAATAATTTAAACCAAGCATAATCAAACATATACAGCTTCCACAGCAGATATATAACAATCCTTCTGCTTATGTCGGCTCAACCAGCATTTATCATCATCTATATTGTATTGGACTATTTATTTAAATTTATTATTGAGAGGCAAGAAACCCAAAATTGCCAACATGTAAATAAAATCTGTTTCGGTGGCACTTGCAATGCATGATCACTCATCGGTTAGTCAGTTAACATTTTTATTGAAACAGACTTCTTGCTTCTCTCGGATTATTTCGCGAATGCATTATTTTGAATTGTTATACAATGTTCCAAAAAATGCTACCTTAATATACTGCTTATTCTATGTCCTTGAAACTCATTATCATAATATTCACTGCAAAACCTCAGAAACAAATAAGCTACACTGACAGTTAAGAGTGATAATGTGACGTGAAATTATATCTTCAATGTTGGAAAAAAACTGATCGGTAAATCTTTGTTGCTGCAATCAATGAAATGTGATAAATTTTCCTTCACTACCCGTTCTTATATTCTTAGACATTCTTCTCTTTTCAGTGAGCGAGAAATGGCGCTATAACCATAAGCCATATTGGGCTATAGTTAATGCTAAAGTCCCTACCATTTGAAGACAGATGGAGCATCACTTAACCTTCTTAGACTAGATGCTCCCAACGACCGTTTTTAATAATTGTTTGTTCTGTACACCAAACAGGGCATTCTGTTTAACTATTTTCTCCGACTATTCATTTCACCTTTCTTTTGGTATCTACTGAAGGCTACGTGCGTTCCCCGTGTCTTCGTAAGGTAGATACCAAATCCTCCCTATCTCCAACGGTTGCATGGACGTGGCCAGGTGAGCGATCGAGGAGTCTCTTCGTGGAGATTATTGCGTGAAGAAACGTATCAGTATCTGGTTCCGTTTCATGGTGACATGCAATGTCTTCAACGAAATATTCCTTATCGTAGCTCCATCCACGAGGTGTGCAAACGTCAATGCTAATGCTAATGCTAATAGAATGGTAGATAACGATAGAAACTTCCGTTCTGAGGTGAAAAAACGAAAACCAAGCCCGCTTCTTGTTTTTAATTTTTAAGATAAGAAGTCGATGAAGTATTCGTGTTGAGCATCATAGGGACGGAACTGCGATTTCTCTTCATCGATTTACTCTTCGCATTACTACGACAAATTTAGCCAGTTTTCAGATCATTTAATGACACAGTGCGGTGAAGGATCATTGAATACTGCAGGATAAACAATAGAAGCTACGCAAAGTGTCGTTCCGGCCAAAATATTAACGGAAGGAAAATCGATCACCGCAATTACGACCTTATCGTGCTAACTTACTAACTAACTATTTAGAGAATAAAAAACGATTTTGAGTTACGAGTCAGATTGTATGATAGTGTGTGTGAGATCGCCTGAACCTGAATCTTGTTATTATTTGTAATTTGTAATTGATTGATAGAATATGCACATAAGTATGCAAATATGTAAATAGGAGACCTTTTTCCAAGGAAAACTACGAAAATGCAGTTACAAAGCTTTTCGCAAAAGTGGAAACCAACATTGCAATGAGATAGATGAATGATTCCTCAGGTCTGAAAAAAAATGTTTGCATTATTGGAAATAAATTTGCGTGACATCATCGAAGTGCAGTGTTTGTTTACAGGAGTCCCTGCAAAAGTATCTGCAATTGAAATTTTCTGCCGGCGGCAGAAATACTTTAAAATATCACTTGCCGCTTCAACCGAAAGGCTCTCCTCTACGTTGTGAACAACATTAGTTACCCGAACCTTTTTGTTTCTTGGCTTTCCAAGATTTGTAAACTAAAAATATTCCTCAAAATTTGAATCGGAATCGGATTTTGATTCTGATTACAATAATTGGATCGCAAAACCAGTAATACTCTTCACAGAGACATAGTTCTGCATTTAATTTTCTTTTCTGCGAGCTCACTAGATTCCACGTTCAAAACACAACACACAATTTGACAGCTCGAATACAATTTGGACCTTGTTCGAAACTAGGTTGAAACTGAACAAAAACAAATTCGCTATAAGCGAGAAAGTTTTATTTGGCTTAATTCCTGCTTTATCTAGAAACATGCTTTGAAGGCTGAATTACAAGGAACAGTCGTGTGTAGAGTCGTGTTTTTGAAAGAGAAAGTCGATGAAGAGAGTTGATCAAAGTAGGGAGATTTTTGGGGGGGTTTTTTTTTTTAAAAGGGAGAAAACACTGTTGAAACCAAGTAACCAAGAAATAAGGGGGGGGGCATAAAGGGTGATACGGTCAAAATTTGGTCAAGGGAAAACGCGTGTAAATCGGTGAAATCGTTTATTTAAAAATCAAATTAAATTTCTTTTTCAAGTTCAATTAGTATAAAATTCAGGAAAAATATTCAGTTAGGCTTCCGCTTTTCCAAATCCGAATTGCCGGGCCTTACGCTTGACCCCTGCCATCAGATTTTGTACAGCCACCTTGTCCACCTTCTTCGCCGCAGAAAGCCAGTTTGCCTTGAACTGCTGCTCGTCCTTAGCAGTTTTTTTGGTCTTCTTTAGGTTCCGCTTGACAATAGCCCAGTATTTCTCAATTGGGCGGAGCTCTGGCGTGTTGGGAGGGTTCTTGTCCTTGGGAACCACCTGCACGTTGTTGGCGGCGTACCCCTCCATGGCCTTTTAACCGTAATAGCAAGATGCCAAATCCGGCCAAAACAGTACGGAACAACCGTGTTTCTTCAGGAAAGGCAGCAGACGTTTATTCAAACACTCTTTCACGTAAATTTCTTGGTTCACAGTCCCGGAAGCTATGAAAATGCTGCTTTTCAAGCCACAGGTACAGATGGCTTGCCAAACCAGATATTTCTTTGCGAACTTTGACAGTTTCGTTTGCTTGAAAATATCTGCTACCTTTCCCCCTTCCTTTTGCCGTATAAAACTCCTGTCCCGGAAGCTGCTTGTAGTCGGCTTTGACGTAGGTTTCGTCGTCCATTACCACGCAGTCAAACTTCGTCAGCATCGTCGTGTACAGCCTCCGGGATCGCGCTTTGGCCGTCGTATTTTGTTTATCATCGCGATTTGGAGTCACTACCTTCTTGTAAGTCGATAGTCCGGCTCGTTTTTTGGCTCGATGCACGGTTGTAGACGATACACCCAGCTTATTTGCGGCATCTCGGAGAGATAGGTTAGGGTTTCGCTTGAAACTACCGGCAACTCTCTTTGTCGTCTTAGCGGCTTCCGGTTTTCGATTTCCCCCCGATCCAGACTTCCTGGCTGTCGACAAACGTTCCCCAAACACTTTAATTACATTTGTAACGGTTGATTTGGCAACTTTTAGCGATTTTGCCAACTTTGCGTGCAAGTAGCTCGGATTTTCGCGATGCGCGAGCAAAATTTTGATACGCTGCTCTTCTTGCTTGGACGGCATTTTGACAACTGAAGAGTGAATTCCAAAATCAAAATAGGAGCAACATTCTACACACACACCTTCAAAATGAGGGGTGTTCAGGTTTTTTAAATGCAAAATTGAAAGAAATACGTCAAGTTGATATTGACCAAATTTTGACCGTATCGCCCTTTATGCATTACGTCTAGTGCATCATTGAAGTTGGATTAAAGCTGAAAAGGGCCCCACTAAGATCGAACTAATGCTATATCTTTTGTAATGCCATAAGACTTTGCTAAAGTAGCATTATTGCATTGGTAATGCATCATTGCATTGGTAATGCATCATTACATTCTTGAAGCTAATCTAACGCCTTATTACTTGACAACTGTTAAATTGATGCGATCCCGCATTAAAGATGTTGATTTTGTGTTGAATAAGAGCAATAATATAATGCTTGTAGTTACTTGGGAAATTTCTTCCCAAACGGCAACACCAAGCCCAAACAAGGGCAGCAGTAGTTCGTAAAGGGTGAGCCGACAATTATTGCGACACTTCAGATTGATTGGAAAATCAGCTGTAGTTATCGAAATGGAACCATTTTTTTACGATGGTTCAGTATATGTGTTTATTTCAGCTTCCATACGTCAGTTGAATTTGAGGATGAGTTTGAGTAAAATGCTTGACATTTGCGGTTGACGCCCTCCATCAGAGCCTGTGCAGTCGTTTCCGGTACGTTTTTCTCAGTTTTTTTTTTCACTTCCCATTATTTATTTACGTTCTTTGCCTCTCCTTTGGTCTTCCGAAGATCGCGTTTCATCATGACCCAATAGGGTTCGATCGGACGGAGTTCAGGACAGTTTGGCGGGTTGATGTCTTTCAGTAAAAAATCCACACAGCCACACACACTCAATTTACTTCGGCAAAATGTGCAATAGCCGATCAACTCGGTAGTTAATTTTGCTGATATCCCTGTTTAATGTTTGTTTATTAGATGAGTATCTGTAAAATTATAATTTGTTAGCCGAATCTCGGTAATTTATTCACTGAATCTCAGTAAATTGAAATGCCGGCTGTTGGATTCTCGGCAAAAAAAAACTAAGTGTGGACATCACTACTGTACGGTTTTGAAGTCGTGGCATGAGGCCAAGTTGGATCAAAATAACGGTTTTTGATCACGATGTCTCAATAATGGCAAAAGTCGTTTTTGGAGGCACTCAGTTTTGTAAATCTCACCGTTTATGATGCCTAGGGTCACGAATGGTTCACTCCGTTTGCCACGTTTTGTTTCGAAGCAAATTTTGACAACTTCTTCCGTTTGAAACGGTCATCAGAAAACTTGTCCTTACTCGTGAAATATTCCTTTCCCTACATCCGCTTGTACGTAGGTCTCATCATCAATGACACAACACCGGTATTTCGTTAGCAGTTTCGTGTTGAGTATCTGGCCGATTTCGTAAGTTCTGCACCTTGTACGTTTTCAATCCGGATAGTTTCAAACTAGAACTGTTGTTTTAAGATAAAAAAAAAATTAAAAATACGATCGAGAACAATAGGTCCAATGTACCTTCCGTCTGATATCGAACAGCTCAGTACATAGGTTCATTCGAGACGGCGTCTGCCTAGTGATTCATTCTATTAACGTCTCTTTAAACTGTACGTCTGCTATAGACGTTTTATTTCATTCGAGGTGGCACCTGCTCAGTGATTCATTCATTTTATTAACGTCTCCTTAAAGTGTACGTCTGCTGTAGACGTTTTAGTTCATTCGAGACGACCCAGGAAAGGCAAACCATACAGCATGATCATACTTCTTGGCTGTGCAGAATGACTGCACTAATTAAAGTCTTTAGAGTCCAGAGTCCTATTTTATTAGTATGATAAAAATGTCTTCAACAAAAGTCATCCTTTCCTTTACCCACCGAGTATGATAAAATTTATATTTCATAAATTCCTGCATGTTTGCAAAGCTGGAAAGCTTTATCAACATCGAAGCAATTGAAAACAAAATAAATTCTTTGTTTTGGGTAAGATTGGTATTCATGATTTCGATCTATGACCGAAAATGTGCTCATTATGTGTATGCCTCCATAAAATATCAAAGTGTTCATCATTTGTGTATAGCAGTATATATTCTATTAAATCCAAGAACCAACGAGAATCCATAGTTAGGTTGAAGTAGAGCTACATATTCCAAGAGATTCAATACTAAACTTAACATTTATCGTTACACTTTCGAAGGGTTATTCCCGGTAATAGCCACGCCAGTAGATAATTTCTTATTTCTCTGAGTTCGTGGCATAAGTGTAAATGTACCTCGCGCAAAATTCAACGCGTGTTGAATTTTTAAATCTTGATCAAGCAAACAAAATAAGCAACGTGCTGGCCAAAAGAAATTAGTTATGAGAATTATCGCTATGATCTTCCAGTACAAAATAAAAATTGTCATCATTATTTCAATCATCGGTACCAGCATAATATTGCGTTTTTCACTATTGACCAGTATACTGCGACATTCTCATGTTTCACAAACTTCGCAACAGTTTCAAATATTTCAAATCTTACGCGATCAATGCAATGTGTTTAAAAATAGTTTATAGATATTGTTTAAATTTTTATTAGTTTTGTCAAGATCCTAAAAACATCAACCTCACTTGAAAAGCGAATCCCGCTGGCTGACTGTTAAGGTTTAAGACGGTTTAAAATAGATTGTTTTTTTTTTTATATTGAGAGAATTTCCTATGTTCAGTTTACCTATTATACATATTTCACTGTTAATTCCGCGAATATGGTAAACGAAAATGATGCATAAAATTATTAATGCAATTATATTCATTTAAATCTATAATAAATTTATACAGGAAATAAAAGAAACCAATTTTTTACTTTCATATCTGTTTGTTTTTAGCTATTTTGTCCGAAACATGCCCACGGCTTTCTCTATTTCGCGATGTTCCATTGTTCGTAAGGCGATGGTTAATAGAATCTACAAATGTTAGATATGGATTGCAACTTCTATTTTTAAGGTATAAAGTTAAGAAAGAACAACGCTTCCACATTCCAAACTTCAAGCATATGTTTTCTGCACTGCACCATACAAAAATTTCAAATTTTCCGCACGAAGTGCTTATGATTTCCAAAATTTGTGCCAAAACTGTGTTGCAATTCTAATATAATGCCTGCCATTTGTGGATTCTATTATATTAAAACTATATTTTTGAATTAACTAAATTAATTTTACAATCAAATATTAACAATTTTTCACTCAACAATATTGACTTGTGTTAAAAAGATTTTTTTTTTGTGTGTTATTATTTTTTTTTTTCTTTGTTGTTTTTTTTTTTATTGGTCCTTGGTTGTTTTTTTTTTTTTTTTTTTTTTTTTTGGGGAGTATTGCTGTTTGCAGTTAAAATTGGACTCCGACAAAAACAGAAAAAGTGTGATAAAAGTGCACGTTTACGTCAAATCGTTTCCTGTCTTCAGTGAACTTATACCTTTCAGCATAAAGGATAAGTGCACCGAAGACAACAAAACGATTTGACGTAAACGTGCACTTTTATCACACTTTAAAATGCGCAAAAAGCACTTCTAGAGTCCAATCACAACTGCAACCAGCAATAAGTGGTTTACAAAAGAGTGAAGGTAAAAATACGAAAAAACATTATTATGTCTTATGAACATCATCAAAATCATTATGATAAGCTATCTCCAAATATTTGCGTTGTACAGGTAAATGTGGGGGTTTTTTCTAGGTTGATAGTCTTCTTTCGTTTGTTTACTAGTTTGCACAGTTTAAATTCTTCGCTTCCAAAATGACGCGCATTGAAAATGAAGTGAAAATTGTGGTTTTGGACAAACTATGGCTAAATGAAAAGGAATGCTATGCAAAAATTGACGCTGTAGATTTCATCACGCACTTTTTGAAAGAACCATTTAATTTTCTGCGTTATCTAACGCACACAAAAAGAATGCTAGATTTTGCAGAAATTAATGTGATATTTCATGTAAATTTAAGCCTATCTGGTGCCTGTATCTAGGCTGTTGTATGCAAGATTGCAAACATTGTTGTGTGGTATATAAAATATTGCAAACAATTTCGTTTTTTCGCTTCCTTTGGCTTGGAATTGAACAAAGGGAAATTTTACGCGCCTGTTAAAATTCATTATTTCTTTCTGTGCGTGAGTGTCAATCCATCCATCAGTTTGGGGAACACTATTCTTACATGAACTGCCAAGACGAGGCAGAAAACCTAAATCTTCCAAGGCAGGAAAGACCATCGCTCTGTCGAAGTCCTTTGCGTATTTCAAACGAGTCCGACAACGCACCCGATATCTTCATGTAACACTACACCAACCGTCGTAGCCTTGATCATTCTGGTCAGTATCAATAGTATAGTATACGGCCTTGAAGTCGATGAATAGGGTAATGTAGTAATGTGTAGTAATGTGAGTCAATTCGATATTTTGTACTTCAATATTGCCGGGTTGTCTACAAACTACGTAGAATGAATGCGTCAGATTGGAAAAACGTCATATTTAGACTTTTTATATAGTTGACAAGCATTATATTATTGCACTTATTTAACCCAAAATCAACATCATTAATGCGGGATCGCATTTATTCGACATCATTAATGCGGGATCGCATCAATTCAACAGTTGTCAAGTAATGAAGCGTTAGATTAGCTTTAAGAATGTAGTGATGCATTACCAATGCAATAATGCTACTTTAGCAATGTCTTATAGCATAACAAAAGATATAGCATTAGTTCGATCTTAGTGGGGCCCTTTTCAGCATTAATCCAACTTCAATGATGCACTAGACGTAATGCATATGCCCTATATATGCATGCTATTATAGCCTCGTGGTTACTTGGGTAATCTTTTTGCTGGTGATACCGTGTTGTTCATTGCAGCTAAAACCTTGAGGAGCCCGTTTCACAGTTGAATGCAGATTTACGTTCTCTAAGTAGATGGTTAAAGTACAAACAGTTGAAATTGAACATAAGTAAAACTAAATTCATGGTCATTTCGCGGAATCGAGTTATCGAAGACGTCTCTGTTAAAATTGATGATGAGACAATTGATCGCGTTCGTGAGATTAAATATCTTGGCGTGATTATTGATGGTAGATTAAAATTTGACACTTACATTGACGAAGTCATCAAGAAAATAGCCAAGAAGTACGGTATTCTCTTCCGATTGAAAAATGATTTAACTATTGCTAGTAAAATATAATTGTACTAATCAATCATCTCTCTTACATTGAATTTTGCCCTTTCATTATGTTTTTAGCTAATAAACACAAATATCGAGATTACAGCGTTTGCAAAATAAGATTTTGCGTTTGATCTTGAGATGTAATAGGTTCACTTCCTCCTCTTTTTTGTTAGATGCCCTACAGTGGCTATCGGTGAAGCAGAGAGTTGTGTATTTGACAATGGTGTTAATTTTTAAAGTAACTAACGGTTTGCTGCCTCGATATTTGTGTAATCGAATTGAAAGAGGAAGTGGTATTCATTGATATACAGTGACCATTCGCTAATTGCAATTTCGTTAATTGCAACGTCTTTTAATTGCAAGTTCACTAATTGCAACGTGTTGCAATTAAAAAGCAATTAACTGTCATACGAAAATGTCAACCAGTAATCTGTCATTTAAGTCAAGGGGACTATCAATGGCAATGAAAAGAATAGTTTTATTAAACAACATTTATTTATCTTTACATTAATAAGTGCGATATTATCAAAACTTAACATTTCTTTGCATAAATTTCAAATATTCCGGTTCTTCCATTCATTTTCAATCATTTTCTCCCGCAACGATTTCAGTTTACAGACTTCAGATAGATCAGTATTCAAGTAGTTTATCAAATAATCAATTGAATCAATCGCTTTCTGAAAATCCAACTGCAGAGAATCCTTTGTAGATGAGTTTCCAGTCTCGCCTTCGACGTTTTCTTCTCCAAGGTCTTCCAACCAATCTTCATCAACACACTGGGAATTATCGAATTTTCTCAACGTGAAATTCACAATTTCAGCATGGTCAAACACTTCACTCGTGCAGAAAGCAGGGTTTCCGTCACAATCTCGTACTTCATCTTTAAGCCAGCGCTGAAGCTGATCGTCATCGGTTTCCGTTCCTATTAACGTATCTATCGATGCCACCAATGCCTTAATGTCTTCCCAGTGATTCTCATTGTGCAGGTAGAGAGCAGTTTCGTCTTGCCATTCTGCTTCCGGAAATTCGTCGATAAGCTTTTTCCACGAGTTTTCAATTGCAGATGATTTTATTTCAGTCCATGCTGAAGCCAACCAGTCTATGCTGGTCCGTAATGATACCTTCTTCAATCTTTGTTCAAATGGCAAATCATTATTCTCAAGAACAAAGTACTTCATAAGTTTCCTCTTGTATCTAACTTTAATAGCATTTATTACTGATTGGTCCATTAGTTGGCATTGCGATGTTACGATGAGGTGGTAAGTATATCACTTGTATAAGTCCATCATCGCTTCGTAGGTCTTCGCATCCATCGAAATGGGCAGTACAGTTGTTCAATACTAACAAGGCTTTTGGTTCAATGTTTTGTTCTGCAGAAAACTTACGTACCTCCGGTACGAACTCTTCGTAAAACCAAGTTCGAAAAAGTTGGCGTGTCATCCAGGCTTTCTTTGAGTGATAATAGGGCACAGGAAGCAACTCCTTCAAATATCGGGAGAGCTCGCTTGGGTTAGCTGCCACACCAATAAACAATAATTTCATCCTCATTGTGCCATCTACGTTACAACATGGTATGAAAGTAAACCTAGTTTTATTTAATTTCCGATCGGAGGCGTAGGATTCATCCCATAATACCACAGTGCGCGGAGAAATCATTTTGACAAAAATCGCCGATTCGTCTGCATTGTAAACTTGGGACTTTGTGAGACCCATTTCGATGATTTTGTTCAAAAGTACAGGATTAAACGAAAGAAGCCTTCTCACCTGCAGCAACTACTACATGCAAACCGAAACGTTTTTTGAACCGACGAAGCCATCCATCGGAAGCTAAATTTTTTTTACCTGTGTAACAGTCATGATCCTGGAAAGCCTTGAAGAAACATTCTGCTTTCACTTTGAGCACGTCCGGAGGTATAATCATGTTCCGTTCACGTTCCTGCAGAACCCATACGTATAAAGCCTCCTCCAGCAACAGAAAGTACTGTTCTTTCAATGTTTTGCGGTCCTCAATCCCATGTTCTCGATACTTTTCAACATTTTTCACGTATCGAGAAGCAGAGGAAGTTCAAATTCCATTTTTTTCCCAATCGTCTCGTATGATTGTTCTCCTCTTTTTACCTCTTCTATAATTTGAAGCTTTGTCGCCAAGTTGAGCATGCTACCTTTACGTTTCATGCCTGTACCTGAAACTGCACCAGAATATGAACCAGATGTCGTTCCACAGGTAGAACTGGATGTTGTTTTTATTGACAAGGAGGATGTTCGATCCGATGATGTACTGGGTACCGGCACCGGACCAATGGCTATGACAGGCTCGATGTTGGACAATGCTGTACCGAATTCTGGATTGATATACATACCCTTCTGTTGATCGGATGCTTCATTTTTGTTCGGATTCATTTTCAAAATATCTGAAAGTGATTGGCTTGATAACATACTGCTATTCTTATTGTGTATTAATTAATCAAAAACAAACATAATCGTTAGTTAGAACTGTATCCAACACATCAATCGAATCGCTGTAATCAACTAACTAATGTATTGATGTGTCCCCATGAGTTTTTAACAGCCGATTTGACAGTTGTCAAATGTTGCAATGAACGAATGGTCACTGTAACACTAGAAACGCGGATGATGTTAGAACACCATACTTATTGTACGGAGCCTCACAAAACAGTTCTCTTTCTGCTTTAGATTGATGAGTGTTGTTCATTTGCACGATAGCCCTCTTCTCTACAGCATTGTAATCAATTTGCATTGCTCTTTTTTCATCAACCCGGTCGCTTTTGTTATAAAAGCAATGTGCGAGTTGAAAAATACTGTGCGATTTACTTTCGGCAAAGGGGCGGATAAAGCAACCTTAGGCGAAGTGGCAAACTTCGTCAAAGGGTTGGATGCGGAGCTTGATGAAATTGATGCTGCTCATAGGATAGCAGATGAAAAGTCCCCTCTCGTCAAGTTCAAGTCTGAGCGGTCAATGTTGCAAGCGCTGACCGCCAACTCTGACGAACTGATATTCCATTTTGTGAATGGAAAAAAGGTTAAAGTATCACATCTGCTATGTGCGAATATATAATCTCCCACCCAAGGTTCCCGACCAGGAGATCGTTACGGTGTTGTCAAAATATGGACACGTGAAACGCATCGTGCGGGAAAAGTTTCCGGCGGAGCTGTGCATTCGCGCCTACACTGGTGTACGTGGCGCGTACATGGACGTGAAGCAGGAAATCCCGTCATCGCTGCACTTCGCCAACCGGAAGGGAAACATGTACTACGAGGGCAACAAGGCAAATGCTTCATCTGCAAAGAAGTGGGACACCTGATGGATTCTTGTCCCAAGCGGAATGTTCAGAGTCAGCCGAAAGTGCGTCGGCAGGAAAACGAACTGAGCGGTAAATTGAAGAAAACGTACGGATCTGCAGTAACCGAAGGCACAGTCAACGTAGGATCAGAAACTGAAGGTGAGAGCGAATTGGAAACGCTAGCGGTGCTGGAAGATAAAATGGAGGAATATGTCATGATGCCTGTGGTTACCGAAGTCAGTAACGCTGAACCGAAGGAGTTGGATA
The DNA here is from genome assembly GCA_024533555.2 of Aedes koreicus. Lineage (NCBI taxonomy): Eukaryota > Metazoa > Arthropoda > Insecta > Diptera > Culicidae > Aedes > Aedes koreicus. The sequence continues at coordinate 471,427 of JAHHFK020003510.1, forward strand.
CCCGCGATCGTGCGTTGTTACAGTTCACCGCATTCATGTCAACGGGGATCAGTAAACAAAAAGAGACGGCTAGAATAGCAAATGAACAAGAAGAAGGTGTCATAAAATAACCCCCAAGAAAGAAGAAGAACCCTAGTTTGTTTAAGAAATAGTTTTTTTTGTGTGTTACCCACAAACATTGCCTATGGCTCCGCAAAGCCAACGCGATTGAGCCGTACATATAAACGAACTGGTTAAAAAAGAGCTTCACAAAATTCTTTGTTTTTTTAAAGTATAAATGTGTTTAATTCGATGCCTATACTGCCGTTCTACGCATAATTGTCCTATGTTCTGTGGGTTTCCCTATGTAACGGAAGTACCCAAGTAACCACAAGCATTATATTATTGCACTTATTCAACCCAATATCAACATCGGTAATGCGGGATCGCATCAGTTCAACAGTTATCAAGTAATGAAGCGTTAGACTAGCTTAAGAATGTAGTGATGCATTACCAATGCAATAATGCTACTTTAGCAATGTCTTATGGCATTACAAAAGATATAGCATTAGTTCGATCTTAGTGGGGCCCTTTTCAGCTTTAATCCAACTTTAATGATGCACTAGACGTAATACATATGCCCTATATATGCATGCTATTACAGCCTCGTGGTTACTTGGGAAACAAACTATACTTTTCGCCTCGATGATGATGATGGATTCATAGTTTTTATTTTGTTATTGTGATTAAAGTAGTATCTTTTTTTGTGTAGTCTACAAAAAATTGAGCCTCGCGCACATAAACAGGTATAGATGACTGTTTTGTATTTTTTTAAACCAAATAAAAAGCTTCGGCTGTTTGAGGAATTCTTTGGACCAGTAGTGAGCCGTCTGGTTGAATGCTAGAAATGTTTTGAAAATGCGGTTGTTGCTCATAGTTTTTGAGCTTAGCGGGATTTTTAATTACTGGCAATATCCTGGATTTTGTCGGCCTTTTTGAGCATTGGGCGATGCTCACGAATACTTGAAGTTGAAATCAACGGCATTTTTTAATTTCTTACATTGCTGTATAGTGATTTAAGGGATCTAGGAGTTTATATGTGTAAATGGAATCAGATCGGTTTTGTTCTTGTTTGTAAATCTGATTAATCATCATAGATGGTGTTTAGGGACTTGATATTCGCGACACTTTTTGAGGATCTGCCGCAACGTAAAGATTTGGTATACCGTCTTCATCTAAGATAGGTTTATCGATGGGGGGTTGTCTCCTAGCTTCGTTGGCTAATCGGTCGACTGCGACATTTCCATTGACACCGGCGTGTCTACACTCCCGCTTCATTTTACTCAATTTTTGAGTACAATTGTATACTATCTCTTTTTCTCTCACGGAAATGTTACTCAATTTTCGTAAAAAGTGGATCAACTCAATTTTATGAGTAGATTCACTTTTTACGAGAATTGAGTAACATTTCCGAGAGAGAAAAAGAGATAGTATACAATTGTACTCAAAAATTGAGTAAAATGAAGCGGGAGTGTAGGAATCCAATAGAATCAAACATGTTTGTTTTGCACTTTTTTTTTTTCAATTTCTTGTATACACAGGTTTTCGATGTTCCTGCTTCCAAGGCTAACAAACTGCTCGCTAAATCAGTCAGGATTACAATTTCTTTATGAATGTTAGGAATCGAAATAGCCATCTTGCCGGCGTCGGTGGTGTACACCGTGTCCAATATATTCTCATACAAAATAAAACTCTATTTATTTCAAATCGATAATCCAGATTTTATTGATAACTTTACCCATTATATTGCAATATAATACTGATCAACTACAGCATATGTTTTGGAATAACACCGCCTTTAACCTTCTTGACCAGCTCCAGACGTTTTTCGAAACGGTCACAGGCGGCACGCACGACTTCCATCGGCATTTCGTCCCAAATTCGTTTGATTACGGTTTTGAATTGGTTCATATTAGACGCCCTGTGGTCATTTACCTTCGCCAGCATGAATGATCTGGTGAACTGGGAGGCCATTTATTCTTGTCCAAAAAGTCGGTCAAACTTTCTCGGCACCAGCCCTGAACGAGATTTTCAGTATGCGATGGCGCTCCGTTCTGCTGAAACACATAGTGATCATCTCCAAACATCTTTTGTGCATATGGCTTGACAACTTTCTCCAAAACTTCCGTTTTATAATATACGGCATTCACAGTAACGCCTTTTTCGACGAAAACCAGTGGTAATTTGCCTCGCTTGCAAATTCCTCCCCAAACCATCACTGACGCAGCACTTTGGAACCGTGGAATATTCCTACCACTCTCTGGAACAGCTCTCGAAGAGAGAGCCCACAATCTGTCGTTCTGGATATTGTGGGATTGTTGCAAGACGAATAACTTTTCATCGGAAAAGATATATTCTTCCCCACCATGCCGCGACAAAAGCAGACTTGCTCTTTCGAGTAGTTTCTGCTTGAAAGGTTCCGAAACTCCGCGAACCTTACGTTTCTTGAAAGCTTGGAATCCGAGGTCATTTTGCAGTATATTGTGCATTGAAGATCTCGAAACATTCAGATGTGCGGCCATTTTAGCACTGTGATTTTCGTCTAATCCGTTCCTTGGAATCAGGGATATAACCGCGAGGATCACGTAGGACCGCGTTTGTGCATAGTAATAATGGTATCATCTTATTTATAAATATCATAACACATATGGTTGGTTAATATTAAAATGTTTTTATTATTTTGTTTGACCCGTCCCTTCATATAAAATTCGGTTCAGTTTAATGAAAAAAACTTCAGTTCGGGTTTGATGAAAAATCTATGGCGAATTCACCACTCTCGACTGAATGCCTCAAACAATCCAAAATGTACTAGTTTTGATAATATTCACTGGTTGTTCAGGATAAATCACGAACACTTCACTTAAACGCTAATTGCAAAATTAAATTTGTCGAGAAAATAATTTCTACTTTTGGTTTATCTGGCCAGTATGACACCATAATGTGCTGTATTCAATCCGGGTAAAGGGTGTCCACGATGAAATTGCCACACACAAAATTGTTTCGCAAAATTCGAGTTTTCATCCGATTGCCATCAAATTTTCAGGGATTGAGAAATAACTATTAAACTTCATTTTACCATTTTACTCGTATTTTATTTACAGTCCATACGCAAATGCCCGCACCTTGGCCTTAACCCCGGCCATAAGATTCTGCACAACCTGTGAATCAACCGTTTTTTGCATGTAAACCCATACTTTCTTCAGTTCCTCGACTGTCTTCACTACCTTAGGTCGTTTAAGAAGGTGCTGCTTCATAATCGCCCAGTACTTCTCGATGGGGCGGAGCTCCGGAGTGTTGGGAGGGTCGAACATTTTCGGCACGAAATTGACCTTATTGTCCGCATACCACTTCAGCACGTCCTTGGAGTAGTGGCATGAGGCCATTTCCGGCCAGAAGATTGTTGGGACGTTGTGGGCCTTCAGGAGAGGAAGCAGCCGCTTCTGGAAGCACTCTTTTATGTACACCTGTCCGTTCATCGTGTCCTGGGTCACGAAAGGTGCACTCCGCTTCCCGCACGTGCAGATGGCTTGCCAAACCAGGAATTTCTTCGCAAATTTGGACATCTTCTGAGTGCGGACATGCTCCGGAACGCTGAACTTATCCTTGGCCGTGAAAAACAGGTTGCCGGGGATCTGTTTGAAGTCGGCCTTCACATATGTTTCGTCGTCCATGATGCAGCATTCAACTTTCGTCAGCATGTTGAGGTACAACTTCCTGGCACGGGTCTTGGTGGACTTGTTCTGCTTCTCGTCGCGATTAGGGGCCTTTTGTACCTTGAACGTTCGAAGCCCAGCCTTAGTTTTGGCCTTCTGGACAAAACTTCGGCTTAGGTGCAGCTTCTTAGCCACATCCCGAACGGAGGGGTTCGGATTTCGGTTGAAGGCCCCAACTACGCGGTTGTGATTTTTGGTGTTGTACGGAATACTTTTTCCTTCACTTCTGGGCTTCCGATCGGTGGTCAACCGTTCCTCGAACCGCTTAATCACTCGCAACACCGTGGAATTCACGATTCCCAACGTTTTAGCGATGGAACGATGCGAGAGATCCTTGTTCTCGTGATGAATGCGCAAGATTTTATCACGCACGAGCTGTTCTTTCGACTCCATTTCCGCGAGTTTTGATCACAGGACTTTAAAACTTGCAGGATGTAAATAATGCACTATGAACTAAATCCACCCAAATTTTCATTAAATTCTACCCAACGGTTAAACAGTTAGAGCAATTTCATAGTGTGGCAATTTCATCGTGGACACCCTTTAGTAGTTTATTAAAGTCTTCATCGCTGTGAATGGCCGACGGCAAGATAATTGGGATGATTCCATTAATCCAGTTGTCACAAACATCGTTTTGCGCAGGGTGGTGCCCGGCTCCGGTAAGCCTTCGGAAGCGGATGGCGCCCGCGTGGATTATCAATTTTTACGACCCTTTGCCGCAGCAATAGGTCGAGCGAGGAAACTTGAAAAACTTTGCAGCGCTTTCTTCTGGTTTGTAGGTGAGGAAGCGCAGGCGACAATTTAGGAGCCAGACGCGCAATCGCAAAAAAAAAAACGGATGAGATAAAGAAAAACCGAGAAACAATCATCGTAACGAGAGAACGAAAAACGGAACCAATCGATCGATCAATCGAACCTGAATATCCCAATGAAATAATTTTGGTTCAAATCGTGTGCCTTATACTGGTACCGTGTTGAGAGCATTGCCTCCAAAGAATAGAGGCACGAAAATGCAGTACGAAGCAAGATTCAAAAGAGTTATAAAATCAGGCACCGGCAACAAAGCAAATTAATTTTACAGCTGAGGGGTGTGGCTAGTGCTGTATTTAACATGGAATAAAACTAAATGAAATAAAAAGAAGACAATTTGTTACCCGCTTTTGAGGACCCGGAGAGGGAAAACTATATTTTCAACCTGTTCATGTGTAGATTTGTATGGGAGCAAAAGTAGGTCATCTTTAAGTGATAAATTGTACTACTTATACGAATATTACTTATTTTATAATTGTAATGCAAAACATTTGTAAGTTTTCCTGATCAAATGGTGTATAATTGAAGTCATTCTGTTCTGTCAAACGAGAGTTATTAGCGTTCAAAATCCTTTCACTTTTGCGTAACGCTCTCATTTTTCAAAATTTTGAAATGACACCCGGTATAGAAAAGAGAAACGTAGTCCTACGTTAAAAACACTACAATTTTTTGGAAGGCTATACGTTTCTTCTAAGCCATTCATCACACTTGGAATCGTCAGTATAGATGATCGCGATCTGTAAAAGTGTGTTGAAAGTAATTGCTGGACAACTGGATGAACTTTATCCTGTGGGTACCGGCTCGAACTCTTGTTTTGACGTCCCACACAATCGATGGTTTTCGTGCATGTCAAACACGGTTGCTATGCCTAATGAGCTGGCAACAATGGGGAGCGCTATATTTGTTAGCTCAAACAAACGATCAGATGATCGCAAAATAAGAGAAAGAATGTTGTTACTACACTGGTTGAAAGAAACATTTTATTTTCTGGGTTATCTAATGCACAAAAAAGGGATGGTAGATTTGGGAGGAGTTAATGTGATTTTTATTATAAATTTAAGCTCTTTTGGGGTGTGAAAATAGGGGTTGTGTGCGAGATTGTAAAAATTGTTGTTGGGGGGATAAAAAAAGATAGCAAATAATGTTGTTGGCTCGCTTTGGTTGGTATTTTTTGGTGGGGGTGGGGGATATCCCAGGCGCGCCAACTTCATGAAATTATTGGGGGGGCCAAATGTCAGGGAAAAAGTGGATTGAAATTTCAAAAAAATTGTTGAGAAATAGCTTTATAAAAAAAACGGCGGTGATGTTCTTTGGTATAATAAGTAAATCAAAACAAAGAGTTTTATTCACGTTTTTATTATAGCCAACTCAAAAAAAAAAATAACCAGTTAATATATTACACCTCACTTTTAACGAAGAACGTGCGCTGTCTATGGTTATTTTTGTTGATGAACTCGTTCATGATGGTATCCAAATCAAGATCATTCGCCATGTCCTTATGGAAATTTAATATCGAAACAGAGTTCAATCTTTGCTGTCCCATAGTCGATCGTAAGTAGGTTTTGAGCCTTCTGAGGCCGGAAAACGACCTTTCGGCAGTAGCTGACGTTACCGGAATTGTGAGAAAGATTCTCAAGAACTTTACAAACTCCGGCAAAATATCCATCAAATGCGCTTCATTTTTTATGTAATCGACGATGCTGGAGATGTTTTGAACGGGTTCAGAAGCTTCCTGGACGATCTTTAAAAACATCTCCCGTTGTAACATCAAAAGATCAGGATCAAGGTCATTATCATAGAAACTGATAATTTTGTCTTTATTGGTATCGTCTCCCAGTATGAATTGTTCTACTTCCAACACAAACGCAAATGTTTCGGTGTCGAAGCGAGAAGTAAGCGATCCTAGGATATTGTCTATAATTTCTTTGAACTGCTTCTCGTAGGTCTCTTCAATTGATACTGTCAAAGTTGGAACATCGGTTTCGTAACGCTTCGGAACTTTTTTCTTCCTTGGTAGTTTCGGCGATTCAACTGCATCCGGTCTGTTTTCGGTAACATTTTCCCAAATCTCCCGAAAATCTTTTTTACAAAAGCTTAGGCTAGCTTTCAAGGTACCAATCATCCGGTATGCTTCTTCTAGTCGCAAGGATTTTTTCTGAAGGGCTGTATTCACAGAATCAACGTATCCGAAAATTTTCACCATTACATTTAAGATGAAATAAAATTCGAATTTTTCTAGCATTCTCAAAAATCCAGACGCCTTAGAGCCTGCATCAGAAACGTCATTTTCAGCCAAAGAGGTGAAAAATTCTACCAAAGCTAAGTAATTTGACAGAACAGATGAAAGCGACAAGTATTTCACCGTCCATCTCGTTGGACACAGTGGCCGCAGATTTGTCGAATCAACAGATTTCAATGTCTGGAAAATGGCAAGCCTTTTTGGCGAATCCCTTACGAAGTTAATCATATCTTTGATCAAATTCAATGTATCCCTGCAGATAGGAATTGTTTTGATCACGTCTTGGGCCACCAAATTTAACGAATGAGCTAAACAATGAACAAAAATAGCTCGTTTTTCATCGAAAAGGATTCTGGTCTGTACTCCGCTTTTCTTGCCAGACATATTATTTGCACCATCATAGCCCTGGCCTCTACATTTTGAGATGGGCAGATCAAAGCGTATAAGGATATCCTTAATGATAGAATGCAAAGACGACGAAGCAGTTGACTCAGCTTCATAAAAACCGAGGAAGAACTCCTCAACCTCGAGGGAATTAGTAGCAATCCTTAAACAAAAAGAGAATTGTTCTTTTCTGCTCATGTCCGACGTTTCGTCACAAATAATCGCAAAAAAATCCGCTTGCTTCACCAGCCCTATCAATCGTCGAAGTAGCGAATGGCTTAGAAGATCCAGCATTTCGTTTTGTACGGCATGGCTACACCATGTGTAAGATTCTCGTTTTAGCCACATTTGCAACTCGTTCGAATCTTCAGCCCGCAAGTTTAACAAATTTAAGAAGTTGCTTGAGTCATCATGATGACCACGAATAGCGAGACCTTGCTTAGCCAAGTACAGAATCGAAGAAAACAACTTTTTTAGGCAGGCACGGTTCACTATCATTTCATTTTTCTTCTGGTCGGATATTTGAGCGCAGACGTTTACTCCAATTTTCAACGAATGCAGCTTCAAAACGGCCTCCTTGTGGCAGAACGATCCCTCGTGGATTTTAAATTTTTCGGCTCCTTTCTTCCAGTTTTTAAAACCAGATTCAATAAAAACTATATCTTTTTTAGTTGAAAACGGTAGGCCAAGCTTCATAAAAATTTCCCGGCAAACGGAACATAATACAACATCATTCACAGGATCATATGCAATCCATGGGAAAGTCGCTTTCCAGCCGGGCACGAAACGTCGTTTTGAAGTTTTTGCTGCGTCCACAGTTTTACCTGAACCAGATGGACCTTCTCCCGCGTCGAACTTGGATTCTGTACCAGAACCAGCGCTGGCAACGTCGCAGCAGTCTTCAGCTATCTCTATCGCTTTTTTTCCTGGGAGCTTGATCAAAAACTTGTCCATCGTCAATTCTGAAAATTCGACAAAAAAGGCGCTTTCAAGCTTGTTCACTTTTATAAAAAAAACCATTCATTGCTTACCTTTTTTAGAAAAAGCTTAAACTCGTAAATCGTTTGATGAATCAGTATGGATATGAATTAAAATTCAACTTTAATTAAACCCGTATCAACTTTTATCCGCAAGCAAAACTTACTTTTTGTTCCGTTTCGACAGTTTCAAAATAAACAGTAAATGTTATTCATTTTCATTCACGAAGCTCAGCTTATTCAGGCCTGGCAATGCGAACCATTCATTTCTGTCATTAATGCATCCTCTTGTATCAGCAAAGGTGACGTCATGAATTGTATAGAAAAGAAAGAAGGCAAAAGTGCACCTTTCCAGACCTTACCATTCATCCGCTTCAGTTGATTGATGAATTGACGCCGATGAAATGAATGAAAAGAGACCCACTGAAAAAAAACAGGGATCGTTGCGCACAGTGCAAATTTGAAATGACGGTTGGCTTAAAATTTAATTGTGAAAGATAACTGTGCAGGACAAATTTATTCTTCTAGATAAAAATCTGGGAAAAGTTTGAAAATAATTGGGGGGGCAAAATGATACTTTGCCCCGTCTGAAAATTATTGAGGGGGCCAAAAAGTCCATGCCCCCTCTAAGTTGGCGCCTATGCCTCCTACGGACACTTGGAATGTTCGATTCGAAAGAAAGTGTGTTCAGCATTCTATCACGTATCTGCCAGGATTTGTGGGGGCAAGGGGGCCTTGGGGGAAACGGGGGGAAAAAGGTGGTGGTGTTTTTCGGTGGGTGGTGGTTTTTTTTTTTTTGTGTAAAAATTTTTGGGAAGAGGAAGGGGTGGTGGGGGGGGGAATTTTTTTTGGGGGGTGGTGTAGGGGTGGGGGTGAAGGGGTGAGGGGGGGGGGGGGCGGAAGGCGTCAGATCCGGAATCGTGACGGTTCGGTTTTGGGATGGGAGCGACGGTAGCATTTCGCCAGCTGGAAGGAAATTCACCACTAAGTGCAAGATTTTGTTGAATAGCTCAAGGAGAGTTATTTTCACGAGTACAGGGAGGCTTCGAAGCAAAGGATACCCTATTATATCAGAACCTGTCGAAGCACCTCGCACTTTGTCGAGAGCCCACAGGAGTTTTTTTTAGGGTTATGTCGTTGTTGTAAACATCGTCGGTTTTATACAAAACATCAATGCCCTTTCGTTCAGCTGCTGCCTTTGCCTACTGGAAGGATGATGGGTAGCTTGATGTCGTTGATCTCTCACTGTAGAATTTTGCAAGTTCTTCCGGGGCTATCCGTGAATCCATCCGCTTCATGACGAAGTTTTTCCACGATTATTCCTTCGCTGTATTGATCGCTTTACGTGATGCCGATCTTGCTTTTTGGAATCTGGCTAACGCTTCGGGTTGGTCTGGATCGGATTATTAGAGACGTCATACAAGGACCAGTTCTCGTGGTCGTAGAGCCATTTTTGCAGTGTTGTTCGTGGGCTTGACCACCCAGGTAGGACACCGTTATGGGAAAGTGATCGTTGTTGTGTATGTCTGCTAGTGTTCGCCATGTGAATCTACCAGCCAAACTCTCGGAGCAAAACGTCAAGTCAATTACCGAGGTATTACCCGTAGATGGTCAGGAAGGTGGAAGTCACTATTTAGAAAAATCCCAACCTTTCTGTGTGAAATGTAGCTCGCAAAGTTAGAAAATCAAAAGCATATGTGCAAAAAGTAAAGCAAAGGCATGGAATGAAGGTGTTCAATGAAATAAAGGGGCCCAATCGTGATTAATTATTTTTAACAGGGTCTTGCACATCCCGGGTGGTGCAGAGTGTTGATAAGAAAGATCTCCATTCTAGACGATTGCCCGCTATCGCCTTCACCTGTTGTCAGGTCAAATTTTCTTCAATTTCTCTTATTTCTTTGTTGAGGCTACGCAGTCTTGAGCCTCAGAGCCTGCCTCTGCTGCGATGTCCTGCTGGGTTCCAGTCTAACGCTTGTTTGCAGATTTCGTTTCCACCCCTCCGTATGGTTTGGCCGATCCACCCCCCTTCAGTTCCCGAATTTCAGTTGCTATCGGTTTCTGGTGACACCGACGACGGAGCTCAGCATTGGAGATCCAATTGTGAGGCCACCAAGCTCGATTTATATACCACAGGCATCCGTTGATGACCTGTAGCCATTGAGGATTCTCCAATGATACACAGCACGTTTCACTAGCGTATAGCGTATAGATTTCACGTTGGAGTTAAATATTCGGATTTTGGTACGTGCCCTTATCGATATGATCCTTAAAGTTGCAAAAGCAGCCCTTGCCTTCTTGATCCTTGCACCAATGTCGATCTGATGCCATTTGGCTGCCAAAATATTGAAAGCTTTCAACATTCTCCACTGTTTGCCCGGCTACCGATTTGGTCGTGTTGACGTTGATGGATTTAGGTGCTTCATTGTAATAGGCTGCCACAGCAGCCCGCGGTTTGGTTCACGGTCAATCGTTCTTACCAGTATCTCGCTGATTACGATGAGGAACAGTAGTGGTGATAGTATACATCCTTGTCTTACCCCAGTTAAGACCCGGATGGGATCGGACAAGACCCCGATGTGCAACACTCTGCACGAAATGGCCTCGTACTGAGCTTCGATTAGGCCGACGATTTTTCTATCCAACTCCACCAAGTATGTAGCCACACCTTTCCCAGCTATTTTATTGTAATCAAGCTGTTCTAGTGAAGATTTCAGCTATGCTTCTATTGTTGGTCCAATAAAATAACAATACAACCTATAGACACATTTTTTTAAAGGAGTTTTTACTAAATTTAATTGTTAACCGTGAAATTTAATTAAATATAATGGGAAAATATTATGAAATTCCATGTTTTTACTCAAGTTGAGCTACCATGTTGAGGATGTTATTTGATGAGTGCTGTTCATAATATTTTATTGAATTTTTAAGTAAAACGGTCGTTAAGAACAAATTTATTTAATTTTTGTGATATAATTTTAATTTTTTTTAAATTTGTTTTCAATTTGTTTATTTTTTTCATCTTTTAATTTTGGACGTTAATTAATATTTTATATCATATTAAAAACTTCTTCGTGGGTTGCACTAGTTATTAAGGATATTTTACGCGTGAAAAATAGTGTTATGCGTTACGCGTTGTGCGTTACACATAATACTGAACGTATATTTTTGGTTTTCAAATTTCGGTTAGTGTGATGATATCATTATAAACATATAAGTTGGTGTTACATACGTTACTATATGTGGCAATGTGTTACCATGTTATAATTTGCATTAAACGGAGGAATTATCAGATATAGCCAAAGCATGTCTGCACACCGTGAGTGATCCATGGGGAGCGTACAAAAAAACCGAGAATTTTTTTCTTTTTACATATCAAAGAGTGTAGAGTATTCGATTTTTGTTCGATTTCAATAGCGAATTTTGCCACCATGAGCATTGATCGAAGATTTTACTCTGCGTAAAGTTTCTCAATCTCTTCCTCAGTTATTTCTTCATACCAAACCTTAAGAATTGTTTGCTTCAGCTCCTGAATGGTTTTGGGTTTATTTTTAACGATTTTTCTGCCCATTATGGCCCAAAAGGTTTTGATGGGGTTTAAAGCAGGGAAATTTCCTGGCCATGAGAGTGATTTAATTCCCAGATCTTCCTTGTATTTGGTGTTCCGAAAAGAAATACATTCTTCAATTATCTGTATGCAAGCCAGTGTGATTATAATTAATTATTTTAGATCGATGGCATGGCGCTGAATCATCCTGGAAAATAATCCTTCCACATTTTTCTGACAGTTATTCAATTGTTGGTGATCTTTTTGGAGGCTTGGTTATCGACAGTACCATTCACGATAATTATTTCTCCAAATCCAAGCTTGGTAATAGCTCCCCAAACCATGACGTAAGGCGTATGTTTTACAGTAGACTGCAGGCAGCTGCTATCATGGAGCTCTCCGGTTTGACAATGGACTATGACTCCACCATCCAGTCCAATAAAATAAAACTTACTTTTGTTAAAAAAAAATAACATCTCCCCAACGTTGTATGAACCAGTAAGAACGATCTTTCGCCCATTGGAAACGCGCTCTTTTCATTTTCTGGGTCAAAAGAGGCTTTCCAGCTGGCCACCTTGAGCCTTGACGAGTCGGCGACATACTGTCCATTTATGACTGAAATCGCAGACGATGATTTTAGCTGTGTTGATATTTCGGAGGATGAAATAAATCGGGTTCTAACCGCTATTGCGACAATTTCGGCTCGATGTTTTTGGAAGTTTTTGGATACCTGGTATTTTGCCCAAAACTGCCTTACCGAGGATTCATTGCAATCAACTTCCTGGGCAACAGAATCGTTAGAGCATCCTCGTGACTTAAGCAGCACTTTGTGCTTCTTTTTTTTTTCAGCGCTGAGCACCATTTTTCCACAAAAAACACGTAGAATCACCATCGTAGTTGAAACAAAAATTACTTTTCTGTGAGCTTAGGAGCATATAAGAGCATATTTCTCTCGTTTCCACACATGATGTTGTGTCTTTTTTCATTCTTTCTTTGTTGAACGAAACAACTCTCATTGGCAGTCGGCAGTGGTGTCAAACACACACACACACACACTTGCATGCCATTCGAAGCACGTGCGCATATAACCGAGTGAGACGGAGCGATCAGTTTTCTTTGCTTCCCTAAATTGCTCGTGTTTCGTTCGTGAATTTTCGTCACATTTAGGGACTCCTTTCTCTAACTAAATCCACAATGACGAATAGCGTTATGCTTAAGCAATTTGTATCACATGGTAACGGCATGCAACATATAGTAACACATGTAATGCACCATAAGTGACGCCACCTTATATGTTTATAATGATATTATCACCCTAATTGAGATTCGAAAACCAAATATAAACGATCAATATCATATGTAACGCATAACGCGTAACGCATAACACTATTTTTGACGCGTGAAATATCCTTAATAACTAGTGTAACCCACGGAGGACTTAAAAATACAGTGACCATTCGTTCATTGCAACATTTGACAGCGTCAAATCGACTGTCAAAAACTCGTGAACCCCTCGAGTTAAATGACAGATTACTGCTTGACATTTGCATATGACAGTTAATTGCTTTTTAATTGCACGTTGCAATTGTAGGCAAAATTTTGCTAGGCTTTTTTTGCTACTGAGTGTGGTCATCCCAACCCCCAACCAGGTTGGTTGTTTATCAAAAGGGTGGGTGTCTCTTTCTTCTCCTTCCTCCCCTCTTTTTGCCGCCCGCGAAAAAAAAAAATTACTCTGAACGCAAAAAAAATGTGGTGAGGAACGACTCGGTCTTTTTTTTTTTGTTTTTTGTTTTTTTGTGTGCTTTTTTTTTTTGTGTGTTTTCTTGTTCAAAAAAAGCACCAATTCCTCTCTTCTGCGCGAACATTTATTCTGAATATTCGCAGTGAAGTCTTCTGAACGAAGCAAACGAATCGTTTAATTAGAAAAAAGAAAAGAAAAGAAAAACAGCGGATGGATGAGAAGCAGGCCCTGCAAATTCTCCACACTGTGAGTGTGTGTTTGTTTACACAAATGCATTATTGATTTATACATATCAAGCTGAACCACATTAGGTCCAAAGTAACATTGAGAAATTCTCTTCGTCAAGCTTGTCTATTGAACAATTTGTTGATGTTTTCTACGTATGCAATCCTTAATTACACTCAATATTTCCACACTGTGTTGAAAATTCTTGAACATGGTTTTAGTCGACGAAGAGAGTCTTCCAATGTTACTTAGGACATTGTTACATTGTTCAGCTTGATATGTTAAAGTCAGGCACTACTACGAATAAACTGAGTTAGATCTAACGTGGTTTCTCATTTGTTTATTTATAACAAAGTAGTATCCATTTGGCTATATATTTAAATAAAAAGAGATTGATAAAGGCAAACATATTCTAGTTTGAATTGGGCACAAACATCGTATTAGTTTGATTTGACTACCTACACACTTAGATTTTTTTACAGAAATCTGTAAAAGTTTACCGAATTCTCAACAGCTGAACGTTCGGTAATCCAATTTAACGGATTTCGGTAAAAGTTTACCAAAATCCGGTAATTTTTTTACAGATAACTGTAAAATTTCATCGAAATCCGTTAAATCGGATTACCGAATGTTCAGCTGTTGAGAATTCGGTAAAGTTTTACAGATTTCTGTAAAAAAATCTAAGTGTGTATGGTGGTTAAAACAAACTAAAATTCTGAGTAATTGTTTCGGGAATTTAGCAGTTAAGTTCAACTGTCGTCCGTTTGAATTTATCATTATGATGGTTGTTTCATTATGAAAGCTAAGAAAACAAACAGATTTGTTGGTTGATTTTACCAACGTTTATGATTTTTTTCAAACAAATTTTAGTATGATATAAACTGAATTGCGGTTTGAAACAAACAAACAAACGAGAACGGTTGAAACAACAAACATTTTCGTTTTCAATCAACTAAATTTCTTTTGTAATTTCAATTATTTTAAATTAATGCTAACAAACATAAGAAAAGTGCACATTTACTTTTATAGACTTCTTTTAGTCTAAGAGAAATCTACAAATGATAATGCGAGCCTTTCTATTATTTTCAGGTTTTTTAAATAAAATATTAAATTTTCACCCATTGTTGAGTGACAGCGCCAGAGCATGCAGCGGGACCGGATGACGGAAAATGAAATAAACCAACAACATAGTTTTTTTCAAACTAAATTTTTAGTTATATTTTCGCCCAACAAAATTTCAGTTTGGTTTAACCGCCGCTTGGGTTGAATCAATCTAAAATTTTAATTTGTTCCCCTCAGTCAACGCTACCTGTATTTTCGTAATAATAATCCCCTTTCATGGTGGAAATAACAAAAATATTAGTTTAAGACAGCCATAATGTCTGTAGTATTGTTATAATATAGTTAGGTAGAAACAACCTACCTGGCTGTTTGTTTCAAAACAAAATCGGTGGTTTAAAATAACAAATCGGACTTCTGAAACAACTAGTTTTTTTTAGTATAGATATCAACAAACAAGTTTGTTGTTTCAACCGGGACTGTATTTTCTCCGTGGTGATTTAGAGAATATTGATTTCAAATCCCATGCACATAATTTCTAGTGAAAACAAGATGTATGGATGCTGATATCAATATAGTCTATATCACGTGATATAAGTTGTAATGTGAGCGGGGTATATGTCACTATCAGCCGGACTAATAGGATCACTCCTCAGATGATGACCAAAGCAACTAATAATCAGCGTATTCATAAAGAAGGAACCAAAGTGATAAGTCCGAACGTTTTTTCATCACACTTTACTCGAGGCGAATCGAAAATACCATTCTTCAAGAGACCAAAAACGAATTCGAGTTTTCCACTTTTTTTTTACTAAATTTACTCGCGGCGAATCTAAAACAACATTCGTCGACGAAGTTACTCACGTTCGAATAGCAAACAGTGAAGAACGACGATGAACGAATGAGAGGGAATGTAACATAGCGCCAATAGCACAAAACTTCCTCTCACACGAGTCAGTCACAAAGCCACCCATCAACGACAGTACTCCTTTCGTTCGCGATTGCTTGCTTAACTTCCCTTATTTCGGAAGTGTTCGGTGATGACAAACACATTCGAACCTAATGAGGAGAATATCAGTAACACTGCCCCCAATAATTGTAAAATTAACTACCAAACTGGCCGTGAAAAAAAGTTTTTCCGTTCACTGTGATACGGACTGATTGCAAGTTTCTCCATTCGATAGCGACACTGTACACTGAAACTGGCCAGTACCCATTAATGGGTAAAACATCACCCATTTCGAACTTAAGTGGGTTAACTCCTTTAATGGGTAAAGAGCCTGTACGTCAGGCTATCGGGTATTTTTTACCCATATTTCAAATGTTTGTTATTAGGGAAATGGGTATGAAATACCCATTTTTTCGAAATGTTTGTTATTTGCGAAATGGGTATGAAATACCAATTTTTCGTGATTTTTTTTTAGTTGTGATATTGAATAATGAGCATTAGAATAAACATAATAGATCGCAATAACTGAATGTGTATTTGTATTTTGACAACCCTTTAGGCCTTTTACCTATCAGGTATGTTAAGTTTCGTTCGGGAGTTTTCACACCGGCAAATATCCCGGCGACGTTCAAGTGGTCATCACATCGTTATCATCCAAAGAGGATATCCGTGGAATATATCTGAAAGGATTTAAATAATTTTGACGTCAACTTGATGAAAGCTTGGATTTTAAGAGACACATACTCGGAAGTACGATTCTGCTGATGAAATTGAATCATTTTATAATATTATATTAAATTATTAACGTACCTCTTAGTTTTTGGAAGCTTTCGCTATCCAGTTAAACCTTCAGTTCTTCCATATTCTTCGCGTTTTTGTGGAATGGATTCCGCGAAGTTTTTATGTTTTTCGAACCACGCACTTTCAAATATACAAAGCGAGCCAGTAAAATGCTAAGATATTTTTTACACATTAATGGGTAGAAAAATACCCATCTTTTGGTCTCTCATTGAAAATAAAAAATGGGTCTTTAGTATGCATTATTTTGATTTTAAAAGTACCCATTTTTTGACGGTTTTATATACTATCGAAAAATGGGTACATATTTACCCATTAATGGGTACTGGCCGGTTACAGTGTATAGCTTACCAACAAAATTGTATTGATTACTCTCAATTGTTAGTAGCCAAAATGGCGTCACTTTTTTGCTGGTACCGCACACAGTAGCGTAGCCTTGGGTTAGAATCCACCGTTCTCCTCGGCCTTGCGCCCACTTCCGACATATCAAGAACACTCGTTTTCGCTATTGACGAGGCCTTAAGGTGAAAGGCCAAGGACACACTTGCTCTGGTAGTGTAGTCTTGAGCTCAGCACCACGCTGCTGTTCTTCTTGGCCTGGGACCGAATTAAGCACACGATGCTAAAAAACCTAAACCTAAACACGATGCTAAAAATGCTAAATTTTCCGAACCACTCGATCATCACCATCACCGGACATCCGAGAAAACGGACCAGAATATTCCATGATAGCTCAATAGTTCACTCACAACCATCACATAATTTTCGCAAGAGAAACGAATTAAAAATGCGTCCGTCGTTTCAAAGAACATATGTTTTATTTCTGCTGTTCGGTTGACCTATTTGGGGTATCATCCAAACCATTAAAAAAATGGTTGAAGGATTTGTGATATTGTTCGTTTAAGGTTATTTTTAAGGGCTGCCAGATGATTTAGAGAAAATCAAATTAGTTATAGTGAAAACAATAACTTATAATTTAACCCTATTATTTTTGCTATGGTTATTTTGTTTACCGTTCGGAACATTATCCATACCATTGAAGAAAAGTTCTAGTAGATATTTGAATTATCGTTCGCTTATGGTACATGAGCTAAAAAAAGTAATCCCGGCTGGCTGTTGTTTCGCTCCAATTATCAGCGTAACTTATTGTTTACATCGAGTACCTGTAAGCGTCGTCGGTGGCAGTTTTATGAATAACAGCGTTTGCATGTGAAGAAAGCGAATAAAGCGTAAGCATAACAAACCATCGAACGAATGAGCTCGGAGTTTCAAATGTCGTTCAATGCGGTTATGATGACAGGTGAGGTGATTATGCTCGTTCTACCTCTACCTTGCTTTGGCTTTAGACGCTTAAGGCAATCCTCTCCGCGTCGGGCCGACAATATGACGATCATGCTGCACTTTCTCCTCATTTTACTTAAGGTTACGCTTTTTTCGATTCACTTTCCCATCTCTGAGAATAACCAGAACGTTTGATCCAGTTTGTTATTTAAAATTACTCAAGCTTCTGTAAACTGACCGGTTATGTATTCAAGGTTCACCTGTAACTACGTAAATGCAAGTCACCTATTCTAGTTTGGATGAGCGTCCTCAGTCATTCACATATTTTACTGTTCAAAGTATGGAATTAGAAGGAACCTAATAAACGATTTTCTTTCATTCTAGAAAGTAGCATCGAATGGAAAATGAAACCAAATGGTTAGTCATGGCTCGTAAATTCCAAGAATCTTTTTTAATCACTTAATGCCCAGAGCTAAACACGGATTGAGAAAAGGAAAAAAAAAACGAGATCGACGGCATTCCAGATTAGATTCTTTTTCTGATTTCTTTTTATCTCTATTTTGTTTTGACGGCACCTAATAATGAATGATTACTATGACTGTTGCCTTAAGGCCAAGGTTTTGGGTTCTATTTTTCACATTATGCATTCCAGTTGAAAACTAATCAAATGTTCAAGTCTTATTTGCTACATTTCGATTGTTAATACATGTGCATGGACCTTAGATCATTTTTAACATGTCAATTGGAAGATGTTACTTTAATAACTTTTGTAGTTTCTGAGGTTTGTGCCTTCAAAAATTCGAAATAAACATTCACATCGGCCAAACTCGTATTCTAACGATCTTCACCTTAATTTTTTTCCTATGTAAGGTGTGGTGCGCATCCCGGAGTAAATAATTTTTGATAAAAAAAGGAAACGGGGGGAGGGAGAAAAGGTGAGGGGGTTAAAGGGGTTAGGGGGGGGGGTGGATGTGTTGAGGGGTGGTGGGGGGGGGGAGGGGGGTGTGGGGGTGTTTTTTTTTAAAAGGGGGGGAAGGGGACACGAAAAAAGACGTAAAGAGCGCGGGTGTGTTTTTTTTTATTTGTGTTTGTGTTTGTGTGTGTTTTGTGTTTGGTGGTTTTTTTTTTTTTTTTTTTTTTTTAAATAAAATGGGGCCTCCCTTTAGCTCAGTCGGCAAAGGCGCAGCTAAAAAGCAACACCATGCTGGAGGTGACTGGGTTCGATTCCCGGTCTGGTCTAGGAATTTTTCGTCAAGGAAAATTTCTCGATTCCCTGGGCATAGGGTATGATTGTACTTGGCACACAACCATACTAATGCAAAAATGGTACCTGGCATCGACAGCTCCCAATTAATAACTGTGGAAGTGCATTGAAAACACTAAGTTGAGAGCAAGCAATAGGCTAATTGTGAAAACAATAAGCTTGAAACGCTAAGAAAGAAGAAGAAAGAATTAAGGAAAAACAATCGATGTATGTATTGGTAGCCATTTAGTAAAGGGGGGTTTGGGGGGGGGGGCGGTGGGGGGAATGTTCTTTTTAAATACAATGTTTGAAAAAAATATCTTTTTTTGTTTTTTTTTTTTTTCTTATTTTTTTTTTTTTATATTTTTGGGGGTTTTTTTTTTTATTTTTTTCGAATATTTTCTTTATATAGTGTGTTGGTTTTTTTTTTTTTTTTTTTTTTTTTGCTGGGGGTTTTTATTGATGGAGGGGGGATATTTGTTTGTTTTTATAAATTTTTTTTGGCCGGCGTCGGTGGTGTAGTGGAAAGCGTGACTGCTACTTGGCACCCCAGTGGGTCTGGGTTCAATCCCAGTCGACGTCGGTGGTTTTTCTGAGGCGAAAAAATCTGGTTCACGTCTTCCTTCGGAAGGGAAGTAAAGGCGTTGGTCCCGAGTCGATAGGTAGGGTCCAGGTGGTGGAGTCGTGTTCCTGGCATCGGTGATTGTCACCATGTGAGGAAATAGGCCGAAGGATAATAAAAAACTAAATAAAAAAACTCATCGTTTTTTTCTGTGATGTGAAAAATGTAAAAAATGTAACTGCTAATAATTTAGACTACACAGAAAAAAAAATGCGAATTTTCATTGTGATGTATGAATCAGAACATGTAAAATTGTATTTCCTTCCTTATGATGTAGCAAATTGCTTGAACTAGTTGTAATAAAGACGAGCTTTCGTATGCAACATAAAGGATTGTATCGGGAAATATGAGTACAGAGAAAAAATTTTTTTTTTTTGAGCTTGTATTTCTTTTCAGAGTGTAAATTACAAAAACAGTGTTTCTTACTTTTACAATGATCAAATAACAGTAATATTTATTTAGTTATTCGTTGACTTCACCAGGTCATGCACTTTCTTCTTAATGTTTCTCATTTTGTATTGGACAACTGTTCCATCGATGCTTCTGCTCACAATTACCTAATCCTTTTTGAATTTGTCGACATCAGCGGCTTCTGTACCTTTCTTCCGAGGTTTTGCTTTCATCAAAGCCCAAAACTTTTCAATGGGCCTTATTAGCGGAAAATTTGGAGGATTCATCGCCTTCTCTACAAATTAAACTCAGTTTTCGCGATACCAGTCCGTTATGGAACGCGCATAATGGAATGACAACAAATCAGGCCAAAACAGTGTCTGACCATTGTGCTTCCGGAGGAGAGATAGCACATGTTTTTGAAGTCATTCCTTTCGGTAGATTCATGATTGCAAGTGTGAAAAAAAGCGAAGATTTCATACCACATTGGCAAATTGCTCACCAAACCAGTACTTTCTTTCCAAATTTTTCACACAAAATTCACCTTTCTGAGTTTGGCACATCGGTGCCTAGCTTCACAGAGTGCCCCTGGAAGCGTTTTGCAGTCCAGCTTAACATACTGCCTGTGCCTCATTTCATCTTCTTTCTTAGCGTTTCAAGCTTATTGCATTCGCAATTAGCATATTGCTTGCTCTCAACTTAAGTGTTCTACCCTATGCCCAGGGAGACGAGAAATTTTCCTTAGCGAAATATTCCCAGACCAGACCGGGACTCGAACCCATCCACCTCCAGCATGGTGTTGCTTTGTAACCGCGCCTTTATCGACTGAGCTAAGGGACGGTCTCATTTCGTGGAATACTCATTATACGGAATTGCATTGTGGCAAATGCGGCCAAAGGTGTCTAGAGGATGCTTGCTAACAGGAAGCAACAAAGTGTGCTTACTGTGGCAAAGAGCCTCTCCACGATCTGCAGAACTGTACAAGAAGCGCACTGGTAATGTGAGACCTTCCATACAAGAACGCTCCAAGCAGACGTATGCAGAAATGTTAAAGTCGCAAAACGGAGCGTCTGCATCGTCTGTATCAGCTGCACAAAATGAAAATCCTTTTTTGATTTTGTCTTCGGACGAACTGGACTCTGACGTAGCCGATGAGAGTGAATTTCCGAAGGTACACGCCCCCGGTAAAAGGAAGCCCACTAGTTCCCCGGGTGTCGGAAACCAATTAAACCCACTCTCAAAAGCTTGCAAAAAATTGGAGGTAGCGGGGGTCAAGTTAAAAAACCGAATAAACCGGTAATAGCTGATGCATCCGTTCCTAGCTGTAGAAAAATATCCCGTCCATGCGAGGTAAGATTAATTTTAGGGACATTGTGGATAACATTTTAAATGCTGTTGGTCTTTCGGATGCTTCACCGCTCCGAGGACTTATTGACCTGCTTATTCCTATAGTTGGAAACTATTTCAAGCAATTGACTGTATCATGGCCCCTTATTGGTGAATTTGTATCTTTCGATGAATAATTCGTCGAGTGAGGATCAAGATATGATCACCGAATTACAACGGAATTGTCGCAGTCTAATACCTAAATTAGACTCGTTCAATTATTGGATCACAATTCTGGTTCTGATATATTTGCTCTCTGTGAAACATGGCTTTCTTCCGAAGATGAATTCAACTTCCACGATTTTAACATTATTCGCCTGGATCGAGATGATTCATATGGTGGCGTACTTTTGGGGATCAAAAAGTGCTACCCCTTCTATAAAATCTCACTCCCAATAATCTCAGGCATTGAAATCGTCGCTTGCCAAATAAATGTAAAGAATAAAGATCTTTGCATAGCTTCTGTCTATGTCCCTCCGAGGTCATCAATAAACCTCCGTCAACTTTGGAGTTCAGTAACATTACTTCCATCTCCAGTTCTGATTCTGGGCCATATGAACTCCCACGGTACTGCGTGGGGTGAACAATACGATGACAACAGAGCGGGTATTTTCTATGACTTATGCGACGATTTTAACTTGACCATCTTGAACACTGGGGAAGTGACACGAATAGCAAAACCTCCTGCCAGGGATATTCGACTTCGCTAAAAAGGTTTGTCCAGACTCTGTCCCAACACAACCGAATTTACGGGATACTACCCGTAGTAACGGTTCTCTGGAGGAACCATTCACAATGTTGGAATTTTCAATGGCACTGCTCCGGGAAGCGATATGATTAAATTCAACCTTCTAAAAAATCTCCCCGATATCGCTAAAAGACGATTACTTAACCTGTATAACACTCTCATGGAATTAAACATAGTTCCACCCACATGGAGACAGGTTAAAGTAATAGCTATTCAAAAGCCTGGAAAACCATTGTCTGATTACAATTCTTTCCGCCCGATGTCTATGCTATCATGTTTAAGGAAATTGTTAGAAAAAATGATCCTATCAAGACTTGACCGTTGGGTTGAATCAAACAACCTTCTATCAAATACGCAGTTTGGTTTCTGAAAGAGCAAAGGAACAAACAATTGTTTAGCGTTGCTTTCATTTGATATACAACTGGCCTTTGCACACAAGAAGCAATTGGCTTCAGTATTTCTGGATATTAAGGGCGCATTTGATTCAGTTTCCATAGATATACTGGCAGATAGTCTGCACAGTAGTGGTTTGTCAGGAACTTTAAACAATTGTTTGTATAATTTACTGTCAGAAAAACAAATGACCTTCAATCTAGGCCAACTGACAACTTCCAGAATTAGCTACATGGGCTTACCCCAAGGCTCATGTTTAAGTCCCTTACTTTATAATTTTTATGTTAAAGAGGCTATTAGGCGCTGGCCACTCGCAGGCACATTCGCTTCTGCCGGCCCGCCATACCTGAGTATGGACAAGGCAACATTATCCAGAAGCTTCCGCTTGCCCTCTTGCGCCGCCGAGCTATTTAGCCTCATACGGGATAGTGCCGATATTGTCAAATGGTCCTTCTTGCAGGCATAATCGACGAGGCTATCGACGTGGCTGTAAATGGACAGCTTGTCGTAGAACATGAATCCCCTAATTAGCTCGGGAACCGTTTTGAGGTGGTAGTGCAGTTATCCTAACTGATCGTTGCTCCGTTTTCCTTTTATTGACCACAATAACCTCACTTTCCTGGAGCGCATTCGTCCAACTATAGTGTCAACACTTCGTCATACATTGTATTTCAAAGCAGCGGGCCCAGGATAGAACCTTGCGGAACTCCTGAGTTGATTTGAACACGTTTCTGACCCCCTTATGTGTTCTCAGAATGCTGTACAGGTACCCAGGAACTCTGAGGCGTTTGAGCGAGTTGGTAATAGCCTCCCACTTGGTGACCACTGCACAGTAGTGGAATCCCCATCTCTTACGCTTCTTTGCCATCTCGGCTATTTTGGTGACAGACAAGACAGCATTCACCGTTTCCTTGCCTTTCCGAAAGCCACTGGTTGTTTGACAGGCTGTCTGTACGCTCCGTATACTTCGACAGACTGTTGAGAATTAACCTCTCAAACACCTTACCCGTCGTATCCAACAGGCATATTGGTCTGTACGCCTACCTGGTGCCTTCCCCGTCTTTGGCTGTAATGTGAGAGTCTGTCGCTTCCAGGCATCTGGAAAGACACTCATGGGGTGACGCCGTTAGGGTGAATAGACATCTATAGACATCTTTGTTTTACTATCGTGAACATTTAGCCGTCTTGATGGCCAAGTTAGGAGTACCATATGGTCCTGGTTTGGTCCTGCTATCATCATTCGTAACCGTTGACTCGCCTCCGTCCTCCGCGGTGCCGTTGTCACCGCTCACGTGGTTGTTGATGTTCGGCATATAAGCCGACCATCCTTCTACCGCCATGACAGCGTTATGGTCTGGGATACTGGAACGCTAGTCATGGGACAAATCAACGACGGTGGAACGCCGGGACTCAGGTCATGGCTCGGAAAGAGTCCCACAATGACCATCTGCAGTAACTTCATTGATTGCTTGGTAGGAGCCGCCGCACCCTTGGATTTGGTAATAACCACCCTATGGCCCTATAGGCTTTCAAACACAAACTCTTGAAACAGATTCGTTTGCTGGTCTTGATCTCTCTCTTTAGCGTTGCAGTGACCAGCGCCACTTTTGGCTCCGTTTCTTCGTGATCCGACCGCGCTCTCTGCAACTTTCTTCTTGCGCGGAGACAAGTTCTCAGAGGTAAGTGATCAACTCAGTCCACCAGTACACGCGACCTCCCATTTTAAGATTTGACCTTCCTATGCATGGTTGCGTCGCACACACGTGGTAGTAGCGTTACGAGTTAATCACCGCACGGGTCCTGGGCTTCGCTCATATTGCGTGACCGGTCATGCGCCTTTTTGAAAACTTCATTGTCGAAGTATGACGTCCTCCATCTGCGGACGAACGGACGCTGCCTAGTATTTCAGACCCCGCACGCTGCCTAGTATTTCAGACGACACTATGACGAACCGCCAAATGATCGTTATTAGTGTAGCCATCCTCCACCCTTCAGTTACTCGACAGCCTGACACAGGCTTATGTTCACATTTGTGTGCTAATAACTGCAACTAAGATAAAGAAGATAGAAAGGTGTCCGGGTTTATGGACAAGGTGTCCGGATATTGATGAAGCTCGGTACATAAAAAAAAAACAGTTTTCCGAGCTGGTTACACATAGAGTAACTATGGATAACCACGATGACAGCCCTGGATACTTCTAATTTTATGAATGATTTACTTTTTTTTTTAGACATGAGCTGCACGGGGAAAAAAAATCGCGTAAAAATGCGTGAACGGCCGTTTTGAATTCGAGAACAAGTAAAAATACGCCGGGAACTGATTTTTGGTTTTTTGTAACGCTTTTGTTTCCGCGTGTTCTTTCCAATAATTTTGCACAAGCACCAAGAACAGATCGTTGATGCTAAGGAAACATATACTTTCCATGATTTTCCGGAAATAAATTACTTTGGAAAATATTTCCAGAATTTATATTTTTGGAAAATTTCGGACCAGTATACATCATAGAACCAATTAGAGAACTGCCACTAGAGTTACTATCGCTATTTCTATTATTTTCGTTCCTCTTTGTTTGTTATGTAAGCTTTGTGCCTCATCAGGTGATATATATTTTAGATTGACGGTTCAAAATAATGAATCAAAACAATCGGCATAAAAAAAAACACTTTAAATAGTGTTTTACTAGTACGATTGAAGACCTAGGAAAACTAACACTTCACTCATAGACTTCTTACTAGAACAAACCATCATCACCCTGCTGGAACCATGGAGCAATGCACTACAACCGGGACTGCACGAATAAACAATATAAGTGCAAAGATTATGGTCTCGTCGGCCATCGCGAGGGATATTGCTCGAGCTCTCAGAAGAGCCCCAAATCATCGGCTTTTAAGCGGAAAGACCGACCGGGAACTGTTCAACAAAAACAGTAAGCAGTCCTGGTCCTGGAAGTCCTGGTTAATACCGTAGTCGTCCGCAAGGCCAATGGCAACATACGAATTTCCGGGGATTATTCTATCGAACCCAACGATGCCCTGCAGTCGCACTGGTACTCAAGCTGGTACCTTTTCGCCATTTTCGCCAAGCTAGCCAACTGCACCGTCTTCAGTCAGATTGACCTTTCTGACGCCTTCCTTCAAGTGGAAGTCGATTAAGGCAGCCGGGATCTTCTTGCCATCAACACCCACCGAGGGTTATACTGCTACAACCGTCTACCGCCAGGAGTCAAGACCGCCCCAGGAGCATTTCAGCAGCTTATAGACACCATGTTAGCTGGTCTCCCGTGCACTTCTGGTTACCTTGATGACGTGGTTGTTGGTGGGCAGGAGCATTGGACCAATCTTCGTGCAGTGTTGGAGCGGATTCAAGAATTCAGGTTCACTATCCGGCCAGAGAAGTGTACGTTTGCTCAACTCCACAGCTCGAAAAAGAAGCGTGAAATTCTGTTCAATATCATGCACATAAATGGAGCGTCACAAAACATAAAATTCTACATTACACATCGTGTAATGTTCTGGGACATTGCATACATCGCGGATAATATTGCATGCAAAAGCTCATCTTTGTTAGAAGTCTTCCATGCAAGTTGCTGCTTTGTGTGCAATGAAATAAAATTTAGCATGCTCTGATATTTACATCACAATGAAAATTCAGATTTTTTTCTGAGTACAAATCAAATATTTGAGATACTTGCTCAACCGCAACGGTCTACTGTCATCGACATGGCTCCTTCTACCGACTTCTCCGGCGTGCGCTCTTTCCTCGGAGCGGTACATTATTATGGAAAACTCGTCGCCAGAATGAGAACTCTACGCTTTCCGTTGGACGAACTATTCAAGGCTGGCACTGAATTCCGTTGGACACCCCACACTACCAAAATGTCATGTAAATTTCGGTGCCCTGAGACCGACACATGCAAGCGCCCTTTAGCACATAAGAATGAGTTGAAAGAGATGAGAAAATAAATTCAATCAAACACATCTTTTGTCGAAGTGCGTATGTGTCAGTTTCAGGAGACATAATTTTACACGAAATCTTTTTTACGTTCCCCGAATGTTTACAAACATGAATTACGTCTCGTGTAAGATTCATAATTTCAAAGTTTGCAGAATGTAAGCAGGCGTTCACAAGGTGCAAGGAAGTTCTTGCTTCGGATTTGCTTCTCACCCATTTCAACCCGAATCTCGATACGTTGTACCGGCAGACGCTTGTTCTGTCGATGTTGGTGCCACCATTAGCCATAAATTCCCAGATGGCCCCTTGAAGTTGTTCAGCATGCGTCGCGAGCACTCCCACCCGCCGAGCGAAACTATAGCCAACTCGATTGTGAGGGCCAATCGATAATATTTGCGGTAACGAAGTTCTACAGAAAGCTGTTTGGTCGAAAATTCCATCTGCAAACGGATCTTGTACCTCATTTGCGGATTTTCAGCTTGAAGAAAGGCATCCCAGTCTACACGTCTAATCGATTGCAGCGTTGAGCGCTAACGCGACTATAGTACTATTTCACCATGATGAATTACGCTATCGCCTTGGTTACCCTTAGAGGACGATACTTATTAAAAGTACTCAACACCTTCCTAGTCACGTACAGAAACACTCTTGATTCGTCAGCACCATACTGCAAGTCGCCAGCGGAAATCATGTTCTGTCATCCAATCCGAACGTGTTTATAGTTACTTCGCCCACCGCCTGACTACTCAACACTGCATAACCAACCGTCGAAGTTAAGAGTAAAACGAGGCTACCATCGTCAACAACAACTGGCACAGGGCACCTGGAGTTGTACTGGAGAAAACCGGTACAGTAATGTACAATGTTTGGGTCGACAATCGGAAGCTTGCCAACTCAAGGACCGTGCTGCAGCTGATCGTCATGTCAAAGCTGCTACACAAGATCGCAGTAAGCTTCCCAACATAATCTTACTTGATGCGTGGAATCTTTCCAAACCTCGCTCGCAGATTGTGTCACCTGGACCGTTGCCAATCGGACCTCAAGATAATCCAGCATCTTTGCCGTATTCGACGCCCAACGTGTCCCGGTAGTGTCACCGATTTCTCCATCGTACATATCTGCGTCCTCGTCAAGCTCTCCACAAGTCACGGCCTCTACGGCAGGCTCAGTCACTCTGGACTTCCAGTCTGCCCTTGAACTTGAACCAGCACCCCAGGCTCCTCGCTGTTCTTCGCGCGTTCTAAGAGAACCTCAGCGATTTCAGCCGTACCTCCTGTATTAGAGGGCAGATGTTGGATCACCCTTATGTTTCACTTTTCAACTGGGCTCACGGATGGCAGTGAAGCTGTCATCATGTCGACGCCATAACAGCACCAACGAGAACGTCATTCAGATCAGAGTGAACAAAACAAAAGCACTCATAAGAACCGCAAACACGCGTTATTTGTACCGTCTAGTTTTTATATTTTACAATAATTAAACATACAATGTAATATACAGTTTTAATTTGTTTTAACTATTACGAGTCGCGTTTAGTAACTTTCATTCCGAGCGGCCACCTCGGACATGCGCGATCGTAAAACACCCAGATAGCAGCTAAATGGTTAGTTAGCGAATCTAAAAACATGTCAAAATAATTTCCCAGTAGATCAATCAAAAACTCACAACATTTCACAGAGATCGTCCATAACCTAGAGGTAAAAAAAGATTAAGTATTATTTTATTTTGACGCTAAATCTTTATTTCCTAGTATTCCAGAAAAAAATACCATATAATCTTCATAAACATATTACATATTACATACATACTACAAGCTTTTTCATTAAAGTCCGATTGCTACACCTCATGTGTTGATAATAATCTATAGCCTTTGAATATAGTAGACCCCATTACCGTTTTAATATGTTGACCGCAATGATCACGATCATCCTCCATATCGTAATCACTTACTGTTCGATTTTTCGGTTATCTCGTACGCCTTTGCCCCTAGATTTCATAATGCCCAGCTCAGGCTATCGTCTCATCAAGTGGTAAAGATACCTGTCGAAATTAGTGTCAATGAAATTTGAATACCTATCGAACTGGGTCAGCAAGTCAAAAGACCATTCAATATACATGTGTTAAGAGGCGAAGAGGTCGGGTGGATGCCACTTTAGTATTGCGGGTGCGGTCTCCGGAGAGCAGCAGACACGTTCATCAAACCCTTCCTTCAGTTACTTGGATTTGACTGGATGGGTGAGTGATATGAAGCCAGGTAAGCAGATCATTGTACTCATCGACATCAACATCGATCTATGTATAAACAAATTCCAAGACCGTTGGATTGCTTATAGTAGATCGAGTCACTAGTGCAGACCAATAAAGTGAGAAAAAATATATGTGTGTTTAAAATTTGAACCGATAGTTTCTTAATCGGATTTAATCGTATGGGGCAATAGATAGCATGCGACTTTTTTAGAACCTATGCACACTCGATCATAATTACTAAAGTTAAAACGATAGATGATCTACTCTATGTACTTATGAGTTAGCGAATCGCGTTACAAAACATCGTTGATCTATCGAGAAAAAAAAAGTATACTCATCGTGTTGGATGAATTTTTCACACGGAATTGTGGCCTACTAACTGAGTGGCCGACTAACTGACTGACTTAATCGAATGCATTGTGCAGCGTGACAAAAGCCGCCCAACAAATGCAGATGAGTCTAATGTCTACCTTTGCCAACCAATCCATCTACCTACCTAATAAGAGAGGTGGCGGTCAAGCGGGACATAAAGGGCTCACCTGTATTCGTAACACATAATTCGACCTTTTATTTTCACTGAATGAGAAGATCTGCTTTCGTCGTACCATTCATCAACCTCACCACGCGCCGTAAATGGTAGTGGTAGCAAACGATCGACAGAAGCATAAAATGATGTAAGGAGAAATGGTGTGAAACGCGCCATCTAAGGTTTATTTTCTTTAAAAATATTAAGGAAAACTAAATGGTCTATGTACGTGAATAACGGATTACAAAAAATAGGTATTAGATTTGTAGCAAAGTGTTACCATTTTGCTAAAAATTTCCCCTGAACAGTCGGTTGAGTTTGCTGTGAACTGTGATGATTAGAAACTTAGCTATGTGGTATTTAATGCAAACTTGCCTCTAAGAAAAGTTTTTCACAAAAATTTTCACTTGTATTGTTATATGAAATATCGAATAACACTCAAATATGAAAAAATAAGTTCGATTGAAAATTTAATAATATCCAATATGTGAGCGCATCATCACACGTTCCCCTATTCACACTTGGCCGATGGGGCGAATGTTATTTGGTACAGTTTGTCTACCCTTACCTCATCCACACACGCGCTTTTTCATGCTCTGTGTTATGTTAACTTATGTTAATGCACTCATGCTTTTGTAACGCATGTGAAAACCTATCTTTTCCGTACTTTTTTTTTGTTTATATTGCCGTTGATCTAAATATTTCTGTTTAGAGTATCTTGATTGCTTTAAGCGTATGTTTGAATATGAAGATCTAATTGCATTGAAATTTGAGCCCAATAAAAAGCAATATAAATGGCATTTGAAAAGTAACTGTTTTTGTTTTTTTTACTTCACCAGTCAGTTTAAGGCTCGTTGATCATTTGCTGTAAATATATATATCTCATCCATTCTAATCGGAGAATGGTATCGTTTTTCCAGCTTTGCAGTCCGCTAACCATCTGTAGGTCACCTTTCTCTTGGCCGGCCCATCTTGACCGTTGCGCAAAAGTAAGAAGTAAGGTTCGTTAACGAGAAGAAATTTGTCTTCCTTCATTGGCCGATATTCTAACAGCAAACCCAGCCCACGCTTGTAGATTTTCTTGTGTTGTGTGGACGGATTGTTCTATTAGCAACTAAATCAATCCATAGTTCATTCGCACCTTCCACGTTCGGGTAGAGCACTAATCCGTCGTAATCTCTAAGTTCGTTCTAACAATCAGAAAATATCTATAATATAAATTAAACTGCTGTGCAATTATCAATACTCGTATAACGTCTATTCACAATACAAAGCCTTTCTGAGAGTATTTCGTGAATGTCTACGCCCATTATTGTTTGTAACAAAAGAAACGTTCCAACCGAACCCACATTTTCTGCTGTCACCAGTTGAACGAAGAACATACAGGGTGCGGCAGAAAATAATGCGAAAATTTGTTCTATTTCTTTCAAATCCCATTTTCAACTAATTCAAGCAATAATATCAACATTTTCGAGTGCAGTTATCTTCATAAAGTCCTTTTAAACAAATTTATTCAATGTGTCCTCCATTTTTATTAATAACATCCTCGAGCCGACGCCGGAAACCAGAGCATGCCTTTCGGACGTAGTCCTCCGACATTCACTGCCATGTGCGTGTTATGGTTGACTTCAGGGTTTTCACACTAGGGTGTGATGTTTTGCAGGCTCGTGCTTCAACATATGTCCAAATCGAATAATCCAACGGATTAAGATCTGGACTGCTAGGGGGCCACAAATCCTTCGGCCAAAACTTCATGTTATCGTTTAACCATTGTTGGGTTCGATTGGACATGTTACACGGCGCTCCATCCTGCTGTAGGACAACGTTTTGGTCCTCAGAGAAGTTGGCCTTCACCCAGGGAAGCACTTTGTCCTTTAAAATACCGATACACACTTCGGTATTGATTTTAACTTCAGCATCAATGAAAACAGGCGGCATTTTAAAACCGTTGGACGCCAGCAAGCCAAACATCATAACACCAGCCGGATGTTTGGTTTGAAATTTGAATTTCACTTTTTCCGAAATGTTCTCCATTTTCTGCGGTGAAATGAACCGGTCCGTGTGGTTGTTGGCCACAGCATCGATGCTGAAAAGCTTTTCGTCGGAGAACAGGATTATCATTTTTTCCTTCTTCTTCCAAGCAATCTTTTGGAACGAGTCACTCGTAGTTCCTTGACCCGGTCCGTAATCAAGTGGCGTTTCACTCTGGCTCTGGAAGATGCATGCAGGTCTTCTTTGATGATTCTCCGCATGGATTTCTCCGAAATACTGGCTTCCTTTGCATGTTTTCTTATGAAACACACCGGGTTGCGAGCAATTTTTGCACGGACCGATTTGATCACGTTCGGCGTGCGTTAAAAGCGCGGACGTACGCTTCCCGGCTTTCGCTGCTTAAGACCATCCTGCAGGGACTTTTTATGCGGTAAACTGTTGCCAAATGGCACCCTACCACCTTGGCAATCTCTTTCGGCTTCTTCTGGGCGAGCAACAAACTGGTGATCACTTCTTACGCGAACATTTTGACGAATTTTCAATAAAACAAATAGAATGTTTGGATGCAGCACTTGAAAGTAAACATAAACAAATACACTTTCGACAGAAATTAGTCACTAGCTATACGAATTCACCCAACACTCAAGTTTGAACATTTTCGCATTATTTTCTGCCGCACCCTGTAGCTTATTAAGAAATACAAATCAGTTTCGTTGCAGAAAACAACGAATAGACTTGTTAGTCCTACCTTCGATTTCGTAATATAAACGAAATATTATTTTCAGTGCATACTCCTTCTGAATGAGTGCTTACCGCTCCCACACCCCCTATGAATAAAAAGGCTTTCCACCCCGTACCTCACGTGTTGGGGGCTGTACTGCCCCCAAGCTGATTCCAACTTCATTCACTTTTCTATAGGGATGTTGAAATTGATTATGGAGCAACAAATTGTTGAGATTTTGTTAAAAGTTCAAAATCCCCGCTTATTGGTACACTTTGCCCTCTGATTTCGTTTGGACATGGATAT
The DNA here is from genome assembly GCA_024533555.2 of Aedes koreicus. Taxonomy (NCBI): domain Eukaryota; kingdom Metazoa; phylum Arthropoda; class Insecta; order Diptera; family Culicidae; genus Aedes; species Aedes koreicus. The sequence goes on from JAHHFK020003510.1 coordinate 503,712, forward strand.
TAATGGAGGAGCCACATTAGCCCATCAAAGATATGCATAAATGAAATTCGACAGAACAAAAAAAAAGGGGTTTTTGGCTATTAGTACAAGTAGCATTTTGCCCCGTTTTTATAAACGAATCTTAACAAAAAATGAAATTTTACTGTTACAGATGAGTTTTAAATTTATATTTGGGTTTAGACTATTTGTAGAGCAACTAATTGTTGAGATTTTATAAACAGTTCAACAACCTTACTTGTTGGAAAACTTTTCCCGCAGATTTTATTTGGTCAAAGAAAAACACATTGAAACGCGTGATGGTCGCACATTGGCCAATCAAAGTAAATCCAAAAAGGTATTCGGCATGAACGGCATGACGGCACTTGGAGGACCCGATTATGCCATAGTTGGAAGCTGCAATCAACCTAAATCCTCGCTTACGGTATATTACCAGAACGTAACATTTTGTGGCTCTTCCTGCTTGTGGTTACGACATTGTGGTATTCCCTGAAACATGACTAAACGTCAATGTGCTAAATGTTGAGCTAACCGACGAATACGTGATCCATCGTTGTGATCGGAATCCCCCTTCTCGTCAACTCCACCATGGTGGTGGTGTTTTAACAGGTATCAACAAGGCCCTTCAGAGGAATATTATGGATGTTGGTGAAGTCCGTCGACTTGAGCAGTTAATGTTTCGTGTTACCGACGGGGCCGCTTCGCTTTTTGTGTGTGCGATCTATATGCCTCCTAACAGTGAACCCGCTCTTAATGAACAGCATGCAGCGTATGTCAATGAGTTGTTCACACAGGCAAGAACCAGAGATAGTGTTGTAGTTCTTGGCGACTACAACTTACCACACATTTACCGGAGCTTCGATGACGCTGTGGGATGCTTTATACCAACCGATGTTCGTCGGAACAAGAATTATCGCTAGTTGAAAGCATGGCTGCTTTTCCAGCTTATCGCAAATGAATTACTTGCTGAACGAGAATGAGAGGTTGCTTGATTTAGCGTTTGAGAGTAACTCCAGTGTTTGTGAAATCCTAGAACCGCCCTTGCCTTTGATGAAAGAGGAGCCGTTTGTTTTATCCATTGATGCGGAAATTGATGCGGCATCTCATCGGCTTTGATGAAAGAGGAGCCGTTTGTTTTATCCATTGATGCGGACATTGATGCGGCATCTCATCGGACAATAACACAATAACGCGTTGAGATCTCTTACGACATTAGTCAATGCGATTATAATGATCAATTTCAAACTGAAATGTCACAAATCGATTGGCACAGTATTTTAACATAAGATACTTTGGACGATGCTGCGAACAGATTTGATTTCGAACTGGAAGCAAATTTTGTACAACGCGTACCTTTGAGGAAGCGTACTCGTCGGCCCGACAACAAACAGCCATGGTGGAACGGGGAACTGCGAAATCTTCATAATCGGCTGCGAAAAGCTAGTAGACGGTATTTTCGGATTAAAACTGAAGAGCATAAATCTTTAGTGCGCGGTTTGGAATCCCAAATTTTCTCAATCCATGTTTTCAGTCATAGGGTTACTGCCCCCATATTAATCTCATTGTTCCTATATTCATCCTACGATGAATCAAACAATTGGGCAGTTGAATGATCGGTTTCGTTTTCTAACAATGTTTGCTCTGTAAATAACTACAACAAACATTACTAACTAATTCTGTCACGTGTATATCGTTTTATTTCAAGTAGGATGAATTGCAAAGTGATGAGATTAATATAGGTACATCTTCCCTACATTCACCAGCTTGAGTCATGTTTTCAGTCATACATTCACCAGCTTGAGAGTAACATGAAGTTCTAAGGGACCAGAATCAGACGGACTCCAGCCGATTTTCATCAAGAAGTGCTCTCCTTCATTGGCTCAACCAGCTTCTTTGCTCTTTAATGTTCCATTGCTGAATTTCCATTCTGAGCTGCCTACCGAAGGTTTTTGAGAGCATGGTGTTAGATGTTCTTTACAATCCAGCATATCATCACGACTGACCAGCATGGTTTTCTTATAAAGCGACCAACCACTACGAATTTAATGAGCTATGTTTCAAAGCTGATCGACATAACTGAAAAACGTCAGCAGATCGATGCGGTGTACATAGACTTTTCAAAAGCATTGGACAGAATCCCGCATAATCTGGCAGTAGAAAAACTAAGACGAATATGTTTTCCAAATTAGTTGACTAATTGGATCTTCTCGTACCTGACGAACCCCATAGTGCATCTGTGCGAATAGGTGCGACACTTTCGATTCCATTCCTCAGGGTAGCCATCTCGGGCCACTTCTCTTCGTGCTGTTTGTGAATGATCTCTGCAATGAATTAAAGTCATTTAAAATAATGTACGCAGATGACTAAACAATTTCTCTGGTCTTAACATCCCTGGTGGATAGCTGTGCATTGCAGATGGACGTTGACAATGTCTTGGATTGGTGCGTTAGAAATGGAATGGAGGTGAACGCTAAGAAATCCAATGTAATCTCGTTCACTCGGATACGCACACCAACAGTCTTCGAATATTCAATGCACACTGCCACGGTAAAATGAGACTCGTTAATCAAGGACTTAGGAATTACGCTTGATTCCAAGTTGCTTATCCAAGACTTATCAAACGTAACATCAGAAAATTCAACGACGTGTATTGTCTGAAGCCATTACATATCTCTTGTTCGTAGCTTACTAGAACATGGGGTTACAATTTGGGCCCCGTACCATGCCAGCAGATTGATCGTGCAGAACGAGCGCAAAAAAGCTTCATTAGATATGCACTCCGAAGGCTCCCTTGGCAAAATAGATTCCTACTGCTGAGCAGTTTTAGGCGAAATTGGTCATAAAATGCCGACATTTGACACGAGCCGCTTGGATTTGCACGAAATTTCGCAAACATATCCAGTATAACAGAATACGTATTTTGACATAAGGATATGTTGCTTGGACTCAAGAGTAATGTTCCCAAGCCTGGTAACAATTAAAGACAAACTCCGCAAACTTAAACACGGTTTATTTTTTATTGATAATCGGTTAAATTTTCCCTGCAAGTTAATAAGATTTGATTAAGCTATTTATACTTTTAAGCAATAATGACTTATGTTTAGTGTCTTCTTCTAAATTTACGTTATGTCCGGAAGGCGGTCTCGAACGGTATTTGCTAGGGATTCTGTATACATTTTAGGATAGACTTTAGTTTATTAGCTTAACGTAGTAATTAGCGCAAGACGTGTCTTACCTTAACGAAATGAGTAATCTATTCCTCTAATTTTAAGCCTCCAGCCTATGATTCAGCTTACGTATCTGTGATTTAGTAAAGTTCACTTTGTGTTAGTTTTGCAAGTAATCAATGTACAATTCAATTATTTCACCGGTTACTTCACGATTAACATCGGCTAGTATTAGAATATGAAATACTTCACCAGTTATATTTATGCAATTTCGAAATATAAATGGTATTAAAAGAAAGCTTTACAGAATCCGCGAACAATGGTTGATTTGTTTTTCTCTTCTGTTTGTCTCTTTACTTATGTTTTCGGTTCTTCCTTCATCTATTGTTCACGGTTTCACAGCCTTTATTCAGCTACTTGATGTTGCCAGTAGCGGCGAGTCCCGATGGGGTTCTGTTGATAACGGAGGCGCGTTCGCATACTGCGTTACAAGTAACTTATGAGAAGAGCTTATGTGTTTTTGATACAACAGTTTTAGGAGAACAGTAACTCGGAAATCATTCGTTTCAGAGAGAAAGTATCTGAGCAGAAATAAAAGGGAATCTAAACTTCCATGAAAAAGCATTTACAATGAAAAACATTTTTTTTGTTTTCATGAAAAAATCATAATTAGAACTTAAAATTCAAATTCCCAATATATATGCTATTTTGATTTTTTTTTAAATTTCTATGCTAAAATTTGAACAAAATAACTATTGTTTTAGAGGGAAGAACAACATGGACAAACAATTCTTAAAAAAAATTTTCTAATAGCACCTTTTAGAAGATTTAAAAAAAAATAATTTATATGTATCAAAAGCACTTTTCAATGCCAAAATATGATTTTACGACGGTTTGGTCGGTTCGATAGGTAAACCCAGCTTTTGGTAAACCCAAATAGTTGTTTTGATGAGACTTTTAGTTATATGTACACAATAATGTGGAAAAGGATCAAAATATTGCAATCTCCGTGAATATGAAAACTATCCAAAAATCGAAGATTTCGAACAATGGATGCTTGTTCTTACTTTTAAAACAATGGCTTTTTGTCAAAACTTTACCATCGAAACTTTATAAAATTTAAAAATAGCATATTTTGGGAATATGAATATTAAGTTTTAATTATGATTTTTTCATGTTAAAAAAACATTTTTTGTTCAGTGTATATTTTTTTATGGGTATTTTGATCTCCTGCCTTTTCTTCTAAGATACCATTTTTGTAAATTGAACGATTTGCGAGTAACTGCTTTTCTAAAACTCTAGGGTTTTTTTTTCATTAGGGCGAATCTAACATTGAGAGACTCTTTTTGACTACTTTATCGTTCATTCATATTCCAATCACCTTTACGTTTTTCATTTTACTATTTGTAGAGTATGCTAGCCAGCACTGTTGTGTTTCGATCCGTACTAAAGAATGCCTCGAAAGTTTTATAATGGCGCTGTAATGAATGAAAGAGAGTGAGCCCGGAGAGAATCTCTCAATGTTAGATTCGCCAATGTTAGAGATGAAAAAAAAACCGAGAACTGTTGTATCAAAAACACATAAGCCCATCTCAAAAGTTACTCTCGCATCAAAACGACCGTTCCTCACCTGCTTGGAAAAAAAAACATTGAATGCTCTGAACTCTTGGCAAAGCTCAATTTCAACGCTCTTTCAAGATCTATTTGGAGAACGCTATTTTTGCGACTCTTGATGTTTGTTGTGCATTGGTCAATTTTGTGGACCAGTTGTATGATTTTAATGTAAGCAAGAATACTTTTAAATTCAAAACAAGTGTTATTAAGTCAATGTCTGTGCGTTATATTTTTATTCGAAGATAAAAATATAAATAAATAAATAAATAACATAACATTCATATCATATTGCATCCGATGAGTTAATAAAAAAAAAAACCACAATCAAATCATATTGTAGCACTTGAACAGAAGCATCGTCCCTAATGCTCAATGAGCCAACAATTAGGGATAAGGCCAATGTAGCTCTTTACACTAATACCTTAACCCCAACTTGAGGGTGAATAAAAAAAGAAAGGAATTCAACACTTTATGTAGCTGAGCCGAAGAAAATTGCAAAAATTCTTTTCACCGTTATAAACAAAGTTATATTGAATTCCATGTGTTGAAATGGTATATCACACATTCCATAAATATCCTTATTTTTAGATCAAGCTAACAAGTTGTACAAATTTATGATAATGATATTCATACGGAAGCACTCTATAAAATTTAACGGTCCTCCTTCTGGGTGGGCAACATTTTTTTCCTTCAAATTTCCGCGAAATGAGACACAGACAACCTATAAACCTATAAACCCTCGAGTTTCTAAATTTCCGACTACCTGTGTTTGATGCATCATCCCAGAGTGCTTCTTCCATGATGCAAATCGCTTCCTGAAGATGCCAACATCCTTCGTCAAGCGAAAATCACGCATCTATCAGGGTCAACGCGTAGGAAACCATAATTATAGGGCAGCCGTGTCAGCTTGCTTCCAGATTCGGCAAGCCCACGCCACCTTGCTGTCTGTTCCCTGTTCGTTTCAGTGTTCTCATCTATGCATTGCATACCCATCATCAACATCAACCCATCACTTACTGTGCTGATATATTTCCTTTTCTTGAATTGCTTCCGGCCTAAACAAAAATCATTCGCATCTTCACCATCCACGGTCAAATCGTGTTTTTCTTTTGTTGGCCGAATAGAGGGTATCAAACGAAATAACAATAACAAAGAATGAAATGAGGGAGCGAATATCGCTGTCAAAAATTATGCCTTCCTTCTACGAAAATATATCGATTAATGTATAATTTAAATTATGGCATCTTGGTATGTTCACATGATGATATCTTTTCAACTTTGCTGACGGCATTGAGTTGATTCCTTCTTTCTTTGTGTGTAACACCTTGAGAAATTTCAGTCGATGTATGTTCACAAATATTCTCCGTTTGCGTTCATTCAACCCATTGTTCGGTGTCCTTTCTTTAGTTTTTTCGTTGTCCGGGCAGGGGTCGACAGGTTCTTATTTACGGTCGAGAGAAGGTGAATCCTCTTACCATTCAAGCCAACCGGAGCGCATCATTCAACATTCTAATACCAAAAGATATGGGGAATTGAATTATCGTCACATTCACTTGGACAAAAAAAAAATGTGTGGGAAAGCAGGGAAAAGTTGTACATGCCTATTTAGCGTAGATGCAATACAATTAGTTTCATAAAACTCTTTTAAATGAGAAAAAAGTCGTGCTTCATTGCAATGTATGTATTAAGGTTTCTAAGAAAAAGGTTCTTGTTATTGAGGAATCCACGTATAGCTGAAGTGTGGTTAAATATTGTAGATGGTGCTAGGTAAATATGGTATTTGGAGCTAAGTAATCAAAACTATTGGTGATAAAAAGAGAAGAAAATCGTACATATACACAGTTTGACAGAAACATTTAATTTTCTGCGTTATCTAATGCACATAAAGGGAATGCTAGATTTGGTAAAAATTAATGGGATATTTCATGTAAATTAAAGTCAAATAACGCCTGAATCTAGTCTAGCTCTATCTATTTAAGGGTAAAGTGACTAGGATGGCCCAATTTTTCGAAATTAATTTTTTGACTTATTATATAGAGGAATACATTCTTCAACAAAGTCTCGTCTATCCGTCGATATATAAATCTTTTCTTGTGGACAAACTCTCCGGAAGATACCAAACTTCTACACTGCGGGACAATTTAACTCAATTTTGAATCGGTTTTTGACTCACTTTCGTCAAAAGTGGAGTAACTCATATATGAGTACATGTGACCGGGATTGACAAGTCGACATATCTAAAACATCGATCTGATTTAAGCCGGTGTCTTAAATATGTCGACTCTTCAATCCCAGTCACATTTACTCATATATGAGTGACTCCACTTTGATGTAAGTGATTCAAAATTTAGTTTAATTGTCCCGCCGCGGCTATGTAGGACCCATACTTTGAAAAATAGTAGAGTGCACAATTTTCATCCAATCTTCATAAAATTTACATTAAACATTAAAACAATATATTTATTGTAAAATGAGAAAGTTGATTTTTCGACTTTTTTCCGCCTTGGAATCACTCTTCACCGTGCAGTGCTAAAGGTTTTTGAGATAATGATTTTTGTCGAGAAATATTGCGTTTTCTAGCATAGTGCTCATTTAGAAGGTATGTGTCCAGCTTATGATTTTCAACCCTCACTATGATGAATACCATATTTCCTTCCATACAGAAAGTATGTTTCAAGCTTATGATTTCTATTCTTCGTTATGATAAATACAATGTGCCATCTTATAAACATCATTAGAACTGTTGCATCAACACCATAAGAATTTCGTTATAGTTTTTATTGGAACTTCCTCTGTGTGTTTTTGAGGCATTGATTTTTGTCGAAAAATAATGCGTTTTCTACCATCGTGCAGGGCCCCTCATTTTTGAGTCATTTAAACGCATTTGCCAGTGACTCATTTTAGAAGCTAAATTTAAAAAAAGCATGATTAACTCGTCAGACTTACAACTTTGGCATATTACTCAACAATCATACTCTATAATGATTGCAACAATTACAAGTTAAATACCACATATACCTGATAGAACCTGTCTTCTACAGGTCACTTAAATTACTCGTCATTTAAATCCAGTTTATGCAGTGCAACTGATGAAAAACTTTCGAGTGCCATTTTGACTTTTTTCAATCCAAAATCGAATCAAAAGTATGTGTTAAATCTAATACACGAGAAATAATCCACACATATTTATTGGCAAAAATCCATGGAAAACTCCACATAATATTGATGTTTTCACGCATAAACAGAACTCTCTGAGAAACAAAAATGAAATTTTTGAAGCAAATGAAAAGCATGTGTGGCTAAACATAGTGATTATGTGTACACATATTGAAGTATGTGGGGTTTTAAATAGATATCATTTGTTGATTATATTGCAAAAATTCAAAGGTGGGACACATAGATGCTATCATTGCTTTTTGATCAGTGTAACTTTCATTAATAAGGTGGAACACATACTTTTCATTGGGTTTGAAAATAATGTGTCAAAATAATACTTTGCAAGTAAAACACAAATAAAAATTGTTTTATTTAATATGAAATATATGTGATTGTAACACATAAAAGGTCTTAACTTTGAATTCATATTTTCATTATTTTATTTTTTATCAGTGTATAGATTTAGAGGTTTGAAAAGCGGTTGCCCAGAGTAGTCAACATTGCTGAAGCCATCATTTCCCCTATCTGATTTGGTAAACAAAGAACACAAGTCTCGTACTTCAAACTCTTACCAATCCTACACTCAGGCAAATAACGTTTGCTTTTAAAAAAATGGACAAAAATTGCCGATTTTTCATGGGTTTACCTTCACCCGCACTGACGAAACTTCCCATGCAGCATAAATCAAAGTAACCCATGAGTCAGCAGACAAAATTGGAAGCTCTATCAGTCTAATGCTATCGAGATTGCAAAAAAGTAAAGACCGTTAGAAGGGGGGGAAAAAACCCGCGGGGTAAAAGGAGTGGGACTTGTGGGGGCGCTTGTTGTGTCATATAAAAATATTTAAAAATTTTATTGGGTTTTTGGGAGTTTTGTGTTGGATTTTGTTAAGGTTGTTTATTATTGGTTTTTTGGTTTTTTTTTTTTTTTGGTCCCAACTAACATTTTTAGTTGCCTAAGCCGAAGTTTATAACTTATAAGCTGTTTTATAATTGTTTAAAAGCAAATGAAGCTGAATAAGCTATAAGCAGAATTAAAAAATCGATACAGTACTTATGCGTAATGTAACACAGCTTTAACACAACATTTAGCTCTCGGTTGCATACTTTGAAAAGAAAGCTCTTATATGAACAATGTTTTTCTACGTTTACACAGCTTGTTTATGTAGCTAAAAAATTAATCGGTCAAGCTTTTGAATAATCATTTATAATTTTTTTTTTTTGGGGGGGGATTTTGGGAGTTTCGCCCCGGGGGGGGGGTCCTCGCGGGTCGCACACACACAAATATCGCTTGGGGGGGATGTGGGTCGGGGGGGGGGGGGAGACGGCGACGCGGGGGCGTCGGGGGGGGGAGAGAGAGCCACCACCCCGCCCGCGGCGCGCCCCATAATCATTTTATTTTCTTATACACAGTTTTATTTGTTAGCTTTGTTACAGCTTTTCAAAAGCCTTTATATTAAAAATACCTTAGCCGCTATACAGCTAAGTGATTATAGCTGTATAGAATGTTGTATAAGAAGTTGCGGAACAGAGTATGCAGCATCTTTGCAGTTATTTATATTGATTTGCAATTCATACACTGAGCGAACGAATCGCGAGGAATTCATAGGAATATCGTATGGAAATTTACCGGAAGATATTGTTGCAAATTTCATACGATTCTCTAATGGAAAGAAGTTCAGAAAAAAAAAAGTTGCAAGTGGGATTCGAACCATGAACCTCGGGATCCAGAGACGAGCCACAATCCCACGAAACTATACACGCATGATAAGTGATGTCAAATGAAAGTGTATAAAAGACATGTTTTACTCAACCAATGCATCGAATCATTTCATACGATTTCGTATGGAATGAGTCTTGGACCCTTGCTTTGTGGTTCAGTTCCGATCGTATGAAAACCGTACGGATAATTTCCTGAGTGTAGCTAAGTAAGCGCATTCATTTCATGTTATGTCAACCACCTTACAACCATTCGTCTGAGCTGTCAAACGAAATGAAAGGAATACCGTCTATTTTATAAAGCAGAGTATTAAGATTTCATAATGTTTCGAAGGATTTTGAAGACAGATAAGAAAAGCGGTACTTACTACCGAAAAACTGATGATACCTCTCGTGATGATCTTCAGGAATGGGCAATGAAGCATATTATATCCCACCTCGCATTGAAGGATCTCTTAGCAAAAATCTCCATCTACCATCAGATCCTAGAACATTGTTGGGAACTCCTTCGAGTACTCCGGTTGTCGATATTCCAGGTGGACAATATTGACACCAAGGTCTAAAAAGTTGCCTTTGAAACTGTCTTGCAGATCTAAGCAAAGGGTTTCAGTCTGTGAGGATTTTGTTCACCGTAAAACGGTTAAATTATATACGGATACAAATTTGTGTGTATAGGATTAAATAAAATCTTGTTGGATTTAAACGAACAATTTCTGTTGAAATTTATTGTGTTTCATTGTTTTGATAATATTATGTCACATAAATTCAAAATAAGATTCGTTTACTTCTTATACACAATAAGTGAAAAGATTGTTGAATATGTCTCGGTTTCTTAGTGGTTATTCAATCGGGCCACAGGAAATTCTTGTACCTAATTTTAATAAGATTTTCATTTTGATTGTATAATTTTTATTACTCTCAGAAGTAATAAAGTATCTAAAAAATAATAATAACAAATGATCCGAGAAAGGCACAGATAACAACGAAAATTGGATGGTGATCATGCTTAGATCATAATAATTTTGGTAACTTTGATTTTCAAAACAGTATCAACCAGTTGATAAAGAGCTTCAGCAATCATTGTTGTTCAGCATTATTAGAACTAAAATCTGGTTTGAACACTTTGAACACGGGTACTGGAATTCCTTACAGCTGATATGGATCAGAGGATACAGTCACGGGTCTTATGGCGAAGGTGCAGAGTTCGAATCTGGTACGCTGGTAAGTTATATATAAATGTATAGATAAAAATCTTATAATATATAATTCATATAGTTAAATGTTAATTGCGCTCTACAACGGTAAAAAAGCTACATAGCTGTAATATCGTCACGAGTATTGTAAACAGTGTTTGACATACATATTTTTTTCGATTGCTGTATAGTAACTATGTTTAAGCGTTTATATAAACGTGTTAAGACTAGCAATAAAACACCGATTGCCTCAGTTCTAAAAATAGAAATTGCTTTGAACGAATAAATATCTATAGAGTATCAGCTGTATACAAGTTGAGATAAAGTTGAGAGAATGATTATCAAGCATAGAAGCTGCAAATTGGTGATAATACTAACTTTTTAAAAGCAGTATACACGCTTCTTGCTATCTTTTCGCATTTTCATGAAGCTGTGTAGATTCGCCAGATTTGCCTGTGAAAATGTTGGCTGGGCGCATGTGCAACCACTACTTAACCATTACTCAGTTTAACGCTGTATACGTATTGCCAATGAGGCGTTTACCTAATGAAAAATGTTAGTTGGGAAGTCTCTGGACCCATAATTTGAACGTTCAAGGTTCGAATCCGGGTGGCAATTTTTTTTTTTTTTTCAAATTTTTTTTTTTTTATGAGGAAAATTTTTTATATTTTTTTTTTTTTTGTTTGGGGGAAATTTTTTTTTTTTTAAAAATGTTTTTTTTTTGTGTAGCTAAACTATCACTACACTGACAAAATATTTCGCTTAGCTACTACCAGCGACTGAATAGTTATGAAGAAAATGTATATATTTTTTTAATCAGGAAACACTAGCACATCGGTCCCAAGCTCGGTCCCAAACTCAATGATTCGCCCCTTATAACGTAACTCACACCAACACACCCTCAAATATTCTGTCTAAATAACATAGAAAATCAAAACAAAAACAAAGATATCGAAAGGTACCGAAAAGTGCAAGAGTGTATTGCAAGGTGCAGACTGCAAGGTGTACTACTGTGAACGAATTTCAAATCACTAGTTTCATATTGATTTTTGAGTTTACCAATAATGAATAGAAAACCTGCGATTTACTTCACTTTATAAAAAAACACTTTTACCAGCATATTAGTAGAACGATTGTAATTGAAAAACTAGGAAAATATAAGTTATATAACGACAAAATGATTTCAATGGTTTCATTCTCTCAGGGAGAGTAACTTGAGCAACACGCATATCAATGAATATGTATTGAAAGCACAAATGTTCATGACCGGTGTGTGTGTGTGTGACAAGATTCAATTGTTGATCTCGTCTTCAAAGGAAATAAATATAAAGACGCAATTCACCGCCAGACTGCCTTTCCCCGTGGACGTGTTGTTGTTGCGTAAGACTTCAAATTTTTGTTTGCTTTCGTCGAAATTGGTACTGTTAGGAATACGTGGGCTATTTATATCAGATAAATATTGTTCATTATGTTTTTTGTTGTTGGATTTGTATGATGTATGATGCATGATATGTACTACCACCCATTGTAGCACGGAAACTAAGTCCGACAGCAATGGGCTCTCCTCTATGTTAGACTTGATCAAGCTTTAATAACCACTGATTATCCTAATCATGCCATTGTATGAAGGGCCAAAAAGGAGTTGGGTGGATCGATAGGCAACATCACTTATACGTATCCACAGGGATATAAAGAATCTCCTTCCAACAACAAGATTGAACAATTGGTCATAAGAGCGGGCTATCTAACATGAGGATGCCCCAATGGGCGGGGAGAAGAGCCCGCCCTCTATTCACAAACTGTTAGCAATGGGGAGTTGGCATTCCCACTCTCCCCATCCAGAGTGCTTCAATCGGGTGCCCTGATGGTCCCTCCCATTCCCATGAAATATTTATATAATGGTGTATATATTTATGTAAATGAAAAATACTACAAGCCTTTGTATCTGTAATATATGATCTTCATTCGGTTGATCCTGTAATGCAATAAATGTTGTAAAATATTAAAATGTAGCGTTCTGTGGTTCACACTTAAGCACGTTTTGTTCGTTTTCAGCGATAGCAGCATTTCACCAAAATCTTGATTTGAGGTATCCTGAAAAAGTTTATTAAATCTATTGAAATTTATCAAAACTAACATTTATACATTTTAATTTACTGTTGCCATGGTCACAATTTTCAACTTGATGCTGATTTTATAACAGCAATCTGCTTTTATTTTTGCTGACCTAATAGTCATTGCTACCGAGTTAGAAATGGGAAGATTCAACTAGAAGGGAGTTAAAGATAAATGGGCAAAAAAACAATAAGTAATATTTAAATCATCTATAAAGTAAAATCAATAAAACAATATTACCAAATATAATGATGGTGTAAGTAATGATGAAGTAATGACAAAGAATGAAATGTAAAATCAAACACTAGCCAAATGGCACACAGCGCTGTATGAATCAGATCAGCTCAGAATTGGTAAAAAGTCCATTTGCAAACCGGAAATGAAAAATACATTCAGCCATAAGTGCAAAAGCCTACCACAGATTCCGTAATTTTCAAAAGCTTACCACAGCAGTAATTTTCTGCGTTTTATACTGGACATATTATATGCATCGCTAAATGCAACGCTAGATGTCATAAATTGAAGGTATGTTTCGTGTTTAAGCCAGATACCGCCTAAATCAGGTTTGTTGTATGAAAATATGAAGGTAATGATATGATGGAAATAATACGATGTTGTAAAGAAATACTACATAATGTACATATAATAATAATTCAATGCCACTATTTGCCTCTTCCGCTGCGATGTTACATGATTGAAACTCCAAAATAGAGAAAATTCCTCTCTCTCTAATAAAATGTAAGAAACCATGCTATCTTTTCAAATACACAACAAACTTACAACGATGCAAATGCGAAGCTGAAAATAGCATAAAAAATATTGTGAAGGGATGTTGTAATATAAAATGATAATAGCAATTATATTTGTAATGTCTGCATATCTGCTGATCCTGCTGCAATTCTAGACGGCCATTATCATAGCCAAGGAGGAAGAAAACAATTCAAAATTATTATACAACACTTGGGAATTTCATGGATGATCTGAAATTATATACCGTATAAAGAATACTTCCATTTTTCGTGTAAGGATAAGATTTCAGCATGCTTCTTTACCGGGGTCACGCTGCCTACATCGCCTTGGTGCGGCTGCCACCTAATGTATAGTTGACGCGATACAGCGTTTCTTACTCAACCGCTGGATGCCAGGACAGACGCTGTTTGAGCCGCACCTCCTTGGTGGACAGACGCTTAGCACGCACCTCCTCAATCTAGCTGAAGTCAGAAGGACAACAGTCCCCAGGCTGCACTACCAGCTAAGTACGCAACCCATAGCTGGCGGTCTTTGTCATCTCTTGACCCGTGGAAGCATGAGGTAGGAACTTGTGAGGACCATAGCTATGTTGCGGGGACGCACGCTCCATCCCAGATGTCTACTCACCATTTTGCAGCCCTGTTTTTTGTTGTTGGATTTGCCGGAAAAATGCAGAAAAACAAGCGATTGACTGAATTTGAGCGAGGCCAAGTAACTATCCTCCATGAACAAGGTCTGACTCTTCGGGAAATTGGAAAAAGAATAGGAAAGAGTAAGGATGTCGTGCATAATTACCTACGGCTGGGTAAGAAATATGCCACTAAGAAGCGATCCGGATGTCCGTCTATTCTGACACCGAAGATGGAGAGGGAAATCAAACGACTTGCAGTCCATCAAAGGCTGTGTCTGAGTGCCATCAAAGCCGAAATGAATCTTCCTGTGTCCAAACGTCGAATTTGTCAGATTTTGAGTGAAGATCCTAATATTTTCTCTAGGAAAACGGCATCCGCACCAAAACTTTTTGATCGTCATAAGAAGGCCCGTTTTGCCTTTGCTGAAAAATACCAGCTCTGGGAGGATAAGTGGCCTAATGTGGTGTTCAGTGATGAAAAGAAGTTCAAAATAGATTGGCCAGATGGTTTCAGTAGTCGCTGGTTTGATGAAAGGCAAAACAGGCCAACTAAAGAAGAAAGGAATTTTGGTGGATGTACCGTTATGATTTGGGCAGGATTTAGCGTATCTGCAAAGACACCCGTTTGTTTCATTTCAACACTGATGAACTTGGAAATGTATTTCCAGCTTCTGAAGGAAGTTCTTATTCCATTAGCTGACAATGAGATGGATGAGAACATGATCTTTCAACAGGATAACGCTTCTTGTCATGTATCGGCAGCAACAAAAAACTTCTTGGACTTCCATAACATCCCTGTGCTGGAATGGCCGGCATGCAGTCCCGATTCAAATCCAATCGAGAATGTTTGGGGCTTGCTTTCTCGCAAAGTTTATGGTCAAGGTAGAAAGTATGACACGGTGAAAGAATTAAAGTTAGCGATTCAGGATGAATGGTCTTAACTTGAACTGGAAATCGTTCATAACTTCTATGCCAAGACGTCTGCAAGAGGTTTCTAAAAAGGGATTATTCTTGATTTCAATCAGGTCGTGAGAATTATTTCGTAAGGCTTGTTTTGAAGATCTTTCTGATTGCACTTGTACTTAAAAAAAAAAACAGTATTTTAATAACGACTAAATGCCATAATTATATAACACTGTAAAACATTAACTTTAAGCATTTAAAGATATCGAACAAAAACGTATCTTAATCAATGTCGGTTGAAATTCAGCACAAATAATCTCATACCAGTCCTCATTTTTTTTGAAAACCATTACTACCCTCAGCGTACCATCACGTTAATTGACAATAATTGCATCTGCCAGTGCAGTGCAAATTATGAAACTATGTATACTCTGAATGCACTCCATTTGCGTGGGCACAGCAAGTAACTTAATGGGCCATAAATCGAAGGCGCGGTCCTGCCATCGTGTATTTAGTCTAGTCGGAGCCCACAAGCAATTGCATGTATAGTCTTTTAAGCTGGTGGCACGCATGGTAATGGTACTTTGCACTTCTGAGAAATGTTCGATTCGGATTGGTTCCAATTGTTCCAACGAACACAAACCGTGACCACGTCGTCTGCCTCGATCAATTGCCGAGTATGTGAGAGGAATTTCTTTATCATTAAATACGGCTAAGTGGTGTACACTGACCCACGCATTCAAGTCTTGAACGGCTCGATATGAGTAAAGTACCCACAAGCAAGTCATTTGAAGACTGAGGGTCTGGCCTTTGCTGATTAGCGCATTGGAGTTTAGTTTAAAGTAAGCCCTCTTTTTTTACTGAGATAACCAATTAGTGTTTTGAGAAGGTCTGTTTTCTTTTACTCATCATGTTGATAGGTTAGCGTGCTGCGTAACTTTTAGATAATCGGAGAACTTAGGTTCTCAGAATAGGTGTTTTTACCGTTGTTATATTTCTTCTAGTTCTTCTAGAGCGTGAAAACTTCAGTAAATCTTAATTTAGATGAGAATCTGTTAAGTGCAGGTGAATTATATTGAATAATTTTGATTTTGATCCAACAGTTAGACGCTCTTCGAGCAAAGCAATATTACAAAGAGACGTCATATAAGTAACAATCCTTGTTATTCCAGATGTCATTTTCCATTCAGTTTCTATCGTATTAAAGATTATTTTAACTTCACAGACTTTTTTTATTACAATATGTCAATATACATAAAAAGACTTGTTCTTTTGAACATGTTGAGTTTATTGTAAAATTTTGAATATTTTTTGCATGTAAAGAAATGCAAAGTGATGCCTTACCTTATCTATTTTACTTCGTAAGTAAGCTTTAGTAGGTGGGGTGAAAAGTAACCTTCTTGACCGCAAAAATGCGATGCTACCAAATGGGTTATAGTGCCTTGTAGTCCGTTCATGTTTAGACATACACACCAAATTTCAGTGTGATACAGCCCTTAGTTTTGTTTTGACAGCTGATTGTTGTTGACGTTTTTGGCACCATCTTGAATATGGATAAAAACGAATTTTGTTCTCTCATAAAACATTAATTTTTGAGAGGCAAAGCGGCGAAGAAAACAAAAGAAAAGTTGGATAATTATTATGGGGCAAATGCTCCGTCATATTACACCATTAAAAATTGGTTTCGAGAATTTCGTTCGTGAACCGATCAAGCCCACAGCGATAGGCCCTCCGATGCGGTTACAGAGGTCAATGTCAAAAATATTCATGCAATGGTGACCGGAAAATGAAGGTGCGTGAGCTAGCAGATGGCACATATATTAGTACTGGACACACGCGCCATACTTTGGCGAGATTCTGCATTTGAAAAAGTTATCCTGCCGCTGAGTGCCGCTCATGCTCACTCCTGACCAAAAACACGAACGTGAGAGCATTTCGAAACAGTGTTTAGACTTGCTGTTGCGGAATCGGAAGGACTTTTGCCGTCGATTGGTAACTGTTGATGAATCCTGAATCCACTATTACACACCAGTGAACAGAATGAGTGTGCTCCGAAGCGGCCTAGGGAGACTCAATGGGTCGGAAAGATTTTGGCGTCGGTTTTCTGGGATTGTCATGGCATACTCTTCGAAAAGAATAAAACCATCAACAGCGAGTATTACTGTGCATTATTGGAGCGATGGAAGGCCGAAATCACTGCATAGCATGAAGATGAAAACTATTTTGTTTTTGCAAGACAATGCGCCGGAGCATCACAACCACGGCTAAAATCAAGGACTTACGGCTCCAATTGCTTCCGCATCCACTGTTTTCACCCGATTTGGCTCCCTTGGACTATTATCTGTTCCCAAACCTTAAAAGATGGCTCATCAATAAAACAAAAATTCAGCTCACGTGACGAAATCATCGACGGCGGCGGAGTATTTTGTAGACCTTCAGAAAATTACTTTTCGGACGGGATCAAGAAGTAGGAAAATCGCTGGAATAAGTGTATCGAGCTAAAATCATGCATGGTTATTTCCTTAAAAATAATAATAGAAAAGCACTTATTCATACATACATACTTTTGCTTTTTATAATTCCACATGGTTGCCGTTTGCTTCGAAAATTTCGGAAAACAACGGATCCAAGAAAATCAATTTCATTTTGATAACATATTCTATTATACGATTAGTATTGTTTGATCACTAAATATTTGATTGATGTGGAAGAATAAACAATCCAATTAATCTGTTTAGTTTTCTTTCACCACCCGTTCTTATATTCTCAGACATTCTTTTCTTTTCAGAGAGCGAGTATTGGCACTATAACCACAAGCCATATGGGGCTAGGACTATAGTTAATGCTCAGGTCCCAAACGTTTGAAGAGTAATGGAGTCACACCCAACCTTCTTAGACTAGATATTCCCAACGACAATTTTTAAATAATTTTTTGTTCTGTACACCAAACAGACCATTCTGCTTAATTTTTCTCTCCGACAATTCATTTCCATTTTCCTTTGATTTCTACTGAACGCTGCGTGGGTTCCCTGTGAATTCTTAAGGTAGATATAAAGTCCTTTCTACCTCCAACGGTTACATGGAATTAACCAGGTGAGCATTCGAGGAGTGGCATCATGGAGATTAGTGTGTGAAGAAACGTATTAGTAACTGGTTCAGTTTTATGGAATGTCAATTCATGCAATGTCTTCAACTAATTATTCTTCATCGTAACTCCATCCACGAGGTCAATGCTATGCTATGCTTTGCTGTTTAAAAACATATACAAAAACAAATCGTGACCGTAAAGCTCAGTGGCTACCCATTCTGTATGAGCAGAAAATCAAGAGTTCAATACGCGGCCCGTTCCTTTTCTGGCCGTTTGTCACTTGGTCTTTTTCTATCCCCACTAGATTCTAATTATCAAGAAGTCAACTGCACTTTTATTGATCGCATCAATTGCCACACTGAATCCATGATCTAAGAATAACCCTAACTCACAAACACATTTACCCTTAACTTGGTAATTGTTGAAGACGCAGAGGAAAACACGGTATCTAACAACTATTGTAAACTAATTATCCTTCCCCTCCTCGAAGACCGTGAGGACATAGTCGGCGCCTTCTAGCTACTTCGGTTGTTTGTTTAATCTTGCCAGCAAGCTTCATGCCAACAAGCACCCCAACAGGAGCCTGAAACAGAACCTGGTTGCCAAAAGCCGCGCATGGATGCATTTTGATAGACGATGAAACATATATTTTCATAGACTGAATTCCGACGCGATTTTTTATTTTTCGAACAGCGCACTTTCTACTATACAAAGCGAGCCACGAGAATGCTAAGATATTTTGTACCCATTAATGGGTAGAAAAATACCCATCTTTTGGTCTCTCATTGAAAATAAAAAATGGGTAATATGTATGCATTATTTTAATCTTAAAAGTACCCATTTTTTGACAGCTCCATATACTATCGAAAAATGTATACATTTTTACCCATTAATGGGTACTGGCCGGTTACAATGTACGTAAAATCGACTTTGGACAACTCTCGGGAAACACACCTTACTTTGCTAAATGCAAGAGTGATGCTCCAAGGAGATTCAAATTTGTCTATGCAGACAAGTTTGCTCGCAAGTTGATGATATGGCAAGGCATCTGAAGTTGTGGAAAGAAAATGAAGGTGTTCATCACTGAAGCAACCATAAATGTGTAGGTATACAAGGAGGAGTATCGTCAAAAGCGATTTTTTCCAATGCTTCAATCGCACGACGTTCTGGCCTGACTTAGCCATCTACCACCACAGTCCGGATATCATGGAATGGTATAAGCAGATTGATAATTACGTTCTTAATGTAAAAACTCTCAGAAATTCACCGGTGCCAACATTAGACTCACGGCCATCATGTGACAATGAAAAAACAGGCTATCTCACTGTCACGAGAAGAAACGAACTATCATGAGCTTTCTTGTCATTCTCACACCGTCATGCAATAGCGATGACCAAAACACTGTCACGTGCTGTCATGACGAAAAATTCGATGAGATTTAGAAGAAAATCTCCATCATCGTTTTCTTGCCCGATGAGATCTTCATACGTAGTTCGGAGAAAAAAAATTGTAGGTCATGTTGTTCAACTCCTACTGGATCAAGCTTTGTTTTCAAACAAGGTTCATCGATAGAAAAGCTAATTGGATGGATTCGTCATTTGCAGTAAGTCTAATTAAGGGGTTCATTATTTAGCTAGATGGTATTTTTTTTTGCAATTTTACAATGTTTAGACATCAACAAATAGATTGTGAAAAAAAAAAAACATTTACTGACCGTTTTAACATTTACATAATCGAAAAAACTATTTGTTTTTCAGTATTATAGGTAATTGGGGCAAAATAAGCCCTGTATCGCAACTCAGAGTTGAGTGCGGTAGCTGATTTTTGTACCAGTGAATTTCTGAGAGTTTTTCCATAAGCAATCAGTCATTTTTGCTGAACTTTCTCAATTCCTTCAATTATTTGTTGGGTTGGGTCCATTTTTGACCACTGTGTCTTGGAATATGATAGCCGCTACGGCGTAGAGTGACGACGTACACTGAAACTGACAAGTACCCATTACTAGATAAAAGAGTGTCCATTTCGAAATTAAGTAGGTTAACTTTTCAAATGCGTAATTAGACTTTACTCATTAATGGGTAAATTAAAATATTATGAAATCATGCTTTTCTTTTAACTTTCTTTTTTTAGGAGAGGTAAACAATACTCAAATAATTTTACGTATGTTATAAGATTAGTGGTTCAATTCAATATGCTCTGTTATATGGTCAAAAATAAGATAAGATGTAATCGTCGAGTATCGTCTAACAGTAGTAATTTTGATGAACAATTCTCACAATTCGATTCGATGCAGCAAAGTGTAAAACAACAACTAGGTCTCACTCTAGCATGCCTCACCATCATCAACATGATCACGCAGTCGTGCTGGGACCAAGTTCCATCACAAATTTCAAGTGAATCGAGCCGTGATCGTGTTTGAAGTGCCTTCTTCTGCATATGTATTCCAGCCAGCACACGACATGATGTCTTATAATTGTGACGCAATGCATTTCCTCTCATCGGCTTATTAATGCGCCTATTGAATGGTGGGCCGTCTTTTCTTCGTTTGCATCTTCATTCAAAGTAATGTAACGCGCGGTCCCGCTTCTTTCGGTTGTGCGGACCACGTTTCTGTACAATAGACTAAAGCCAAGAAGCTTACAAGTGACGACGTAAGCAAATCTGTTTTCGTCGAGTTCACATATGTAGGGGCACTTGTACACAAATGAAGATCTCTCATATGCCATAATGAGACATACAGTGATGCACATATCGAGAAAACAAAGAAAGAACTCGTGAACAACATGAAGGAAGCTGTACCGAAATTGAAATCAATAACGTGGGTGAGGGTGTTGTATACGACCATTCGCTTCAGCTGTATTACATCATAGAAGATGCATTTTTAATAAATCTTTAACTGGCATTGTAAATTGGTAGGGGAAATGCACATAATTTTTGGCCAAGGCTTTTTTTTCATGGTTTGGAAAGATTTCATGAGTTTGTAAATATTGAGCTTGTTGATTCGAATCCTAAAAATAGGGGTGCTATGCAAGATAGTTTTTAATAGTTTCGCTGGTGCATGGCATAAACAGGAAACTTTAGCCGAAATTGGGATACTTACCCTATGCCAATATGTAAGAGGCAGTATTGAAACGATGGACGAATGCCGCAGTCTCAGACGTAGATCCACCTACTGTTGAAAACCCTCCGTGAAAAATTGAAAAAAGTTCGATTAACCTTCAATAAATGTAGTTGTTCTGCTAAAGCAGCAGGTGCATGTGCATATTGTCTGAAATATCAAACAAGTGCTGGCGCATCCTTTTTCGCTATAATTTCCACATCACAACAAACCAAAACAGATTAATCGTTTCCGCACTCCACGGGGTCTACCTTTTAGATACGGTATAGGGCTATACATAGGTTGTGGGCGCAGAGGAAATTGAATAGGGATTTCTACCCTTGAAGAGTCTTAGCATCTATCAATGCATCGAGCTCCAGCACCACTCGGCATGCGGGTCCATAGGCTGAGTTGAAAAGGAAACTTATAGGGCGTGAAATGAAGTAAAAGAAATTGAAAGCATCAAATCAGCGAAACCGTTGCTGTGTAGAACATAAATTAGGTGGTTTGACACGCCTCGTTGCAGAGAGTATGCGGATCTAGGTCAGAAAATAAGGTATGCAGACGGTGCTCTAGATGATGGTGGGTATCGGAATCATAGATTGCAGGATTGTTCTGGGGGAACTGTAAGTACATGGGATTCAGTTAAATGATTTGGGTAAAGAGGAATAATTTTTAAAAAGCTTTTTTCATATAAATAAGACAAGCTCAAACTTGTGTGATGTAGAGTCGAATCTCTTATTACTAAGCGAGTGGTGTCGATACAGAAAAGAGCTGGGAGTAATAGGACAAAAAGTTAAGTTTTGCTCATTCGAAAATCAAAGAGCTTTCACAACCAACGAAGCTCAAATTATAGGAGACCGATTCCAATGAGATTTGGAATCTATTGGAAAAGGTCGGATTGAAACGACATTTTGATACTAATATAGACTAGCGGTAAACCTATTTATCATATATATCATTAATTCATTAACAATAAACAAAATCATGTTGGCATCATGTTGTTCAGAAGCAATTAAGACTTTATTCATCAATATATATTATAGTAATTAGAATGTTTATATTATAATAGTTATAAACTTGAGGGAGATTTTGGTGTTCCTTAACTTTTAAGCTATCGTTATATCACTGGTTAAGCTGGCAGATTTCCTTCACAATCTTGAAATCACCTAAATTTTGCTAAATTGAGTCGATATGCAATGCAGGTAATGGATCCTAGAAAAATAGAAAATTGTCACACGTTTTAAATTAACTGTTCACATAACTACATGAGCAATTATTTCACCAGAATACCGAGGACCCAATTTAATATGTTCCAAACTTCATTACATATTATAATGTGTGTGGTACAAAACATTTTAATGTAAATGTATTAGTACGATGTGGTTACATATCTTCAAATGGCTTATCCAAACCAAAACAACTCAACGATCATTTATTCAACGCCTTTCAAGATCGTCAACAAAGCCGCCTAAAAAAAACAAACCAAAAAGATTTTGGCGCTACGTGGCCGACTCCATACCGGATATCGCAAATATGCTTCGCTCTCAGTTCAGCAACATTTTCACCAGTGAACATCTCAATCTTCAGGATGTAGATGCAGCCACCTCAAATGTTCCTCGGCTTACCGGCTATTTGTCCCAGTTTGTTGTCACCGATGACATGGTTATTTCCACTGATAAGGAACTGAAAGCTTCCACTGGGTATGGCTCAGACGGCATACCATCTCTAGTGTTAAAAAGTTGCTTGGATACACTGACAAAACCGCTAGCGTCTGTATTCTCGTCATCCCTCGCTTCTGGTGTATTTCCGGACTGCTGGAAACAGTCATATGTTTTTCCAGTATTTAAGAAGGGCTGCAAGAGAAATGTTGCGAATAACGGAGGAACAGCTGCGCTGAGCTCTTCTTCCAAGCTGTTTGAGCTGATAGTTCTTTAGCCAGACCAGACTGATTTATGTCTAAACGCTCGATGACAACCAATTTGACTAGCTTTACTTCGTACGTGATGCGCCAAATCGAAACCGGTCAACAAGTAGATGCTATTTACACCGACTTATCCTAATCGACTCTAAATTGACTTTCAAGGATCACGTTGGGTACGTTGTGTCAAAAGCTTCTTCGAAGCTGGGCTTCTTGTTCTGCTTTGGCAAAAAGCTCAAGGATGTTTCTTGCATGAAGGCTATACACAGCGCAATTGTATACCTTATCCTTGAATACTCGTCCGTCGTATGTTCTCCATATTATCAGAACGAAGCTCAACGCATAGGAGCCATTCAACGGAAATTTCTTCCAATTCACTCTTCGTCACCTCAGATGGAGGGATCCAATCTATTTGCCAAGTTATATAAGCCGCTGCAAGCTCATTCACTTCGAACCACTCGAGTCGAGACGCAACATGGCAAAGGCATGCTTTATCGGAGGTATTCTTCAAGGCAACATTGATTGTGCATCGCTGCTCAGCCCGCTGGACATACGTCGCCAAAACCTGCGAACACCTCTGTTTCTTAGCTGTCTTCCTGCACGAACCAATTACGGCTTCGACATGACAGATTAACTTACAGTGTGTCTCACAATTGGTGTCATCTTTTTCCAGTCTTGGTTTATTTCAGCTGGGGAAAGATTTAACAGCGGAATTGATTATACCCGTTTTGAGTATATTGTTTTGACAGCTTATCGCTGAAGATAAATAAGCGATTCCGTTTTTTTATATATATCAGCTACCATGGAAGCCATACGGAAGCAAATTTTAAAATTACATTTGCAAAAGCTTAGACCGTGTCAGATATTCAATAGCCTTAAGCAGTTTGAAGTGAGTAAGCGTTTTGTTTTTGGTACTTTGAAACAGTTCAAGGAAACGGGAAATGTCCATATTCAGCACAAAGGAGGTGCCAGAAAAACTGCCAAAACGAAGAAAAAGATCAAATGTTGATTGATTGATTAGTCTTTATTAGAGAGACTTTGAGCCGTTAGCTGGTTTGTCTCCGAAGATCAAATGTGTGAGGGAGCGAATAAGACGTTATCCGGCCGTTTCTGACCGTAAATTGAGCAAACAATTTCAAATGTCCCCTGCTTCAATGGACAGGCTTCTCAGACATGATCTGGAATGCAAGCCGTACAAGAAACAACGGGTTCACGGGTTGACGGAGCGTCAAAAGCAAACCAGGGTCCAAAGAAGCAGAAATCTTTTGGTTCGGCACGGTGACTGCGAGATTTTATTTTCGGATGAAAAGCTCTTCCTCCTTTAAGACAGTCATAATCAACAAAATGATCGTGTGTATGGCAAAAGTCTTGCCAATATTCCAAGAGATATACTAGCTGTAGAACGCTATCAGAAGGTTTCGTAAATCGTGGTATGGTGCGCCGTTTCACGAAAAGGAAAACTTCCTCTTATTTTCATGGAACCTAACGTAAAAATCAACACTGAATATTACATCGAGCAGGTTTGGAAGAACCATCTGCTTCCTCATGCTTCAACGTTGTATGGGAATACACCATATTGTTTCCAACAGGACTCAGCTCCAGCTCACAAGGCAAAGAAGACACAAGCGTGGTGCGCGGAAAATTTGCCGATTTCATCACAAGCGAAGAATGGCCTGCATCTTCACCGGATCTCAACCCACTTGACAACTTTGCTTGGGGTTATATGCTTCAACATATAGGCCCTACGAAAGGGGTTACTTTAGATCGATTCAAGAAACATTTGGTTGATATTTGGGACCAAATTACTCAGGAAATCGTGCGTGCCAGCTGCGATGGGTTTAAACAGCGTTTGCCCAAAGTTATCAAGGAAAAGGGCGAGAGACTCGAATTGAATTTATATGGTTTATTTTTATATAATGTATCTTTCAAATGAAAAGTAAATGCTATGATTTGGTTGATTTTTTTTTTGCTGTAATCCCATTTTGTTTATGTGACACCTATTGTGAGACACCCTGTAGTTTCGTGTAACCACTTGCAAATCGTAGATGTCGCCCCGCAACGTAAACATTGGGGTCGTCCCTGGCAGATGCACCGATTTTTATATTCGGAGCAGTATGTTTTTGTTACGTCATGCGTGGTTGCAAAACAACAAGCAAGCGTACCATATCAAAAGAGTCTATTTTTATATTCATGGCATAACTTCAGTTATAAGTTATTATAAGTTAGTTAGTTAAGTATATTGAAATAAATATTTCACCCGGCTTTCCTCCGAGCAAAGATACAACCGCGGCGTTTCCTCAACCCCGGTTGTTCGTTTCGGAAGTGTTACACCACGTTGCATTTTATGAACACTACTACAGTCACGTGGTGTATTGTATCCAATGAATCTGAGAATAATTGAAGGTTATTGATTGGCCTTTGAACCGTTAGAACAATTATTTTTTATGTTTTTTTTACTGAGGTACTTCATGAAAAAGATTTACATTTACGTTGGGAGGAAGCGGATGTCAAATTCATAGATTTATTTACCGCAGACAGACATTCAAGCTCGAACAAAACAATTCAAATTGGTTGTATAAAATTTCAAATCTAATTACGTTGGAATTATCTTGCACAGTAACGCCACGGACGAATTTTACGCCAACTCATCCAGTGTTTGGCAGCACCCTCTCAGAATCCAAAATCCAAGAAAAGAATGTGTAGACTATGTCTTTTCAAGCAACTTTGCATACTTTGTTTTTTAAAAATTATTTAGGAAGCCATTTAAAAAGGGCAAAATTTGGTTGATGGTTTTTTTAAATCAACAAAACTCAAAAAAACAAGACTTACAAAAAAAAGGTGATGAGGGGCTCTAGAAAATTGTTTAAATAATATGAACAAAAATGAAATAATTTTAAAACACCCTACACACAAAAAAAATATTAAATAAAAAGAAATGCAATAAATGTATATCTTAAAAGGGGATTTTTTCTTAAAAAAAAAAAAAAGGGCTTCAAATGGTGAGTTGACAACTTCGAAGGAGGATGCGGCCGACCTCTCGTCCTCACAAGTTCCTACCTCACGCCTCCACGAGTCATATGATCACAAAAGACTGCCAGCTGAAACATGGAGACGCTGGTTGGCGTAGCCTGGGCAATGTTGTCAATCTGACAATAGCGAAGTGAGGGGGTGCAACTGAAGATCGTGTACCTTTAAATCATATTGTATATTTCCCATTCTCATTTTATCAATAATTTCAGCACGCTTTGGAATCATTTTTGCATTCCAAAACCATGTAAGAGCCGGGAGCAACACGACGGGCATCAAAAGCTCAATTTTCAGCATTTCAGCATTACACTTAATTTAAAATTGCACTTCTGAATTTCAACTACTAGAAGACTGGCATGTGCTTATAAGCAATGTAAGATTATATTTTAATATTGTGTTTAGTGGCATTATGGTAAGATAAGCCATTTATTTCAGGAATCATCAAACCGGACTCTTCGTTCACTCCAATTGCTATCTTTGAAATGTTACTAAAACAGTATAAAAAAAAATATTACAACATGTCTTTTTAACAATATCTTTTATTGAAATTTTATCTTTGATATTTGGAATGATCTATTCTGTTTTCAGCTTTTCCAGGACAAGAAGGATATTAATTCATATCTAATTTTTATTTAGTTTTCAGTAACAATCCATTGGTAGTATCATTCAAGTTTGAAATTTGAATAAATTGGCATGTTTGTCTATAATGATATGCTAATATTGTGTGTACAAAATATACTAAATATTAAATAACATATAACGGGGAAAGGGAGGGACCATCAGGGCACCCAAGTAAAACGATTTGGATAGGGAGCATGTGACTGCCTCCTCCCTATTGTTAACATTTCGTGGAACGAGGGCGGGCTCTTCGACCCCATCTATTGGGTTTATTCTGTCAATCGAGGGCTCGATTCTAGTGCTGTGCGTGTGAACTTGCTTTTGGAAGGAGATTCTTTTCCCTATATTCGCGGGTTTCGCGTAAGTGTCTCTGCTTACGGGCCCGCCCAAACGTTTTTGGCCCTTCATACAGGAGCTTGAAGATCACAAACAATATTAGAATCCTGATCAAATCGTTTTTCAGATTATTCCACTGCTATGGGAAGTTACCTTGCTACAATAGATGGTAGTTTTATATCATCATCATCATCATCATCATCATCATAAAGGCAATACAATTTTCTAAAAGTTCGCGAGACAATGCAAGATTGGCTCTTTTAAGGAAAACAAGTTTTTCTAACAACAACTTTTTCATGTCCTATTTTTACCGTGTATCACGCAAACTCGTCTAGTTATGGTATTCAACACTCCTATAGAATCCAATAAAAATTAGCAGTCATAAAAAATTGAATGTATTGAGCATCTTTGCAAAAAACAATAATTTATAATTATTTTCATAAAAGTTAAAACGATTTTCTAGAAGTCACTCATACATCACTTTTTTGCAAATCTTTTCCTGTTTGAGTTATGTTGATTTTAAAAAAATCGATCAAAAAACTTAAGCCCTTTTCAATTGGCAGTCTAGATCAATTTTGAAACAACAAAGTATGCAAAGTTGCTTGAAAAGACATAGTCTATACACCCACAAAGTTTCATTGGATTCTGAGAGGGTGCTGCCAATCACGAAGACGAGTTGGCGTGAAACTTAGTCAACTTATTGCTACATTAAGTCTAACAGTTTGACTGGCAACCCATTTTTCCCTTAGCAATAAAAAAAATCTGTGGCCTCATCTGTTATGTTATTGCTACTTGATATCTTGTGGTAAGCCATGTTTTTACACAGGAAAATAAGATGAAGTCGAACGTCTGTCTGCGTATTTACTATCTTGTTACGTGAGGGAGAGAGGGAGTTGAAAATTGCCGAAAATTGCGTTACGTAATATTAGAACGAATCCTAGACACCTCTGATGAACTGTCACAGTATATGTATCAATCTGATCGAGTAGCTGCTTGCTTTCGGATGTAATATTCGTTTGCGGAGTTTTTTCAAGTGTAGATTTAGAGTGAGAATTGAAAGATTGAAGTGATTAGGCGGGTTTTCGGCAACGTTTGTAGTGAAGTTATATTTGATTTTTTTGTTTTGATTTTGATTTTGCAATAATACAAAAGTTGCAAAATATATTAAAAGAATGAAATAAACGCCTATGCTTAAAAAGAAATACATAAAGGAACTCGATTCTGTCGAAATCCAGAAATCCTACTCGCGAGAATTGATTATTCTGAAGCATGATAATGAGCATCGGAGGTATTGCGATGAATGGCGCTCCGCTTCGTGAATACAGCGCAATACCTCCGACTTAAGGTATCTCATATAATTCTCGAGACAAATCAATTTTCGGAAGTAGATTTTCCAGAATTTGACTGGTACGAGTATATCTTGTTTATAAATACCTAGTTTAAAAAAGAATGAATGGTGAGCTCTGCAACACGTAATGAAAAACCGTGGATATCACTTAATCTCTTACATGGAATATCTGTGAATGACGTAACATTTAACAAAAAAATAAAATTTGCTCTACACGAAGGTTTTTAAATTACTGGGTTAGCAAACAATCTTATAATCACTTTTGCCTTCCATTCGTTATATTGCGTTCAGAAATATTCAAACAGCTAACAAAAAAAAATAAATGGACTTCATGTTTGAACGATCCTTTGAAACTTTTGCGCAATTGATGATTGACCGCTCCCCTTAGGAAAAGCTAATCGGCTCCCACTTTCCCTTTGAAACGCGTTTTATATGAAGCAATTCAAAATTTTGTACCGATTGTCACACTTTTATGTTTCCACTGGTTCCGTGTTCATTGCAAGCATAAAATGTAACACATTTTGCATTAAAATTTTTTATCGCTCACAATATCGCATGGTATGTCCGCAGTCCGTCCTTTTTAGAAGATACGCTAGATTTTTTTTCGGTTTGCACATTTGACAGTACCACCGGACCAAATTTTTGAGTTTCAGTGGCAATGTACTAGTAGTGTCAAGTTGTTCCCGAGTTGGGCTTCAAATGTTTGCCCGGCCACCGTAAAACTGGAGGGGATCGTTGTGTTCACATCCAACAATTTGGTCTTGTTGACGTTGATGGTTAAACCTGCCGATTGAGGAGCGTTTGGCAAGGTCGTCGAGTTTACTCTGCATATCAGAGCGCCTTCGGGCTAGTAGTTCAACATCATCAGCCAATTCGAAGAAATTTAGGTGCTCCTTTGTAATAGGCTACCACAGCAACCCGCGGTTTGGTTCACGGTCAATCGCTCCTACCAGTATCTTGTTGATTACGATGAAAAAAATTTGCACAAAAGAGTGGCAAATCCGTCTATGTCGTATCATGACATAGTAAAATCACTCGGAGTCCGTCGTTCAACAGTAAGTAGCGTTTTGAATCGCTTCCGGGATCGGTTGACTTGATTGTACTTGCCACACAATCATACTTATGTAAAAATGATACCTGACATCGAATGCTCCCAGTTAATAATTGTGGAAGTACATCTAGAACACTAAGTTGAGAGCAATCAGTTAGCTAATTGTCAAAACAATAAGCTTGAAAAACTTAGGAAGTAACGCGATCTTGACGGATACCGGTAGACGTCGAAGCATTGGATACCCTATCGAGTCAGGACCAGTAGAGACTCTTCGTCATCTCTCGAGTGCCCACAGTAGCTCATCCAGGGTGAAGCCCGAATCATAAATATTGTTGGTGTCTGGAAGAAAGTCCAGGCGATCCCGTTCCACTTTTTCCTTCGCTGTTTGAAACAGTGGGGGATAGCTAGAGGTCATCGATCTCTAACAGTAGTGTTGAGCCAATCATTCTGCTACTTCCTCTGTCTTATCTGTGTATCCGTGTAACTCTGCTGACGCTTTCCTCTCAGTAAGTTCATCGTTTGCCACATGTCTGCCTTAGTGCTCGGGGATATTTTTGCAACGAAATCCTTCCATAATCGTTCTTTGGCGTTCTTCACTGCTTTCTTAGCGGGTGCCTTCGCTTCCTGGAACTGTTTCAACACATCCGCTGTTTCCGATCCTGCTGCTCTGCTACGCTCTAGTGCTTTAAGTCGTTTTCTACGCAGCTTAATCGCCGTTTCTACCTCCAGATTCCAGCACGGGACCGATTTAGGATTAACTCGTCCTGATGTTCCTGATGTTGTTATTTATAAACAACAATGATATTTCGTCAATAGTCACTCGTTAGCTGGCAGCATGCATGTTTTAATAATTTTAATTTATCGACTAACTCGAATCTGCAAACGCTTCCACCTAAAACACAATTAAGTACCGAAATAATAGTTTATTGCCAAAATTTTAACCGTATGAAAAGTGCGGTAAAAATTCAAGAAATTCATAATAAAATTTTGGGTTGCTCATTCCCAATAATAATGGGAACTGAAACCAGTTGGGATCAAAGCGTTAGGAGTGAAGAAGTCTTCGGACATTCTTATAATGTTTTTAGAAATGACCGCAATTTGGAAATTTCTGAAAAGAAGTCAGGTGGGGGTGTTTTAATAGCTATTTCTACCAAATTTAATTCAGAAATCATTGATACATCTACAGTTAAGGAATTCGAACATGTATGGGTGAAAGTACACATGGCAGGTGAAATACATGTATTTGCCACAGTGTATTTTCCCCCAAATAATGCTCGCAAAGAAGCATATGACCATTTTTTTCAAACTGCTGATGAAATTATGTCTGAACTTTCCCCAGAAGTGAAAGTTCACATATACGGTGATTTTAATCAACGTAGTGCTGACTTCATTCTAGACAATGAAAACGAGTGCATCTTACTACCAGTCGTTGGGGAGAATGAAACATTGCAGCTTATTTTCGACAAAACTGCAGGCTTGGGGCTCAATCAAATTAACCATGTAAAAAACCAACAAAATTGCTATTTAGATTTTTTATTGACAAATATTCAGGAAGACTTCTGTGTAAGTAAATCTATTTTTCCATTATGGAAAAATGAAGCTTTTCACACAGCAATTGAGTTTTCCTTATTGTTCATGAATACGAAAAACCCATCGACTATGAATATGAAGAGGTCTTTCAATATCATTTAGCAAATATGATATCATAAGACACAAACTTAACGGAATTGATTGGCAAACGATCTTAAGAATGAAGCAAATGTTGAAACTTCGTTGAGGTTTTCTATAAATATTGTTTGAAATAGTAGTTGAACAAGTACCACTCAAAAATTAGGCGACAAGGTAATTCGAACCACCCAGTTTGGTATAATAAAGAAATAAAAAATTTAAAAATCGGAAGAAAAGGCCCACAAAATGTATAAAAGAGATGGTAACAGTAAAATCTGAAATACTATTGAAGGTTTGCGATGAACTGAATTGCTATTAGTAATGCATATGATGAGCATAATTCAAAAACCGAACTTGAAATTAAGTCTTGTCCAAAAAAATTCTTAATTAGTAAAACTAAGCTGAAATCTGACAATTTCCCATCTAGAATGCATCTTAACTCAAATGTTGGTGATAACGCGGAAGAAATTGCAATCTATTGCAACATTCTTCCAAGAAATCTATACCACGTTTGATTAAGAAGATCGCGATTATGAATATTTCAATTTCTTCCAGAATTTTCAAGGGACATTGGATTTAGTCAAGTCAAATTTCAAGACATCTTGGAAGGTTTGAATAAATTAGACGTTTCCAAAGGTTCTGGCCCTGATGGAATACCACCCGTATTTATGAAGAACTTAGCATTAGAACTTACAGCACCTTTATTTTGGCTTTTTAATATGTCACTGGAATCTGGGATCTTCCCCAAACTTTGGAAAAGTTCCTATCTAGTACCTATTTTTAAAAGTGGAAAAAAATCGGACATTTGTAACTATCGTGGAATTGCCATTATTTCCTGCATTCCTAAACTTTTTGAAGCAATTGTCAATGAAAAATTGTTTTCTCAAATCAAAAACAGACTGACTAATAAGCAACATGGATTCTTCAAAGGACGATCAACTAGCACAAATTTATTGGAATTCGTCAACTACTCACTGATAGCAATGGACAATGGCAACCATGTAGAAGCTCTTTATACAGACTTCAGCAAGGCTTTTGATCGCATTGACATACCCATGCTTCTATTCAAATTGCGAAAAATGGGAATTGAGGCAGGAATCCTCCGATGGCTCGAATCCTATCTTACTAACCGTCAACAAATAGTTAGATTCAAAGGAAAGAAATCAAATCCTATTAAGGTCACTTCTGGAGTCCCCCAAGGCTCTCACTTAGGTCCTCTTTTATTCATTTTGTATGTAAATGACATTTCCTTTATTCTCAAAGACATTAAATTTCTTATTTACGCTGATGACATGAAACTATTTTTAGAAATAAGAAACAAAGAAGATATCATGACATTCCAGAAAGAAATAAATGATTTCTATATTTGGTGCAACAAAAGTCTTTTACAGCTGAACGTAAAGATATGTAATTCGATAGCTTTTAGTAGGAAACGAAACACCCCAGACATTACTATCAATCTAGGGAATCAGCCAGTTGAGAAATGTAAAAGAACAAGGGATTTAGGAGTTATCTTGGACTCGAAACTAACTTTCATTGAGCATTACA
Source organism: Aedes koreicus (assembly GCA_024533555.2). NCBI lineage: Eukaryota > Metazoa > Arthropoda > Insecta > Diptera > Culicidae > Aedes > Aedes koreicus. The sequence goes on from JAHHFK020003510.1 coordinate 536,658, forward strand.
ATACTATCATCAACAGAGCAAATAATATACTTGGATTTATAAAAAGTTTTTGTTACAATTTTCATGATCCGTACACAATAAAAACATTGTACATTGCATATGTGAGGTCAATACTGGAATATTGTAGCGTGGTTTGGTCACCATTTTCAGTCACCCATGAAGAATGACTAGAATCGGTACAGAAGCAATTTTTACTGTATGCACTTCGTAAATTAGGTTGGACAAGGTTTCCGCATCCATCTTATGAAGCCCGCTGCATGCTATCAGCATTCAATCATTAAAAGAGCGCCGTGAATTTGCATTAGTATCATTCGTAAATGACATTGTTTCGCAACGCGTTGATTCAGCAGAACTTTTGTCAAAACTTAATTTTTACATACCGTCGCGGCAACTACGAAATAGAAATATATTTATTACAAGCCATCATCGTACAAATTACGCCAAATTTGTACCTCTGAATCAGATGATGGCAACTTACAATAAGCATGGAGAAAATGTAGACTTTACTATGACCAAAACAAAACCAAAACAATACTTCAATTCAATTAGATAATGACGAACGATTCAAAACATTAAAAATGCAAATCTGATGTGTTAGTTTCCTAAGGCGTACTGTATATATAAGTGAAACATAAAATGTAAGCACTATTGTAACAAAACGGACTACTATTGATTGACGACAAATAAATAAAAAAGTAAAGGAGTTGAAGAAATCTTGGTTTGGTGGGGATGGATGTTGGTCGAGACTTCAGTCGTGTGATGACAATTTTTTATTTTATCGTTGCTAAGAATATTATATGGAACTTGCTGGAAAATTCGATTTTTGCAGCACTCATCATAATTATCCAATTTGTCAAACCTCACTGAGTAAAGGCACAACTCGTGTTGCAAAAAATCTTTGTTAAAGTTGATTCATAGAATACTAGTTCCGATCACTGTGGTGTATCAACCAGCTAAGGAGTAAGGAGTAAGGAGCAAATATTTATAGTTAAAAAGCCCTTCAACATTAAAATTCTTCTGGAACAAACTTAAGAAAATGCAAGTGACCACCGCCACCCAAGATAAAACTACTTTCTCACGATTAAGTTCAAATCGAATAGTTTAACGTGTAATTGGTCGTATCTTATCACTTACATGCCAGGCCGAATAGTAACCTTCATACTTTGTGAACCCAAGTGCTCACCTCTATTCTTAATTAAAACATCGGAATTTCCCGACTAGAAATGAATGGGTGCAATAATTCAAAGTGCGGCTATTTAAGCTTCAATGTGTAAACGCGGAAACGCGACATAATTCATATTTGCTGTTTACTTTACGCTTTTATAACTGTTTGTATTTCTTTGCCTTCATTGGTTCGTCGACACTCGATGAAAGCCGCATATAGTCAGCTAATAAAAAAAATATGTTTGATAACATAACAATGCATTCTTGTTGCTGTGATCATTGAAACGGTTTAAATTTCTTTGTGACAAGCTTCTTATAGAGAGAAAGTTGTCCCGATGCCGGGATTTGGGTTGAGTCCAGTCAGAACTAATCTCGCGGCGTGAGGTTGCAACATCAAAGTCCAACTTGCCGTTATAGGGCTATAGCATCCCGGCGATGCTGGTTCTTACCTCACGCAATCGCCGTATACCTTTGAAACTGGTTTTATCTCGTTATAAAAGCTCAGTCATCCAGATTCGTTAAAACTGGGTGCGTTTCTTGAAATTGGGCTCGACTGACTGGCTGCTGCAAGAATCGGCTGTCTGCCCAAAATAACAATTACCCATCTGGAGTCACTCGTGGGGCTGGATGTGGAAAGCCAAAATTAAGCTTATCTGACGCGATACACCCTACACAAAGGGGGACAACGTAAACACCGAAGTTGGTCAGGAAGAATTTAAATTACCCCAAACTTCGTATGAGTCAGGGTCAGGGTTGGAATTTGCAAATGTTAATCAAATAATCTCGAATAATTTGTTCTGTTCAGCAGTTTTAGACAATATTCTGCCATCAATTTATAACTTATTTTAGAGTTTTTGTTTCACTTTGAGGGCTACCAAACAAAGTTCGACTCTGCCATCACGTCTTAAGAATAGATGACCGTGTGAACGATCACCCCATCTTGGTAGACAGTGAGTTCTTTGTGTCATGTCCACGTCCAGGTTGAAGCGCACACCAAGATGATGTAGCAGTTCAGTCAAAGATAAAGCTGAGTTTGTTAAAATGGGACACGATGAAGGCAATCCATATCAATGGGTCATTTGTATGAGCTGGTATGGCATATGCAGTGAGGGGCCAGCTTTGATTCAACGTTCTACGTGCCTTCGACCGTTGAAATTGTTAGCGAAGAATGGATTCAACTTGTGGGTAAGATCCAGGCAGCATCCAGAAACAGTCGGACAGCCAGGGAAATCTGGCTTTGCATATTTTGGGTTTAACTGATGGTCACGTCATGGAGGACAGTCGAGTCACCTTAATTTATTATATATGGCACTGTCACGCATGCCCTTCGAAAAGTAAGCTTATCTTTTCGGGCATTCCCATAACGGGAATGGTAATTTTGTTTGAATGGGAGAACATGTTGACCAATATGAAGCTATTTTTCACACTCTGTCATTATTTTGTGACAACGAATATAAAGTTCGTCTTTATGTTCTGATAGGGAGAACATAACATGGAACATGGTTGTCTTCTAGTGAATATGAGAATTTGAAAATTGCTGGTGAGTAGATAGCATAACTGGAATAGTAGGTACTGTAAAGGTAAGTGAATCATAAACTAGTAGTAGCATTATTGATAAAATATGGTTTAATCAATTGATTGCAAAAAATGGTCTAACAATTATTGTGACTATGAAAAAAAAAGTTTAGCTCACAATTTCCAGAACAGTTAAATAAAATAAAATTAAGCCAAATAACAATCTGTTATTTATTAATGAATTTTCATTTTTAAATTTCTTAAGTTATTCAGATTTCATAGAGAAGTATTCAATAGCTAATTTCAATCTAAGAAAATATTCAAGACTAGCTGAACCCAGGGCGTGCGCTGCTACGCTTGCAACTAAATGAAGGAAAATTTAATATAACTTGCACGTTTATGGTTTTTTTTTCAAAATGATTTTTTTTCTTGAATAAGCAGGGGTTCAAACTTCTATCAAAACATGATTCTTACCAGAGATATACACGTGTTTAAGTAACCTGGATAATTCTCATTTTTGGTAGAAATTTGTGTTTCATTTGTATGGGAGCCCTCCCTTCCAGAGGGGGGTGGTTTCTCAAACCACCATACAATCATTGCCTTCAAAACCCCCCACATGCCAAATCCCCCACATGCCAATGGTTCCATTTGCTTGATTTGTTCTCGAGTTATGCAGAAATTCGTGTTTCCTTTGTATGAGAGACCCCTCTTTCAGTGAGCGGAGGAGTCTCAAATCACAATAGAAATATTTCTTGCCTTCGAAAACCTCCACATTCCAAATTTGGTTCCATTAACTTGATAAGTTCTCGAGTTATTCAGAAATTTGTGTTTGTTCCCCCTTTCAGATGGCGGAGGAGTCTCAAACTTCCATAGAAAGCTTTCTCTCCTCCAAAAACCTCCACTTGCCAAATTCGGTTCCATATGCTTGATTAATTCTCGAGTTATGCACAAATTTGTGTTTCATTAGTATGAGAGCCCCCCTCTGACAGAGGGCGGAGGGGTCTCGAGTTACCTTGGAAACATTTCTTGCCTTCAAAAACCTCTACATGCCAAATTTGGTTCAATTTACTTGATTAGTTCTAGAGTTCTGCAGAAACTTGTGTTTCATTTGTATGGGAGCCCCCTCCAGAGAGAGAGGAGGAGTTTCAAACTACTGTAGAAACATTCAAAATCCTTTAAAATCCCCGCAAGCCAAATTTGGTTCCATTTGCTTTATTAGATCTAGAGTTATGAAGAAATTTCAGTTTCATTTGTATGAAAGCACCCCTTCTAGGAGAGGGGAGGGGTCTCAAACCACCATAAAAACATTTTTCGCAACCAGAAAACCCCACATGCCAAATTTGGTTCCATTTGCTTGATTAGTTCTTGAGATATGCAGAAACTTTTGTTTCATTTGTATGGGAGCCTCCCTTTCTAGGAAAGGGAGGGGTCTCAAACTACCATAGAAACATTTTTTGCTTCCAAAAACTTCTGCATGCTAAATTTGGGTTCTTTTGCATGATCAGTTATCTAGTTATGCAGAAATATGTATTTCCTTTGTATGGGAGCCCGCCTTTTCAGAGGAGGAAGGGGTCTTTTACTTTCTTAAGAACCTTCCCCGGCCCCAAAAAACCCTGCATACAAATTTTCACGCCGATCGGCTCAGCAGTCACCGAGTTGAATCGTGACAAAGGAAACCCCAACTCATTTTTATTTATATAGATTATGAGGTTATGGCATTTCATTTCAATTTTATAATAATGCACAACTTTAACACTTCCAAGAAAGAAAAAAACATGGTTCCTATGGTTCCTAAAAAAATCTAGTTGTTTATATCGATAATATTATTAGGTATTATTAAAATTAAACTTCAGAAAAAAAAGCCTTGTTCAAATAGAATGTTTAAATTTAAAAGGTTTTAACTATTAAAACAAATTAGATGTTTTACTCTAAAAAATGTAGCAACATGGCACAAATAAAAATATACTCTAATAATTCAGGCATGAAACTCAGTTTATAAAATGATTCAAAAATACTTGCCATCAAAGTCAGAACTAATAGAACTTTGTATTTTGTTTTCATGATGATGATGATGATGATGATGATGATGATGATGTAATGCTACCATCTATTGTAGCAAGGTAACTTTCCATAGCACTGGAATAATCTGAAAAACGATTTGATCAGGATTCTAGTATTTTTTGTGATCATCAAGCTCCTGTATGAAGGGCCGAAAACGTTTGGGCGGGCCCGTAAGCAGAGACACTTACGCGAAACCCGCGAATATAGGGAAGAGAATCTCCTTCCAAAAGCAAGTTCACACATGAAGCACTAGAATCGAGCCCTAGATTGACAGAATAAACCCCGGGCGACCCCGGCGTAGTGGTTAACATCCATACCTCTAACGCCAAAGTCACGAGTTCGAATCTCACCCTCGGACAAGTTACGAAAATACCCAAAAAGAGGTATTTGAGTGACTACGACGGGAGATGAACCAGCCCGAGGTTGAAAATCTCGATAATCCAGACAAAAAAAAAAGAATAAACCCAATAGATGGGATCGAAGAGCCCGCCCTCGTTCCGCGAAATGTTAACAATAGGGAGGAGGCAGTCCCATGCTCCCTATCCCTGATGGTGCCCTGATGGTCCCTCCCTTTCCCCGTTATATGTTATTTAATATTCAGTATATTTTGTTCACAAAAAATTAGGATATCATTATAGACAAACATGCCAATTTAGTCAAATTTCAAACTTGGATAATACTACCAATGGATTGTTACTGAAAAATAAATAAAAATTAGATATGTATTAATATCTTTCTTGTCTTGGAAAAGCTAAAAACAGACTAGATCATTCCAAATATCAAAGATAAAATTTCAATAAAAGATATTGTTTTATAAGACATGTTGTAATATTTTTCTTTATACTGTTCTAGTAACATTTAAAATATAGCAATTGGAGTGAACGAAGAGTCCGGTTTGATGATTCCTGAAATAAATGGCTTATCTTACCATAATGCCACTAAACACAATATTAAAATATAATCTTACATTGCTTATAAGCACATGCTAGTCTTTTATGAATATAGTAGTTGAAATTCAGAAGTGCAATTTTAAATTAAATGTAATGCTGAAATACTGAAAAACAAATTGAGCTTTTGATGCCCGTCGTGTTGCTCCCGGCTCTTACATGGTTCTGGGATGCAAAACTTATTCCAAAGCGTGCTGAAATTATTGATAAAATGAGAATGGGAGATATACAATATGATTTAAAGCTACACGATCTTCAGTCGCACCCCCTCACTTCGCTATTGTCAGATTGACAACATTGCCCAGGCTACGCCAACCAGCGTCTCCATGTTTCAGCTGGCAGTCTTTTGTGATCATATGACTCGTGGAGGCGTGAGGTAGGAACTTGTGAGGACGAGAGGTCAGCCGCACCCTCCTTCGAAGTTGTCAACTCACCATTTGAAGCCCACTTAATAAATTTTGTTTTCATGGCGAAAAAGTGTACCTGCGTGACACTGTTTCGCCATGAAATTCGATGAGGGCTGCTTGTATCCAGTCCCTCAACTGTCTCGAACCTTCAATATCTTGCCTCACTTGGTCTAACTGCTCGCTGCACACCTCTGCATCTTGTTTCGGCCGTATTTGATTCTTGTTTCACCATTTGTGCGGGATTGGTGTTCGGCGTCCTTCCAACATTGTACTCCTCCAGCTTAAGCAAGTTTTCAGGGCAGTGTGTTTGCCATAGAGTTGCGCCAGCTCGTGGTACAGCTTTCTTTGCCATACACCCTTTTCACATACATAAAACTCTAAATGCTTGCAAGCCCTCCTCAAGTATTGTCCACGTCTCATGCTCAAAGCGACCTACCGGTCTTATCAACATCTTGTACATCGTTCACTTAGTACGGGGGTGAAGTTTACCAGACCTCAGGGTCTTGTGGAGTCCATAGTAAGCATGAATTCCGGCAATAATGCCTCTCCGAATTTCTCTGCCGCAGTTACGTCGCTGTACTGTTCGTTGGTCAGGTCCACCTTGGAATAAGCTTCCCCGGTTTCATCCAACACGCTCTTTGTAAACTACCTTGGAGGATTTCACTTAAGTTACGAGCTGCCTCGATCATTGCCACTCTTCGATCTTAGGACTTTTAAGCTGATTATGTCGATCTTACTACCTCGAGGTGTGATGTGTGGGTTGCATCTTGGAAACGTAAGACTCCTCTTAACGGCTAAACGAACTACGGAGGGAGCGCCACATGGTGCATTGGGGTCGATGTCAGTAAGACCGCAATTGACGATTTTAACACCAACTTGTCTTCGTGGTTACATTTCATTTTAAAAAATCATGCATGCTTCTTTCAAAGACATCATTAATGTACGCTTCTGTACATGTTCTCTGTTACATGGATAGAATGTGGAGAATTTAGGGGGAGAAAAGAAAATATTAGTTGGGGGGGAGGTATTGGGAAAAAAAAAGGGGTAATAATGGTTGGTGTTTGGAAAAAAAAAAAAAAAGGGGTGTGGGAATTTTTAAATTTTTGATTTTTTTTTGTTTTTTTTGTGTAAAGAATGGAAAAATTTAATTTTGAATTTTTTTTTTTTTTTGTTTTTTTTGTAATAATATTTTTTTTTTTTTTTTTTTTTTTTCATTACCCAGTGAACAAGCAAACGGAACAGTTCGTTCGGTCCGTTGCTTTGGAAGCTTTTCACGAGTTGTTTCAATTCTTCAGTCTTAAGTTTTTTTTGCACTCGCGAGTGAAATCGAGTCTTGGCTTTCTGAAGAAGAAAAAGTTGTGTGATAAGCAGTGCAACAACGTCATTAATTGCAATTAGCAATATTGCAACAATCTAAAAGGCATATTGCTCCGCATCCATACGGCACGCACACCAGCAGTCCATCGTGTGTAGCGTGCAATCGTTCATCTGCCAACCACCACCGACCAGTATCATCATCATCATCATCATCATCGCTGAGCTCCACGTCTAGCCGGTACACGCGGCCACACATCGTCGCTCGGCAGCAGCAGTACATTCGTCGCCCGTCTGCAGTAGATCAGTGATAAATATAAGATAAGTTTTTGTTTCTCGCTCTTCTGAATTAATTTTAATCGTATTGTGTGTGAGAGTGTGGAGAGTGAGTGAGAGTGAGTGAGAGTGTGTGAGAGTGTGTGAGAGAGTGTGCTTAGGTTTAGTTTGTTTATCTTAGGTTTAGTTTGTTTATCTGTGATTGATTGTGGATAATTACGTTAGCGGTTGAGCGTCATAAGCTCCCACGGGTGCGACATGGATGATTTGTCGGAAGATGATTCATCCATGCCGCCAAATGATGGGGTAGCTCTTAAAGTTACCCGATCGCGTGCTTATCCAGATAGTTCAGCTGGTCCTTGGGTTGTCTATTTTCGGCCCAAAACGAAACCTCTCAATGTTTACCAGATTTCAAACGATCTGACGAAACGATTCTCGGCCGTGACCGAGATAATTAAGGTGAGACCCAATAAACTAAAAGTCGTTGTGTCCAACCTTAAACAGGCTAACGAAATTGCTGTCTCTCAGTTTTTTACACTGGAGTATTTAGTGTACATCCCAGCTCGAGGTATTGAGATTGAAGGGGTTGTCACCGAAGCGAGTTTGACCCCTGAGATCCTGTTGAAGCAGGGGGTTGGTCGCTTTACGAACCCTCTGCTTCCTTCAGTCAAGATACTTGATGTGCAAAAACTAGGCACAGTATCGATCACGAAGGGTGAAAAGAAGTTTACACCGTCAGACTCGTTTCGCGTAACCTTCTCTGGTTCAGCCCTCCCTCAATACGTCGAGTTGGGTAAACTTCGACTACCTGTGCGTTTGTTTGTACCTCGGGTCATGATCTGCGAAAAATGCAAGCAGATGGGACATACGACCTCCCATTGCAGCAATAAGGCACGCTGCTCTAATTGTGGGGAGAAGCACGAGGATGGCGCTTGCGCAGACAGCACACCAAAATGCGCTTTCTGTAAAGGAACTCCTCCTCATGCTCTCTCGTCGTGCCCAGCGTACAAACAACGCGGGGAGAAATTAGAACGCTCGCTAAAACAGCGTTCCAGGCAATCTTTCGCCGAAATGGTGAAAAAAGTCTCCCCACCACCCAATGCCAATACAAATCCCTTTGCTCCTCTGTCAGATGACGAGTCTGACTTTGATTCGGCTGAAGAGGGAACATCGTTCACTTTTCCGGAAGGCGCTTCAAGGAAGCGAAGACGCGTCCGCCCACGGAAAATTGCTGAAAAGAAGCCCGAGACCAGCTTGCCCATTTCAAAAAAAGGTGGAAAAAAGGAAAAGACAATTCCTCCTGGTTTCCGTAGTACTAACTACACCCAGGACTTTCCATCTCTCCCGGGAACATCCAAAACCCCTGAAGCCCCTATTTTAAGAACAGAAGCCCCCTCCTCAAGTGGGCTGTTCTCATTTGATGACATTGCCGAAGGTATCTTCAAGTACCTCGAAATTTCTGACCCTCTCAAAAGCATTGTTTTGGCAATGCTTCCAACAGTGAAGACTTTTTTGAAGCAATTGACAATCAAGTGGCCTCTCCTTGCAGCTATCATTTCCTTCGATGGATAATTTTCCAAATGAGGTCGGGGATTTGATCACTGTTGTACAGTGGAATTGTCGAAGTTTGATTCCTAAATTGGAATCTTTTAAATATTTAGCTCACAATACCGGTTGTGATGCGTTCGCTCTTTGTGAAACATGGCTCTCTTCCGAAATCGATCTTCCTTTTCATGATTTCAATATTATTCGTCTTGATCGTGAGGATTCACGTGGAGGAGGAGTACTTTTGGGGATCAAAAAGTGCTACTCCTTCTATAGAGTGAACTTTCCTCCAATTCCAGGTATTGAAGTTGTCGCATGTCAGGCTGTTATTAAAAATAAAAGCCTTTGCATTGCTTCTGTGTATATTCCTCCTAGAGCCTCAATTAACCGAAAACAACTTTCAGATATTTGTTCGGTCCTTCCTTCTCCACGGTTGATCATGGGAGATTTTAACTCTCACGGTACAGGCTGGGGAGAACTGTACGATGACAACCGGTCTTCCCTGATATATGACCTCTGTGACAACTTCAATATGACCGTTCTCAACAATGGAGAAGTAACACGTTTGGCTGGAACATCCACAGTTGGCAGTAGATTAGACCTCACACTTTGTTCGAATTCATTATCGTTGGATTGCACATGGAATGTGATTCAAGATCCCCACGGTAGTGATCACTTGCCCATAAAAATTTCGGTTGCCACCGGGTTCAATCCGTCGAGATCTGTCAACGTCACGTATGATCTTACCCGTCACATCGATTGGACAAAGTTCAGGACAGCAGTAGATGAAGCCGTAACGACGGTAGAAAGGCTTTCACCGCTAGAAGAATATAACTTCCTCTCCAACCTGATCATAGACAGCGCGCTTCAAGCTCAAACTCGACCAGTTCCAGGGACGTCATTTCGCAGGAAACCTCCTTCTCCATGGTGGGATCAGCAATGCACCGAGGTTTACCGTAAAAAGTCCGACGCGTTTAAAGTTTTCCGTAGACGTGGAACACCTGAGCACTTCGAAGTATACACGGCTCTCGAACGCGAACTTAAGAGCCTCATCAAGGCCAAGAAACGCGGATACTGGCGAAGATTCGTGGACGGGCTATCGCGCGAGACGTCGATGAGTACTCTTTGGAACACGGCGCGAAGATTGCGTAACCGAACTACGAACAACGAGAGCGAAGAGTACTCGGACCAATGGATCCTCAAGTTCGCGCGAAAAGTTTGCCCAGATTCTGTGCCGGCACGGATCATTCCTCGCGAAACCGAGAATTCGATAGATGAGAACAGCCAACCTTTCTCAATGGTAGAACTCTCTCTCGCGCTCCTTTCGTGTGGCAATACGGCTCCAGGAGCTGATAGAATCAAGTTCAACTTGCTTAAGAACCTTCCAGACGTCGCGAAGAGGCGCATGTTGAACTTGTTTAATCAGTTTTTGGAGCTCAACATTGTACCGGATGATTGGAGGCGGGTGAGAGTTATCGCCATTCAAAAACCTGGCAAACCCGCGTCCGACCACAACTCCTATCGACCCATCGCGATGTTATCCTGCATTCGAAAGTTGTTGGAGAAAATGATCCTCTTCCGTCTGGACAAATGGGTTGAGACGAACAACCTGCTTTCAGATACTCAATATGGTTTCCGTAGGGGTAAGGGAACGAACGACTGTCTCGCGTTACTTTCCACAGATATCCAGCTAGCTTTTGCTAAAAAAGAGCAAATGGCTTCTGTATTCTTGGATATAAAGGGGGCTTTTGATTCAGTATCTGTTGAAGTTCTTTCAGATAAACTCCACGCTTGTGGCTTTTCTCCATTAATGAATAACTTTTTGTACAATTTGCTGTCAGAGAAACATATGAGCTTTTCTCATGGAACCTCTACAGCTTCTCGATTTAGCTACATGGGTCTCCCCCAGGGATCATGTTTAAGCCCCCTTTTGTATAATTTTTATGTCAAAGACATTGACGGTTGTCTAAGTGACAACTGTACGTTGAGACAACTTGCAGATGACGGCGTAGTGTCGGTCACTGGACCCAATGGGGTCGATCTGCAAGGACCCTTACAGGATACCTTAGACAATTTGTCTACTTGGGCTCTAGAGCTAGGTATCGAATTCTCTACGGAGAAAACTGAGTTGGTCGTTTTTTCAAGGAAGCATAACCCAGCACAACCGAAGCTTCAAATTTGGGGTACACCGATAACTCATTCTATGTCCTTTAAATATCTTGGGGTCTGGTTCGATTCTAAGTGCACCTGGAGATCCCACATTGAGTATCTGAAGCGAAAATGCCAGCAAAGGATCAACTTTCTCTGCACAATTACCGGGACCTGGTGGGGAGCAGATCCGCAAGATCTTCTAACGTTGTACCGGACAACGATTTTGTCGGTTATGGAATACGGTAGTTTTTGTTTTCAGTCGGCGGCTCGGTCGCATATCATTAAACTGGAACGTATTCAGTATCGGTGTCTTCGTATCGCGTTAGGTTGTATGCACTCGACTCATACGATGAGTCTGGAAGTGCTGGCTGGCATGTTGCCACTCTCGGATCGATTTTCAGAATTGTCTCTCCGGCTCCTCACCAGGTGTGAAGTTATGAACCCCCAGGTAATCGAAAACTTTGAGAAGCTTCTCGAGTTGAATCCTCAAACTCGCTTCATGACATTGTACCATTGGTACATAACACAGGATGTCAGCCCTTCGCCAAATATTCCCAATCGTGTTTGCTTCTCCGACTTCGGCAGTTCGGTTCATTTTGATTTATCCATGAAGCAAGAGCTTCGTGGAATTCCAGAGCATCATCGTCCTATGATTGCTCCTGTGATATTTTCTGCAAAGTTTGGCCAAGTTAATTCCACTAAATCGTTCTTCACTGACGGATCATTGATAGAGGAGTCTGCAGGCTTTGGTATATACAATGAAATTTATAGCGCCAATCGTAAACTTCAAGCTCCTTGTTCCGTATATGTCGCCGAATTAGCGGCAATACACTTTACGCTAGAAATTGTTGCCTCACTAACACCGGATCAGTACTTCATTTTCACGGATAGTCTCAGTTCTATAGAGGCTATTCGCTCTTTGAGGCCGGTAAAGCACTCCTCGTATTTTCTCATGAAAATACAGGAGCTTCTAAGTGCTTTATCTTCGCGTTATTTTATCATCACCTTTGTATGGGTCCCTTCTCATTGTTCAATTCTGGGCAATGAGAAAGCGGACTCGCTTGCAAAGGTGGGCGCTATAGAAGGCGATATTTATGATCGACAAATCGCCTTCAATGAATTTTTTACTATTTTTCGTCAACAGTCACTCGTCAGCTGGCAGTATAAATGGAGTAAAGGAGATTTGGGGCGATGGCAACATTCTATCATCCCTAAGGTGTCGAAGAAATCTTGGTTTAGGGGGATGGATGTGGGACGAGACTTCATTCGTGTCATGTCTCGCCTCATGTCCAATCATTATTCTTTGAACGCTCATTTATACCGGGTTGGGCTGAGCGACAGCAATCTCTGTGAGTGTGGACAAGGCTATCAGGACGCAGATCACGTTATTTGGTCTTGTGTTGAGCATCGTGGAGTCAGATCGGAGCTTAATGATTCCCTTCGGGCTCGAGGTAGACAACCCAATGTGCCAATTCGAGATATTTTGGCTTTGCGTGATTTGGAGTATATGCAATTAATTTATGTGTTTTTGACTAACATTAGCATTAGATTGTAGTTAGTTTAACCTGTATGTTTACTTTAAGTTTTTTTTTCTTTTTTTTATCTGTGTTTGTGTGTTTTTTTTTCTTTTTCAAAAAAATGTTCAAGTTAAAAGAAATCCATACATTGTATAGTTTTAAGTTTTTTGACAATTTAGAATTTAAAATTAATGTGTTATGTATACCATACTTTAAATTCCCACCCATCTTCCCATCCGTAATTTGTTATTCCTATTAACCTCGAGACGGCCGCGAGTAATCGGTTCTATCCCCCTAACTTTAGTTATAAGATAAATAATGTAAAATAAATATGAAAACTTGGCTCTGTAAAGTTGATTCGATTGAGCCTGTACAAATAAATGATTAATAAAAAAAAAAATTAACAACCTTCAAAAGTAGGTCTACAACTTGTTCTCAGACAGGTTTTTCATACATCGAACGGTTCATAGCAACAATATTTGAAATAAACATTATGGTAAAACGTATCCACCCTTGTTGAAAATGACACTTTAGCAACAACAAAAAATCGTTAGTAAGAAATCCTTGTCCCCTCAACCGAAAGTTTGATTCAAATTTAAAAAAAAGTCGATTAAAATTTCATACATTGTCCGGTCATTATGGCTGGTTTGGGTGCTGGTTCTCTAGGCTACTTTTCCGGGGTGATCGATAACATGGCGAAATATGAACAACGGGGTCCTGGACATTCGGTTTGAGCACCAATGAACTCATTGTTGCAGTCGTATGTGATTTAAGCTGTTGCATCATAGATTTTATGAAGCGCGGAATTGTCCGCTTCCCCTTGAGAAACCCGGAACATATCCGTAAAATGGATCAAAATAGACACTCGATTCACCGTCGTTCAACTTGGTTTTGAATTGTCATGTAATTTGAGGTGTCACATGATGGGCATAGCATGATGGAGACTGATTATAGACTAACTACTCATTTTACAGTAACCTGTTCCTCAGTTATCGGAACCGATTGACTGATTCGAAAACAAACAAAAAATCAATAGCGTTCTATGGGAAGGTTGTCGCATTGTCAATCGAGATGAACAACTGAGAAAAAAGTTACATTATTTCAAACGTACGCAAATACACACATAAACACACAGACAGGTGCTCAGCTCATCAAGCTGAGTTTATTGGTATATAAAACTCGGTCCACAAGACTTTGGATAGAAAGTCAAATTTTTATGTGGTCTTATACCCTTCTCATAGTGTAAGAAGGGTAACAATCCAGCCAATCCAAAAACTGTATCATCTTTTTTGTGAACAAATATAAGGAAATATGTCGTCATTGTTGGTTGCATTTGTTGCATCTTTTAACGGTTGCACAACCGCACTCCTGATTCCTGAGTAATGAAGCTGAAGTGCAAATTCATATAATAGAGTCAAGCAAATCAATTTGAAATGTGATGATAATTTACCAATAAAACAATAATTGACAATCCATCTATTGGTTACCTCCAATCTCATGCTCACGATGGTATTTTGAAAAATTGACCAAAGCAACGGACGCTTGCGTAATTAACGAACGAATGATCACTGCTGAATTTTCTCCATCAAGGTATTTATATTTTGGTTTTTCATGCATTTCCACTTTGGTAAGGTAAAACATTTCGACCATCTGAGCCCGAGCTGTGATGTTTTCCAATACCATGCCTTACGGCAATTGATATCTACAATTTACCCTCATTAAAGGAAACTTTTCTCGAAACGTTGGACTGAAGTAAACTTTTGTGGAATCGCACGCAAGCAACTGTACGCGAAGGAAAGTGAAGGTGGAAATCGGCTGGTGCATTTACGGTCGGGCTTTCGAACTGCAATCATGGCCAATCAATGCGTTTTGATTTTTGATACATTTTGGTAGGTAGAAGCGGTGAGTGAAAGGTAAAGGTGAAAATCGTTTGTGAACTGGAAAGATACATGAATACCTCAGTGAGTTTATAGGTATTATCTAGAAAGAAATCGCGGTTCCATAAAATTAACAATTATCAATTAAATCTACTGTAATTATAAAAATTATTGATGTCAATGGTTTTCAGATGATACTAATTATGATTTTGTTGGCCATTTCTAGAGAAAATCGTCAAAAGGTCGAAAGTAACAATTGGAAACAATGACTTAAAACGTAAATTTACTGGAAATGCCAGGTTGCTAACATCTATATCCACTACCGACGGGAAGGTAATAACTCCCTGTATCTATTTCTCGAGCTATTTTTTTTGTGGGAGCTAGCAGATCCCAGAAAAATACGCTAGAAGTCATTGTTTACAAATGTTTCTTTCGACCTTTTGACTATTTTGTCTAGATTTGTTGCACTCGAAATTACATTTTTCTTTGAAGACAATAAAGGGTGTACAGTTTAAAATCCGCACAAACAAAATTAATTCTCAAAACTCGAGTTTTCATCCGGTTATCACAAAATTTTCAGAGAGTAAAATAAACAATAAAAGTTAGTTTTGGCATCATTCATTTAATTTATTTCGCCTTTATATCCGAATGCAACAACCTTGGCCTTAACCCAAGCCATAAGGTTCTGTACGACCTCAGAATCGACAGTTTTATGCATATTAACCCATGCTTTCTTTATTTCTTCTACATTCTTTACCACTTAAGGTCATTTTAGAAGGTGCTCCTTCATAATGGCCAAGTATTCTTCTATTGGGCGCAGTTCCGGAGTGTTTGGGGCGGTTCAAAGCTTTTGGCACGTAATCGCCATCATTCGCCTTATATCACTCTAGCACGTCCTTCGTGTAGTGGCATGATGCCAAATCCGGCCAGAAGATCGTCGGACCGCCATGAGCCTTCAGGAGGGGGAGAAGCCGCTTTTGGAGACACTCTTCCAAATACACCTGTCCATTTATAGTGCTTGCGGTAACAAAAGATGTACTCCGCTTTCCGCAAGTAAAAATCGCTTTCCAAGTTAAGAACTTCTCAGCGAACTTTGACATCTTCTGTGTTCGGAGGTTCCGGAAACATCACACTTATCCTTGGCAGTCACATACAGGTTTCCTGGAATCTGTTTGAAGTCCGCCTTCACATATGTCTCGTCATCCATTACGCAGCAGTGTGGTTTAGTTAGTTACTTCTGGTTATACAACTTCCGGGTACGGCTTTTTGCGACCGTATTCTGTGTCTCGTCATGGTTTGGGGACTTCTGAACCTTAAACGTACGTAGTCCAGCTCGAGTTTTGGTATTCTGCACGAAAGTCTTGCTGTTTTTTTTTCCGGATCTTCCCTTCCGATCAACAGTCAGACGTTCTCTGAACCGTTTTATTACCATACACCGTGGAATTAGCGATTCCCAACTTTTTTCCGTTGGCATGATGCGACAGATCCTTATTCTCAAAGTACTCGTGCACAACTTTTTCGCGCACGCACTGTTCTTTCGTTGCCATTTTGAAAAAAATTGCGCACCTGATAGAATCAACTCACAGAGTGTAAACAATACACATTAAACTATGTCTATGCAAAATTTCCATTAATTTTAGCCAACGGATTAAAAGTTAGAGTAATTTGAGTGTGTGAGGATTTCAAACAGTACACCCTATACCACTACTTTACTCTAAGTGCTGATTTTGAATTTAGTTTTTGCATATTTTGAGGTTCAGTTTGAATTGTTATCTTACAACATAATATAAATTATTTAAGAAATTTCAATTAAAAAAATTCTTACATATGACATGAGCGCTATCTTTATGTTTTTCATAACGTAGCTATAGAATTGGAGAACCGTTTATATTGACAACATGGAGGAATCAATAGTGCATGAAAACTATTACAGGTTTGCAAAAATAGCTAAGACGAACTCATTCGAAAAAAAAAACATACAAATATAATTTGCATGATACGAAGTTTTTATTGATTCTATTTACTAAATTTATAAGAGTTTATAATGACATTATAGGTATTTAAAATAGATAAGGCTCAATCCTAACACTAGAATGTCATAGGATCATGATTATTTGTACTTGACAAACAGATTTATGAATTTTCCATTTATTATAATAAAATCCTAGCTTATCATAAATCCGCGCCTCGGAATGCAGAATTTAAGTCTTTTTAGCCGCTGCGTGTGGTTGCGTCTAAAAAGATCTAATTTTATATACCAACTCATCTTGGGAATAGAGAAGGTTTGTTCGATAAGTAAAGAAATTTTACTACACTGAGCGAACAAATCGAGAGGAGTTCATAGAAATATCGTATACCTATAGGTACATTTGAGAATTGCCTTGCCATGTTGCGCAAGTAATTTAGCTGCAGTCTTACCCAAGTAGCACACGAAACATCTTTTATATTCAACACTTAGTTTTCATGTTTCATTTTAGTAATTCTGCAGTAACAAAAAGCATATTTTGTTACAGCAGAGTGTATTTCACGTAAACGAGTAACTAGATATTTCATAGATGTTGCTCAAATGGTTTGCCAAGACCATTCAAAACAAACATTGGAATTAGTCGAGACCTGTTTGTCCTTGTAAAGTTGCAGCTAAGTAAATTTAATCATGACGTTGCAAAGTTAATATTTTCCAGTGTATGTGATATTTGTTATTCAAAATTTTGACCTCCAGTGCAACATAACAAATATGTTACACTCTTGTTCCAATGAAGCGCTCTGATACTTGAGGTTTTCAGAATGCGTTTTTGAGCCATATGTGCAACATAATGAGAACGCAGCAAAAAGTCAATAAAAAATGTTACGTGCTTGCAACGTTCAATTGCACTTTATCACAACAGTGATGATGGTTGAAATATATCCAAATGAAATGCACACTACCGACCACATGTGTTTTGATATGAATTTAAAAAAAATCAATAAGGGTTGGTTTTTGGGGGTTGTTTTTTTTTGTTTGGCCTAAAAAAAAAATTGGTTGTAGTTGTTATTTAAATAATTTTTGTTTAATATTTTTTTTGTGGTGGTTTTTTTTTTTTTTTTATTATTTAAAATGTTTAAGAGGAGGGGGGAGACATTTTTTTTTTTTTTGGTTGTTGCGGCTAATAAATATAAAAAAAAAAAATACTTGCGTAAAGAGGAAATAAATAATATAATAGCATAGAACATTTGCACAAAGCGTGGGGGAGTCACCGAGATAAGCCTATCCACTTCCACTCAACATTTCGCCAAAAATGTAAAGTGTCGTAGACCCGCTTCTCTCTGCGCACCTGGCCACGTCCTTACAACTGTTTGAAAAATTGATAATTGTCTTGACATCTATTGCCGAAAGTGCTGGGAACCCAAACAACCTTCATAGACGTTCAAGAGATAAAAATTGGCGAATTTCAAAATTTTATTTGTAGAATGGTTATATGTATACAATATTGCAATATGGTGGTAACAAAAAATAATATGTTGAAATTATTAATAATGATGGGCATATGATATACAGGGAAATGATATATGATAATAATATACAGCTTGGTGTCTCTTTAGATCTCAAAGTCAATAGGAGAACATAATATGCGTATGTACAAAATACATCTAACGTCCACTGGATTGTTACTGAAAAAAAAATAATTAGATAAGTATTAATATCCTAATAGTCCTGGAAAAGCTGAAAACAGAATAGATCATTCCAAATATCAATGAAAGTTTTTTTTTATAAGACATGTGGTTGAAAATTTTCTTTATACTGTCCTAGTTACATTTCAAAGATAGAAATTGGAGCGATCGAAGAGCCCTGTTTGATGATTTCTGAAATAAATGGCTTATCTTATCATAATACTACCAAATAAAATATTTAAATATAATCATATACTGCTTATAAGCACATGCTAGTCTTTTATGAATATAGTGGTTGAAATTCAGAAGTGCAATTTCAAAGTAAATGTTATGCTGAAATGCTGAAAAATAAATTGAGCCTTTGATGCCCGTCATGTTGCTCCAGGGTCTTACATGGTTTTAGAATGCAAAGATGATTCCAAAGCGTGCTGAAATTGTTAATAACATGAGAATGTAAAATATATAATATGATTTAAAGGTACACGATCTTCAGTCGCACCCCCTCACTTCGCTATTGTCAGATTGACAACATTGCCCAGGCTACGCCAACCAGCGTCTCCATGTTTCAGCTGGCAGTCTTTTGTGATCATATGACTCGTGGAGGCGTGAGGTAGGAACTTGTGAGGACGAGAGGTCGGTCGCACCCTCCTTCGAAGTTGTCAACTCACCATTTGAAGCCCTATATGGAAGATTAGTAATACTAGGATTTTATTTTATTATTCCGTTTGAACCGCTAAACGAAATCCTAACTCAATTGTTCTTCAGTTTTTTCAAGTAAAACCCCGATTTAATCCACCGATGGTAAGACTGAACCCTTCTTACACTTCTCAAGAATTACGAACTCAAATGTGGCTAATATGGTACTGAATACATATTTTTATCAGAAATTCCAGGAAGAACCAGGAATATTCGATATATCACATATTCTGTTTATAAAATGAACTATTTGTCAATCCTGAACGTATTGTTCATCGATGTGATTAAAATATTGCCATTAATAGTCTTTAAAGACCTGTTTATGTTAGTTATATAAAACGGGAAATCACATAAATATTAGAAATTCCATATAATCAGTCCATAGAATGAATTATTAGACAATCCTATGCGTCAATTTTGATTATCGATATGGATTCAAGATGCTAAATAAGTATACATGTTCGTTGAAAGTTGTGTAGTTATAGTACCTAAATGGAGACTTGGTGTAATTTTCGAATATTTACTCGTTGTAGTTCAAAACCGGACTACTTGAGCCAATCGATCCTGCTCTAATTCTATAGAGTCACATAGTATGGCTAGTCTGCTGTATGTGCTATACAACGCGCCAGATGCGACACAATAGAATGCAAGTGGCATCAATTGGTGCAAGTGGTCTTGTATATTTTCATCTCACAATTATGTGCTCTCGGGTATTGTTTTGTCCATGAAGGATTATCCAATTCTAATGAAATTTTGACCAGTTATTTGAGGATTTCGGTACACAAATAGCTCAGTATGTAATCGGAGACTAAACTGTTTGATTACTATTATAATAGGCCGTCAAGTACTGTTTCGTTCATATCTTCGTAACGAAATGTCTGAATGAAAAAAAAAATCTATAACGTTGTATGGGAATTTCATTTTCATTGGCTTTCGTTTGCCGTGAACAGAACTGAAATCGGTTCACAAATGGCTGAGAAACCGATGTGACATAATTTGTAAAAACACACACACACACACACACACACACACACACACACACACACACACACACACACACACACACACACACACACACACACACACACACACACACACACACACACACACACACACACACACACACACACACGCGCGCACGCATGTGTAAGAAGGGTAAAAACATGATGTAGCTTCTGAATTATTCGTATTATTTGTTCCAATGGATTGTAAATTTATGTTGAACGCAAATGGGACATTGCTGTTTTACTTGTAATGCCAGTTAAACATTCTCTTTTCTGTACGTTATGTATATCCTCTAAACAAATAGGCAGCTATTGATCTAATTTAATATTAAATTTATTAATATTTGATTATGTGGAATTCAGTAGATTTTAATTCTAAGTCAATCAGGTATACGTTAAAAAAGCCCACTATCAGACTACTACTGTCGCTATTGTCCAGATATACATAATTTAAAGATTTCTGCATAGGTAAGTATCATAGAAGCACTTAACGTGTTAAGAATGGGTTAATAATTATTTTAGCCGGTAGTGTATTTGGTTTGTTCGTAGAAGCCATATGCTAAAATCTTGCAATACAAAATGAGATTTTAAAATATCACTCATTCCTCCACAGTTTGAACCTAACATGAACCTATGACGATTTATTATTGTTAAAATTAATCAGAAATCTGATTCTTTCAAATGTAAACATAATGTTACAAGAAAAATTCTTTTCAAGTTTTAGAGCAATGCTATATTCTCGAGGATTTATTCAAGGGCGTTTATATTTTTCGTAGTAGAACAGAATATTGATCCATGAATCTGAAAGTGTTTAAAAAATAAACTTATTCCAACCCGATTTTTAGATTATTTTAGTTTTCTGTATTTTAATCACGAATGTTTGGTTGATAAGGATATCCATAAAAAAAAAAGTTATCCTACCTATCCAACCTCTTTGTGGTGAGAGCTGCCATGAACCTTACGTTTTTTTGTAAGCCTTACATCTCAGATCCTTACTGAGATCCTTGGTTCTCGGGAAAACGTCGAGATCAGCAGCCAGTTTCCGTACAGATGGTTCGTTTTCCCTTGCCGAACGTGGCCGACCGGATCTCACACGGTCCGCGATCGAAGAGATCTCCTTGTATCCCTTGATGGTCGTATAGGCAAAGTTCCGCTTAACCCAAAGAGATTCCAGACGCCTGAACATGTCGCCGGGTCGGTCAACGGTTCACGACGATTTACCGATATCGATTCATCGCGCGTAATAAACAAAAAAAAAAACACTGTTAGGCATTGAACGCCACTCACATCTGTTGTTGTATATTTGAAACTAAAGCTGACACTAATACTTGTATAGACTATGTATGGTGCATATCTACACAATTATGAAAAATTGTATTCACACTTACTAGACACCATGTATGACGTGTTTCCGATTGAATTATGAAATTATTACTAGTTTGATATTGAATTTTTATTTTGGCACTCTGCATTCAGCCAAATAATCTTAATTATTTCATAAGGTTCAACTTATGAACGATGCTTTGAAATTTCATAAGCCTGACTTATGAATGGATTTTATTTCACACGACGTTGTTCTTGTACGCCTTTAAGCTTTTCTGTTCACAACTGTTGATATATACTAATGGTCAAGTCACTGGACCCATAACCTCAACGTTCGAGGTTCGAATCCAGGTTGCTCCATATTTTTATTTTTGCAACATCATTATATTTCATAAGGTAAATTGATGAAATTCATAACGATTTCTTGTAGCAAATAATCATAATGCAATCTTATGAATATCGAAAGATTATTTCGTTGAGTGTGTGGGACAGGCTCAAAATGTTTACCGGAGAAGGTGGCAAACTGTGACATCAGGTCAGCTAATCGATTCAAAGGCCACACTTATTGTAATGATTTCATTAGCACCCATTTTTATAAATAAGTAAACACAGTCATATAGAATCATATTTGACATTTGACATTTTGTTTACAAAAAAAAAGGTGCACTAGCCATGGTGCCAAAAATACGTAATGAACATAAAAAATTAGATGCAAACATAAAAAAATTGATATCCAGAAACTAACGTAATTAATTAATTTAAAAGTGTTACGATGTGAGGAATACCCGTGTGAGTTACGTCACAAACAAATAACTTTATTAAACTAATGGACAAGGAACAATACAGTGTATTCAGCCAGTACTTGGCTATACTTATGATATGTGGACAGTGGACTGCGATGGCAACCGGTTGGATGACAGCTATTAGGTGACAGCCGTAAGTGTAGAGGAATAGGGTCGCACCCTAACACCTCCTCTTTTAGAAGAGCTGGTAAGGATTGTAACGTACCAGAGTATGTCGTTGTGTCGAAGAGTGTCGCAGGAGTGGTTCGTCTGGATCAGGTACTCGAGGTTGAACTGGTATTTGAGCATGACGTTGTGAATTGGATGATTCCATGAGCTCTCGCAAGAACTCATGCTGAAGTTCGTGTAATCCTTCCAGTTCCACTGGTAGAGCTGCTGCTCCAGTAGCGGCGGAATCGTTAAACGGCTTCAGAACCCACGTATCTAGCAGAATATGAAGTGGAATATATGATCGAGTTATCCACTGCAATCTTAAGGCTTCCGTAACTGGTTGCTGTGCGTATCGATTAAACGTTAGCGTTCCGGAAGCCACACGTTCTACAATTTCTCCAGCGATACAACTCCAGTTGAATCGACGGTCTTGCTTGCTGTTGTCATTTTTGGTGAACTTACTGGTTGGACGAAGGAGTTCCAAAGAGGTTCGCATGGGTCTGCCAAATAGGATTTCGGCAGGTGATTGATTCGTAGCAAGTGAGAAAGATAGCAAGTGCTTTATGCAGGAGGATCTCCTTCTGCCTGAATCTTCTTTACAGTCTTTTTAAAAGTGTCGACAAAGCGTTCCGCCTGCCCGTTGCTTTGGGAGTGAAGCGGAGCTGCTTTGAGGCGCATAATGCTGTTTGCCTCGCTAAATTCCTCGAAAGTGCCGCTAGTCGGTCGCCAAAACTGCCGGCATACCAAAACTTCCGATGTTCTTCCATAGACTCGACACAGTAGCAGCAGTGGTGGGGCGTTTGGTCGGAATTATTTCCTTTCATTTGGAAACTGAATCCACCACTAGTAGGATAAAAGCAAAATGAACTTATACTTAATCCGCACATGTAAACTAGATAATATCAAAAAGGTTAGTATAATTGGAATTATAAATAAAATTTGAATTGGCTTAAGGTAAGATATTAAATTTTGTTTGTTTTTTTTTATTTAGTTTATTTTTGTCAGTACTGTATACTTGAATACTTTCCATAGGAATGCAATCAATAAAGATCATTTCAAATTCATCCTCCATCTTGATAAATATGAGTAATATATGCGTCTCCGTAATAGATGCACATATTCACGCGTTCCATTTGAAATGGACCTATCTTCGTTGATCGATTTTCTGAACGCGTTTGCAAAAACATTTTCAATTGTTCAATATTCATTGAACAAGCTAACAACGCGCTGTGGATAGGAACAAGCTAACAATGCATGGTAATAGGTTGGTTCGTTGCAACGTCTTCTCTCGACCTAAGCTGTTAGCAGAGCCACAAATTCAATTGTTTAGCCGTGATAAACTATGGAGAAAGTCGATGAAGAGAATCGTTATCGAAGATAGGCCCTTTTCTAATGTTACGTGAGATACCTCCGCTTATCAAATGTTTACTTTCCATTATTGCACGCAGACAGAATCAGACTGTGTCATGTGTTTTGATTGATTCACACATTAGGTGACTACCTTACCTTCGCTATTCAGTGTGATCGAACTGTTCAATGGTTCCAGAATATGAAAATCTAATAGAGGATCTTACGTTTCCCCAGTTCAACCATTTTGAGTTGTAATTACCATGTACTAATTCAATTATAATTATATTAGACCACCAAAGGTGGATCACTGGTTAACTTATGTCAGAGTGGTCAGCGAAAAATCTTGTATTAGCTAAAGAACCTGTACTCTCTCGCTGTTAGGCATTGATGATTGTTTCGCTTGTTTCGTCAACGTATACTCAGTTGGCATCTCGAGACGACGATCTTGGTTTCGAGTTTCGAGTTGTTAGATATTTTTATTATGATTCCGCCCCCGCTTCTACTTCTGCTCCGCCCGAGGACGGCCATGTGTCTTACGGCCGTTAGGGAACGAGCTAGGGAAGAAACACGAGTTGCGTCTGCACTGCACATCAGCACCCAAAACAAGAAGTCCGAAGTGAAAGAGAGAGCGCAAAGCCGATTTTATAATCGAAAAGCAGCATGCTTATTTCTGGTTTTCCTTCACACGGACACTTGACTCGGCGGTCGTCGTTTTGATCGAAGTAGCCCTAGCCATGTGTGTTGGTGGTGGATTCCGCACAGATCTCAACAAGGACAGAGCTATCGCTAATACGAACAGGCGGTCCCGATGAGCTGACACACAACGGTGAACAATTCTACACCTATCCAAAGCACGTGCTTTTCTGTGTTTGTGGTGGCGCTCGCCCGCGAACGTTCGGTAGTGTGGTACGCAAACAGTGAAGCTTGCCAGTCAGCAATGATCAAGTGTAAATAAAGAGGAAAACTGGAAACCAAAATATAGCGACGAATGGCTTTGGAATCTATCCCAGTCGTTAGTTGAGTTAAGATATTCGTGCAGGTTGGACGTTCGTGCAATACATTTTTATTTTCGATTTAATTTTAATTGTGTTGTATTAGTGTTTTTTTTAATATCGTGTTCATTTGTTTCGCTATGTAAGTCGGAATTCAAGTGTACTGTTTACGATCGATCGAATCCAGATGAGCGACGGTAGAGAATGATCAAATTCGGAGCCAGTATTCTAACGTAGATACTCATTCGAGACGTGACTTAAGTGGCATATGATTAAACTAGTGTTAGTAATAGTGTTTAGTCTAATTCGTTAATGGATCTAAGTAAAAACGACCAGCAGCGGAAACAGTTTGGTGGAAAGTGCTAGTTTACTCATAATCTCATCGTTTGACGATTAAAATATCTGCTTTTTGGCGGAGCGCTCACGCAACAGTGGCAAACAATCGTAACAAATAGACGTACGTTGATGCGATAGATCAATAATTCTTCAGCATATGAGATAGCCGGCGTGAAAGAGAAGCAGCTATCGTTTTTTTTTTTACTTTTCGGAAATATTTTTGTGAAAGTTGGCGGCTTTTCTCTGTTTAAAACTTTGTGCGACCGGTTTGGGACACGTCTCGCTGCCCTCCCTCTGCAGTGAAATAAAAAAAAATACAAATTAGTAACTTCGCTCACAAGTTTATCGGATGTCTGAAAATAGCAAAACCGTGAATAGCTTAGTGTGATTTTCTAAAATCAATCCAAGTGCCCCGCTTGTTTACTATGTTATTCCCGGTATCGAAGAAGGTGATCGACGGTGTATAGATGTAAACAAACATCTGAAAAGAAAAGTTACGCATTCGTTGCTGGAAGGTGCTAAAAGTGTTATCAAGTCGATGAAATAGAGTGTAGCCAGAACGTCGTCGTTTGTAAACAACCAATCAGATCGAAGTGTCGAAGTCACGTGTGGATATATAAAAAAGTCAGCAAGTTTGGATACCTACCAATTATTAGCCGTTCTTTCCTGAAATTGCTTTTCGCTCAGTGTATGCGACATTTCATGCAAAAGTCCATTATTTCTGCTTGTGCTGTTGGTAGAAGTGAAGGTTGTACGAAAATATTGCATAGTAGGATCAGCTGTGTTGTGGGTTTGACTACACAAAACAAGTTTGGTTTTGTTTTAGCTTTCGCAGCAGTACTTGAGCAGTTACTTCGTGCCAGTTAGTTGTGTTCGCCGTACACGAATTCTGAAAAGGTGACCGTCATTTTTCATTGATGAATCAATTGTCGTAGATTTGTGACGCGGCGTATCAACGGATTGCAAGCAGCCGTTGCTGCTGATAAGGCTGATAACACATGTAAGTATTTGTTTAGCTTGTTTTGTTTGAGCTTCCGAGTAATGAGTAAAGAATGAATTTGCTCGCTGGGTTTAGATTTCTAGACACACTTTCTCAAATTTGATTACTTCTTCATTCCATCCCCTCTTAATAATTTATATTCTCCTTCATAAGGTCGAATATATGATGTTATTTTAGTTCTCACAGAAGAAAAACAATGCATTGAGAACGCAAATGCACTGGAAGGATGATCAAATAATGCACTTTTACACTTCAAGAAGCTGACGGTTATTTCATAGTTATTGAAAATATACAAACAGAGCAAGCAAATGCAATAATCTAGAATATTTTAATGTATGTATATAATTTTTTTTTTTTTTTGAGATGCCGTCAAATAATCTAGAATATTGCATTTCCTCTGTTGCTATATTTTCGTTGTGAATGTTTACATGAACCTCACTAAACATTCTAGAGAATTGTTCGTCCGTCATTGCGAAGTAGTGCATGGAAACAGTCCCTTTAACTAATTTTTGTGGGTAATAGAGTAACAACATTTGATCTACAATGGCCTCAATTCTTGAGTATATGGTACTTTTGCATGATTATACAACAAGCCGCCTGATAAATAAACAATCTGCGGATGTAATAGTGCAAGACTGATTGAACGATTCTTCTCTCCATCTTTATGCGAGTATTTCATATAATGTTTGGTTATCGAATCAATCTCAAATTCCATTCAGCCTCTATGCGGGATTCAAAGTACGTGTGAACGTTTCTAACAAATCTCTAACAAATTTTAGAGCAGTATATAAGGTTCGCAATAACAAGATAGCATGACTATCAGAAAGAATCCCACCAGTATCCCCTAAAATAGAAAATACCTTTTGAAAGCTTTATATGACTTTATATAATGCATCGCTCAATGATCCAAAGCCATGAAATAAACGGAACTTTGTTAGACTTCTGTATCACAAAAAGACAGTATTTTACAATTTTACTATAATTTATCATGTCAGCATAACGAGTGTTTCACAAATGTTAAATTCTCTTTTTTCTTATTTTAAATATATTTAGAGGATGTTTTGAATGCAGTAGTCGCAATCCAGACGATATTTGCAATTTGGAGGTAATTTTCATTTTAAGTTAAACGTTATAGCGAAGTCACCCTGAGGAACCGTTAGCTTAGAAATAACGTTTTCAAAAAAGATAGCTTCTCTCAGCGAAATAATCCTTCGATATTCATAAAATTGCATTATAATTATTGATTTGATGAATTTTATTAATTTGACTTATGAAGTATAATGATGTTGAAAAAATAAAATATGGAGCAACCTCAATTTGAACCTTGAACGTTGAGGTTATGGGTCCGGTGTTTTGACCACTAGTATATATCAACACTTGTTAAAAGGAAAGCTTAAAGGCGTACAAGAACAATGTTGCGTAAAACAAAATCTTTTCATAAGTCAGGCTTATGAAATTCCAAAGCATTGTTCAGAAGTTAAAGCTTGTGAAATTCTTAAGTTTATTTTCCTGAGTGTTGAAAAAGGGTTGTGGCAACCCATTTATATGATGAATGATTTACTTATGACGCATGACATGGACTAAGAATTAAATATTAGATCTAGAGCACCGACAAGTTAGATAAAATTATTGGAATCATCCAGCGCCACAAGTCTTTCCTACATCATATTTTGAAATTTAGCTTTAGAAATGAGCTATCGGCAAACGAAAATAAATAAATCAAAAAGAGAGGAAACAACCCTGACTTGCAAACATCGCCCCCGGTTAGTACTATTAGTCCTGAAGTTATCGGGAGTTATTTTTAGTTCTCCGTTTTGAAGTTTACTGGCACAATACGTTCAACTCCGGATCCAGTCAGTGGAATTATTCGCAATCCGGAAATTTCCTT
This sequence comes from Aedes koreicus, assembly GCA_024533555.2. Classification (NCBI taxonomy): domain Eukaryota; kingdom Metazoa; phylum Arthropoda; class Insecta; order Diptera; family Culicidae; genus Aedes; species Aedes koreicus. The sequence continues at coordinate 564,622 of JAHHFK020003510.1, forward strand.
ACCAGCCTATTCGGTTTTTGTTGTTGTCCGTTTTGTAATATGAAGTGTTCAGTCTGTTTTCCACTAATAACTGTGATAGTGCATTCTAGATACTTTTTTAGAGCCAACAAAAAGTTCTTCATTCTGCCCCAAAATAGAACTGATATCGCAGCTTAAATTTTGTACTGAACACTACTTTATTAACACTAGTCAATATTTACATTTATCACATCAACACAGTATGTCTGCATATAATTCAACCTAAATGGAAAATTTCACTATCTTAATTCTAAGCTTCTTAATTGAGAAAATCTTAAAAGAATATTTACTTCACAAACCCCTAAATTTCATAAATGGAAAACCGAGTCGGAAAATCTTTGAGAGTTTAGAATAAATCCTAAAAACAGTCACTATAATTGATTCGAATAAATTAATCTTTGCCAAATATGCAAATGACCATTTGCTGGTTTTTCTCCGATCTTCATTGCTGCATTGAACTAAAATTAAATGTTATTAACATGTTTAAGTCTAGATATCAATGCTAATAGAACGTTTTAAATAATTGTGGATTTTTTTACTATCGAAAACGAAATCACTGTATTAAATTAAGGCATCAACTACTTGAAAAACAATCAGAAACCTGAAAAAAATCTTGAAAATCCATTGACAAAAAAAGTTCAGATAATAACAAAGACATTTCTGAAAAAGCAGGTACAAATTTCTCAATTCCTGATTACATATGAAGAAGTATACATAAAAACATTTATGAAAAACGTTTATGTATCACAACTGTAAGCTGTAAACAATCATGAAAAAATAGCGTTATTTAAACTAATTTTCTGGCATTCCATCCATTTTTAAAACAGTTTAGAACCACCTCAAAACTCATGCCTTAGCTTATGCCTCCATGAAGCTTGCCTTATTGAATTCATAGACACAAAAACCACCAGTTAGTTGTCAGATTTAAAGATTCATGGGTTTGTTTTTGTATGGTGTTGGCAAATATTAATGTCTTTTTTTTACAGTAGAGAATGGAGAACTTACACAATAAGGCAATAAGCATAAATACGCTATAAATTGCCAGTTACGATTTTTTGGCCGTTAAGTGCGTGAAAATTCACGAGAATCACAAGCAAGAGAATTACTTGAATTTAGCATGAACACAGAAATGAGTTTATTCTCGTAAGGAAAGTTAATGAATGAGATTCAAGATTCTATTTCCAAACTCTGGTTATGACGATGGAATCTTTCATTTTAACGCAATAGACGGTGACATCTTTATCTCTATTTGTTACTTCTTACATTGGTTAATTCTATTCTATCACTAACGTACACTGTACATGCATTCACAGAGATTTTTTAACTTGGTCTAAATCGCAGTAAAAACATTATAATAACTCTCAAAACTATTCGAAATTTTAAATGTTTTCATTTGTTCAAATAAAAAATGTATAAAAAATTATCGAAGAATACTTTTGTTTCAAAAAACTTCTCATTGTGCCTTTAGTATTTCAACCTCCGTTTTCCGGACGAGAGAATGTCCAGAATATTCTCAAACGGATCGAAAAATGTAGTAAGCAAAATCGTTCAAAGATAGGAAATGCAAAGACTTTTCAAAACACCCACGACTGTCTCAGTTATCCGAATAGCTTATTGAATTAAGTATTAATTTAAAAATCTAAAAAAAATAACAAATTGAAACTGTGAATCTCTTTACTCTCTGATGCATGTATTTCCTCTCTTTGTCAAAACTAAGTCCATTTACTAACGCTGAACTTAAATGTAGTACATCTAAGAAATTGTTGAAACAACTAAAAATTTCATAAATCTTGATCCTTTCAGAAGTTATGAGCAATATCAATCTTTCAAAAGAATTGATCATTCTTTGAGAATTCTTGGATGAGCTTCATCACGGGCTCTGGGGATCTACGATTCAGATTTCAGACGTGGATTTCATCGCTTACGAGCATCAAATGCCGTCTTATAAGTTTGTGGCTCATTCAACCTCTCGGAAAAATTCCAAGTTTATTTAATTTGCCTCTTGGTCTTCTCTAAAGTACTGGAAACTTTCGGAGACTTCAAAGCAAATTTTGAAGAAATTTATAGAAATAATTCAAACATTGGAAAGAAAGAAGCAAAACTATGGGACGAAATTAACAAGCAATAATTTGTCGTTTGAGTGGTTGTTATGAGTGTTAAGACGAAATGAGTTTTTGGTGTTGTGAGTATAAGTGCGTGGAATGCACGATCATCTCGGAAATTTGGTTGAGCAATTCACACATGTGTTTCTAACGCTAGACGCCATGTCCTTGTGGAAGTGCAATATGGCCACAGAATTCAGCCACTGTTGTCCCATGGTGGAGCGCAAGTATGTCTTCAGTCTTCGAAGTCCCGAAAATTACCCCTCAGGTGTTTCAGAATATGTCGAAATTGTCACATATATATTCAGAAATTTTACAAACTCTGGGAGAAGTTCAATCAAATGCGGTTCTTTCTTGAAGTAGTCAACAATATCTGAGATATTCTCAACACACTTGTCAGCTTCCTTCAAAGTTTGAAAAAACATTTCCCGATGCAGCAGCTAGCGTTCCGAATCGACATCACCCTCATAAAAACTCAGATTTTTTGCTTTGTTTGCGTCGATTCCCAGCAAAAACTTTTCAATTTTCAACAGGAACTCAAACGATTCAGTTTAAACTGAGCGTCAAGTGATTCTAGAAGCTTGTCGATAATTTCCTGATAGTGGGATTCATGAATCTCTTCAACCGATCCTGCGATTGATTCTCTTTTCTGTGATTGTTCGTCTGGATTGAATCGTTTAGGCACCCTCATTTTTTGCGGCAACTTCCGAGATCCTACCTCGGTCGGTTTGCCTGATGATGATGATGATGATGATGTAATACTACCATCTATTGTAGCAAGGTTACTTTCCATAGCAGTGGAATAATCTGAAAAACGATTTGATCAGGATTCTTCTATTATTGTTTGTGATCATCAAGCTCCTGTTTGGGCGGGCCCGTAAACAGAGACACTTACGCGAAACCCGCGAATATAGGGAAGAGAATCTCCTTCCAAAAGCAAGTTCACACTCGAAGCACTAGAATCGAGCCCTAGATTGACAGAATAAACCCAATAGATGGGGTCGAAGAGCCCGCCCTCGTTCCGCGAAATGTTAACAATAGGGAGAAGGCAGTCCCATGCTCCCTATCCAAATCGTTTTACTTGGGTGCCCTGATGGTCCCTCCCTTTCCCCGTTATATGTTATTTAATATTTAGTATATTTTGTATACAAAATGTTAGGATATCATTATAGACAAACATGCCAATTTAGTCAAATTTCAAACTTGAATGATACTACCGATGGATTGTTACTGAAATATAAATAAAAATTAGATATGTATTAATATCTTTCTTGTTCTGGAAAAGCTGAAAACAGAATAGATCATTTCAAATATCAAAGAAAAAATTTCAATGAAATATATTGTTTTATAAGACATGTTGTAATATTTTTCTTTATACTGTTCTAGTAACATTTAAAATATAGCAATTGGAGTGAACGAAGAGTCCGGTTTGATGATTCCTGAAATAAATGGCTTATCTTACCATAATGCCACTAAACACAATATTAAAATATAATCTTACATTGCTTATAAGCACATGCTAGTCTTTTATGAATATAGTAGTTGAAATTCAGAAGTGCAATTTTAAATTAAATGTAATGCTGAAATGCTGAAAAACAAATTGAGCTTTTGATGCCCGTCGTGTTGCTCCCGGCTCTTACATGGTTTTGGAATGCAAAAATGATTACAAAGCGTGCTGAAATTAGTGATAAAATGAGAATGGGAAATATACAATATGATTTAAAGTTACACGATCTTCAGTCGCACCCCCTCACTTCGCTATTGTCAGATTGACAACATTGCCCAGGCTACGACAACCAGCGTCTCCATGTTTAAGCTGGCAGTCTTTTGTGATCATATGACTCGTGGAGGCGTGAGGTAGGAACTTGTGAGGACGAGAGGTCGGCCGCATCCTCCTTCGAAGTTGTCAACTCACCATTTGAAGCCCATCACCTCGGTCGGTTTGCCTGATGATAATCTTTCCCAAACCTCGGAAAACTCCTTTTTACAGAAGTTCAAACTTGCCTTCAACGTTTCGATCATGCGGTATGCTTCCTCCAAACGCAACGATTTTCTTTGGAGCGCCGTGTTCACTGTGTCAATGTACCCGAATAATTTAACTATTACCATCAAGGTAAAGTAAAAGTCAAATTTCTCCATCATTCTCAAAAACCCAGCAGCTTTTGCACCAGCATCAGAAGCATCACTTTCAGCAAAAGTCGTGAAAAATTCAACTAAAGCGGAATAGTTTGATCTAACAGATGACATGGACACGAATTTGAATGCCCATATTGTTGGGCACAAAGGTCGAAGTTTGTTGGAATCATCTGATTTAATAGACTGAAACATCGCGAGCCGTTTTGGTGAATCCCTGACGAAGTTGATCAGATCCTTCACTAAGTTTAAGGTATCTTGGCAAAAAGGAATCGTCTTCATGGTGTCTTGCGCCACCAAGTTCAAAGAATGAGCCAAGCAGTGGACAAACAAAGCTCTCCTTTCATCACCAAGAATCTTAGCTTGCACTCCATTTTTGCCACCAGCCATATTCCTTGCTCCGCCATAACACTTCCCTCTACAGTTGGACAGCGGCAAATCAAATCGAATAAATATATCATTGATGACGGAATAAAGCGTGGCGGAGGTTGTACACTCCACTTCATAGAAACCGAACACTTCATAGAAATTTCTTCGGCTTCCAAAGGATTTCTGGCAAAACGGAAGCAAGATGAAAACTGCTCCTTCCTTGAAATGTCCGCTGTCTCGTCGCACATAATAGCATAGTAAACAGCTAACTTTACCAACTCAAGGAGTTTTCGAAGCAGAGTATGGATAAGAAGATCGAGAATTTCGTTTTGGATTCCATGACCACACCAAGTATACGATTCGCGATTCGCGTTTTTGGTCAGAGATCTGCACACAAACGTTAACTGATGTTCGCAAAGCATGTAGTTTCATCACTGCTTCCCTGTGACACATCGATTGCAGTTTGAACTTTTCCACTCCCTTTTTTTCCGGCTGGGTACATTTTCCACTGCGACCAGTTTTTTGATCTATTGTGGTTTCCCCACTCCCTTTTTCCAATTATTGAGAACCGATTCGATGAAAATTGTTTCCTGCTTAGAGGAGAACGGCAATGTGTGGAGCACAGCATAATGTCGTTTGCCGGGTCGTAAAAAATCCATGGGAAGCTTGTTGTCCAATCTGGTACAAATCGCCGCTTAAACACACTTTTTGTACTCACACATTCAACGGTCGGGACATCAGCGGAGGCAACTGAGGCAACAGATGTTCCTTCTGCTGGATCCGTATGCGTGGGATTTGTCGGGGAATCAGCAACAGCATCCTCGGAGATTTCCTTTTTCGGTAGCTTGATCAGAAACTTATACATTTTGACGATCAAATCGAGCAGCAATTCTAAATTTAGTACAGTCTTTAGCTGCTTCGATTTTTATATTATACTTACTTTCGGATGAATAATTTTTCAACGTACATTACTACGAAAAAAAATCGTTGCTTCAAAAAGCTAACAATTGACAAATCAGTACAATGAACCGATTGATTCAAGAATGTTATCTGCACCAACGCTGGAAGCTGAATGAAAACCCAGTCAGAAAGCTCTCCCATATTCATTCATTAAAACAAAATAAGAATGAACCATACGCCCAGTGCAAATAAAATGGGTTGGTGTGTAAAGCTTAAATTTGTAATGCCAGTTGACGTGGATTATGAGTTCATGATACAGCCTTCGAAAATGGGCTATTCTATGCAAATTTTATTAGGGGGGCAGAAAGTGCTTCGCCCCCCCAAAATTGGCGCCTATGGTCTCAATGATTCAAATTTATGAATTGATTGCCCGAACACTGATGATAATTTATATAAAAATGGTCGTTCACTTAGTTACACTGAAAGTTAATTTTAGTTTATATTACAAAATCGAAGGTAGAACTAACAAATCTGTTCGTTGTTTTCAGCAACGAAACTGATTTGTTCTTTTTATGAAGATATATTCGTAATTAATCCCACACGCTCAACTGTTAAAAGCACGAAGCATTTGTTGACACAGAAACAACATTTGTGCATTGTACGAAAACAATACAAAGAGCTACGAATATTTTTTTACCAATTTAAAAGAAACGTCTCTCTGATGGTTGCCTTAATGATTGAGAGATCTACTTTATCGACTTGAAATGTAATTGACAAAAAAGCACAACCACGTGGAGTTTTCCAGCGTCTTTTTTTAATGTTTCTGACATGGGATTCGATCCTGTAATTTTGGAAAGAGCTGATACTGCATCCTCGGTTGATCTCACTATGCCATGGCGACTCGTGAGGTGATAATTGAATAATGAGTATGAAGTAATAACTCCCGACAGCGCTTCAATTTGTATTTGAGGGTAAATAAATTATTCCCGCCCATCCCAGCAGCAACATCAGCGAAGCAGCGATTGGCTGGTCTTCACGAAATCCATTTCGTGCATTATACAAAAAGGTGTAATGATAGCATTTCATTAGATAAAAAGCACTATGAATGTTTCATACAATATACGAGACATTTGTTCTATGTACAAAATCCATGATTACGAAGCAAGTGAAAGCTAATAAACGAAAATAAATTTTCAGTGTAGTAGTTAGTTCACTTAGTCACTTATTTCAAAACTCCTTACTTTTGTGAAATTTTAGGTAGTTTCATAAAAAAAAAACTCACAACAGCCTCAACAACATAGAAATTGATGTAGACAGAATTGACGCAAAATGGACAAAATCAACCTTTACGAACCAACTTGGGTAATTCAATTTTTCATTCGGTATTGGCCATGTTGAAATACCGTTGCTATAATTACAAGGGATAGCCTATGTGGTTGTACGACATATTGACGTAGAACTACTAGAACGCTGTTTTCTCGTTATTCTAATTATCATAATAACCAGGATTTCTTTCAAAGAGAGCGTACTGGATTTTTTCTCTCAAATTCATGGCAAATCGTTATTGCATCACTATAAAAGTATTCTATAATAATTTTTACCTCTTATGTTGTATTAATAGACATCTTGTAATTATTATTTTATTTTTCTTAACATTAAATTGAGAGTAGTGAGACTAAACGCGCCTTTTTTGTCAGATAAAGGACGAACCATTTGTTGTTATTTGTTTTGGATCACTCACAGTTATTAACCACGTAACATTTTTAGGAGGGAAGGGGCTTTGAAAACTGTGAAGATTCACACAAACATTATTTGATGTCAAAAAAATCCAGTTTAATCGGATCTTGATTCTAAATTTCAGTGCACGCAATAAAGACGAAAAAATAGCATAATTTCTCAAAAAGTTAGTTACCAACAACACCTTAGTAATTTGTATATTATTTTTAATATTATTTTCAAAATCTATACTTAGAATACTTTTTACTTTGGACTTCGTGAATTTGCGCTGATTTTCAATCAGACGTAATATTCTTAAAAGCGAAAGTGCAAGAGATAAAATTGATCAAGAGATATATTTCAGCTTTTCAAAGACGAAAGTGCATGAGATAAATCATCAGATATATAGCTCAATTTTTATATTTGAAAAATTCCTACCCCTCGGCTGGATGTTTCACTGTGTAGTGGTGGCTAGGCTTAATTTCATGCCATACATTGGGAAATTGAAGGCGGCTGTTCCATCATCGACGTCTATGATTGATGAGCAGCATGAAGAGGCGATGGGGGTTAAGTGAGATTCCCACTCTGATAAAACATAGCATTAGAACCTAGACCTAGCTTGCACTGATAGTATCCCATTTGTCACACCTTGCTTGAGCAGCCATTTTGTAGTACATTTATATAAAGGCACCGACGATTAGATTCGAAATCAGGTTACACAATAAAAAAAAAATTATAGCATGTTTATCAGTGCATCTTCTTCTTGCGTTTCTTGCTTTCACTTTTGTCTTTTGAGATATTGTTCTACAAATAACATGAGATACCAATCTAAAAACTCAAGGTATTGTTATCATTTATTACCCATTTCATATCCGATTTGTGTTTAACGCCACGATGTCAAACTTTTATTATGATGCATTGTTGTTATGAGATATACTGGGAATGTATGAGCATAGGAGGAATATCACAAAAAAAAAAAATATTAATTTATCGGTACTTTGAACATTTACATTTCTTTGTAAATATCGAGGAGAAATCTCATTAGTTTTTTTTAAGTAGAATGAAAAGTAACTTTTTAGAAAAACATAAGTAAATATAACATAACACGGAATTAAATGTAATGTCATATAGATAAGTTGTTTTTTTTGCGGTTTTAAAAAAGCCTTTTAAAAAATAATCCGTATAAATTTAAGATAAAATAAACAAATATGTGTATACATGTAAAAATACTTAAGTCTGCAAAAAAAAATTAAGGTAGGTGAAATTTTTTCTTCTTCAATGTTGATTATTCTTGGCCACCTAACCTAAAATTCTATATATTTTTCCATCAAAGCACTTTAAGGAATATGCTCAAATGATAACCTGATTCATAAGTTCTATTTTGTTTACCTTACAACTAGTAAGCCATTCCCATTCAAGTCATATTTTTCTTCAAATTGATCACATGCCCTGGAAAATACGTTGTTGCCTATAACACAACAATTTATTTTCACAAGCAGTTCTATTGGAACGAACAATTGTCACACACACATTTGAATATTTTGGCGCTTAATAAAAACACCTTCAGGCTGTTATTGAGAAACCTCCCATGAATGTTTTTTGTAAAAAAATCATGAAATATCAAATCCAATTTTTACTTTTCTAAAGTTAGCTTTAGACCCATTCGGAATAATAGCTTTCGGCCTACTGACCCATCTATCATAATAGTCTTAGACCTAAAGGCGTTCGGCCTCATTGCACTTGGTCTAGCGGCCCTACACAGTTATTTTCAACAATCTGTTTCCGTAGTTTTTTTTGTTTGTGCCTAGGTCACGTCGTATCACTTTCATGAAAAGGCACTGGGAGCAGATAATTGCAGCTATTAATTTTTATGTTTACATTTTAATCAGCAATATTTTATACTAAACTTCAACAGAATTGATTTTTATTACTTTGTCCAGTTGTTACTCACCACTTTCAATTTATTTTTGTCCACGGGGTTGGTGATCGGTCGATCTACGAATCCAACGTGGAAATGCTTTCATCTTGATGAATTTTAGTTCGTTAGATTTTGTATTTGTAAGGTACGTTTCAATTATAATTATCTATTTTTGGATGACGATTTTGGGTTTTTTTTTTACCTTTCATTATGTTTTAATTTAGTTTTGAACCCTCACAGTAGTTGGACTTGGAATGGCGTCTTAACTCAAATATTCAATTCGATTTATTCAGTATGATTTTAATTCGATTCACTAATCAAAAAACTTTGTTATTCGTGATATATTCAACTCAATATACATGCCAACAAAGGACATCAAATTTGTTTCATCTTTTTTTCTTCAATTGAAATTGAACCAAGATTACGAGTAGAATTGGAACACAACATAGAACTAAATTCGACGTTATCTCGAAGCTCAATAAACATTTAATAATAGAAAATATAGCAATGAAATAATGATAATTAAAGAATTCACTAAATTACGAAAAATAGACATCCAAATAAAATACTCGTAAACCAAAGATGAATAGAATCTGATCACAAATGAAAAAAAAAGACTAAAAGAATGAACCCATCTTAAAGAATCTTTTTGGATCAACACAGGCCAAAACAGTGACTTAATGGGCACCACAACCTTCACCGAACTTCAGTGTGTTTATTTAAAATAGAAGCTCATAGAAGCAAACTTCTGCAATAAAAGAGTCAAAAACCTGTCCACGTTAAATTTCGGACAAAAAAATAATCGCAGCCAAAAAAGCTACACATAATTTAACAAAACCGATTGTTTAGTTCACTATAATATAGTTATATCTACATAAGAAACAGTTAATTAACATGTTAATCCTTCTTTCTGTAAAATTCTAGAACTTTCTATGGTACACCCGCCATCAGGTTCCGTACGGTATCCTCAGATACACCCGCCGTGATAATTTTCCATCTTCTCTTGAAATCATCGGTACCATTTGCAGACTTCTTAGTTTCGAAGAGTTTCCGCTTAACTAGAACCCAGTACTTCTCTATTGGCCGAAGTTCTGGTCAACTTGGTGGATTGGCTGATTTTGGCACGTATTTGACCTCTTGTACCTTATACTACTCCAGGACGGATTTCGCTTAGTGACAAGAGGCCTTTGTGCGCCTTCAGTCCTTGCCTCGGCTTCACTTTTTGTACGCATGATTTTGACTTCCCAACTTTGCGAGCCATATTTCGCTCAGAAAGATTGGGATTTTTCTCAATAATGGCTACCACCTTCTTGTCCGTTTGTCGGGAGCATATTTTTCGATTTCCACTTCCAACATTCCGATCCACAGTCAAGCGCTGGTCAAATGATTTGCAAACACAAAACACGGTACTTTTCTGTAGTTTTAGTTTATTGGCAAGATCGCGTACCGATAAATTCGGATTTTGCTGCCGTTCGTACAAAATGCGTTTGCGCACTTCCACTTGATTCGACGCCATTTTACTAATTCTAACAGGAATGTAAACATGCTGTACCACGGAATAAAGTGGAGAGTTTCAACTGTCATATAAGTGAAACGTTTCAGAGATCCGTGAAATAATTCAAAATCTACACTGAAAGGAAAGTGTCCGAAATTTTACGTGGACAGGCTTTTAGTTTAGAATGAAAGAATAGGTCCGCTACAACTACGACTACTACTACTACTACAACAAACGCTACAACTTCGACACCCTGAAAATTCGACAAATTTTTTAATGTTTTTTTATTGTGCACATTGCGTGTTCGGCTACGACATCAACTATTTGGTTTAGTTAATTAAAATGTTAGTTGATGAAATTCATAAACGGTTGCTATAATGGCAGATTTGCATCACAACTTTGCATTTTTGAAAACATGAATCTCAGAAACATTTCGTAAATGAAACTTGAATCACCTGTACGCTGCATTGCTTTAATTGTAATCAATGTTTGGTATACAAAATCCTTGTCGGTTGTTAGATTCTTGCCTTAAAAAGTGAAAGTGGGAATTCAAATCAACCATGCAAACACTATCACTCCAAAAAGAAAATGATGACCACCTTAACTTTTCAAGTCGATTGTTAAAAAAGCATCCCGATGACTACAGGCGTGTTAATTCGAAAGCCTGTTCAGAAGCTTTGCCTTACGTAAAGGATTCACACAGTATAAAATTACCTGTGAAATTTTCTGATTTTATAAATCACATAAAACCGAACCGGCAAAGAAAGTGAACGACATTTTGTGAACTCCCATAACCTCCGAGACATTGTCAATTCAACTTTGCTGCAGAGGGAAAACACCTAGAACTGCACAACGAACTTTTCCTTCACTTCCCTTGCGGGGCAAAAGTTAATTAACCAGCGCGTCGTATCAGTTTGATTTTTAAGTCGTTGCACCTAGTCGTCGTGATTCCAGCAAGTGCCAGTGAACGAAACACACCATTAGACTTCAATTTAGATACGCCTAGTAGCAAAATAGGCGAGGGGCAAACGGGCAAGTAGCTTGCCGCTATAACCTCACATATTGTCAAACAAGCTGTCTAAGGTCTATGTGGCTGTTCAACTGTAACTACGTGAAGGTAGCTTGTTACGTTAGCGCCTAGGTTCCTTGAACTTACGACGGCGGTGATATCATTGTCGCTAAGATGTTTACATTACTTCAAACGGTGAATCTCCTTCTTGCACACATTCACACCCTGCCTTAAATCCAGCAACAAACCAAAACACACTGTTTCGAAACGGTGCGAAGCGAAATCGTAAATAATGAAAGCATCAGCATAATTTAATATTCGTGTCGTCCTCCCCAATATGGCAGTTTAATACTTTAACTGTTTACCTTTCTCATTCATTAGCAGCCGATGTGCGAGAAATTTGGCGGTCGTCGGTTGTTCATTTTTATTGCTTGGAATTTGCGTAAATAAAAATTCCACGTAAATCCTTGCGTGTCGTACTGACTCCTCTCAAGTCCGTTTTGATTTTCGCATGAATCCGGCTTGACCGGAACGATACTCTTTCTCCGGTTAATGAATTTTCTCAAATGAGTATTGCGTGTATTTAAGGGGTTGAGTCTTCTGTTTGGCTTATTTTTCGTTAAGAAAGCTTACCTTTGTAGTATTTAAGCTCAACCTAGCCACATGCGTGCGATAGCAATTAGCCTAAGACTTTGAAGTAGGCTGTAACGAGCTCCCAAACGGCATCGAGACGGAATTGCCAATTGTTCATGTCACTCTGTAGGAGCGTCGTTTTTCAGAGTGGGGTTGCCCAAATAAGTATCAGGTTGGCCTTAGAAAGCAGTCCGGGCTAGCGGTTGAAAACTGCATTTTCGAGTGAGCCGTAAAATGACAACGGTCAAATGATTTATGTGAACATGAAGAAAGCGAATAACTCATGCTGCTAATTTGAGTGCCATTGGTGGAGTGCTAAAACCATATCAAAACTTCAGGCATAAAATAATCTGAGTTATGGCGTATTGTTTCATTTTAAGGTGCTTACGGCTTGGCCAGAGGGTTGACGATCTGTTAAGTTACGTCGTTAAAATAACCATTTAAAATACGTTTCCAATTTCGCACTCAGGCGCCAGTTTATCCATTCAAATCGTCTGCCATGCTTCATAACGTTAGCTAGATTTATCAACTAGATTTTTGCATATGAATGCTAATGGCGAAAAACCCGATCTTAATTGCCATCCAGAGCAGTTAAGAAGAGTGGATTCCTGCAGGATTCCGTTCCAAAATTCACTGACAAATACTGAAACTGAAAAATGAGCCCAATTTGGTATCTTTCGTGAAATCTTTCAACATTCCATTTCCATAAGCGTTAGATAAATTAGACATTCATGTCTAGCGATATGCTAATTTGGGTTTGAAAATCCACCAAAGCCAATGCTTGATATTTGTTTCAATGACGATTATTGCTAGCCGATTGTTTCACGCCTTCCTAGCTGGAATGTATCATCTTCGTCAGTCGGTTTCGAATCGACAGATGAAATGTTATTAATTATGTTGCCTATTTATTTTCCCCATTCTGCAGGGGAGCTCAGATGGTGACGCTTGCTAGCTCAAAATATGTTTTTCTAATTTGAGACCATACTGGATGAGTTCGATTTCCAATTTGAGGTAGGATTCCATTTGGGCTGATTTTTGTTCTTTGAAACCGATGGAGATGAATATTCGCAATCGCGTGCTGATACAGTTCACCGCAACCCACAACGTTGAGGCGACAGACAAATAGGGACTATTCCATAAAACGCTTTTTGGATCAAGATTGGCTAAATTGCCTTTTTCGAATCATGCAGATTTTTCGACTTATGATTGCAAAAATTGCGTGGTGCATTCCTCAATTTACCAACGTTTGAGTGTACCATTTTAAAAAATTGCTAAAAATAGTTGTTTTCCTATTGTGTAACTTTGAAAGAAACTTAAAATCATCCGCACTTAGAATCATAGAAAATGCATAGATAAATGGTGGAATCACTCCACTTTTTTATTGGCATAATGTGCTCCTAAAATGATAACAAAGGCAGAGACCAACGTCGGTTTTTTATTTAGAAGCTTCTTATCTCAAAATGATAAGACCGGTGAAATTTGTGGTAGCTAGATGCCGTTTTAATTAGCTTCTACTAATTTATTTAACAAAAGGCGTGCTGCTAAAGCTCGATTCAAAGTAAATCTGGACACACGGTTTAATACACCACCGCGTCCCTGGTGGTTGGAACAAAAAACGTTTGACAGGCATTTTTTGATGTTTCATTGACGAACAAATTGGTGAAAAGTTTTTCTCGATTGATCGACGCATCTCGAAATTACGTATCTTGTGAAAAGAAAATTAATTGTGCACAAACATCTAGAGAATCCTTCGTGGTCTGCCTCAAATATTGCAGAAGTGTTAAAATTCCCAAAGTCAATGGTGTGTCTTGTAATCAAACGTTACAACGGTACTCTAAGTGTGGATAGAGCACAGCGCATCTATCATAAAAGTGGCACTAGGGACAAGGAGCTGAGGAGAAAGGTGTTGAGGTACGTGAAAGCTACCCAAATGTCTCAATACGTGATTTGGCAAAGAAATACGATTACAACTTTTCCACAGTGCGTAAAATCCTTTCAAGAGAAGTATATAAGCCTTTTTGCAAGTCAACATCCGAATCGCTCCCTGAAACTAAATTTAGTGGTCAAAAAGCGAGCACAATTACTATACGAACGAATTTTGACGAAATTTGATGGCTTTATTTTAATGGATGACGAAACATATGTCAAAATGGATTATAAACAAATCTCCGGACGAAAATTTTACCAGACAACTGGTCGTGGGGATGTCCCTTTAAGGTATAAATTTGTTTTTGCTGATAAGTTTGCTCTGAAACTAATGATTCGGCAAGGAATCTGCAGTTGTGGCCTTAAAACCAAGGTTTTCATCACATCTCACACAATGTGTCTGGAAAAGCGGATTTTACCCTTCATTCGGCAACACAAGACCATCGTTATGTTTTGGCCGGATCTAGCCAGCTGCCACTATTCTTAAATTCGATTTTGCTGTTCGGTAAAAAAATTGACGAAACATTTCGGTAAACATAACATCTTACCGATTTTTCGGTAAACATAAAAAATGTTTCCGTAATTTTGTAACACTTTACCGAACGATCTGTAATGTTGAATTTTATTTACCGAATACGGTAGAAAAAAATACAATCCATACGGTAAAGACAAACAATCACTGAATACGGTAAGAACTTTACCGAACAAAACGTAAAACGAACTCTGAATAACCGAAGCCCGGTAAAGTATTATTAACTGTCAAACTGTCAGCCATTTTCTATGAAGCCTCGTGGTTCCAGTGATCGGTTGTCCAGAAGGTGGTTTGGATATTGATTAATTTTAATTATTCCATGTATGTATGTAGAAAATAAACCAGCGTTAATTAGAGCTTTCATCCGGCTAGCTATAAATATTTCAAATGTGCTGATTACATGCTAAACAATCAATAGGTTCGATGTAAAAAGGGATTATTATTCTAAACGATACACATGCAAAATATATTTGCAGCATTGTATCCATCTACAGGTAGAACATAACTTCACTGACCAGCATCCGATGCAGTCGACATGCATCGTTCGTAGTATTTCGTTGACTGCGCCATATGCTGGAAAGACCTCACAGTCCCGGTCGGAATAACAACAAATATAGTTTTGTTTAATATATTCAATTATCCAATAACATCCAAATATTTTGGTGTTTAACGATACAAACAAAAAAGAAATACCGAAACGGTTCGGTACCAGACTACACAAATTACCGAACTGTACGGTAATTTTTGACAGATCATCAAATCTTCCATTACCGAACTGTACGGTAGTTTTTGACAGTTCATCAAAAAATTTGAGTACCGAACGTTCGGTAATTGATTTAATTACCGAACCGATTACCGAACGTTCAGCTGTTGAAAGTTCGGTAAAAAATTACCGAATACTGTAAAATTTTCTAAGTGTGTAAAAAGGGTACTAGAATGGTATGCTGCAAACAATGTTAATTTCGTCGCCAAAGAGATTAATCCTCCGAATCGCCCTGAGTTCAGACCGATCGAAAAATATTGGGCACTTGTCAAGCGAAAACTTTCGAGAATGCGGTAAGGAAGTGACAAATGCATAACAAATGCGTTTAAAGTGGAATAAGTTCACCGGTACAGTGTCACCAGCAACTGTGCAGATCACAATGGCATCGATCACAAGTAAGGGGGATAGTTTGTTCGAAACGGTGAAATGTAACAACTTGTTATAAATCGATTGAAAGCTGAATAAATACCCTTTTTTGACGTTTTGATCAACCGTGTATGTTGTTTGATTCTTGAGTTATGATCACTTGAATGCGTTCAAATTTACTTTGAATCGGGCTTTATTAGACTGTATCAACATTATAGGGGGACTGTGGATGAACAGCTGGGGTGAAATGAAGAGGGTGTTAATATAAGAGAATAATTCCCTCAATCCCTATCTTAGCGCTACCCATTAGACTAGGTATTATGGCCTATTTGGACCATTCTTCATCGGAAAGAATCGCCAAATGCGAATATAGTAAATAAAGACAAATTTCAACTCCATTTTCAAAACCAAAGTAACATTGCCAAAACCATCCAGCTATATTAAGTTTTATAAAAGTTTTATGAACGTCACTAGAAATCAATTTGTTTTTATTATGGCACCAATAGCAACAATTAATGTGCAACTAGCGATTTGAAATTGGTTCACTGTTATAGAACCCCTAGTTCCGAAGTACACCTTGCAGTCTACACCTTGCCATGAACTCATGCGCTTTTCAGTACCTTTTGGTATAAGTATCTTTGTTCTTGTTTTGATTTGCTATGTTATTTTGACAGAATATTTGAGAGTGTATTGGTGTGAGTTACGGTCTTAGGGGCGAATCATTAAGCTTGGGACCGATCTTGGGACCGGTGTGCTAGTACTTCCTGAGCCAAAAACAGTATTCGTTTTCTTCATGACTATCCATTTTAGTCAGATTCATGAGAACTTGCGCAGCTTGTTTACAACGATCTTAAAACTTTGTTTTCTCAAATTTAATTTACTCCTATCAAAGGTTTTATTTCGACTTTATGAACTCGTAAAATGCCGTTTTGAAATGCCGTTTTATCACCAATTTCACTCATTCATATTATCTTATTATGATCAGTTGAAAAAGCACTTTAAAACCATTTTGCCTCCATTAAATGCATTAAACGGCAAATTGGTTTAATAGTACTCATTGCGAAGATAAATTGACTGTTTGGCAAAACTGTGATTTTTTTCAGTTGCCATTTTGAAATATAAGAAATAATTGATATGTGGAAAAATAAATGCACCAAATTTTAAATGTCGTGCAAATATACTGAAGATCGGAGACTAATTTTGGCATTCTCTAGGATAACCTTATTGAATTCCATCAATTTCAGGAAATCCATGATTTATTTATCGAATATATTTGTTTTAATTTTGTTTTTGTTATTGTAAACTTGCAAAATCTCCGAGGCGCATTAATTTTCGGCTCTGATCGTGCCAACATTCACCATAAAATTCAATGCACATACGATTTGGAGTGTGATACGTTGTAAAAAAAATCGATTTGTTTTGGATATTTTGCTATCAAACAAAATTTTTCGCAACCCTAGAACACGTTTCTTAGATATTATTCACTGCAAAATAAATCAGGAGAGCAGAGAATCAAACAAAGCAGAACAACAAAAACCAACCACTATATCACAGTGAAGTTTGACAGCTGTGGCCATTTGGACGTATGCTGATTTTCATGGCAACCAATAGGTTTTATGAAGGTGTGGTCGTAACATCTTTCACAAGAACTTTTAAGAACTGAAAGAGGAATATTTCAAAACAAAATGCTGTCAAAACACTCTAGATCCGACTACAAGGAACGCTGCAATAAAATAAACAGTGCGTCCAGATGTTCAATGACTCAAGCCTTTATTGCCCAACAGAGTAACATGACAATGCCTTCTGTATAATTGAAGCCATTTTTCAAAATTTTAAAAGCCGAAAATCATCACTTACCGGGAATGGATCCCTCAGTCCCACCCTTTCCATCCTTTCTACTGATTTTAATCACACACACACACACACACACACACGATCATTTGAACTGAGAAGAAGACATTTGACATCAGTCTTAGTGTACAGCTTCAGCTTTCAACGATCGAATCGCTTACATGTAAACCACACAGGCGATCGACGTTTCTGCAAAACTTAATTTTCTGCAACACTGGGCAGTATGAATGAAGTCACACAAAGTTTCGAATTCGAAGTGGAAGACAGCCGTATAAATTTGGTGACCAGGGTTACACTCTGGCCGGGGTTAGTTTCATTTGGGTATGCCTACAAAACAGATAATGGGAGTGGAGTGTGTCGACGAAGGAACATTATATGCAAATAGCCGCCAACCAGCGAAATCCTCTTCTGATTGGAATGTCATTTGCATACCAGTTTCCAGCATTAAAATATTGCGGAGAAAGAGCATGAGGCCAACCAGCAGTGGCAACGCTTTAGTACTTGGAAGGATAGGCTGCCGTTGAAGTCACGATGCGGCGATTTCTTCTCTCCATCATTGACAGCACCCGAGTGTGCGATCCAGCGATGCGGATCGAATAATTAATTTCGGCGTTGCTGACTGTGGACAACGAATGACGACGACGGTCCTCAATACTAGCACGTTGTATTCGAACGAGAAGGTCAAACAGTTCGAACAGTTGGAAAACCGATGCCGTGTTGTTTTCCTTCAAAAAACGGTTCGATTTCTATTCCAAAGCTCATTTCCATTCATGTACCGGTTTAGGAAGATGAGCTACCAATGATAAAGAAATTAGTTTTTGGAGGTTGTTTTTTCCTTTCGTGAAGTGTGAGGCCGTCAGGTGGATTTTATTATAGGTGTTGGATCCATTCAAATATAAAATCTTTTTATCAAGGCCAGAAGTGATTGGCTATGCGTAACACAATTAATTCATTTAACTGGTGCCATAAAGATCCTCTTGGATGAGTCTGTTCAACCCGTGTTCTGCGTAGAATCAAATTAAAAACATTTTGGTTCTTTTGATCCAATCAGCGTAGAATTTGATAAAAAAAAATCTGTGCTGCCGGGTGACGCGTTCAAAAAATGCGTAAATATTCACCTGTCCATATCTATGAATATTTATTACCACCCGTGACATCCCCAAATAAGAGGAGTGCCAGCTTAAGAATCTTCAAGATCATATGTTTTGGCTTTCCACGCATTCAGACCCGCTCCTTCTACCAATATGTATTTTCTTTTGTCTTATAATGTAAACGTACGTGCCTCATCATTTCAAAAGAATGTTCATTTTTCAAAAATCCGCGCCCCCGTCTCCTGAAACGGCTAAGCAAACAAACCACACGATACGACCCCTTAGCGCTAAATATCTGATCAAACAACCGGTAATAATTCGTAAAAAAAATGTTACTTTAGATTGTTGTGTTAGCGAATCGATTCGATCCATCTACAGCCGCCGCACAGTCAACAATTCGACCTTCCAAAGTTCTTGGCGCGCGCCCACCATTCATCTGGCAGAGAAGAACATTCTTAAGTCCCCATCCCATCCTCAATCAATCTTCGGCTGGACTTTGGTCTGGCTTTTGCAATCGGTCGAAAAGTGCTGCCTCTGTCTATCTTAAAGCACTGGCTGGTATCGGTACATGATTGAACCAGGAAAGATCGCTAAAAATGATTGGTGCGATGACTTTGTAGAAGTGATTTGGCTACTTTCGGGGATCCTTTTTTTTTTGTCAGCTTTTTTCTTCTGTTATTGATGGTACGTTGCGTTGTTGGCTCGTTATCTGCGGCTTATTATGATGGATTATGACGACGCGTTTTTTTCGGTGCCAATCATAATCATTCATACGCTAGTGTAAATAAGAACTTTGGGATTTTGACGTAGGAGCGGAAATTGCTGAACGGATCATTGCTTATAATTTCCGAGATTCGAACAATTATTCGTACAAAGAATAGTTGTCACAAGCAAATGTTCGAAGTACGTGTCTGGCTAGCAGATTCAAACGATGATTTTAATTTAAAATAAGGCACATTGAGCACTAGATAATTGATTTTAAAAAAAAAACAATCCTATCATCGATCGAGTTTACACTTGCTTCAATAACGGCATCCACACGCTTCCGGAACGCACGACAGGTCCTAATAATGAAGCCAAGATCCATTTCTCTCCAGGTACGGGTCAATGTTTTTTTGCGGCTTGCTGAACTTGGGTGGTGTTTAGAACAGGCCTTGGCCTTTGTGACGCGCCATACTGAGTAATCCAGTGGATTAAGATCGGGGCTGGATGGCAGCCACATATCCTTCGCACAGAACGGCAGATGTTCAACCACTTCTGAGTCCGGTTCGAGGTGTGGAACGGAGCCCCATCTTGTTGAAATAAGACATTTGGGCTCGGGCCGTACACTCTTTGATCCATGAAAGAACATGAGCATGAGCATGATTGACCGCCCAAGGTTGCTACTCCGTTATTTCCAAATCAGCTGTTGTAACACAAGAACCAACAGATGATGTTTGGGACTAACCTACATCCTCAATGTGTAATAACTGGTGATCCCAAACTAAGGCAATACCGGCGCCGGCTCCGCCCGAATGCGGGTCAAGTAAGGAATGGGTGGACTTGTGTTGACGTGATACTCGCTTTGAAGGAAACCGCACTGCACTTCCATGAAAAATCACTGGGATGTTGGATAAAATGATTGGGTTTGCAGAAGGATCTGTTTGGCAAACGTGCTGCTGAATTCAACTGACGTCGGCAGCGAATAAGATAATTCAGCGCCAATATTAGATTAGGGCGAATCTGCTTTTGTAAACAATGGCTTTCGTAGTCATTTTCTCTTGAACAAAAGGTCGCAAATACAAATTAAGCACTCTTTAAGGAAGAGGAGCTTTATCTCTGTCCGCTGATATATTCAATTTGAAGGAATTGTATTCGACTTCCGATAAATTAGCAGACAAAGTGTTTGTTTACAAAAGCAGATTCGCCCTAATCAAATGTTGGCGCTGAATCATGGTAGATTGCTGGTTTATTCTCTGTACAGAGATGCATAGTAAAATTATTCTAATTTTTGCACCGATTTTGCACCGATTTAAACCAATAGTAATGATGCTGTTGGGGCCACTCTCAAGTGAGGGTGGTTTATTTCAAATTTCAGAATACAAAAATACGTTAAAACATAAAGTTTGAGGACCGATTTAAACCAACAGTAAGGATGCTGCTGGAGCCACTAACAAGTGAGGGTGTTTTATTTCAGTAGAACAGAAAAATAAGTTAAACCGTACACTCTTTGATCCACGAAAGAACATACTTACTTAAAATCCCGATGTTGACCTCCGTGCTTAGTTTGTTGCCTTCTGCAATGAACTCCGGGTTCATTTGTTTTGCCATCGAAAGCCACCAATCCAAACACCATAACATTAGCAAGATGCTTGGTCAGATACACGTTTTTATGCTCGTCGAACACGCCTTTTACCGGGAGAGAACTAATACAGAATTGCCGGATTTTTTCGCTTGAGAAAGCTCAAGATCTTCGTACATTTACGAACTTTCGTGCCGTAAAGTCGCTGATCTCGTGTTCCTTCGCCATTTTTCTTATTGAACGCACTGGATTCGCCCGAATATTCTTTTTGATGGCAGCGATAACCCTCGGAACCTAAGCTGACGTGTAGCCACCACCGCGGATAGTTGTCCTTTCTTTTCTCGGTCTAAGACCCTTTTCACGGTCCACCGGGACACTCTCACGTCTTGAAATGTCTTTTTGCGACATTTGCGCGTAGGACAAATCACGAATACGCTGCCACTTCGTCATGGTGCAACTCTCAAACTAAGGTAATCGGCTTCTTTCACTCGCAGCTTACTATGATATAAATTATAGCTTAGATGCATTCAAAGAAAACCAAAACATTGGAAACCATTGCACAAGTGACACAGGAACCTTATTTGTACGATGGTGCAAACATTATCACGCATATGGAACTCTGCCAACTTCGATGTCTTTTTTTTCTTTCTTAGCGTTTCAAACTTATTGCTTTCGCAATTAGCTTATTACTTGCTCTCAATTTAGTGTTCTAAATGCACTTCCACAGTTAATAATTAAGAGCTTTCGATGCCAGGTACCATTTTTGCAGTAGTATGATTATGTGGCAAGTGCAATCATACCCTATGCCCAGAGAGTCGAGAAATTTTCCTCAACGAAAAATTCCTAGACCATACCGGGAATCGGATGGTGTTGCTTTGTAGCCGCGCCTTTACTGACTGAGCTAAGGGAGGACCCATCTCCAACATTCCGGCCACCTTGAAACACGGAGGTGTTTCAAACATCAACGAAAGGATTCCAGATAAAAATGATGATTGTAGATCGTATACGTAGATGCTACCGCTGATTCTCGCAAAGGTATGGGACAAAAAGAAGACCAGGTAGATCGAACGACAACGATTAAAGGAGTTGGAACCGCAAATACCTGCACTAAGCGCTGGTGCGCTTCGAGCAAATTTTCCCTTTCGGGTTGCTCTACCTGGGTCTGGGCAAAGATGAATTTGGAAATGGAAGTAGAGCGATCCTGGCCGAACGATGTCTTGCCAGATGCGGTCCGCAAAGTGGCTACTCGTACAACACCGTCCTTTCCCGGGTGCAGCTTCGTGATTCTTCCGAGTGACCAACTAGCTGTGGGAGCATTGTCCTCTTTGACAATGACGATTCTGTCCACTTCCACGTTGACAGATGGATTACAGCCCATGGTAGCCCGTGACTGCAGTTATTGCAGATACTCAGGATACCAGCGAGCCCAGATGTTTTGAAGGTGCTTCTGGGTCAGCTCGTACGACTGTAGAAGGTTATCAGGAACTTCACGAAAATCAGATTCCGGAACAGCTCCATATCCGCGGGCTTGCATGACATAGGCGTCAGTGGACGAGAGTTCAGGCACATTTCGACTTGTGCCAGGAGAGTAACCATGTCTTCGTATCCAATATTGACATTCTCGGTGGTCTTCGTATCCAATATTGACGTTCCTGGGGTGCTTCTTCGCTCAGTTCACAGCAAGGTGCTCGAGGTGGAATGAAATTTCAAACGATTTTGTTCTCGGAACACCAGTTGACGATTCTGTCACGATCGGTTTAGTTTATCTTGAGCATCTGATAGATGCGGTTCAGTGCGTGTGAAGCACCCTTGAAAGTGGTAGTGTTATCCGAATGCAATTCAGCGATCCTTCCTCTGCGGGCGAAGAGGCGAAGAGCTGCTAGGAATGTCGCTGTGGTAAGGTGATCTGATAGATGCGGTTCAGTGCGTGTGAAGCACCCTTGAAAGTGGTAGTGTTATCCGAATGCAATTCAGCGATCCTTCCTCTGCGGGCGACTACAGGCGAAGAGCTGCTAGGAATGTCGCTGTGGTAAGGTCACTCACTAGCTCAATGTGCATAGCCTTCGTAGCGAAACAGACAAGTATCGCTACGTACGCCTTTGTTGGGCTTCGATATCGGATGATTGATTTCAACAGGAACGGTCCACAGTAGTCAACTCCACAGACGGAAAACGGTCGAGTTGGTGAGATTCGAGATGCTGTGCTCTGCTGGACTAGTGTGGGTTTGCTACGGAAACAAGTGTGGCAATGGTGAAAGACGAATTTAGCGAGATTTCTGCCGCCAAGAATCCAATACTTCTGACGGAGAGTGGCTAGCAGAAGCTGTGGACCTGCTACTGCACCTTCAAATGAAAGAAACTAGCCAGCAGAGTCGACAGCGGATGTTTGGCAGAGAGCACGTTCGGATGCTTGACATAGTAAGAGAGGGCAGCGTTTCGTAATCGGCCACCGACAAGAAGAATATCTTCCTGATCGATGAGCGGTCTCAACCACTTCAGCTTGGACGATTTAGTGATACTCTCTCCATTGCCGAGATCAGAGATCTCTTCCACGAATGTCTGTTGTTGTGGTAATCGACAGAGACGTAGCTCCGCATGTTGAAGCTCCTTGGTGGTAAGTGGAAATATCGATGTGTCTCAGATGCTAATGATGTCTGGATCTGAACGGCGCCGAGATGCGGATTCTCATGGAGAGCGGATATAGCGCAGACAGAAGGCCGTAACACGACAAAGTTGGGTGAAGTTAGAGTAGCGAGCAAATAAGTCGTCGCAGAAGTCGACCTGCATGGTGGTCATTGCAATGAGTGGTATCTTACGGATTTTTTCATCAGTTGCAAATGCTGCTTCTTCGGATGGATGAAAATTCGGCCAGAACTCCGGAGCAAGTGACAGCCATTCAGGGCCGTTCCACCAGCGTTTACATAGCAAAATATCCGCAGGATTCAGACCTCGTGATATATCATCAGTGGGATTATCGACGCCTGCAATATGTTTCCAATTGCTCACATTGGTTGAGTACTGAATTTGAAGAAAAAGTGGCAGGTATTTTCAGGGCAGCATTTACTTTTTTGTAGAGCTGCGTGGATAATTGGGCAGCACATAGCTCTAGATGGGCTTTCGAATGACGGCTAGACAGTGATGCAACTTTGTATTTTGCTGTTAGTAGCTGGACCGATACACTGTCATTACCTTCGGCTCGCACGTAACAACAGGTTCCATATGCTCCCTTGGAAGCATTTGCGAAGAAATGAGGTTGAACGCTAACGGAGTTAGGTAGCGACACGAATCGTGGAATCCGAACTTCACTTAGTAGATTTAGTGTACAATGAAATGCCTTCC
This sequence comes from Aedes koreicus, assembly GCA_024533555.2. Taxonomy (NCBI): domain Eukaryota; kingdom Metazoa; phylum Arthropoda; class Insecta; order Diptera; family Culicidae; genus Aedes; species Aedes koreicus. The sequence continues at coordinate 589,063 of JAHHFK020003510.1, forward strand.
ATTCTTCTTGAAGTTTGTGGGGTAGAGCAGTATCCCATTCGCAAGCTTCACCATTCTGCTTCAGGGCCCACAACCGCTGCATAAACAACTTGGTGACAACGATTGTAGGACCCACGAGACCAAGTGGATCGAAGATCTGCGCAATGTAAGATATCAGCTTACGTTTTTTCAGAACCGCAGCAGGTAGCGGTAGCTAAACCTTGAACCGAAGTACGTCGTTTGATGGTTCTTAGACGAGACCAAGGGTAGAGACTGCTTGCTCGGTTGGTAGGATCATGAAGCTGCATCCGGGCAATTATGGAGTCGTCCGAGTAGTGACCCTACGTACTGCTGCGAGAAAGGATATCGTTCGGGCCGTAGCGAGAATCGCTCTACTGCCGTCACCGAATCCAAGCATCTGAAGCCGTCGTTCCAGGTAGGGTAACCCGCAAGGGAGAACTTGCTCGAAGCGCACCTGCGCTTAGCACAGGTGATTGCAGTTTCAATCCCCTTAAGTTGAGTCGTACGATCTTGGTCGTCTTTTTTGTTCCCGGTAAACTGTGAGGATCTACGGTGGAGCGATCAACACCAAACCGATGTCTACAACAACCAAAACTATCCAAAACATCAGTTGCTAGCCCTCAAGAATCCATCGGCAGAGCTACCGACAATACCTATCAATATTTGGACTTGGAAATTCCCGAACGTCACGCTAGCAGATCCACAATTCCAAGTTCCAGGAAGGACCGCCCTTTGAGAAGCAAGAATAACAATAGGTCAACAGTCAGTAGAAAGATGCAACCAAGTTAGAGATTTAGGTATAATCCTCGATTTTGAATTAACTTTGAGCATTGTAATAATAATATCTAGTTGTTGGGAAGTAACATGCTCGGTCTTATCAAAGGGTTCAGTCTGAACTTTAAATACCCTTACAAAATCAAAATATTGTACGTGGTATATGTTAGGCCTATCCTTGAATATCGTAGTGTAGTTTGGGCTCCATATCAGGATACACGTTTATACCGCATTGAGTCAGTTCAAAAACAGTTTTTATTATATGCTCTAAGAAAGTTAGGTTGGACGACCTTATCACTACCATCACATAATCGCGATGCATTTCAATGAATTCAGATGGGCTCAAAAAACGCATAGAATGTAGATGAATAATAGCTTTCGTCAAGGATGTTATAGCGCAAACAGTGAACACGCCAGATATTTTTGAAAATCTTAACTTCAAATCTCTACCTCGATTTCTAAGAAACAGAAATTTATTTAACATTAATCATATGACAGACTATTCCAAAAATTGACCAAAAAATAGGAATATGTCTTTTTAAAACCAAATTGTGGAAAAAAATAGTTATCCAATTATTAAAGACTGTATTCGATGAAATTTGGACACACAAAATAGGTCCCCAAAAAATTTCCTTGAGCCCGATTCTTTTCAAACCCTCTGGAAATAAAGTACTACTAAATGGTTAAGTTTTGACAACATTGGTTTATTGAACCTCTTCTCCCAACCCAAATGCCCGCACCTTTGCCTTGACCCCTTTCATCAAATTTTGGGCAATGATAGGACCGACTTGCTTACTTACTTTTAACCACACTTTCTTTAGTTCAAGTTCATCTTCTATCAGTTTTGGAGTTTTAACGAGCTTTGCCTTCATGATTGCCCAAAATTTTTCAATTGGGTGAAGTTCCGGAGAGTTTGGAGGATTGACGTCTTTTGGTACAAAAACTACATTATTATCTTTGTACCAGTCTAAGACGGGCCGGGCATAGTGGCAAGATGCCAAATCCGGCCAAAACAGTGTCGGGCCATCGTGAGATCTCAAGAAGGGCAGAAGTCGTTTTTGGAGGCATTCGTCCTTGTAGATTTGTCCGTTGACGGTCCCAGAGGTGATGAAGGGCTGACTCATTTTACCACATCCGCAGATCGCTTGCCAGACAAGGAATTTTTTGGCGAATTTCGTCAGTTTCTTCTTCCGTACACTCTCCGGAACGGCCAACTTAGAGGTGGCGACGTAGTGTTCCTGTCCTGGCATTTGTTTGGTGTCGGCTTTAATGTAGGTCTCATCGTCCATCACAACGCAGAACGGTTTTGTGAGCCACTCCCTGTACAGTTTTTTTTCACGAGTTTTGGCCACCGAGTTCTGTTTATCGCTCCGGTTCGGTGCCTTCTTGTACACATGTAATCCAGAACGTTTCATTGTTTTCTGCACAAAACAAACTGAAACTTTCGCCTTTTTCGCAACATCCCTGATCGAAATGTTGGGATAACGCTTACATTGGTTCAATACCATCCTGGCCTTCTCCGGATTTGATGTGCCACGTTTTTTGCCACTACCATTTTTCCGCTTGGTTGTCTTACGGTCCTTGAAAGTTTTGGTCACATGAGATACGGTTGAATGTGCCATTCCGAGCTGTTTTCCGATCCATTGATGAGAAGCGTTTGGGTTTTCGAAGTGAGTGCCCAAAATTTGTTGGCGCACTATTTCTTCATTCGAAGCCATCACTGAAATCACTCGACCGATTTTCACGAAACTCATTACATAATTGACACAACACAATGAAATACATTCATTTAAAATTTCAATAATTTTTACCCACACGCTAAAAAGTTACGAACAATTGCGTGTGTCCAAATTTCATCGAATACAGTCTTTAAAGGTATGATTTAAAAACAATTCTTTTTTTATGGAAAAATTAAGTAGTGTACTGTGATGCTTAGTAATCATTGTTACTAAAACAGTCTACGTTTGATTGACGACGAAAAAATAGATAAGTAAATAAGCTCAGTTTCATCTTCAAGACTCAAATATCTCGGGGTCTTAATATTTTTCCACGCCCTGGTATGCATGTAGTTAATGGAAGTCATCTTCAAGATCTTGATTCCAATAATAATCCCGCGCATTGAGCGAGTCTTGTCCGCTCTTTGAGGGATAAACCTGGCAATAAATATGACGAATCCCAGGAAACTGTTCGCCTCTGCTTGGGATTCAGGTTTGCGTGCATCGCTTAATTGCAGTGATCTTCTCGTTTTCGACATGCCAGCTATCACTCTTGGCACGCTGAAATCCAAAAACTTGACTACGTCTTTACCAAGCGAACAATTTTCGTGGTTAACTCTTATTCGGCCATAATGTTGAAAACATCCTACATGTACTACTTTGACATAAGCTTCATAAGCATAATGAGTCTTTCTTGTCACCTGTAAATTTTAGCTAGAATTCTTGATTACTGATGACAAGAAGTACATAATTTTTTGCATAAAAAAGTGACTATTTTCGGATGGATGGTAAAAAAGAACAGAAAAAGGTATTTTAACAAAACGAACTGCATTTTATTTATTAAAAAATTAAAAACGTCATAAAAATACTTCTTCTTCCTGGCAAAGTTTGTAGGCATATTCTTCAGTTTCTTGGTCGTTTTTTTCTATCAAATCATCCGTTGTTTTGGTTATGAAGTTGTTTGAATATACTCTCCTCTTAGAATTGGCCAAGAATTTTTTTGGGCGGAGCTGGGGCACGTTAGAAGGGTTGGCATGCATGGGCACAACTGGAATACCGGTTGGCATGCATGGGCACTACTGGAATGCCCAACCGCTCCATTTCGTCCAGTGCTTGCTTCTAGTAGTGGGCCGACGCTAGATCCGGCCAGTACACCACTGACGCTTCTGCATGAGGATATTCATTTTGTCCAAATACTTCTTGGCCGTTGGGCCGGGAAGCACCGACTTCCCGGCCCAACGCTCGGAAAGAAGTGGCCACCGTGCCTGCCATCTTCCGTTTGAGCTTCTGTTGAATCCTCCGGTCGCTTAAAACGGTCGGACGGCCGGAACCAGGCTTCCGCTCGATGGACTCTCCCTTCTCCAGAAGTGCCAGAATCTTTTAGATGTTTCCGCGATCGTATCCAGCCGACACGAAGTGGGCCACGATGGCTGACATTTTTAGTCCCGGATGGAGCAGGCGGTACGAACAAACCATATATCGAAATTGTTTCACTGTTCTCGCCATAGCTGCCGTAATCAAACTGATGGAGCTGTCATTTTTTTTACAGTATATAGGCAACTAATATATATATTAACTACTGACCAGTGGACCGATCACCAGATGGCAGGGTAATCACATGAAAAATTGGAACATTTAAGTCGCTTTTTTGAATGTACACTTTATACCAATTGCCTTAGCTACTAATCCCATGTGATAATTTTGCAGTAATAATTTGAATTATAATGCCTTAAAGCAAAAATATAGGGTTAGTTGAATGATGCACATAAATAATTGTTTGTCAAATCTTACAATCAACTAACTAAATTTGACCTGGATATAATTTATAATCAGCGCCAGCCTAGCTATAAATTGCATCTAGTGTAATACAAAGCGTTTTCGTTGTACCACTCTCATTCATAAAGGCATTTCTGCACCCATCGGTCACGCCAAATTAAAGGTTCACGTGTTCAAGAAAACAGCTGCCCCCTACTAAAATATGGCGGTCACTTTCTATTTCCACACGGACTTGAATGGTTTGGGTTGATCCGCTTTCGCACAGCGAAACGTGCGAAACTCTTAATCCGTATCAATCATCACACAACAATAATAAATATAGCCAGGTACTCCTACCTACCTACGTGCTGCAAATCAGCAGACAAAAGGAAACCGGGCAGTGCGTGGCACTCGAATTGAATTCGAAAATCCGAGCGCGCGCGCTCCGCCCATATGGAGCAGCAATCGTCAGTGACCGCATATACATGCACAAAATGATACAACAAGGTACACTCGTGGAAGATGATGCGAACTGGCCGCCATGCACGGGGGAAGATTTCTAATTACGGATATGCATTGACGCTGTGACTTCCGTGTCCTATTCCGGAACGAAATGAAAATGTTATTACGCCGGTCTTGCAAGCTCTCGAAAGGCACGGTTTCAGCTGCTCGGGTTTTGTTTTAACGAGATCGGGACACGCTTTAATCGGCGATATTGCTTGCATGCGCGTTTGCTATTAATTAATGCTATGCGGTGATTTATCATAAGGGGGCACCAAGGTTTTTCTGCTTTAGAAGTTTGGTACGATACAGAGCTGATGAAATGAGAGTAGGTGCGTGAATTTTTCCTCCCTTATACGAACTGAGACTGAGCCGAAATGATTTTTAAAAGGCCAAGTAAAAAATAAATCTCGCGTAACATGAGAATTGGGCCTATCCTTTAAAATGGATCCTCCTTGTCGAATTCCTTCAAGAAGAATGAAAAATATTTTTTTGTGGATTCAGAGGGATGACGAGAAGCTGGACGCATTTGAAGCTGGACGCTGCACCAAAATATAACTCCCACACCAAGTTCCCGAAGAACGTCTTTCTGTGACAGACGATCAGCGAGAAGGAAAGCGGATTGGTTCTTTTCCATTACTTTACATTACATTACTGTTTTGGCCACTTGCTTCTGTTTCAGGGTCCTATTGGAATGGTTTCTTGCATAGTCAGAGCGAAATCCTTCTCACATACTGGATCGCTGGACAGCTGCGTCGCATATTAAAAAATAATTGCCAAATGATGCCCAGAAATCCCAGGATTCCTTTGAACTGACCTAATTATCTATGCTCGTTCTTTTTTGGTCATATGTTCCACTTCTGCGTTTCGTCCCTAAAATTATTATTTTATCCCTAAAATCTTCAAAGCTGACTCTCTTGAAGTACCTTTAAAATAGAATGATTTCCTTTAATTGAAATCCTACTAATTATTGAAGTCTCAAGCCATTTAATCAATTCCTCAACATCTCGAAGTTCCTTAAATGAATTGAGATTTTCACCAATTCCTCAAAATTCACCTATGTATAGAAATTTTCGATGTCTCCAAACTACTTTAAGAATTTCCCTTACTTGTCGAAGCTCTCCAACTTTAAGGAAATATTCATCGTCTCAAATTTACTAAAATCATTTAAAAACTCTGAAGTCTTTTAATGAACTCCACAACATCTCGAAATTCAAGTACTCTTTGAAATCCTCCAACTTTTGAAAGCTCTATAACTTCTCGAAGTTCCTAAAATCGTTCAAAAATTTCTCAAACTTCTCAAAGTTTCTAAAGTTTTTAAGGAACATCCCCCCCTTCTCTAAATCCAGCAATTTCTTGACATTTACCAACATCTCTTAAACATTCAAAGAATTCACCCAACTTCTTCATACCCCTAACATATTGGAATTTTTGAAATTTCTTAAACTTATTTCAACAGCATTTTGAAATTCCTCAGTCGCTATAATTTTTGTTAAAACTATTTTCGGAAATCTTTTAAGTGTTTCCTCTATTTCTCAAAATCCTCATAACTTATAGAAGTGTTGGTCACATTTTCACGATATTTCACGTTCATAACAGATTAAGTTGTGTTAAGATTGTTGTATGTTGATCTGAATCATATGGATTTGATTATGATTCATATCAACATACATTTCACTTGCGAAATGCTCGAAGTCTCTAAAATGAATTCCGAATGTTGCCAACTTTTCAAAATTCCCCTTTATAAATTTCCAAAGTTCCAAATCAAAGTCAAAGTCTTCAAATTATTCTTAGAATTTCCCTTACTTGTCAAAGCGCTCCAACTTCGCGGAATTATTAAACTTTTCGGAATCCCTAAAATCTTTCAAAAATTTCCTCAACCTCTTGAAACTTTATAACTTCTCGAAGTCCCTGAAATATTTTCAAAATTTCTCTAACTTTTCGAAGTTCCTCAAGCTTTTAAGGAATATCTTTCGCTTCTCTATTTTAATTCAACAATTTCTTGAAATTCCCCAACTTCTCTAAAACTTTCAAATCCCTCCAAATCCCCGAAAATTTTGAAATTTTCGAAATTTCTAAAACTATTTCATATCAGTTTTTTTTTCGATTTCCATTTCATTTCAAGTATTTCATCAGCATTTCGAAATACCTCACCCTAATTCGAGAAATGCCCGGAGTTTTTGTTTAAAGAAATTAATCATCTTCTCAAAGTTTCTGAAATCTTTCAATAATTGCTCTACTTCTCAAAATCATCACAACTTGAGAAGTTTTGGTCATGTTTTGACGATATTTCACGTTTTTAAACGATTAGTTTCTGTTAAGATTGTTGTTTCAAATCCTTCTGATTTGAGATTAATACACATTTTACGTGCAAAATGCATGAAGCTTACTATTCATTCCTCTTTCTGAGGCATATTCAAAATAAGATACTAGGACCAAAACCGGTACTCTTACTCTACTGAAAATCTTTTGAAAATTTCCCCAGCTTCTCTAAGTCTCTTATATCTTCTCGAGATTTTAGAATTATTGGAGTTTGTTGGGTCTTTTAGAATTTTCCCAGCTTCTCTAAATTCCTCAACTTCTCAAAATCTCGGAACGATTTCCTAGTATTCTTGAAATTTCTACAAACTCTTGTAGAACCCGAAGTTTTTACATTTTTTTTGGGGGAATTTTCCCAATTTTTCGAAGTTTACGAACTTCTCGAAGTATCTTAAGTCTATTAGGAATTCATCTTACAATTCCTGGTTTTTATATTTAATTTCTCAACTTCTCGAAGTACCAAAGGGGCTATTCATAAACCACGTAGACTTTTCTGGGGGGGGGGGGGGGGGTGTGAGTTAACCAAAGTCTACACTCCATACAAAATTTCAAAAAATTGTATGGAGAAAAGTCTACGAGGGGGGAGGGGGGTTTCTGAGATTTTCAAAAATGAGTCTACGTGGTTTATGAACAGGCCCAAAGATCTTAAAACTTTTTGAAATTCAATAACCTTTCGAAATACGTAATATCCTTTGAGACCTTCCCCTATTTCTTGAAGTACCTAGAATCTTGCCTAGCTGGGGCCGATTTCCCTGAAATCTTTTAAGAGTTTCCCCAGTTTCTCAGAAAAAAAAGCAAAATAAATCGACTATACGTTTCAAGCCGGTTAGGCTTCACTCCCAATATTTTTGATTGATTTTCTTGTCATTTTTTTTTACATTGGCAGTTTTGGGTTTAACGGAGCTTGAGAGTTTTATTTTTCTTTTTTAAATTTTCAATGTTTTATTACATAATTTTTGTAATTTTTTTATTGCTTTTTTTATAATTTTTTGTTGGAAAATATTCTCATTTAATGAAGAAATATATGACTATTTTTGTGGAATTTTCCCTATTTTGTACTATTTGTTCTTATTTATTATGGTCAATTTACATTTCCTTATGGAAATTATTAAAAAAATTTCATGAGAATTTTCTATTTGCTCATTGTTAAGGATTAACACTCCATACATTACTATTGGTAAACTAACGCATCTTACGTACCACAACTATTGGATCGTTCACCCTAGTTTTATTTACTTTTTGGTGGAAATTCGTGTTTTTTTCGATGAAAGATTTGAATTTTTCATGCGAATTTTTGATTGCTTTAAAATTTTAAATTTAGCTATGGGCCTTTCAGGTTTTTTATTATTTGAATGCTCAACTTGTAGATTACTACACCCCCTATTTATTTACTGCAAGATATTGTTAGTAAGACACAGATGAGGATCCGAGTTAATTCACTGGAAGGTTTAAGGACTGTATCAAAAATAAGTTATCCACATATTTTTCTTTCAAATCACTTAAAAAAATGATGTTTTATTCAAACAAATGGATGATTCTCTATTGTACAGGATAGAACTTGAACATTGTGAAGACCGGATGAAATTAATATTATGCTTCCTGAATTTGCAAATTTTTGATCGAACACTTTTCATCAAGTTCCGGACAAGTGTTTCTTCACATTTTTTGGTCGCTTTAGCCCAAATTTGTTTGAGCTTTTGCATATTTTCAGCTGCTTTACCAGTCTTTTTAAAGACTCTCACAATCGCCCAATAGCGTTCACAGCCAAAGCTGATGGCAAGTTGGCGGATTGATGTCCTTCTCAACGAAATCTATACCCTTTACCGTGATCAATTGAGAGTTTTTTTGGCGTAATGCGCCGACGCTAAATCCGGCAAAAACAGTGGAGGGGTACTATGCTTCTGATATAAAGGCAGCAACCTCTTATGCAGACACTCAGATCGATAGATGATTTCCGCATTGATTGTTCCGGTAGTGCACACAATGGTAGACTTCATACCGCAGGAACATATTGCTTGCCATACCAGCACTTTTCGATGGAAATTCTCCACTTGAATCAATCTGTCTGCATTGCTTATAACCTCCTCTACGACGGTCATGTAATATTGTGGACCTGGAAGGGTTTTTGAGTCCTCTTTGACATAGGTCTCGTCTTCCATCAAAACACATGCATTATTGCTGCACGTTGCTTCTTTCTGCACGTTGCTTGGCGATTTTCTGCTTCTTGTAGGTCTTCCAAATGTTCTGTTTTTTATACGTTGAATCGTTCTGACGCTGGTTCCTGATTTATTGGCCACTTTTCTACCACTTTTCGACACAGTTTAGGGTTGGAAAATTCGGGTTTTCTGCCTTTTCTTGCCTTGCCCATGATGAATTCCAAAGCGCTTCGTCAATGGTCGCATAGTTACGCCTTTTTTACGCAGCCATGTGTCCAAAACCTTAATTTTCACGTCTTTTTCAATGCATTACATGTTGAAAACGAAGAATTTAAACTGAGTTAAAAAGTAAACAAACGAAAGATGACTGTCAAACGCACAGCATGCTATGATGAACTTATTGAAACCATCACAAATACACGTGTATAACGAAAATGTACGTTGATAGCTTATTTTCGATACATTCCTTATATCGGGTTCACAAACCTGGCATTTTGTATGTAATTCGGGATTTAACTTTATTTTTTTGTCCGCTACTATTTGTCATACTCTCGACTTGAGCGATGCCACTACGGATATTGTGATACTATTCCGGCAATTCGGCGCCTATCCCATTCGAGAAGTTGGGATGAAGTGTACGAATGAACTAACACCGCACAGTTGCTGAGATCAAAACACAAGCATCCATGAATATACCGACGTATCAGGCACGATATCAAATGAAGAGATGTCAAAAGGCATGCTTGGGAGTTTGGATTTCAACCGCTGTATATATTGCTGGTAGAAAATAGTAAACATACAGAACAATATAAAATATTCAAACTCGTAAACTTATTACCTTATCAATATCTATGAAGGTTGTTTAGGGTTTTAGCACTTTTGGCAAAAGAATTCAAGAAAATTTATCAATTTTTCAAACAGTTGTAAGGACGCGGTAAATGGATAGGCTTATCTAGGTGACTCCTCCTCACGATATGTGCAAGTGTTATATGCTATGCAATTTTTCACTTCTTCTTTTGGATTGTTTTTCACCATCGAAGTTAAGTGTTTCCCGGAAAAGTTTAGGCTCAATATCAACTGTTGATCTCGGAAATTGAAGGACCTGTGCCATCTTTGGTCTTGAGCACTTTCAACTTGAGTGCCAAGAATACTTCCCCGTCTCTCAGGTTCCATCGTCAAAAACATGTGATGAACACATGAGAATGAACATGTGTTCATGAATCCTGATGAAATTTTGGTGAAAAGAGTGAAATCATGCTACGAATCGTGTGAAACCACTTCAAAATTGAATTACTTACTTCATTTAAGTTCAAATCAGATACTACATTCATAACACTTTATAAATTAGTGCCGCGTGTGTTCAAGTTGTCTCCAATTTTTCAAGCTCGAATTTAAATTTATGAATTCAAATTGAAAATCCTACTTTCCCCATACTAAAAAGGTGAAAATGCCGTATGAAATTCGAATTTCATTCATTTCAATTTCAATGAAATTTGATAATTTAAAGGAGTGTTTTTCGGTCCGTTTTTAACCATAATCTACTATGTTCGTTAACAATTCAGATTTCATTTGCCCACATAACGTCACAACACCTTGTCCCATCTTGTGACAAGCAAAAGCAAAAGTTGCACATGTTTGCGTACAAGACAACCAATCATCTTAAACCACCCACTACTACTGCTGGCACCATCGATTCATTTCAAGCACGAGCCAACTAA